>CM055870.1:42723512-43418512 GCA_029582165.1 Portulaca oleracea
TCATTGCTATACAATTGGTGAAAGTAAGAATTATTAGAATTCAATTTTCCTATATATATATATATATATATATATATATATATAGGATATGATAATATGGGCATGGTGTTATTGTCATGAGCATGTGAGCACCGCTAGTATGGTCCCTTGGATCTTAAATCAAGGGATGGGAAAAAAGGAGGACTTTAGTTTTTCTTTCAGTCCTTTCTTTGAACAGGTCACGTGAGGTTTTAAAAAAAAAAGGAAAATCAAGGGTGACTTAATTACACCAGCGCATGATCATCAGTTTCTAAAACTGAAGTTTGAGTTTTCAAAATCCCTCCTTCATAGTGAATGTTCGTCATCCCTATCACAACCATAGTCGATAGCCCGTGAGGAACGAAGGTGAAACATTCGACGACAAAAACTGGTCTCCGACGACGACAGCGGCGAAGTAGTAAGGTATGCGAATTAGGGTTCCAGTTTATATTGTTTTATCATATATTTATTTCATCTATACTATGAATTTCAACCCATAATTTCAGCACAAATTTAGGCAAAGATTCAAACTTTTCATCCCATAATTTCAACCTTGCCTTTACATCTTCAGAAACGTGAAATTTCGAGGCCAATGACTGAGGAAAGAAGCTCGAAGGATGTATATGTGGGAGAAGGAAGTAAAATGTTAGTGGTTTTTTTTTGAGAAAAAAAAGGTTAGTGTTTAATCATGGGTGAATACGAATTTTTGGTTGCATGTGAGTTGTTGCGTGATATATTTGAAAATTTGAAATTCAATTGGGAATGATGTCCACTATGGTATGAATAGATGTCCACTGATGGGAGACAGATGTGCTATTAAAGGTGGTAATTTGGTGGGGTTGTGAACAATCAATTTTTTTTTTTGGAGGGGGGGGGGGCGGGGTTATATGAGTGATCGATTGTCGATAGGGTTTTGGTAATGTCTATTGATGTATTTTTGATGTCCACAGTTGTCACTGTGTGTTGTCCACATGGACATTACTTGACATCCACTGATGAAAAGTGGTGTCTTATATAGGTATTGTCCACAAGGGCATTAATTGAGGTCCACTAATTAAATGTTCTGTGTCAATCGATGTATATTTGATGTATATTTGATGTCCAAAGGTGTTTGTTAATGTCTATTGATGTATATTTGATATCCATAGTGACATTATATGTTTTTTAATATACGAATTTGTTATGTAGCTGGTGTTTGTTCAAATAATGTTCAATTGTTTTGTCTATACTCAATAAAATGTAAGTGGTGTCCACACTAGCAGTTGAATGTATGAATTTGTAAAGTCTGGTGTCCACAGTCATTGTTTTATGTATACTCAATTAAATGTAGGTGGTGTCCATATTGGTATTAACTAATGTCCACTGTCAAAAATGCTGATGTCCACACTGAACATTAAGGGTATGACCAGCGAACATACATGTGATGAGTGTGGACTTATGTTTTCCCCCTATCATTGCAGGGAGACCGATTGGAGACCTTGAGGAAACGCTACTGTCACGACATAATTATGCATGCAGATAACAAGTTAAAAGACCAATTGCTCAGCAAAGCATCCCATTGGGATGAAACAAAATCACTAGTTGATGGTTAATTGCTAGATTTAGATTATGTAGTAGTTTGTAGTTTGTGTACCATGGACTTGTGGATGATTCACATATAATTGTCATGATCAAACGTTTGATGTATGATACTATGTTAGTAATTGACGTATTAATGATGGATGATGCATAGAACATTAGTGGAACATGTATGGGGATATTCGTTATGTTTTCTATAAATATACATAATGTCCACAATGTAGAAACATGTAACCCGTAGATGTTTTCAAATGGGAATGTGTGCCACATTAAAAATTAAATATGTAGTGCATGAAATGGCTTGAATCTTGGTGGTATTCCACAACATAGACACATGGAACCCCTCACAGTTCCAAATGCTTGTTTCTTCTATAACAATTAAATTATATTCAATCACACATCCATAATGAAGGCATGTCCACATTTTGAATGCTCAATGTCTACGCAACCCATTTAAGATGTCCACAATATAAACGTGTATCATCACCATTTTAGAATGCCTAATGCGATTACAAATTTTAAAAAATGTCACAACATGGGGGTGCCAATTACACATCCATAATGAATACATGTCCACAAATTAAATACGAAATGTCCACGGTATCACTGAAAGATGTCCACAATTTATACGTGTATCATCATTTTTGATACTTATAGATTTCCTAAAAATAATAATGTCATATGAAGGAACTACAAAATGTCACACCATTATGTAATTTTAACGCCAATTGAAATTGCTTATAACATGAGGGTGCCAATTACACATCCACAACGAATGCATGTCCACACTTTTAATCTATAATGTCCACGCTTTCACTGTTATATGCCTACGACAATGTGATTGTGTAACAAATAATAATGTTATGATATATTATACCTACCATTATACCCTCACCATTTTAAATTCCATGCCAATCACACATCTTTAATGAATGAATCACATTCTATCTACCATTATAATGACATATAATAAACCTAAAAATTGAGTAATGTCCACACTGCCACGGTTAGATGTCCATACTCTATTATTCTTTTTGATAATTCTAGATGTCCACACCTAATAACGACATATACTAAACCTCAAAAATGGTAATTAAATTTCATGCCATGTAACCTGCCATGTCAATCACATATCCCTAATCGCTCTGTAGAAAATGAATTTATACAAATATGCATGCATGCATGCATATAAATGTCCATAGTCAGTACACGCATTGTTCTTTCTCAAAATACGATATGTCAACAAACCAAAACACTATAAATGTTCATGCTTGGATTGCATAATACGGTATGTCCATAATCCGAAACTCAGCCTCAAAATGTATGAATGCATATCAATTAAATTTCAGGCCATGTCAATCACATCTCCTTAATTGCTCTATTGAAAATGAATATGGACAAATATGTATGCATGCATATAATGTCCACAGTCAGACAATGCATTGTCCTTTCTCAGAATACAATATGTCCACAATCCAGAACACTATAATGTTCATGCTTACATTGCATAATACGATATGTCCATAATCCAAAACTGAGCCTCAAAATGTAGGAATGAATATGTTCAGTTAGAATACGATATGTCCTCAACCCAAGTACCATCAATGTTCATACTTAAGAATATGTAATATAGTACTAATATGTCATCTAAAACGTTCAGGGCAGTTCATGCCGTCGTGCGTTGCAACTTTGTGGAAAGAGAACAAAGACGTTATATCCTCATGCTTCCTCACCATTTTTCATTTGTGGAAAATCCTCTCATCTAATGTGGACATCAATTCTGATCATGTTTTGATCCTTGTGTCTAACTATTAAATTTGTGGAAAACCCTCTCATCTACTATGGATATCAATTCTAAACGACCTTTCATATGTATGTCATGCCACATTACACTGTGGACGTTCATCAATCACGTTGTGGATCGCGACCTGACTATCTGTGAACATCGAACACCACATATGCATGTATATACTTCCGGTGTCAATAATCAATCATGATCAATCAATAAGGAACGACAACCCTAATTGAATAACGGATAAACTCATCATCCACTTACCTCAATTCTCCTTCAGTTGGTCCCACATTAGTCGTAATATCATCACCCATCAGGATAGGAACCCAAATCACCAGAATTATGATTATGTGTTTGAGGATAATTCTCCTCCAGTTCTTCTCCTTCCACTGCCTGGTTCTTCCTACGTGAATGGGTAAGTATTTGACTATTGGGCTCCCTACGTTGCCGCTGCATGCGCTGTGTTTGTTTCTTTTTTTTTTCCCAATAGCCTCGTCATCATTATGATCAACCGCCCTTTCCCTTCCCAACACAACAAATGAATTTCCCTTTACTTTTTTTACCTCATTCACTTACAATCTGATGTGACTTTGCTACTTTTTAACAAAAAAAAGGTAAAGTCCTCCCTTTTTCCCATCCCTTGATATAAGATCCGAGGGTCCATATTAGTAGTGCTCACATGCTCACAATAACACCATGCTCATATTATCATATCCATATATATATATATATATATATATATATATATATATATATATATATATATATATATATATATATATATATATATGTATATATGGGAACGGATCCAGTAGGAAGAGAGTTTAGGTAGGAAGGTAGGAAGCATTAATCTGGGTCATCCACATCTAATCTAACGGTTTATATTTGAAGCCAGCCTCACGTGAGCTCATTTGAAAAAAAAACCACTTTTCCTACCTAGAAACCAGTTGGTGGTTTTGAAAAAAAAAAAGATAAAATCAGTATTTAGTAGATATGATTTGCTAGAATTAGGCAAGGAATAAAACACTTGTTATTCTTACTGAAAATAATCTCTCTCTTTGAATAAAGAAATAGGGCAGCCATTAAAGCTTGATTGATGCAAATCTCTGCGTCGTCCATCACCCGGTTGTGTTTCTTGCAATTGATCGTTGATCAATCTTGACCTGGGATGACATTCATCAATGGAGGAGAATCACAGGTATATACTCAAACTCTTGTTTTTTTTGTTTTTTGAAATCCAATGTTGTTTTAATCAATTATATTTCGTATGATCGTTTTTGTTTTGCGTCGATTGTGGGGTTTGAAGTTTTATTCAGTTGGTTGCTTGAATTTTCGTTTTTATTTGCATATAGTGATCTCGAACCGGCCAAAAAATCAAACTCGGAGAAAACATGGTGTAAATCAAACGCAGACGGAACATAAACTGTCATGGAATGAATAAGATAGAGTTATGCTGACGTAATCGTAGCCAAAAAAAGGAGCACAAGAAGAGTCAGTATGGAGTATGAACGATAGATGTCGAACAATTGACTGGTAGGCGTTTTAGCCGTAGACCCGACTGGGCACAGTGTGTGTGTTTATTGACAACTTTTTTTGTGTGTATGTAAGACATGTGGCCGCACTTACCTATAAGTATGATCACACATGTGCAACTTGTTATCATAATGGAAATCTGTCGCCTATATCCAATAAACGGAATAGGCAAAAATGGCATTTTACCATTTTACAGGTACACAAGCCATTTTCTCAATGACCACACTTATAGTTATGTACAAGATCACACTCACTATGGTAAGACATATAGCCTAGCCACAATGTGTGTATAATGACCACACTTCATTGTCTACGAGACCACACTTAGTATGTCCATAATGTGTGTACATAATGGCCATAAGTGTGTATGTGAACATCATATGACCATAATTACTTATACCGTGCAACAAATATGTCTTTGACCCCTGAATGAGAAACATGTAACCATGGTCACAATTGTATATAACCATGAGCACACTAATATATAATCATGACCACACATATGCCATTACACATTGAGTGTGTATGTAAACACATGCGACCACAGTTGAAATGCATTTGATGTGCTTTTGCGTCCTTGGTATGTGTATGGTGTGATCATACTAACATTTTTTTTACTTTTAATTGATGCAGCCAATTAACACTATTATGCGAGAGATAATGATAATAACGAGTTTCTACCTCCCATTTTGTGTTATGCCAATGTAGGATACAAGTAGCAACCCCTATGTGGTACCACCACTCGTGGATGGGGACAATATGTCTATTGTCACAATATACAAGCCAAAGTGTGACGACAAATCCATTGTTCCATGTGAGAGGATGGTGTTTAGTTCACTAGAAGAAGTCAAGGTGTTCTACGATAAGGTGTTATAAATATACATGGCCACAATATGTGTGCGGAATGACCACCTTAAGTGTGTTTGTGAGACATATGACCACACTTGCCTATAACCATGAGCACACATATATGCCTTTGTCACTGTAAGAGATATATATGTTGTTTGAGTGTGTATGTGACACATATTAACACACTCACTTAAATCTATGACTATAAATAGTAAAAGTAGTACATTATCATTTTCCTGTTGACACTTCATATATCTATGACCACACTTCATATATCCGTGACCACACTTAGTATTACCACATAAAGTGCATATGCATATAGACACTATATATCAAATTGTAGAACACAAATAATCACACATACATTCCAAAAGAATTGCCTTACATGACCACACCATATATGAAGCATGTCCACACACAATGTATGCGCACTATTTGTTCGTAACAAAATATATTATTTCATTTGATATGTCGAACTCACAATATTATTTGTGAAAAACAGGGCTATAATGAGTTTCTATCCCTATTTCTTGTGTGGTGTCAATGCATCAATGCAGGCAGCGATCAGTACCATATAAGGTGCCACCACCCATATAGGGGTCGATGGATCCATTGTCACAATATACTGGTCAAAGTGTGACGACGAAGCCATTGTCCCTCGTGTCAAAGACTAAAGGGAAAGTTAGACGAAAGGAGAGTCAGATCGAGGTTGTTGTTCAACAGAAAACCACTACTAGAAGACGCAATTCTTGTGACCAAATAGCTCCCCACGATATTAGAAATTGTCGCGTGCGATACCAGTAGACCCCGAATGTTTAGTTACGGCTACATATTTGAATCAAGCCATGTGAAACTATTTGATGTTCTATGGTTTTCAAGCGTTTTTCGTGTGTATCATTATTCACTGTACTTTGTCTTCGTAATAAGTCAACATATATGAAAATTTTTTTTAAACTTTGTTTCTTTTAACACACTTATGATTTGTTGTGCTTCACCGCATTCAATGATTAGACTTATGAGTTGCCCGGTAATAACATGACCATAATCCCTTATATCAATAGTATACATGTGACTTCACTCCATCATATAAAGGACTAGACTACATAAACCAAAAATGTATCTATATAAATGAGCACACTTCATTAGATCAATGACCACACAGTCTTATTTTACATTATATCAATGACCACAATTAATTTATCATATAAATGAGCACACCACCTAAATCAAATATATCATGTTAACATGTTGTAATCATGAACACATTCCTTTATATCAATTACTACACTCCCCTAAATCAATTATCGCGCTCTCTTATGTTAGAATATAACCATGACCACAATGAATTGTTCATTTTGATATGATACATGTATTTATGTACATGCTTTTACGTGCATTGGACCAAACAATATATGCATTTATAATACGGAGTATATCCAAGTTATCATGTTAAACACATGGCCACCCTCATGTAAATGACCACACTCCATTGTATCAATGATCACGTTGTCTTAAATTACATTATAACGATGACCACACTCCATTATATCATAATGTATTAAAACTACCGTATTATAATCATGATCACACACTCTTATATTAGTGACCACACTCCGTTAAATCCATAGTCACGCTATCATATATTAGATTATATCCATGACCACAATCAATTACATCATTTTGACATGCAACATGTATTTGTGTAAAAAAATTTGCATTCATTAGATTGAATAATATTTACATGTTATAATATGTCTATGCTATAGTATTACACACACGACCACGCCATCTTATGTCAAAGACCTTATTAATTTATATCCATGACAACATTTTCCTATACCCTTCCTATATTACATTATAATGATGACTGCAATCCATATTATCATTTTGATAAGAAATATTTATTGTGTTCAGGCAAGTGACTGCATTAAATAAAATAATACGTACATGGTTTAACCATACTCCCCATGCAAATAAAACAAACAAAGATCTTACTAGATCATAACCAGGACCACACTTCTTAAAATAAACATAACCACAATATATAACTAGATATAAATTCGACAAAGAGTACCTTCTAGGATAAATGCATAATGTATATTGTTCATAATGCACCGAATCATATGATTCATTACACAACTAATATTTAAACCCCATTTCCTGAACATCTTAAATGATACTAAATTAAATTGCTAAGGAAAACACAATAGTTGTCTTAACATAGGACAAGTGTCGTAACTAAGATGGAAAACAGGGTCGACCAATCAGCAACGTTGAGGCCTTTCAAGTTGTGCAGCTTTTTGGGTCCATTGTTTGTCTCTTATCCCATAGTGAAGCCCTATCCCACACTTCAACTCTCAATGAGTTCTGGTCGTGCATTGCAATGTCATAACAATAATGCATGCGTAGGTATTTCAGCCTAGAATCCTGTGAAGTCATGTGCAAATAGAAAACAAACATATTAGTAGGTGTGCTTAAAAGTATCCATAACCATCCTACATTAAATGTAAAAAAGGATGCATGATCGTAATTAATGTATAAATGACCACACCACCTAATTCAAAAATACATCTATATCATATTGTAGTAATGACCACACCCATATGTCCTTGAATACACTTCATGATTTTTGCTAACCACACTCCCTGTTTTTATGACCACACTTATTGATACCAAATTATGACCACACATGTACTTGTATGACCACACTAAATGGGAAACAATGACCACACTTAATACCATTCTTGTCCTTATATATACTTCACTATGTCTAGAATTTTAAGGGACAAGACACTACCAAGACCACTCAATGCCACATCAACACATTGTGCCATTCTTGTCCTCTTATATACTTCATTCTGTCTAGAATTTTAAGGGACAATACACTACCAAAACCACTCAATACCACAACAAACTTCGTTTACAATTGTGTGTCTAGTGTCTTGTCTACACTATGTATCCTAATGTATACCACACCACCCACATGACCACACAATAGCAAACTTTTATCCACATTATGTATTCTAATGTATATCGCAACCAACTTCCCATATAATTGAATACATTAAACTGAACTAAGCCCAATCCCCTCCCCTCTCGATCGCACCCAACCCCGTTCATATCATATCTAAATAAAATTACACATAATTGATGGAAACCAACAACGTGACCACACAAACCATAATTTTCAACCACACTTTTTGTTTTTTTTCTTACACGACCAACATCCCCAAAGAAAGATTAAAAATTACTTGTTTACCATAGGTTCGCCGACAATCGTTGCCATAACCTGATGAATCACTATCTCTGCTTGGTATCTTGTTCCAGCAACACCACCCTTCAATATCAGAAAAACACAATTACAAACCCGACACTCATGAGTATAAACTCTTCTACAATGGGCCGCTAGAAATTACCAATTTTAATCTTTTATAGACGGTTACACAACAACAATACATTGAGGATTGGGGGAAGGGGAATGCATATAATTGGGGTATAAAAGAGATAACATTGCCGAGAATGCACCGATTTTTAATCTTACATCATTCTTCCTAAACCCGACCTGCCAGTTTCTTGTATTCCCAAAGGACTCCATGTGCATAATATCCAGGTCATCACATTTTAGGAATGACCACACTAAATAAATCCAATACTCATGCTGCAAAAATTACCCAACCCACCATTAGAAACTAACCCAAAGATATGAAATATTACAACCCCATGATCACAACCATGCAGATTTTGACTACAGTATTCACACCACCCTCAAACACAACCACCTATCATTTACTAGATTGAACAAATAAATTACATGACCACACTGCCCACTCTATCTGACCACACATCATATTCGAGTGCTTACACTTCATAGTCAACTATTGTCAACTTCCTAATTGATATGCTTGCCTTCCTCCCTCCCATCTCACAATCTACCCGATTAAACACCAACAACAAAAAACACATGCTTGGAATCTCATATACGACCACACAGTCCACACCCTACATTAATATAAGCCACACTGAATGTCCTATATTTTGGCACACACAAAAAATACGATTACCTTTTGGTATGCTAATACTTGCATGTTTATCTTGGTTCGCACTCGTCGACCCTAACGTTTGTGCGGTCGGTCCCACTGCCTGCCATGTCAAAATAACAAGGCCTGCAATTGTTTCCCATGAAAAAGTTTGAAAATTTTGCTACATATCAATATGTAATCTTCCAATTTCCACTCGAAATTTTACAAACTATACTTACCACTAACCTGACGAAACTTTGCCCTAATTTGAACTCAATTCCAGATTTTTGCATCGAGTACTTGACGCTTGCTCCAATGGAATGGTCAACACTCCCTTCCGATGTGTGATTGGCACAATTCTCAGACCACTTGTTTCGTCGGAGCAGTGAACTCCACCGTAATGCCCAATGCTCTCGTGAGTAGAATGTTTGTGTGTGCCTTTGCGAGAATCTCTCTCCAGTGTGATTGATAGCACAATGAGCATTCTTCCTCTTTTATTGCATGACTATTGGATATGGGCAGAAAAAAAAGGAAAATTACCTCTCCCCCCTTAAATCCCCCAAATCACGCTTAACAGATTAACCTTCTCTCATATTTAATGTTTTGATTCTGATGTGAGGTGGTATTGAGGGTATAAAAAGTGGTTTTAATCTCATCCATTGGATTCAGATCTAACGCTTCAGATCGCTTCTTCCTATATATATATATATATATATATATATATATATATATATATATATATATATATATATATATATATATATATATATATATATATACGGTTTTGCTAATCGTCGCCCTGTTAAGAAAGAATCTTAAGTCATTTTTTTATTTTTAAAATGATAAAATCTTACATAATCTTCCTCTCAAAAAAAAATCTTACATAATCTAATATATAGCTGGTAAAAGATTACCTTTTCAATAAAATATACCTTATCATCTAATCAAATCTGCATAAATCTTACCATCACCTAATTAATTAATCTTTTCTAATTATTTTTAAATGCTATTTTTTGTAAAATAACACAATTTTTTTATCAATGAAATAAAATAGAAGTTGATTATAGTACTAATTTATGGAAATAACAAGTAAACAAAGCAATAGTTATACTGCATGCGTTCAATGTTGGCCCCCTAATTTTTGTACTTTAGTTTTTAGATAATATGAAGATTAAATGGTAAGATAATTAAAATGAAGGTTTAGTTTGAGTGCAAATGAGTTTGTTTTTCTATAATTAACCATTTAAATGTGAATGCTAAACTAGTTTTAGCGTGAATTGAAATGAATGTCCGGAAAATATGAAATGAGTATCTAGAAATATGAAATGAGTATTCAGGATATGAACCATTGCCCGACCTTTCTCATAATTGTATTTACTCCTTTTTTTATCTGTCATGTACGATTTTCAAGGTAAATGTTTAATTAATATTTTCTCATATAATATTTTCATAAAAATATAATATTATACTTTTTTAAATAGTATTTTTTATTACGAATCTAACGACATCAATTTGTATTATGAATCGTTATATAAATTAAAATATTTAAGATTACAGTTTTTGGTACAATTTCTAAATTATAGTGACATAAAGATAAAAACGGAGGGAGTATTTATCAACCTTAATTATAATTGATTAAACATTTATTAACAAGTTCAACAGTGACGTTTAAGCATTCATTTTAATTAATTTTACAATTTTGACGTCATATCCTAAAACTGAATTACAATAGTTAAGGGGTAAACATTGAACTCAAATCAATATAACTATACTTGCTTAGTTGCTTTCACGTGTTATTTCCACAAATTGGTAATGTGATCAATTTTATAGCTATTTCCAAAAAAAAAATGCCTTTAAAAAGATCATTCAAAAGGATTAATTGGGTAATGATAAGATTTAGGTGGATTTGATTAGATAATAAAAATATATTTTATTGAAAAGGTAATTATTTATTATATATGTTAGATTATGTAAGATTCTAAAAATATTGGATAGATTCCTTTTTAATCATCTCCCCTAGGGCGACGATTAGCAAAACCCATATATATATATATATATATATATATATATATATATATATATATATATTTATATATATATATATATATATATATATATATATATATAGGAAAATTGGATTATAATAATCTCATATTTTGCAAATTGGATGGCGATAATCCCTACTTTCAGTTTGTATTCTGGTGCTCCAAAAAAAAAAAAAAAAATTGGATTATAGTGGTACCAAATTCACCTCCATATTCTTTTTAATTTTTTCATTCCCACCCCATATTGTTTTTGTTTTTTCGTTCCTTCCCCTAGAACGGTAATGAATTGTAGTTTCTAAAAAAAATTTAAAATTATTTTTTGAGACTCCGAGTAATTATTATGATTTTTTAAAAGAAATAAAAGTGAAAAAAATCGTAAAAAATTGAAAAAAATTGAAAAAAATTGGGAGAAACGTCGTAAATTCATTAAAAATCATGGTATAGTGTTATACAAAGTTTTGAATCAAATGCAACACAAAATATATGATATTGAAGGTATTTTTTACCATCAGAATAACTGAAAGTAGGGATTATTGACATCCAATTTGCAAAATATGAGATTATTATAATCCAATTTATATATATATATATATATATATATATATATATATAGGGAATGAATCGAGTAGGAAGAAAGATACGGTAGAAAGGTAGGAAGAAGCGATCTTGATCGTACAAATCTAATCCAATGGTTGATAATAAAACCACCTTCCTACTTCGTAAATCAGCTAGTGGTTTTCGAAAAAAATAAATAAAAATAGTTAGGTAGATATAATTGGCGAGAATCATGCATGGAATTAGAAAGAGAGATATTATCTTTCCTAAATTGTAGGGATTATATCATCCAAATTTAACTCCATTATCGTAAAAAATTAAAGAAAAAACAGAAGTTGTCAAATTGTAGAGATAATATTTACTCCAACATAATCGTTGCTTCTCACAATCCATTACCACATTCCTTAATATCTATGATCACACTCCCATCATAAGTCAAAATTATATCAATGTTATCAAGATATATATGTGACGACACTCCCTAATATCTATGGTCATACTCCATTACATAGATATGATTATGAGTATTTGTGTACAAACAGTTAACTTTTGTAAGCCATGGAAAAGTATAAATTTCCTAACATCCATAACCACTAATATTACACCATGACCACACTATCCATAGAATATGACCACAGTGTATTCAGAGTGTGGACAAATATATGTAGTGTGTTCAACGTGTGGACACATTTATAGGACAAATTTATGCAGTGTGTGGTCATGGATTTAGTGATTGTGGTTTTCGATATAATGAGAGAATAAAGATATGATTTTGTTTAGGGAGGTATGGTCATGTATATAGGAGAGTGTGGAACTTGATATAATTTTGATTTATGGGAGTGTGGTCATGGATATTAAGGAGTGTGGTCATGAAGTGTGAGAAGCAACAATGATATTGGACGAAACAGACTCAAGACAAAATCCTTATAGATTGAATGTTGACTTCTGTTTTTTCTTTTATTTTTAATTATTGATAATAATAAAGTTCAATTTGAATAACTCAATCCCTATAATTTAGGGAAGTAAATCTCTCTCTCATCCCATGCATGATTCTAGCTAATCATATCTACTTAAGTGTTTTTTTTTTTTGCGAAAACCACTAGCTGATTTATGGGGAACGAAGGTGGTTTTATTATCATCCCTTGGATTAGATTTGTACGCCCCAGATTGCTTCTTCCTACCTTCCTACCGTATCTTTCTTACTACTGGATCCGCTTCCATATATATATATATATGTATATATATATATATATATATATATATATATATATATATATATATGTATATATATATATATATTTGCCCCTAACATTTGTGAAGAGATATGAGACCAGCTGAACCATTGTAATTCAATGTCAATTGAAATATTTAGACTTTTGAATGTACTATATTTATTATAAAATTAATTAAAATTGTCATATTATACTATACTGACAAGTGTTTGATTCATCTCTATTTAGTTTTCTAAATTATCCATAACCAAAAACTATACAATCATGATCTCCCCTCCAAAAAAATAACAAAAACAAAACCAAACACTATAAGGCACTAAGACCAAAAAAAAAAGCTATGAAATTATTGGTTATGAAGGGAAAATGTAATGGGAAAAAAGAGGTCAATTTACAGGGCGTTCGGAAGAATGATCTGGTCCATTTGGCTTTGATCCAGTGATTGTAGCTACGGCAGCCGCTGCCATAGTAGCTGCTATTGTACTAACTTTTACAGTGCCTGCAACCTTCATGACACCCCCTATTTTTGAAAAAACAGCTATTCCTCCAACTAGTATTGCCCTCAATGCCACCGTTGGTTTTACATTCATACCTTCGTTTTTGTTGTAAGTAATATATATGCTTCTACAAAACATATAAGACAAAAGAATCATGAGGAAGAACACTCAAGACAAGTAAAATTCCATATTAAAGAGATACACCAACATTTCACAAGAGTCATGTACACCACATCAGAGTTTCCTTCGAAAAATTGAAAAGGCAATCTTACACGAAGTTATCATAGGAAATAAAAGGTAGTGCAACCAAACACAAGTTATTTAGGAATTTCAAGTTTGGGCTCATTTTAAATGAAAATCCCTCATTTTAAAAATGGGACATTGGAATCTAATAAACCAACCTTTGGGGGTACTTTGATCTAACGAACCAACCTTGAACATTAATATTCAACGAGCCAACCTTGTCATGTTGATTTTTCCAGCGAACCGCCACCGAGTCCAACTCGTCGGAGATGTGACGTGGCGGCGGTGCTTGCTTAGTGGAGGATGTTTTAGCCAAAAGAAAAAGAAAAAAATTGGACAAATTTTTTTGTTGAGTTGGATTGAATAATCCAACTTTTCCTTTTTTTTTTAAATTCCACCTCAGCCCCCTGCCCCTTTCTTTCTCTTTCTTTCTTTCTCTCTCTCTCTCTCTCTCAAACACACCCAGCCCCCGACCCATCCCCCCCACCCCCAGCCTCTCACTCTCTCTCTCAACCACCATCACCCTTCCTCACCACTGCCACCCCCCCTCCATTACCGCCATCTCCACCGCCACCGCCACCACCTCCACCTCCACCTCACCCCTCCTCTCTCTCTCTCACACCCCCCACCCCCCACCCCGACCCATCCTCCCCTTCTCTTTGTCTCACTTTCTCTCTCAAACTCCACCCCTCCATTACCGCCATCTCCACCGCCACCACCTCCACCTCCACCTCACCCCTCCTCTCTCTCTCTCACACCCCCCACCCCCCGCCCCGACCCATCCTCCCCTTCTCTTTGTCTCACTTTCTCTCTCAAACTCCACCCCTCTTCTCAATTTTGGAATACCCAGTTTTATCAAAATCAATGTTCACCATTCGGCATACTCAATTTTGGAATACCCAGTTTATCCATCTCCAACTAGTTCGTCTCTTCCCTTCATATTAAATCTTTCCTCAGTTTCACTTCACTGTTGGAGGCGCATGAAGTGTTCAAACATTCGTAATTTACACCAAAACACCCACCAAATCACCCAAACAAGTTCATTTCGGAATTTTTGAGCTGGCCAATACCAAGCTTCAGGACTGAATTTCAGAATACCCAGTTGAAGATTAACAAGAATCCAAGTTGGATTATTCAATCCAACTCAGCAGAAAAATTGTCCAATTTTTTTTCCTTTTTTTTTTGCTAAAACACCCTCCACATAAGCAAGCACCGCCGCCACATCACATCTCCGACGAGTTGGACTCGGTGGCGGTTCGTTGGACAACTCAACATGACAAGGTTGGTTGGTTTAATATTAATGTTCAAGTTTGGTTCGTTAGATCAAAGTACCCCCAAAGGTTGGTTTATTAGATTCCAATTTCCTTTTAAAAATCTTGCATCCTAGAAACTGAAAGAATGATTTTTGGCAACTAGTAGGCTCTACTTAGACCTTAGAAAATTAGTTGGAAAGAAAATTTTTCTCTCTTTACTAATCCACTATAAAAGCTCTATCTTCACTGGTTATTCCTCTATTGGTTTTCTCCCTCCCCAATTCTACCTTTCATTTAGCCTATTATATATTTGTCTCATTTTCCTCTCCAATTTGGAAGGAAAAATGTTGATGATAAGATCAATGCAAATATTTTATGGTGTTTTCCATTCAAATATTCTTCCTTCACTTTATAAAAGTCAAATGAAAGAAATTCGGTCTTTTGTTAAAAATGTTTTTCCATTTTTTCCCCCAAAAACCAAATGGAGCCTTAAGGTTGATAGACCAACCATAAGACATGTCCCAATGTTGCAAATTCAATTTTTTGTGAAGTCAACACATAGTCTAACTTATAATTCGTCCTTATTTTATCACGTCTCTTCTTAATGAGAGCCAATAGTGCATCGAGATAAGAATGAGACAAGTACATAGAATTAAAATAAGTCTACAATCTATAGATATGAAATTTATAATTAGGTATGTACTACTCTACTTTCACATGACTTTGGATGCTACTTTCAATCATTGAGTTGGTGGAATCTATTCTCATTCATAATTCTCAACCTTAAACACCCTGTTTGATCAATTTCTGCAATAATGTCTTAAATTTTGATTTTTGACTAAAGTTATACTAAAGTTATATGAAATATCTAGATTGATAAGACGTTGACGCTAAGATAGACACACATTTGGTAGATTCGTATGACCAACAAATTTAGCATGCATAAGATGGGAGAGAAGTCTCAAAATCTTATGAATCCAACAAATTTAACAAAATTGTCTAATAGTAAACACTGATAGGACTTCTAGTTGACTTAATATATTCTTAACTTCCAATCATACCAACAAAATCTTAGCCCTCATTGTAATTTATACTAGTTACATAAATCATGCTTCTTATTAAATTAATTTGAGAAGGAGAATGTAAATTGTGGGATTTGAAACAAAAAATGATTGTAATGTTCTCCACATTTTGTAGAAATAATTATAAGAGCAATGTTTTAACAATGCATTTTTAAATACCCTAAATTTTGTGGAGACAATTTAGGGGGACTTTTCTGAGCAAAAATAGATTAACTCTTGTATAATGTTATATGAAATAACAAAAAAATTTGTTGATTTTCTAAAATACCCTTAATCAAAAGTCCAAATCATAACTCTAAGATACCTCACATTTTGTGAAATAACTATCGGGGAACAATATTTGCTCTCTCTCTCTCTCTCTCTCTCTCTCTCTCTCTCTCTCTCTCTCTCTCTCTCTCTCTCTCTCTCTCTCTCTCTCTCTCTCTCTCTCTCTATCCCCCCCCCCACCTCCCCCTCCAACACACATACACACACACTTTTTCCCGACAATTCTCTCTTTTTGCCTCTTTCCCTTTCTCAAACATTTCTATCTTTCGTCCATAGTTTTTATTCACCATTGAAGAGTCGTAAGGTTAACATGTAATGTTTATCTCAAAATAAATTCACACATGATAATATTTAAAATTTCCATGGAATTCGTATAACATGGTGAAAAATTGAATATTTTGCCAACAAATTAAAGTGCTCGATCAAATTGAATCAAATTAAAAGCACATGGTTAAAGTCATTTTAACTTTAGAAAATTACATAAGTAATCAATTTAGACCTATTAAATCCTATTATGTTTTCCATCAATTACTCATCTAACACCAAGGCATATATATATAAGAACGTGTGTTCGACAAATTCCCTTCAACAAAGTTAATTTATTTTGCTAAAAAAAATTTTGTCACCCTCCCCCCCCCCCCCAAGATTCTCATCACAATAAGTGAGGCATGGAAGAATGTATTTCAAAAGTTGGTTTATGCAAAATATGGGGTAGCTTAATTAGAGTCATTTTTCTTAGTATTCCAAAAGTTAGTTTTATCACGGTAGACCTAAGCAATAGTAGCATTAGTAAGTAGGGCCTGGTAGTAAGGTAGTTGTAGACTTGGTATTCCTAAGATTTTTTGGCTTATTTGTTTGACTATAGTCACCATGTAAATAAATCATAATTATAAAGTTGTTCCTATATCATGTTTGGTAACATAATAACCTTTCAAGGAACATTACCTTGTAATAAAAACTATATCATTATTGCTCAACTAAAACCAATAAAATCACCATTAACATTGACATGTGCAATAGGTTTGGGACTCACTCAACCTGGCCCGAAAAATGCGTGTCAAGGCCACCATTTTAGAACATGACCCAACTCGGCTCGAAAAACTCGGGGGTTCGAAGTATGGTCGGGTCGGGTTCAGGCTAGGGATTTGTGGCCTGGCTCGGCTCGATGAGCGGCCATGTACGTAAGTTTTTTTTAAAAAAAATCGTAAATTACCCTTTAGGGTTTTGAGTCTTGCTACCTCATACATAAACTGTTGTTTGGTCAAATATTATGAAATTTTAATAATGGACTTTCATTTGGCTTCTTGAATTTTTATTTGGTATTGAACTTTCATTTGGTGTAGTGTTTTGAATTTGTAATAACTAGAGTACTCTACGTTGGAATTTTTTTATGTTCGGATTTTGAAATGTTGACTTTTATATCATGGTTGTGGTGCATTATTGAATTTGGTAAAGTATTTTTGAAATCAGATCTAAAATGCATGAAGTATATTTCAGGTTTTTCTTATAAAACATCCAATTTGTACAAGCTCTAACTAGCTGACCCAACTTGTGGCTCGTCGGGTTAAGGTTCGAACTTAGGGTGCCGAACTTGAGGGTCAGGCTCAGGTCGGTGAATCAGTAACTTTCGGCCTGGCTGACCTGGCCTATAACATGGACCAACCCGAATGATGAACAGGTCTAATCTGCTCTAACCCCTCTCAAACACAACCATTATTCTTCTCCCCTCACCCAACCCCCTTAAACACATTTATTATTCTCTTTTCCGGTTTTCGTTTCTTTCTATCTCCCCGAAACATTCCTTTTCCCTCTCTCTCCCCCTCTCACACATATATACCTCATTAAAAAAAAATATAACTATTTTATTACATTGGTAACTACGTTATCTACTTTAAAAAACAAAAGATGATAATGTTGTTGATTTTCCATTACATTTTAAAATTATTTAGAATATATAGTTCATTGTAGTGTGAGTATTAATCTTTGTAATTCAACATTATACCAATCAATCAATTCTTAAAAGTTAAACCCTACATTTTGTATGCCTACTCGTAGAAGATGCAATTCGACGTCATAGAATTAAAACATGTACGGAAGTCATTTCTAAGAAAAAAAATTCTAGAAGACCAACATGTTTAGACTATTGCTAGTAAAGTTGTTTTGTGATAATGAAAGTAACATGGTCCTATTTAAATTACAAGTGTAACTTATTCCCAGGATTCAAAATGTAGTGACCTATATGAAATCCTTGGTATAGAATAACTTTAGAATTATTTTCATGCTTAGAATTGAAGATATTGAACTCCCACCCTCAAATATAATTCTTTCCATCTTGCATAAGTTTCCCATTTTTCATTTTAAAATTGTGTTAGATTTAAAATCTTAAGGCAAATAGGAGCAGTTTGAAGTCGTGAATCTTTGACCAAAAATAAGAAACATAAGGGAAAAATGAATTTAAAATGTCACATGAAAACTCACGGTAGAGAGAGAAAGAAAGAGATAACCTGGATGTACAAAATTGGGAGCGAAAAAACATTCAAATGCCAAATATCATCAACATTTGACCAACCTAACAAAGAGAAAGTGGAGGGGAGGAGAGAGAGAGAGAGAGAGACAACAAAAAGGTGTAAGAGGATATTTTAATTGTTAATGTGGGAGCTATAAATAAGGCATTATTTATGGGTAGCGTCTCAACTTTCCATTAAGTGTGTGTTGTTTTCTCACATGAATATAAATCGTCCATTCATGGCTCTTTGTGCATGTTACTTGTGAAGGAGAAAATGAGGCCCATAGTTGTGCCTCTTCGTTATTTTGGAGGAGAAAATGTAATGTCCAAAATAATTACAATGAACATTTCATCACAAACAACCAACTTAAGCAATCATGACATCAACCACAATTGGCTAGCACAACTTGCTCTTGTTTACTATCCCAATTGGGCGTTGTATAACAGTGAGCATGAACCTTGAGTAATGATCATGGAGGTAAGACTGCCAACTTTTGAATCTCCTTGGACCTGCAAAGTGGAACTCATACTGAAAGTTGTTATTGTTGTTGCAAAATAAAGTGTCCTTTTCTCGCGAGCAATTTTACGGGTGGGGTTAAATGTGATAAAAGAAGAAGCTCAAAACAACATAGTAGAACAACAATGTTGTTATTACTACTATTACAAAAGTGACTAGCTTATGTAGCAATACAAACATTTAGTGTCACGATAATAGTGCATGCGTTCATGCAAAGGATGAATACTAAGAAAGAAACAAGTATGAGCTTAACACACAGACTTGTACAAGGAACAAGTAACTTGTATTTATGATGAATCCACTTGAACATAATTTTTAACATGTCAAGCATAAGCAGTACATGAAAATGAAAAGCAACTAAACTAAACTACAAATTAAAACATAAACTAATATCTAAATTATGAACCCAGATAAAGATAAACAAGATAAGAATCAAACTACTCAAAGACTGGCTGGATGATCTTCCTTCCTTTGGCCTACGGAGTTTTTCTTCGTCCTTTTAAATCTCACAACTCTTCGAGATGGAAAATGGATAGATAATTGTTTGATAGTGAATATAGAGGTGATGTGGATGGTGACTTGTCAAAGAGGAGGGTTAACTCAGATGAGTGTGATCATTGGAAAGCATGCTCGAGGTCTCCTTTTATAGTAGGAGAAGTGAGAAACACCTCGGAAATTTTAGCCCATTGGGGGCGTGTGTTCGGTTGTGGTAATTTGGGGTTTAAAAGTAAGGTTGTCGTATCCACAGTGATGGTGTGTTAGGTTATCAAAAAATTAGTCTGGAAGGGTTCTCAATATGCAGGAAGCAGTAAATAATTAAACTAACTAAACTAATCAAGATTGAAAGCAATAAAAACTGAGGAAAACAAGAACTTAAAGATGAACTAAACCTAATTTAACAAGAAAGTAAATTTCTAACTAAGAAAGCTATTTAAAATAATTAAGAACGATGAATGTAAATACAAAACTAATTACTGAAATTAAAGGAACGAAATTATACCTAGGATGCATTGTTCTAACCTTGAATCTTGAAATCTTAAATCTTGAATCTTGAAATCTTGAATCTTTCTCCCGAACAAACAAGAAAGGCGTGATTTGGATTACTAAGACTGCTCGAATCCTCACCTGAAGGAAGAATTCGAGGAACCTTAATCCTCCTCTTCACTAAAAATTGGATTTTTGTGGAACTAATACTAATGAAATTGAAAGACAAGAACTTGAATAAAAGAATTACATTGATCTTGGAAGAATTGAATTACAATCGAAAGTTTAAAGAATACTTAAAGAAAACTAAGAACTAAGCCATGGAATTAAACCTAAGGAAAAGCTAGAAATAAAACTAAGCAAGACTAAGAAAAGATGCTAAAAACTAAGATGTTCTCCCTCATATACACGGAGGCTATTTATAATGAGAGTAAAAAAAACGAACAAGGAAAGCGAAACCCTAGCGGTGTCAAAAATAAGCGGCGCATCAATAAATATCAGACGCGGGCCGGGCCTGATATTTTCTTTCCGGATGCACTTTCTGACTTGGGCGCTGGTAGTGGGCCTTGGAGACGCTGGTGGGGGGGTGAAGGCTTACTAACCCTAGTGGGGGGTGATTACCCCCTGGTGGGGGGTCTTCAAACTTAGTAGCGCTGGTGGGGGGTGAAATAGTGCGATTAGGGGGTGAAGACTTAGTACTTCCAGTGGTGATTACCCTCACGATGGGGGTGTTTATGTGCTGCCTCCATTTCTTTTTCCTTACTTCAATTCCAATTCTCCAATTCTCTTGTTCAATTTCTTCTCTTTTTCCTCATTTTCTTCATTTTTCTATGAAAATCTGTAAATCATGCTAATTTTCCAACCAAGTGAAGAAATTACCAGCAAAAATACTTAATTTACGGTCTTAATTCGACTCAAAGTGAGACCGAACAATACTCCCACACAAAAGTTTGCTCGCCCCGAGCAAACTAAAACACAGAAAGAAAATAAACTAAACTATCCTAAACCACTTTCGTAGGAATCACGGTTGCCTTTAGCGTATGCAACAAGCCCTTTAAACCCCTTAGCAGCCCAAATGAAGGTCTCGTGAGGGTTTATAGCAACTATACCCACAAAAGCCAGAAAAAAAAGTATATTCAAATTAAAAAAGGAAAAGACTCAAGAAAGAAACAGGAAAAAGAAGAAATAAAAGGGTTACAAATACAACGAAACACCCTCTCAGGCTAACCAATCAAACACATTAATCCATCAAGCAAATACCAAGATCAATATGGAAGAGAACAAAATCAGTGTAAAATAGATAGAATGAAGTTTTCGAAATTAAGTAGAGAGAACAAGTACTTTAGATGCGAAAAACCGCCAATAGACTTACGATGAATGCAAATATGCGCGGTTGGTTATGGACGTAGGCCAGTCAAAAGAGCAAACCTCACTTTAGGATAAAAATTGAACGCTCAAACACTCAAATTTGAATGTGTATGTGGGTTTTTCTCATACTCATACCAAAAGAAAGATCCTACCATAGGCTTGGTAAGAATCTCGCTCTCCACTGCTAGTATGCAAATACACAAGTGATAATCAAGAGGACTTTTAGGGTTGTAACGAGGCTTAGGTTAGGGGAAAGGAGTGGTAATATTTGGGTATGAGGAGTTAAAGAGCCATGCTTGGATTGATTTTCAACAAATATATTACTCTCAACTCACCTTCTTGCTTAATTTAAGCAAGGAACTCAATTCTCCCTCACTGATATCAAACACCTCATGAAATTTTGAGTCGGGTCAAAAGCTTTCAGAACTTTCAATTGAGTCTCCCTTAATCACCCTTTTTTTAATTCTTTTTTTTTCATTTTTTTTTACTTCTATTTTTGGTTGGTGATCAAGGGAGAAGAAACATGAATATATAAACTTAGCTTCGACCTCAATATATCAAAAGAACAACATAACCATTTGTCTAACTCATAATAACTGGGATATGTAATGTGTCCCAATTCAATTAAAATCAAAACTACACCCTCAGTATCTCAATTCCATTCACAGCAACACCGAACCGATTTTCGCTCCCGAAATAATAAATTCTCACACATCCAAGCAAGGCAAAGGGTAGGAATTAATAAAGGTCATGGCTTGTATTGTCAGGGTTTCATCACAAAAAGAAAGGTAATCAAAGGCTAGGCGGGGCTAAAGAACGGTAATAATATTATTAGGGAGGTTGTTTGGCTATGTAATTTAATTAATAAAGAAAGGAATGCCTCAATCATATTGTCACAATATGTAATGCAAAGATGCAATTTCAAACAAGATGCAAAATAAGTTCTAGAGGTGCAACTAGTGGTGGAGTCACTCAAGGAAATTAAGGAATTGATAAAATTCATCAATCCATACTTTTTAGGTTATGTGGACTCACGGGATGGGGCTCATTCAACTAAACCTAGCCCAAAGATTTGCGGCACACATATTTACACTTACTAAGTTAGTCAAAGCAGTTAAACACAACTTTCATAACTTGACTCAAAATCAGAAGATTTGAAGAAAACAGTTTCAAAAACTTTTAGGTTCTCAACCAAACTTTTCAAGGTGAAACAAGACAAACTGAAAATCTATTTGGTTTACAAATCATCACTGAAAGTGTTCCGGACAGACTAAACCTAAAATTTTAAAAATTTTGCCAAAAACTAGTAAGACACTTGTGCCACCCCACTCCCACACAAAAACTCTACAATGTCCTCATTGTGATTAAGGTGATACAACACAAAAGAAAAAGCACACAAAAGAAAAGGAAAAATTCAAGCTGGCATGCATGCGTCCCCCACTCCCACACAAAAAGGCTAACAATGTCCTTATTGTAATCAGAAATAGAGATAAGCAAGCACCTAAAAGAAAAGAAAAAGAAAAATACTAAAAGAAAATAAAATAGGGAAAAGAAAAAAAAACAACTCACTAACTGTAATAAGAAGTCAAGGAAAGATATTACCTGGATGGTTTCTTGCAAAAAGATTCAATCCTTCTCGCTTGACAAAGTACGGTTAGGAGAAGCACTCAAGAAAAATCAAGAAATGAAGGGTTAGATATATAATATATACAAGAATCTCGACTTACCTTCCTTTAAACACTAGGTGGATCGTGGAATGTGACACATTCCACGTCGGCAGTATCAGGAAACTCTAAGAAAGGCTTCAACCTGTGCCCATTCACTTTCCACACATAATTATTAGATGGGTCCTTAATCTCAACCACTCCTGAAGGGTATACCTGAGTCACAATAAAGGGTCCAATCCACCTAGATCTCAACTTTCCAACAAACAAGTGTAGCCGGGAATCATAAAGGAGTACCTTTTGTCCCGGGAAGAAGTTCTTTCGATGAATGATCTTATCGTGTAGGATTTTAGACCTCTCCTTACTCAATCGCCCATTTTCATAGGCTTCTCTCCTTAACTCCTCAAGCTCACAAAGTGTAAGTCTCCTCACCTCACCAGCTGCTGACAAATCAAGGTTAAGGGTTTTTAAAGCCCACCAGACTCTATGTTATGTTCAACAGATAAGTGACAGGGCTTCCCAAAAACAGCTCTATAGGGTGACATCCCAATAGGGGTTTTATAGGTCGTTCGGTAGGCCCACAAGGCATCAATCAACTTAACAGACCAGTCCTTCCTATTCCTAGACACAGTTTTCTCTAATATTTGTTTAATTTGCCTATTGGAGACTTCTGCTTGACCATTAGACTGTGGATGGTAAGCAGTGGTGAGCCTATGCTGCACTGAGTACCTCTTCAGTAAGGCCTCAAAGGATCTATTGTTGAAGTGGGTTCCCTGATCACTAATAATGGCTCTAGGCATTCCAAATCTAGAAAAAATGTGTTCCCTAAGGAACTTGGTCACTACCTGAGCATCGTTTTTCCTAGTAGGGATAGCCTCTACCCACTTAGACACATAATCAACAGCAAGGAGAATATATTCATTCCCAAAAGAATTAGGGAATGGTCCCATGAAATCAATATCCCACACATCAAACACATCAACAAAAATCTCAGGTTGTAAGGGCATCATATCTCTCCTGGTAATCTTTCCCAAACTTTGTCACCTAGGGCACCTTTAGGCATAGTCATGAGCATCTCTAAAAATAGTGGGCCAGTAAAACCCACTATGTAAGACCTTGTAAGCTGTTTTCTTTCCACTATAATGTCCCCCAGAAGGTTGGTCATGGCAAAAAGATAGGACATCCATAATGGATTCATCAGGAACACATCTCCTAAGTATCTAGTCAGGGCAATATTTAAACAAATAAGGATCATCCCATACAAAATTTTTCACAATGTGAAGAAACTTGTCCCTGTCATGCTTATTCCAATCACTAGGCATCTCTCCAGTTACCATAAAGTTCACAATATCAGCAAACCAAGGTTCCACTCCCACACTAAAGAGTTGCTCATCGAGAAACTGAGCAGCAATAGGGGTGGTTTTCACAGTATCAGGCACAATCCTAGAAAGGTGGTCAGCTACAGGATTCTCAGCTCCTTTCCTATCCCTAATCTCACAGTCAAACTCTTGCAACAACAAGACCCACCTAACTAGCCTAGGTTTGGAATCTTTCTTTTCCATCAGATACCTAATGGCTGAATGATCAGTATAGACTATGATCTTAGCACCAAGCAAGTAAGGTCTGAATTTCTCAAAGGCATACACAACCAGTAGAAATTCTTTTTCAGTCACAGTGTAATTTAATTGGGCATCATTCAAGGTGTGGCTAGCATAATGAATAATGTAACGACCCGCCCTAAACCCGTATTAATTAAGGTCTTAATCACGGTGATTAACTAAATTACGCTGTTAAAAATTTTCTTTCTTTTATGTTAATATGGTTATTACTGTTATTATTATTATTTATTTTTATGCGCGACAGGTCTCGAGCAAGGCGATGGTTAAATGGGTTGATTTTATGTTATCTCGAATTTAAAGTTATAATTATTATTATGAGTTTATGAATACTTTTACGATAAGTTTTATAATTTATTTTATCGTTCTCAATTTTACGCTTGTAACCGAAGAAGGTTATATTAATTTTAATTCCCATTTCGATAATGATTTATTGTAACGCCCCGGAAATTCAATTATAAAAAGTCAAAGTCAAACTAACGTTAACAGACAAAACTTAGCGGAAGACTTCAATTTTAGTTTGGGCGTCACTGCCGTATCCCCGAAGGAATACAAGGCGAGAAAGGAAAACACAATCATCGCTAACGGTAACTACTAACAACTCAAAACAAACTTTAAGAAATCATAACGAAAACAATATAAAAGGTTCAAGGACTTCTAGACTCGTCGTCCTCACTTCTAACTCCCGTCCCCAGCATTTAGATCTTCACCTGAAATCAAAACATTTCAGAAAATGAGGGGGAAATCTCAATAATGTCTACCCCTAACGTTTAAAACAGTTTAAGTTCATTTCAATTCATTTTGGGGAGAGGGATCGAACCAAACATCTTACAAACCTTTAACCCTTAACTGTTTTCCTCAACCCATCCAATCCATATTTTAATTTGCGGGCGGGATACCAAATCCCTTAAAGTAACATCGCCTACCAAAGGCATAAACATCACCTACCAAAGGCATCAAGAACATCGCCTACCAAAGGCATCAAGAACATCGCCTACCAAAGGCATAAACATCGCCTACCAAAGGCATTAAGAACATCGCCTACCAAAGGCATCAAAATACTATCCTATATCAGGGAAGGAAGCCCTGATCTCCTGGTCCATAACCCTGCAGGTTGTTACACCTGCACAACAGGTTATCCCCCGAAACCCGCTTAACGTTTCCACTTGAATTAATTAACAGTATTCAAACTCGACTCACAACTCTCAAGTCAAACCATCCCAAGTTATCAAAACCATTAACAAAACTTTGAATGAAAGACCATCCAATTTCTCAACTCAAATAAACCAAGATCACAAACGAAACAAAAGATTATCAAAATAGATGGTCGCATTTCCACAAAAGTCCCCTTTCGGGATGCAATTCTCAAAAAGATTATAAAACATCAAAACACATTTAAAGAGCATCCCGGTGGGGATTAGAGCATAGACAATTACCTGATATACTTCACAGCACAGCAAAAGAGAACACACTTGAGCTCACTAACGTCTCGCACTAACTCGGGCCTAGAATAAGAATAATTATCTAATCAAAACGCGTTCTAACGAAGTTAGAATTATCTATTAACTACCTAACCCATCCCCTAGGAACACTTAGGTTCCTAACATTTACGAAATTACACTTAACATCTCTAAGATAACACATAACATGATCACACATTAATTTCACTCAACAATTCTTTATAAATAAAAGCGAACAGAGGGCAGATTATAACATTCACATAAAACGGGTCACAACTCGACTTCTCGACATCCTATGGGTCTGGTTCTGGACTTTTCGGAAACCTCAGGATGTCTAATAAAACTTCTATGTTGATGGTTAAGCCCAACTCAGTCCCGAAGGACTCTAAAAATACCCATCTTCCCAATTGGTCCAGATCTGACAGGTTCCGGTAAAAAGACTATAACTCGGGTTATACAAATCAAACGTTCGATCCGTAAAATTCCTATGGTTCCTAACATCTAAGGGAACCTCCAGTCCAAAGGGTTTGGTCAAAAGATAATTACAATAGCCGTGGCAACCCGATCTTTAGGTGCTAACGAAACTGTCCCGTTAACGGTTATCAATTAATTTGTTATTTCGGTTCTAACTTTTACCAAACGGTCTCGGGGTTCTAATTTGGACTCGAAACAGTAGCTAGGGTCTAAGATAGGAAGTCCAACTCAACTTAGGTCCAACAATCAACCTTCCCATCATAAGAACCATATTACAACACATGAAATCAACTTTAATAATTTACTCTAATCCTAAAACATGCATAAAATATCATTCACTAACATGGCATACCTTATGTACATAAATTCTAAACTAACCTTGTACTAATCATGCATGAAATATTAACGCTATCCTAAACATGAATTTCTTAACCAATAAACAAGAACCTTAGGAACATGTGAATAACCTATAAAGAACATATAAACATTTAAACTTCTAATCAAGAATCCTAAACAAACTAATTTCTTTTAAACAAGATTAACTCAAGAACCAAGAACTAATAAACATAAACTCAACCTAACTTATTTAGGCAAAATTAAACATGAATTAAACAAGAAAGAACCCTAAGAAATAAAAGAACATGATATTTAACTTAATGAACAAGAAACCTAACTAATTTACAAGAATCAAGAAGACTTAGGTTTTCATGTACAAGAATCATAAAGAACTTAGTAACATTAAACTACTAACCAAGAACCTAGGGTTTTAATAACAAGAATCAACCTAATTTATTTAACAAACTTTAACAAGATTAAATCCTAGGAAACAATAAAAGACTTAACGATTAACCAACTAAACATTCAAGAAAATAACCTAAGTAATAAATTTCCAAGTTCGTACATACAATAATATCGTGGTTTAACGATTCATGTAAAGAATATAACGAATATTAAAGAATCACTTTCAACCCTAATAATCAACTATTACAACCTAAATCTAATTACAATTAATAACATAAAATTAAAAATATCAAGTAAACAAATTACACATACAATTAGGAAAAATTTACACATAATTACAACAACAAAAAGATTACAAATAATTTCCCTAATTACAACACTAACAATACAATAATTATAAAAACAGAATATTAATAACAATAATAATTACAAAATAAACTCAGATTAATAATACTAAAAACAAGAAAAGAAAAAGGAAAAAGAAAAGAAAAACAAGAAGGATAAAAAAAATCAGATAGTTAGGGTTAGGGTTTTAGGGTTTACGTAGGTTAGGGCAGAGGGCGGTTCTGGCGTCGGTGTTGGCGGGCGGTGGTCGGAGGGGGTGCGTCGGGGTCGCAGGTGGCAGGCGTCGGCCGTGGGCTCGTCGGAGGGGGGTGGTTGACGTCGATTTTCCGAGCAACAGCAGCGGCAGTCTTCGACGGTCCTTTCTTCGCCAGCGGGTGACGCCTGGTAGCGTCAGGCGAGGGTCACCAGTCGTGGCGGCCGGCGGTGATGGTGGCGGACAAACGGTTAGCGCAAGGGAGAGGAGAGAGAGAAAAAGAGAAAGACAGAAGGAAAGAACGGCGGTTACCGGCGAGGGTGGCGACGGGTGGTGACGACAGTCTTTGGTGGCGTCGGTCTTTGGTGGCGTCTAGGCGAGAGGCGGGGAGGTCGAGAGGAAGAAAGAGGGAAAAAGAGAGAGAAGAAAAGGGAGGGGCTTGGTTGCGATGGTGTTTTCCGGCGATGGAAGCGACTGCCGTGATGGTGACACAGTGGTGAAATTTGGGCGAGAGGGAGCAGGGAGGGAGAGAGAGAGATTGAGAGCTAGGGTTTGGTTTAGGGAGTTTAGGGTTTTAGGGTTTTGAGAGAGGGAAAAGGGTTTATATACTAATACCCAATTTAGGCCCAAAACTAATCCTAATCCAACCCATTTAACAAATAAAAACTGATTTTTTTCTAAAAACCTAATAATTCTAATAATAGTAATAATAATATTAATACTAATAATCATATAATCACAAATAATATTCACGTAATTAATCACATAATAATATTAACCAGCGGAAAATTACTATTCTACCCTTGTTAGCCCCTCAACGGTCCTACGAGCTCAAGCGTTAGCATAAATAAACACATTACGAATAACAGTAAATAACGAAGTCAAACCTATTCTATTAACGACGTCACGGTCAACATCGTTGGATTTTTCGGGGTTTTACATTTATGTTATCCAACCTTCCTAATTACATTTATGGTCCAATTTATTTCAATAAGTGTTATCCTACTAATTTATTTTATTTGGTTCAATACTAGTAAATTTTACCCAGTTTATTTCCAAGTAATTTTATTTAATCGTATACTAAATTATTTTACCAAGTTTATGATCATTAATTTTTTTTATTAGTCAATACCAATTATTTTACCTAGCTAGTTTATATTACTAATTGTCTAAGTTATTTTTTTTTACAACCTAGAGAGTTTTATTTAAGGGGTTTATTTATATAAGAGGGGGAGAGGGACTAAGGTCTTTTATTTCATTTCCTAAATCAGATTTTACACAACACTCCCTCTCCTCCATCCTCCTCTCTTCGCCAGCCAGCAGCCCCCCCGTCCCTCTGCTCCGGCGCCGGCAAGATCACCGGCGGCCGCCAGGTGGTGGCCGAGCCACCTTCTTCCCCCTCTCTTGTGTTTTCTCCTCCAAGTTCTTCTCCAAGTGGTATAATCTCAAACCCTAACTTTATTCTTTATGTTTCAACTCTGAATTTCATTTATAAATTGTGTTATTCTTGAAGTTCTTCATCTCTTTTATGATTTCTAAGTATGAATTTAAGTTGTGGTTAAGTTGGGTTAATTAGGGTTTGAGTTTGAGAAGGATGCATGTGTAGTTTAATTGGATTTTGGTTGAGTTCTTGCTAAGTTCTTGTTGAATGTTGAAATTCTTGCTTGCATGTAGTTTTTGGAGGAGAAATATGATGATTAAGGGACTGATTTGGGTTGTTACTATGTCAATTAAGTGGTTATATACATGGATGATATGAATTTAGTGTGGAAATGGGTGGAAGAGTGTTAATTCAAGTATTAATTATAGTTGCATGTGTAATCTATGGTTGCATATGAGTTTCATGAGCTTATTTTGGGTAATCTCTAAGTATTAAAATCTGGAGGAACCATGAGTAATAGTTAATTTGGGCGTTGGTTGTGAATTAGTATAAGTTAGAGGCCAAAAGGAGGCACCAAAGTAAGAATCAAAGACATAAAAGGTTTCTGTCCAAGAATCTGATTTTTACAGAGGATGTAAAATGTCAGTTTTGCCCAGATTTTCACTGAAAATGATAGCTCAAGTGATTATTTAACTCTAGGCTTTGGAATTTCGAGAATCCGATATGTATAGCCCGAGATATGAGCAAAACCGTGAAAGGGGTGCAATTATATACGTGTTCTCAGTCAGTATCTTCTTGCTAAGTTTTCGTCCATTTAGAGACTTTATGGGCTTAAGTGATAAACATAAAAGTTTTAGGTCGTTCTTCAAGCTTTGCGGAAACATAAGGCTTGCATCCATACGATATCGGGAGAGTGAGATACGAGGCTGTGTTCGAGGGCCGTCAACAAAGTTTCTGCCCAGAATTTATTTCCTTAATTCTAACTTTAAGGTTACACTTTGATCTCGTAGGAGGCTCTAATGAGGGTTCAACCTTTGTGTCATTGTTAAGATGGATTGAGTAGGTTTTCTAAGTTGATTTAAGCTATGTTGGTGTTTGGGAATTACCTCCTAAAGGTTTAAGGAAATACTAGCAAACCATGGGGTAAAGTGATGAGGTTTTAGGTTCGTGTAAGTGTAAGTGTTGTTGATGGCTAAGTCGTACTTTTGTCTTCCTAACAAGTTTATGGGTCTCCTCGATTTCTAGGTAACCAAGGACCATCGCTTCTATGTTTTCAATCCACCGGTCATCGGTTCGTAAGCTTTCCAAAAATTCATAATAATGTCATTTTCTAAGTTCCGTCACTTGACAACGTTTCTTTCATGTTTTCATTAATCGAATAGCTTCTCTTCTTAAGCCTTCAAGGACTCCAATTCTATGCTCATCTAAGCTGGTTGTTAAGGATGCTTTATACATCACAAGCTTTCTTTGATCCTATTCAAATTTCGCCATAAGTTTCGCCTAAATTTCCAAGCCGCATGATTAGTTTCAAGTGTTCTGCTTCTGTCCGGGCCTTTTTCCGAGCCCTTCCTTTCATTTTTAGCCTTCGGGCCAGTTGACAAAGTTGTAGGGCGTGTTTTTCCCTTTCCGAAAAGTACTCGTTTGCAAAAATCCGAGTTTCCGAGCTCAAGTTATCACCAAATCTTTGATTGACCAAAAAACTGAAATTTCTATTTTCTCATCCCTTTTAAGTTATCAAGTTTTAAATACTTTCATCCTAACTTGTAAATGCAAGGACTTTATTTAAACTCTCAATTTTCTTATGTCCTTATTATAGTTTCCAAGTCGCCCAAACCGTCCCAAGCTCGAGGCACATCGCTAGACTTTTCTACTCCCCAAGGTACGCAAATTGTCCAACGTTTAACATTTTTCTTATCATTCAGTATATAAATAGTATCATCATGTCAAGGCATTGACCTAATATCATTTATCACATTATTTTCAAAAGTGGTCCCGCTTTATTATATGCTAGCTAGTTACGTGATGTACTAGCCTTTTCTTTTAGATGCTCCTGATCAGAGTGTCCTAATGACCTGGCCAGTGTCGACTGCTTAGCAGTCACCCAATCAAAATCTAGATCGATTTGGGCATGCGCGTGTGTGAGGTGCTTTGCATCGATCGTAAGGGATACCACTCGTTTTCAATTATTACAAGTTTAACTCCTTTATGTATGTACATATTTATCTATGCAACAATCCAGTTCATTCATGGTCATTTCCCCTTTCCTGTTTTCAAAATGATTTTAAAACGCCGGCACTAAAAACCGTTTTCGAACGGTTTGACGTGTTGGAGGTTTGTGTACTGAGTGTTTCCCCACTCACTTTTGCGTTGTTTTAATGTTTTGTTTTAGGCGGTCCGAGCTCCCAGGTTAAGGGCAAGGATAAGCAGAAGTAGGCGTGTACCCAAGCAAGGTAGTCTCGAATGGAAGTTTGGCCGATTCTGGTGCTTTCCTTATGATTAAAAGACCCCTTGGTTATGAAATTTGGGATGTAGTTTTTCCCTAATGGTTGTATAAGTTGAATTATTTATGTTTTGGTGGGTTTTAGTATGAAGTGTTTGTTCAAAGTTTGGTTGTGGCTTTTGTGTTCTTATTTGGTGTTTGGGTTTGTTGCCTTGTCCCGAGTGGAGACGGCGGTAATGCCTCCACCCTAGGTGTTCCGCTGCGCTAATCACAGGCTTAGTGTGTGTTTAATGTTAATCTTGTGATTAAGGGTGTTGGGGTGTTACAAATAACAACAGGTTTCTTATCAATTCTCTGTCCTAGCACAACACCTACAGCATAATCAGATGCATCACACATAATCTCAAAAGGTTCTCCCCAGATGGGAGGTTTGAGAACAAGAGGGGAAATAAGGGCATTTTTAAGTTGATTAAAGGCCCTCATACAATCATCAGAAAAGTGAAAAGGTACCTCTTTAGCTAACAGTGAAGACAAGGGCTTAGCAATTTTACTGAAGTCTTTTATGAATCGCCGGTAAAAACCGGCATGTCCTAAGAATGAATGGACTTCCTTAACAGAAGTTGGAGGGGATAAATTCTTAACTAAGTCAATTTTAGCCTTGTCTACTTCAATCCCATCCTTAGAAATCACATGCCCCCAGACAATCCCCTTTTTAACCATAAAGTGACACTTTTCCCAGTTCAGTGTCAAATTCTTTTCCCGACATCGACTCAGCACACAATTCAGGTTAGCTAGGCAAGCATCAAAAGAGGTACCAAACACAGAAAAATCATCCATAAAAATTTCCACACATTCCTCCACTAAGTCAGAAAATATCGAGATCATGCACCTCTAGAAGGTTGCAGGGGCAATACACAAGCCAAAAGGCATCCTTCGAAAAGCAAAGGTGCCAAAAAGACAAGTGAACGTGGTCTTTTCCTGGTCACAGGGGGCAATAGAAACTTGGGTATAACCAGAATAACCATCTAAAAAACAGTAATACTCATGCCCTGCAATTTTTTCAAGCATTTGATCCATGAAAGGGAGGGGAAAGTGGTCCTTCCTAGTGGCTTTGTTCAGTTTTCTATAATCAATGCAGACTCGCCAACCAGAAGGGACACGAGTAGGAACTAACTCTCCCTGTTCATTCTCAACTACAGTTAAACCAGCCTTCTTAGGGACTACATGGATTGGACTTCCCCACTTGCTATTAGAGATTGGGTAAATGATATCATGATCTAACCACTTAAGGATTTCTTTCTTGACTACATCTTTCATCTGTAGGTTAAGTCTCCTAAGGGGATCTCTATGGGCAGCATTCTCATCTTCTAGGAAGATTCGATGTTGAACAATGGAAGGGCTAATCCCCTTAATGTCACCTAATGTCCACCCTAGGGCTCCCTTGTTCTGTCTAAGAATTTACTTGGTTTTCCTGGTCCTTACCTAAGTCAGAAGCAATGATTACTGGGTAGGTCTCACTAGGGCCAAGAAGAGCATATTTAGCTCAGAAGGAAGGGGTTTCATCTCAAGTGTGGTGGATGAAGGTGGTTCAGGCTCAACTATCTCAGGTTTGGTTTGAGATGCAAATAAAGATTCATATAGCACATCACCATCAAACACATCAGAATCACACAAAGAATTCAAATCATTAGGATTAATTCCTAGTGCAGTCAAATCATCAGCAAAAGACACATCAACACAGTCAGGTTGCTCATTATCAACAAAATCACTTACCCAACTAAGGGTACTCTGCTCATGCTCATCAAAACCTAAGGGTGACTTTTGTAGGTTAAAAATATTCAATTCCATAGCCAAATTCCCAAATGTCAGTTTCATTCTACCATCCTTACAGTTAATCCAGGCATTAGAAGTAGCAAGGAAAGGGCGGCCTAGAATAACAGGAATTTCATCTCTAGTACACTGAACTCTAGCAGTTTCTAATACTACAAAGTCAACAGGAAACACAAATTCCCCAACCTTAATCAGAACATCTTCCACTACCCCCTTAGGTACTCTAGTGGACCTGTCAGCCAATTGTAATACCATCCTAGTAGGCTTTAGTTCACCTAATCCCAGCATCTCATACACATGTAAAGGCAACAGATTCACAATGGCTCCTAGGTCAAGCAATGCCCTTTCTATCAAACTATCACTATGGTAATAGAGATAGTGAGGCATCCAGGGTCTTTGTACTTAATAGGCATTTGGTTCGACAGAATAGAACTCACATTCGTGGCTAGGAAAGCCTTCTTGGGCACCTGGGTGGCCCTCTTGGTTGTACAAAGCTCCTTAAGGAAGCGGGCATATGGAGGGATCTGTTGAATAGCATCCAAAAGAGGGATGTTCACCTTAACCTGAGAAAAAGTCTCCCTAATTTTGTCCAGAAATTTTTGGTCCTTACTCTCCTTTAACCTCTGTGGATAAGGTGGTGGGGTTTTGTAGGCCCCTTGAGATGGTGGACTAGTCAAAGGGTTGGTTTTAGACACGGTTTTGGTGTAAGGAGGCTTAACTGTAGCAGTTGGCCTCGCTCCATTTGACTCATCATCAACAGGCTCATCAACAGATTCATCAGTCACAATCTTTTCATTACACACATCAGAAGATTTTAGTTGCACTTTATTATCTATCTCTTTCCCAAAACGAAGAGTAATAATAGCATTCAGACCTCTAACCTGACTAGGGTCAACAGATGATGAACCTGAAGCTTTCCCATTAGGGTTTGCCTCAGGCTGCGCAGGAAAAGATCCTCTATCTCTATTAGTTAGCATTATTTAAGTGAGTTGATCATTCATTTGTTTTAACACTTTCTCAATATCACTCTTCATGGATTCCTTAATTTCTCTCAGGCCATTCTTTAATTCCCTAATTTCTCTCTCATTCCTATCCTCATTAGTGTACCCTGGTGGAGGTCGGGTTTGGGCAATCTGGGGTTGGATAGGTGGCCCTCTAGGAGCTTGATAAGCTGCCTGGGGTGGTGGTCGATTCTAAGGGGGATGATTTCCTTGGAAACCCCCTCCCTGACTAGGTGGTCTCAACACATTCTGATTCTCGGGGCCATAAGAGAGTAAGGGGTGCTTGCGCATCCCCTGATGCTGGTAGGGTTGGTACTGGTCAAGCCTATAGTTATGATGCATAACATTCACATTTTTCAGTATTGGCAGCCAATTGTTGAATATAAATAGGACAGGTAGAATAAACATGGTCAACACCTTGGCATACGGCACATGACACGGGTGGTGGGGGCACAAAAGTAGCAGTCTGGTCATAAGAGTTAATCTGAGCACAGGTTTTAGGTTGTGAAACAGCTAATTGTTGTTGGGCTAAGGTTTTAATTATATTTTCAAGAGAAGCAAACCTTGCCTCATAACTTGTACTCTCACTCACAGCGTGTACACCCTTAGACAATTGAGCACCTAAGGACTCATCTCTAGTGGTTCCCCATTGCATTGTCCTTTCGGACATGCTCTCTAAGAACTCCCAGGCCTCATCAACAGTTTTTTCCATGAAACCCCCCTAACATATTGACTCTAGAGTGACTCTGGTGTCATGGTCAACACCCTCGTACTCAATCTAACACAGTCGTACCAAGTCAAGACCCTGATAAGGGAATTGGGACAACAAGTTTTTGAAACGTTCGAAAGCTTACCAGTAAGGCTCTCCTACGTCCTGTCTAAATTTTAAAATCGAATTCCTCATTTGAGTAACTAAGGAGGTTGGAAAAAAACTTTTCATGAAAACTTTTAGAAAACTGTCCCAAGAATTAATGGACTGAGGTTTGATGCTGTACATCCACCGCTTAGCGGTGTCCCTTAGAGCAAAAGGTAAGTACTTTAAAAGCACATAGTCTAATAGGACTCCTAGTGGAGTTATCATGCTAATATATTCTTTGTACTCTGCAGTCCATATCAGTGCTAACCCAGTTCCCATGAACAGAGGTAGGTTCTGGGTGTAGTGCTGCCTAGGGTCAAAGGTCACTCCTGTAGGCAGGTTGGGAAGTACAAAACATGATGGTGGTGGGTCATAAGATGGGTATAACTGGTTATAAAGGGTTACCCTAGGTGGAGGTGGTGGTGCTTCTCCAGACATCTTTGGTGATTCTACCGAGAGTTCCTCCTTCCTAACCAATCTTTGACTACTAGGACTACGAACCCAAACCTCAAGTTGATGTACTTTCCGTTTTTTCCTTGAAGTCTCAATTTTTTTATTTTTTTCAGTTTTATAGATTTTTTTTTGGGGTTTTTGTTTTTGAACTAATCTAAGAAAGCAGTTAAACTATTCACAAACAAACCAATAACCTAATCTACCAAATAACACCATCCCCGGCAACAGCGACATTGTTCGGTTGTGGTAATTTGGGGTTTAAAAGTAAGGTTGTCGTATCCACAGTGATGGTGTGTTAGGTTATCAGAAAATTGGTTTGGAAGAGTTTTCAATATGCAGGAAGCAGTAAATAATTAAACTAACTAAACTAATCAAGATTGAAAGCAATAAAAACTGAGGAAAACAAGAACTTAAAGATGAACTAAACCTAATTTAACAAGAAAGTAAATTTCTAACTAAGAAAGCTATTTAAAATAATTAAGAACGATGAATGTAAATACTAAACTAATTACTGAAATTAAAGGAACGAAATTATACCTAGGATGCATTGTTCTAACCTTAAATCTTGAAATCTTAAACTTTGAAATCTTGAAATCTTGAATCTTTCTCCCGAACAAACAAGAAACGCGTAATTTGGATTACTAAGACTGCACGAATCCTCACCAAAAGGGAGAATTCGAGGAACATTAATCCTCCTCTTCACTAAAAATTGGATTTTTGTGGAACTAATACTAATGAAATTGAAAGACAAGAACCGAAAGAAAACAAGAACTTGAAGAAAAGAATTGCATTGATCTTGGAAGAATTGAATTACAATCGAAAGTTTAAAGAATACTTAAAGAAAACTAAGAACTAAGCCATGGAATTAAACATAAGGAAAAGCTAGAAATAAAACTAAGCAAGACTAAGAAAAGATGCTAAAAACTAAGATGTTCTCCCTCATATACACGGAGGCTATTTATAATGAGAGTAAAAAATGAACAAGGAAAGCGAAACCCTAGCGGTGCCAAAAATAAGTGGCGCATCAATAAATATCAGACGCGGGCCGGGCCTGATATTTTCTTTCCGGATGCACTTTCTGACTTGGGCGCTGGTAGTGGGCCTTGGAGACGCTGGTGGGGGGTGAAGGCTTACTACCCCTAGTGGGGGGTGATTACCCCCTGGTGGGGGGTCTTCAAACTTAGTAGCGCTGCTGGGGGGTGAAGTAGTGCGATTAGGGGGTGAAGACTTAGTACCCCCTGGTGGGGGGTGATTACCCCCTGATGGGGGGTGTTTATGTGCTGCCTCCATTTCTTTTTCCTTACTTCAATTCCAATTCTCCAATTCTCTTGTTCAATTTCTTCTCTTTTTCCTCATTTTCTTCATTTTTCTATGAATTTCCACGAAAATCTGTAAACACATGCTAATTTTCCAACCAAGTGAACAAATTACCAGCAAAAATACTTAATTTACGGTCTTAATTCGGCTCGAAGTGAGACCGAACAACTTGACACATGTGTGGCAAGGGACACGAGCAAACAGTATCACTTAGCACAGTCGTGTTCTGAAAAAATGATGTGAATTATGTGCAACAAGAAGATGACGAGTTTAATGAAAAAATTGAAAAGATGGAAAAAGGCCTTCATGAATTAATTTCTTTAGTTCGTTAAATGCAACATGTTTTGCTTGAAAGTGGTCATGATGGGTTAGGAACTTCCTCCCCCGAGGAAAGTGCTTTGAATAGAATTGAGTCTTCTGTTCCCCTTTCCCCTAACATTCATGTGAATCCTCATTTGTGTGTTTTGGAAAATGATGATGATGGCTCTTTTGCTCCGTCTTTGACTTGTGTACCACCGTCTCATGATATAGAAATTAATTCACATAATGCATATGTGTGCGATTATGAATCATTCTCCATGGATTATGAGCCTGAATGTTAAACTTTCACCTTTGATGCATCTTTGTTGTTAACAATCTCGTCCCTTTCCTTATGTGTAGATTTCTCACCGGCTGAGTTTGTGATTGTTGATGATGATGCCAATTTATGTGATGTTGAGAGTGTTATCATAGGGAATAATCATACTTCTTATTCGCACACATTTGATGATATTGATGAGGTAGATTATGATTTTGGGTTGGGACTTGTTTGTGATGATATTGTTGAGGAGGTTGAGACTTCTCCTATGTTTATTGAATGTGGTGATGATGTATCTCCCTCTCCCAATCATGTCATCCCCTTCCATTCATTGTTTATCACTCCCTTACCCGACCATGCATGCCTTGAGTCCCTAGGTCCCTTTAGAGGGTAAGATCCCCTTCTTGACCCTTATCATGCTTACCTAGAGGACTTGCCTAGAAAAATCATGATTATTCTCTTATTTCATCATTTTAGTGATTTTTCTAAGGCATTTGATAAGATGTTGAGAACACTTGCTTATACCAACTCATTGTTTTTTGTGTTACTACATCCACCATTCTGAAATGCATTCAAGGATGCATGACCTTTTACTACGGGCGTTGACTTGCTCTGATATTCAAGGCCTGAGTCTTGAGAAATAAGGAATCATTGATGCTCTCGTGTGATCGAGGTTAACCAATTGCATTTCTTGTTTATTGAAACCACGTGGTAACCCCGTTCCACCCTTCTTCTTTTTGTAAATATTTCATTGTTTTAGGTTGTATAGTTTGTTTTCATTTTGCATGCTTGTTCTTCCCTCTTGGTGGTGCGTCCCTCATCGCAGGAGCCTTAGGGTCTGCTTGGGATGAGAGGTAAAAATGATGATAGGAGCTCATAAGAGTAAAGGAGGGTGAGATTATGTGAGTGTTTGTAGGGTAAACTATTAACCCCTGCTTGGGAGAGCAATTGAAAGAATTCATAAGAGTAAGATTTTAATTGACATATTTGTCCTTTCATATTATATGTAATACAATGAAACTTATACATTAGATATATACTCATTCTCTCTCTACCCCCTGCCCCCCCCCCCCCCATCTCTCTCTAATCTCTCTCCACACCCCCTTTGCTCTCTCCACTCTCTCTCGACCATCCCTCCCTCCCTCTCCCTCTTTACTCCTCTCTCTTTCTCTCACACACACATCTCTTGTTGGATATATTTCAAGAGTATAAGACAATTATATAGCCTAAAGAATAAAGTATATTAAGTATAAGGATCATATATAAGTGAAACGATGAGAATATGATCAGCACGGGTGAAACAGGAAGCAACACGGGTCGTGTTGCCTTCCAGAGAGCAAGGAAACAATTCCTGCGCTCAACACGGGTCGTGTTGGATCAACACGGGTCGTGTTGAGCCAACACGGACCGTGTTGATTCAACACGGGTCCTGTTGAAGGCAGGATTGTATTAATTGCTAACGGCTATATGATTTTGTGTAATTAGTGCTTGATATCGTCATTAAGCACGATTATGCTGAGATTACAACAGCTATATGACTTGACTTGGTCAAGTTCATATTAAGGACATAATCTCATCATTAAGGCTCTTGATTACCCTTTGACTAGGGTATCCTAAAGTGGGTGGTAATCTCCTATAAATAGGAGACATCCTAAGCTATTTGAGACACACCATTTTAAGCTAATCACAACCTCATTCTTGTCTAGACTGCAGCTATACTAGAGTGATTCAAGTGAGAATCTATTTCTTGAGTGTTACAAGTGCTAAGTTTTATCCCTTTGAACATTTACGGTATCGTAAATAGTTCTTAAGGAAAGTGAGTATTGAGCCACAACTCTTAGCGTTATCCAAGCGAGTGTTCATTGTTTTATATATCGTTACTCCCTTTCCTCTAACAATCTTAAGAACTATTTAGGAATGGCCTCGCTACGTGATATGTCTACCAACTTCCAAAAGCTAGTGTGCTTTGAAGGAGTGGATTTCCGGCGTTGGCAAAGCAAGATGCACTTCTTGCTAACGACTCTCAATGTGGCATATGTGCTCAACATTGAGATCTCTCCCAAGGTGAATCAAGAACTGTCGGCCAAGAAGGTGACAACCGAGGAGTCTCCAAAGGAGGATGCAATTGTCCAGAGTTCCACGGAAGATGGAAGTGACGATCAAATAAAGACGTCCGTGGAAGATGCGGAGGCTACTCGGCAAAGGCTCAAGATAGAGAATGATGACTACATTTGTAGAGGATGCATTCTCAACGGGATGAGCGACACCCTCTTCGATGTGTATCAACATGTGGAGACGGCAAAGAAGCTTTGGGAGATGCTTGAAGCTAAGTACATGTCGGAAGATGCGTCAAGTAAGAACTTTCTTGTTAGTCAATTCATGAAATTTAAGATGGATGATAATAGGAAAATTCTAGACCAATTCCATGAGATTCAACGTATTTTAAGTAACTTCAAGCAACACAATTTGAACATGGATGAAACCATAATCGTATCCTCTATTATTGACAAGCTACCTTCTTCTTGGAATGAAACTAAAAGGGCTCTCATGCACCGGAAAGAGGCTATGTCTCTTGGGTTTAGCTAACCATTTTCGGATTGAAGAAGAGTTACGCCTTCAAGATGGTATCAAAGAGCAATCTAAAGTCCATATGGTGCAAGAGAATAAGGGAAACAAGAATAAGAATAAGAGCCACAACAAAACTAGCAAGGGAGTTCAAAAGCCTAAGCAAGTTTGTTGGGAATGTGGCAAACCGGGGCACACAAAGAGAGAGTGTTACCAATGGGAAAAGAAGTATGGTCTTTTGAACAACGACACATCCAAAGGCAAGAGCAAGGAGAAGGAACTCAATTCCTTTGTAGCTATGATTAAGGATCATATCAATATGGTCTCCATTAGTTGTAATGATTGGTATATAGACTCAGGCGCGTCAAGACATGTTTGCATTGACAAGAGTTTATTCAAGACTCTCAAACCGGCGGATGAGGGTATGAAACTCTACATGGGCAACAACCATCCGGTCAAAGTTGAAGGCATTGGGCAAGTGAAACTTGTTTTCACTTCAAAAAATCTTTGCTTTTGAATGATGTGTATTTAGCTCCAGAAGTTTGTAAGAATCTTGTATCCGGTTATCTCCATAGCAAGTTTGGTTTTATGCAAGTTTATGATGGAGATAACTATGTACTTTCCAATGGAGGGACATTTGTGGGGAAGGGATATGCTTATAGAGAAATGTTTAAATTGAATGCTAAAAGTAATAAAGATGACATGATTTCCGCTTATTTGCATGTGTCTAGTTTGAATAATTTTTTTCTATGGCATGCTAGATTAGGACATGTGAACTTTTCAAAGTTGAAAGAAATGTCTAATCTTGATTTGATTCCTAAGTTGAATGATGACATAGAAAAGTGTAAGACATGCATGCTTAATAAAATCACCAAAAGTTCATTCTCAAGTGTAAAAAGAACTTCTAAATTGCTTGATTTAATTCATAGTGATTTAGGAGATTTTCATAGTACACCTTCAATAGGTGGTAAGAAGTATTATGTGACATTCATTGATGATTATTCTAGATATTGTCAAGTTTATCTTTTGAGTTCTAAAGATGAAACACTTGAAAAGTTTAGAGTTTACAAAACTAGAAGTGAACTTCAATGTGAGACCTTGATTAAAACTTTAAGATCCGATAGGGGAGGGGAATATTATGATCCAAAGTTTTTCCAAGAAACGGGCATTGTTCATGAGACAACCGCCCCGTATACACCACAACAAAATGGGGTTGGGGAAAGGAAAAATAGAACTTTAAAAGAAATGGTGAATTCTATGTTGTCAAACTCCGGTTTAAGTAATGGATTTTGGGGTGAAGCCATGTTAACGGCTTGTTATATTTTGAATAGAGTTCCATTCAAAGGGAATTTTAGTACCCCATATGAATTATGGAACAAAAGAAAGCCAAGTCTTAAGTATTTTAAGATTTGGGGTTGTAGGGCTATTGTAAGAGTCCCGGAACCTAAGAAAAGAAAATTAGGTGAAAGAGGAATTGAGTGCATCTTTATAGGCTATGCTCAATCAAGATAGCAAAGCTTATAGATTTTTGGTGGTTGAGCCAAATGAGTACATTTCAGTGAATACCGTAATGGAATCAATAGATGCAATTTTTGATGAGACTAGGTTCTCTTCAATTCCTAGACCTAAAGATGTAATTCAAGATATTGTTCCTTTAATTGAGCCTCAAGATGAAAATCATGAGGGTATATCCATACAAGATGATCTTCCAACTGATGAGGTTATTCATGATGAAGAAGATGAAAGTATATAGTTAAGAAGGAGTAAAAGATCAAGGAAACCAAAAGACTTTGGTTCGGACTTCTATGTTTATTTAGTAGAAGGTTCTAGGGACTCAGTTGAAAGTGAGACCCTATGTATGTACAACATAAATGAGGATCCTAAAACTTTTAAAGAAGCTATGCAATCTCATGATGCTTCTTTGTGGAAAGAAGCGGTACAAGATGAGATTGATTCGATAATGGAAAACAATGTTTGGATATTGGTTGACCTTCCTCCGGGAAGTAAACCAATTACCTCTAAGTGGATCTTTAAAAGAAAAAGGAAAGTAGATGGTACCGTTGAGAGGTATAAAGCTTGTTTGGTTGTAAGGGGCTTTACTCAAAAGTATGGTATTGACTACTTTGATACATATGCACCGGTGGCTAGGATAGCTTCAATACGTGTATTGGTAGCTTTAGCTACGATCCATAAGCTAGTTATCCATCAAATGGATGTCAAAACGGCATTCTTAAATGGAGAACTAGAAGAGGAGGTGTATATGGAACAACCCGAAGGGTTTGTTGTTGAAGGTCAAGAAAAGAAAGTTTGTAAACTTATAAGATCCTTATATGGACTTAAGCAAGCACCTAAGCAATGGCATCAAAAGTTTGATGAAGTAGTGCTTTCAAGTGGTTATAAGATCAATGAATCGGATAAGTGTATATACTCTAAGTTTGAGAATGGAAAAGGGGTGATTATATGCCTATACGTTGATGACATGTTGATCTTCGGGACCGACATGGAACAAGTTAATAAGACCAAAGAATTTCTATCCTCAAAGTTCTCTATGAAGGACATGGGTGAAGCGGGTGTAATTCTTGGTATTAAGATCATTAGAAATAATGATAAGATAAGTTTATCTCAAGAGCATTACATTGAGAAAATATTGAATAAGTTTGGAGGTGATAAGGTGTATCCGGCAATGACACCTTATAATCCAAGTAAGAAACTAGAGAAAAATTTAGGTTCTCCGGTTAATCAACTTGAGTATGCTAAGTTGATTGGAAGTCTCATGTATGCTATGACAAGTACAAGGCCAGACATTGCTTATGCAATTGGCATATTAAGTAGGTTTACAATCCGAGCAATATGCATTGGTTTGCAATTCGGAGAGTATTAAGATATTTAGCTGGTACTAAAAGTTATCAACTCACATATAAAGGAGAACCTTCGGTATTAGAAGGTTACTCGGACGCGAGTTGGATTAATAAAGGAGATTTCTCCTCTACCAGTGGATGGGTGTTCCTTTTAGGAGGTGGAGCAGTTTCTTGGGGTTCTAAGAAACAAGCTAATATAGCGGATTCCACTATGTCTTCGGAATTAGTAGCATTATATGCTGCTTGTAAGGAAGCGGAATGGTTAAGGAACTTATTGTTGGAAATACCGGTTTGGTATAAGCCAATGGCTCCAATCACAATTCATTGTGATAGCAAAACTACTCTTGATGTTGTGCATAGTCATGTTTACAATGGCAAGTCAAGGCACATTGGTTTGAGACATGCTTATATACATCAACTTATAAGGGATGGAGTAGTGACTTCAAGATATATCAAGTCAAAAGAAAACTTAGCCGACCCTTTAACTAAAGGATTGTCTAGAGATTTGATAGAAGGTACTTCAAAGGGGATGGGTTGCAGCTCAAAGTACTACTAATCGCAACAAAGACTCAACTTTACGAATTGGAATACCACCAATTTCTAAAGTTCAAATGAGTACGGAGTTGCTTAAGTTAGTAGGAAGCATCGATTTTTATCCCAATGACAAGTGATGCTTAAAATCTGTAATGACAAGAGGATGAGTATTTGTACTCTTAATAGACTTTGTGGAAAGCCTAATTACAGGGGTGGTATAATTACAAAGTCTACCTATGTAAGTGTAATGTGTGGCCGCATAAAGGAACTATGAGCTAAAGTTCCGAAACACTTATGAAGGATAAGGACACAAGGCCGGATAATAGTGTCAAAGTATTTACACTCAAGATTTAAAATATATGTGTGTTATGAGTATAGTTGGTCAATATAAATCCAAAGTTCAAAGCTATGTCTACTTTGCGATTTGGATACAATTTTGGTTCATATACACTAGTTGAAAAGTTCAAAGAGTAATCTACTTTTCATTAGGCATATGTTTTAAGGATTCTCTGGTGATTATAAGTTAAGGTATATCTCAAATAGCGGGGGTATAAGCCTCTTAAGTAAAGTTATTTCAAGGGTTTTACATACTCTTGAAATAGCGGGGGATTGTTGGATATATTTCAAGAGTATAAGACAATTATATAGCCTAAAGAATAAAGTATATTAAGTATAAGGATCATATATAAGTGAAACGATGAGAATATGATCAACACGGGTGAAACAGGAAGCAACACGGGTCGTGTTGCCTTCCAGAGAGCAAGGAAACAATTCCTGCGCTCAACACGGGTCGTGTTGGATCAACACGGGTCGTGTTGAGCCAACACGGACCGTGTTGATTCAACACGGGTCGTGTTGAAGGCAGGATTGTATTAATTGCTAACGACTATATGATTTTGTGTAATTAGTGCTTGATATCATCATTAAGCACGATTATGCTAAGATTACAACATCTATATGACTTGACTTGGTCAAGGTCATATTAAGGACATAATCTCATCATTAAGGCTCTTGATTACCCTTTGACTAGGGTATCCTAAAGTGGGTGGTAATCTCCTATAAATAGGAGACATCCTAAGCTATTTGAGACACACCATTCTAAGCTAATCACAACCTCATTCTTGTCTAGACTGCAGCTATAATAGAGTGATTCAAGTGAGAATCTATTTCTTGAGTGTTACAAGTGCTAAGTTTTATCCCTTTGAACATTTACGGTATCGTAAATAGTTCTTAAGGAAAGTGAGTATTGAGCCACAACTCTTAGCGTTATCCAAGCGAGTGTTCATTGTTTTATATACCGTTACTCCCTTTCCTCCAACATCTCTCTCTCATACCTTTATCCTTCTCTTTCTCTCACTCACACAACTTTCTCTCTCTCTCTCTCTCTCTCTCTCTCTCTCTCTCTCTCTCTCTCTCTTGCGCGCGCGCGCGCGCACACACACACATCTCTCATTATTTCTCTCTAATGAGAGAGAGAGAGAGAGAGAGAGAGAGAGAGAGAGAGAGGGTGTGGAGAGAGATGGGGCGGGGGTAGAGAGAAAATGAGTATAGATCTAAAGTATAAATGTCATTGTATTACATATAATATGAAAGGACAAAAATGTCAATTAAAATCTTGGTCTTATGAACTCTCCCAAGCAGTGGTAAATAGTTTACCCTTACCAACACTCACATAATCTCATCCTTTACTCTTATGAGCTCCTATCCTCGTTTTTAACTCTCATCCCAAGCAGACCCTAAGGCTCCCGCGATTCGGGCCCTTAAAATCATAGATATTTGGAGTTTTAACCTTATTACCAATCTTTCTTTGATTCTATATGATGATAATTTAGGTAGACATCTCGCAAAAACGATATACTAAATTCATCTATACTTCTCTTTTACCTAGAACATCCCAAAAGGAGAAAAAAAGGTTTTTGGACGCTAATATACTGAACTTTTAGGATATTGGATAATAATACATTAAACTTTGTTCTTGGACAATAATGTTCTGTACTTTGAGGGGTGTTGGACAATAATGCACCCGGAATAATTTCGACAGTAATTCACGCGGTAGGAATCCGACGTAGTCCGCCTGCCACGTGGATCACCACCGAGTCAACCATGGTCGAAATATTTCTGGGTGCATTATTGTTCGACACCTCTTAAAGTGTAGTGTATTATTGTCCAAGGTCAAACTTCAGTGTATTATTGTCCAATATCCGAAAATTCAGTATAATAACGTCCAATAATAAAAATAATAAAAAAAAAACAACCTTGTCCGGTTCTCGCAAGACTCTGCAAGTGCTACATACCAAGCTTTTCCCTGTCGGATTCGGGTCGCTCCTCCGAATGAAGTTGAATCTTAAACCCTCTCAAGTGGCCATTCAGAGTCTTGTTTCCGGAGCATAAACCCCACTAACTAAACTACACCACGCTCTCCGTCTCTCGCTTTCTCTCTTCCTCCAATGTATCGGGTGGCCTTGATCAGGTTTCAACTTTGCTCCTACATTTATTTTACGAATTTCTGTGTTTATCTATGGCCGCTGATTTATGTTGTTTCTCCTTTTTTTTTCATGGGCAGGTCCTCTGCTTCAAGACGACTGGTAACATTCATTTTGCTGCTTGATTTCTTTCCCTGTATCTTTGTTTTCATCGTCCTACTGTAGCAGAGAATCAATCGAAATTCGATAGTGACCATTGCTGATTTATCATTGCATTTTTCTCCTAAAGTTTGCATTTGCTTAAGTTTGGGATTTGGGTTGATTAGGTTTTGACTAATGGATGCCCAAAGCAATAGGTTGTTGATTGAATACTTTCTTTAAAGTAGTATAATGGTTGTTGCCTTGTGGGTGTTATATTGATTGGAATTTATGGGAGTTAATTCCAATTTTTGTGTGGCTCTTTTTCCCGGGTGAAATTGTGTTGTAGGTGAATGGTAGGATAAATCACATTCTGAGCAGGGGTTATGTTGCAAAAGATATCAACTTCGGTGATGGAGCTCGTGCAGCTATGCTGCTCGGCGTTAATGACCTTGCGGAAGCAGTCAAGGTCACAATGGGGCCAAAGGTAATGAACTTTACAGCTCTAAGATGTGCATACATTACTTTGGATACTTGAGAAACTGTCACAATACTTTTATGAATGCACTTATGAAAATGATGTGAGTCTTGGGGCTAGACAACTTGCACTTATGAAAATGATGTGAGTCTTGGGGCTAGACAACTTGCCTTGGTAATAAAATCTATGTATTTGCATATTAAAGTGAAAAAAAAAAAATGATATGATTGACTTCTATAATTATAATACCTATAAAAAAAAATTGGTATCAAGAATCATAATAAGTGTTGTTTCATGAAAAGCAAGACACTTAAATAATGTCTTTCCCGGGGACACACGTATCATCTCTCGTTCACAAAGTACACTCGAATAAAGTAATGAATATGTTGAATATTGATTTGACGAAAGAGAAGATCAAAAAGGGGACAAACTCCTATGTTCCTTTGATTATGGTATTTCTGAACAAGTTCCTGGTAAAAATACAAAATTTCCCTTTCCTTAAGGACATTCAATAAACAATAAAACTGGAAATTAAAGATTCTTTCCTGCATACATTCTCCATCACATTGTCTGAATAGAAATATGGGATGCATGGATATAGAAATAATTTGTGCAATGATTCTGTCTATTTTGCCTCAATCTTATGAGCTAATGCTATCTTCAGAGCTCAGAGTAATTGAATTGAGGGCAGGGAGTGGATTATTTTTGCTTTTATTTTTAACCTAAGCTATTCCCACAAATTAATTTCTGTATGCATCCTTTAGATCTGGTAATCTGTTAGAGGCTAATGGACTTCCTTTGAGAAGCTTCCACCTGATAATATTGTTGTTCATCATATAAAGTGATGAGTTCTGACTGTGATTTGATAACTGTGGGGAACTGGTTGGTTTGTAATTGCCAATGAATTCATGATAAGAGCGCTAGAGCCATCCGGCTACTAGTGCACAAGAAATACTTTAGAGCCAAGGTTGATTCTTTCCATGAAATTTATGAATGTATGCCTCTTTTTAATTTTTCAACTGCAGATGTTGAAGAATCACTATGCATTTTGTGCTGAAGTGCAGCAGCTAACTGAAAATCTTATTGGCTCTTTCTTCTGTTGTCTGCACAGGGTCGTACTGTCATAATTGAAAGGAACTTTAAAGGTCCTAAGGTGACAAAGGATGGTGTTACAGTTGCCAAGAGCATTAAGTTCAGCGACAGGGCTAAGAACCTTGGCGCTGAGCTTGTAAAACAGGTTGCAAAGGCTACGAACACTGCTGCTGGAGATGGTATATGATTTCTTTGCTTTTTTGCGTTTTGGCGACCATAATGATTCATGTTTTAGCATCATTTGCCTTGATTTTTGGGACATCTCATTTTAGCAAAATGAAATTTATGTATGTACTTTATTCTATGATTACTCCATGTTTGTGAAAGGCCACCATTCTCGCTAGAATGGTTGTACATAAGAACGTCATCAAAGAACACTACAAAAAACTTCCCAAGGAAAAGTCCAAAGGAAGTGAGTCATAGTGCAGGACATAACTAACCACTTAAACAATCCATCAGGAGTTTTTAAAGCAGTTTTTCTGATCATCTTTAGGGCAGTGCTACTCCGACTTGACGTTTTTCATACTGTGCCTATGTCAACATGTCCTAGCACAGATACCAACATGGATATGGGTCGGACCTTGCAATTGCAAGAGTTAACTGCACATGACTAGGTTGAAGAAGATGAAAGAAGAGAAGAAAAGGACAATGTTACACGGTTACTGGGTTGTGCTTCCTAAATTATGGCGGTAGATTCAAAAGACTGGAGACCATTAGCATTGGAATTTCATGGCAATGACCTGTGATAGAGATTTGGGGGGGGGGGGTGTTATTAACCTAGGAGAGGAGTTCCGAGGAGAGAGGAGGCTCGGGGAGACGTGAAGAAGGCCTGGGAAATTGAGAGGAAAGTAAATGTTTGTGTGGCTTTGTCATTTTAATTTCTTTTGATGACTGGAAGCCACCATCGTAATGCTTCACTGAATCACTGTTCAATTTTGTTGTTAATCATATACTATTAGCAAAATAAATACTGTACCTTTTTCAAAACTTTCATAAAGTCAAATAAACACATAAAAATTTTACATAAAACGATTGTATATAATAGAAATACCTTTTTTAAACTTCCAAAAGGTCCAATAAATGCATAAAAGTTTTATATATAAAACCTTTTGTAATGTTTTCGGATAATTTTTTTTTTTTTTTGTAAAGAAAATCTATGAAGGATCTAAAAAGAATAAAAATAGCAGTTTCTCCGCACTCTTATCCAAGTTTAGGACAAGGTCCCGGTGTCCTACATGTGTCTCTAAGGCAGGTGTGACACATGGATATGTGTTTTGAGTTTGACACTCATACCCTAGTCTTAGTAACATAGGCCTAAGGAGAATTGTCAACTATCCCAGGTCAATTTTAAAGAACTACATAAATCCCGACATTTGGTCCCACATATTATCAAGTCTAGGTATAGGAAACTTATATGTCACAGTGACCTTATAAATGGCTCTACTATCAAAATGCGCACCCTCCAAGACCCATCTTTATTAAGATTCAAAAAGACAGAAACATCACCAGGACTAATATTTTGTTGAATGAACACTTTTTGGAACAGTCCCTTGACCTGTCTATTCACCTCTTCATGTTTCTTCTTCACGTTCGCTAGGGTTCATCATATAGCAAGGCAAGTTAGGCAATGAGTGCCTCGGGTCAAGATCATTAACGTGCTTGACATCCTGTGAGGGAGGTAGCTCTGCAGACAGGTGATGAGGATTTAGTAGACAAATCCTTAACTCACTGAATCAAATTAGCATACGCCTCTTAACTAGTAGCAAATAGAAACACAGGTTGGGCTGTGGATCCTAAAGCTAGCAACATATTAGATTGGCAATGTGATCTTCAGCTTCAGATTTGTGTCCAACTAGAGACTATAGTCTTTTAGGTTACTTCTTAGCTTTAGGTGTTATAGATATCTAGACTTTAGGGTTGCTATGATTTGCAAGACAAGTTGGGGCTGACTGAATCTTCCTTTCTTTATGTGTGAACACATAAGTGTTTTCCTTTCCAAAGCTGGTGGCATTTTTATCATTATTCCAAGGGCGACCCAAAGGTATGTGAGCAATATCCAAAGTTAAGACATTACATCAAAATTTATTTGGCTAACTAGAGAGGAACTTCACATTTTTTTGATAATGGTCTAAGATGTCTTTTATACCCAAGCTACTGTTATAAGATCGAAATAAGGTATGGGTTAAGGTCTGGGAGTCTCATAGGAGATTCAGAAATTAAATTCATAGAACTACCATTGGTAGTGATTGCGCGAAGAATTTTATCTCCACATTGAATCTTAGTTTCAAATATCACAGTACATTTCTAAGAGTTAGACTAAGTTGAAGAGAAAATATATCTCATAAGGGTCCGTTTAAGACTTGGAGTTGAAGAAAGAATGCATCTCATCATAGCTATTGTCATCCTTCCTTTCACTCTCAGTAGTCGTATCTCCATCAACAAGGTAAACAATTTCATCTAATGCCTATCTTCTTCAATAAGGTCTACTCCTATGGTAACATCTCGGATATGACATCAAAAAGCAGCGTGTCCTCTCTCATGACACTTATGACATGCTATGCACCATGTTGAGGTTGAAGGAGCGTGAACAAAGGGTGAGGAGCTATCTTAGTCGAGTGGATAGTGTAACTATTCTTTACGGTACCATAACTTCCGAAAGGTGACTCTCTTAGAGGGTCGCCACTCCTCTACTTTGTATGTCTACAAGGGTAGGAAGACTTGTATTTCTTCATTTCTAAAGCCTTTTGGTGAGCATCTATCAAAGATTAGGGTTGGTGGATCTTCACATCTCCTTTAATATTGTCATGAAGTCCATTGATGGACCTGGTCATGGTAACCCATGGTTCTTCTCCAGTGGCAAACCTAATTTGCATAGTAGTCTGACACACTAGTGGATTGTTTCAGGTTTAGCCACTCATTAAACACTTGTTGCTTATAGAATGTAGGCAAATACTTTGCTTTCAACTTGCCTTTCGTCTATTCCCACAAAGTTATGGAGGGTCCATGCAATTGTTTAACTTCGCTTTCGACACTTTGCCAACACTTTGCAAATATTTCATGGTGACAAATTTTTTCTTTGTGAAGCAAATTCTGGAAACGTCACTCATGCCATAAAATTCAAATCACTTTCTTAATGATCTGCCCAGTTAGTAAACACATTAGGATCATGTTCACCATCAATTTCAGGAAGGTCAACCTTGACTTTTTGAGTCATATCACGACGGTCATCATGGTTATCATTCCTAGGGGAATCATACCTGCGTCTGGGTGAAGGGTGCCTACATGGGTGGCCTCGAGTCCTCGACCCACATCTCCAGGACCACATGGACGTGTGTTGTGAAAATTGTTTGAGCAGTAACATTGATCCTCAAAATCATGGTGTCTCGCGGTATATGTCTATGAAAGTTCGGGTTTTCTTTAGGCTCACTTATAATGGACCACTTTAAGTCATGACCAAAATGCAATAATTTAGCTCCAGAAGCAGAATTTGGTATAGAATTATGAGGCACACACTCGAACAAATGATACTCTAGTTTATGTTCTAATTTTGTAACATAGGCATGGATACTTACTAATGAGTTATGAAAACTGGTCATAATACTTGCAAGACCTTTGACTTGGCTTGCGACTCCACGAATGTATTTCTAAAGTGACTCTCAAATGCCATATATCCTAGAGGTAATTTTTGAGCAACTTCTAAAAGATCATCCTTGACTCCCCTTTTCAGAGTTTCCATTTTTCATCTATTGTTTTATCAAACTTGGCAATGCTTCTCTTAAGTCTCTCAACTCTTTTCCTCCCATACCATTGCATTAGTGAACAGCATGCAAATAAAGTTCTATTTATTTATTTATTATTTATTATTTTAAGCCAATGAGCAGCAAACAACATACTAAGCAATTAAATTAAAACTACTTCTAATGTACACAAGCAACCAAACCAACTAAGACAGCAATGTAACTACCCTAGCTGTCCTGATTTTTTCTTTCTTCAAAAACAGAAATAATTTGAATGCTCCAAGCAACTTAATTAAAAGCCAACTCATTATCAAAAATCCTAAAATCAAATCCAGAATTTAACAAATTACTGAATACGAAAAATCCTACTTGAAGTTGAGGACCATCTTGCCTTTATTTCCTTGTATAAAAACTTTAGCATATGTAGACCCAACTGTGGTATGTGACTTTAAGTTCTTCATGTGTCAATGGAAAAGAAACAAATGTCAAGGAAAATCTTGTCTTTATTTCCTTGTATGTGAAAGTGAATCTGATCAACTCGACCATTTGATTTGGTATTGTAAGTTATGAAACATATTCAATTAAGGTCACATGCTACGATGCTGTTAGAAGCATACAAAACATAGAGCAGGATAAATCCACATTTGTTTGCTTTCCCTTAGAAGGCAGACCTTACTATACTAACCAACGTCATAAGAACTATAGGCATTCAGTGCTGGATATGTATTCTCTCTTTTTCTTTTCTTCTTTCCTTGTGAAGTTCTCATGCATGTAATTTGGTCTGATACATTGCTTGTCCTGCCTTAGGTACAACTTGTGCAACTGTCTTGGCTCAGGCAATTATAGTAGAAGGCTGCAAATCCATAGCTGCTGGTGTAAATGCTATGGATTTGCGGACAGGGATCAATATGGCAGTTGATGCTGTGGTTTCCCACCTAAAGAGCAGAGCAGTCATGATAAGCACCCCAGAGGAGATCTCCCAGGTAAATGTGTGCAGGAATTTGTATGTTTTCTGGGTAGTGCGCCCATTTCTAGATTACTACATACTAATTTGGCTCGAAGAATGGAAGCTGTTTTGAATGTGGAGAGGATAGTGGCAGGAATTCGGACCTTAGATTGTTGATAGTTTGAAGTGGTATTGGGCATATTCTCTTGTCATATGTGCATCATGGATGGAGGCATTCAAACGCTACTATTGTTATAATTTGTGCCTTTACTATATCACATAAGAAATCAATATGGGTACTATTCTATTGTCCATGGACAAGTTACAATTTATTATCTACAGGTGGCTACTATATCTGCTAATGGTGAACGTGAAATTGGGGAACTGATTGCTCGGGCTATGGAGAGAGTTGGGAAGGAAGGTGTAATCACCATTTCTGTAAGTGAATTTTTGAACCCGTAGTCATGATGGATCAATCTCATGATAGAATTAATTTACTATTGTATTTAATCTTTATCAGGATGGAAACAGATTAAATAATGAGTTAGAAGTGGTGGAAGGCATGAAGCTTGCTAGGGGTTACATCTCTGCTTATTTTGTTACTGACCAGAAAACACAGAAATGTGTAAGTCCCGGTTCTTGCTAATTGTAGCCTTTCCTGGGATATGTTTGTCTTCCTTTTTTTTTTTTTTGTTGACGTTGTAATTGCTGTGGATGGGGTCATGATTGCTGTCTAATTTTAGTTTTGCTGCTAAACCTTGTTCGTGTTTGACATTTGAAAACTTTTCTTGTCATGCTTCTTGCTCAGGAACTCGAAAGGCCCCTTGTTCTCATTCATGAAAAGAAAATCTCTGATGTGAATTCACTTGTTGGAGTATTGGAGATAGCTCTTCAGGTTCTGGAGTATTTCTTTATAGTTTATTCTCTCCGTTGCCAAACCTCAGATCTATGGTTCCTTATGTTTGACCCCCCTTTACGGTTCTTTGCTTCTGTTTGCCTGGGTTGTTACAGATGAACAGACCTCTATTAATAGTTGCTGAGGATATTGAGGGAGATGCACTGGCACTACTAATTCTCAACAAGCACCGTGCTGGGCTCAAGGTAAACATGGTTAAATACCAGCCTTTGTTGGATCGAATAACAGTCATGTATTCTAATGATAATTGCCTCTGTATATTGCATAATTTTTTAATGACGCAGGTCTTTGTGCACTGTGTATCATGATACTTACGACTTTCCTCAAACAAATTTCTTTCTGGTTCATTGTGTATTGCTGAAGTCAATGTCCTGCAACGCTGAAAGAATGGTATTGATTTGGTGTCATACAATTATGTTAACTAGTTTGGATATGCATGAGTTCATGACTAAACTAAACATACAAGTACATCATAATAAGATGGATAGAATGTATACACTTTCGATATGAAAATTTAATATACAACAATCAATTTAAAACTAATTAGTTAGAAAAATCATAAGATACATTCTTAGTACATTGTTTTTTTCCATAAATTTATTTTTAAATAGAAAAACAATAAATCTATAATTCAATAGTAATTTGATAAATTGAGAGGAAAAGGTTATATTTTTTTTTTCAAAAGGAAATCCATAAGTAAATTACTAAATTTTAGAGGTTAGTCTGATTTATTTTGGTTGTGTGTTGTTGCTATTAGGTTAAGTAACAAAGGAATTTTTGTGCCTCGTTGGCTATAAGTGTACATCTTGTGAATTATCTACTTTAATTTGGAAGCTTATGTCTGAAAATGTTTGATATTAGACCTAGGAATGGTAGTGGGTCCTGAACCCGTGCCAGACCTGGTCGGACCCGACCCATTAAGATGGGTTTGACTCCAAAATTTTTGGACCCATTGGGTCTAGGTCCAAAAAAATTGGCAGGTCTGGGTCCCGGTCTAGGCACGGACCCAACCAATGGATCCATCAAAATTTAAACATATAAAGTTTTTTTTTAAAAAAAATAAAAGAGGACAACAGCTATTGTGATTTGTGATTGAACAATCATGGACTGTGTTTTTCTTTTTTTTTGTTTGCAATTTAAGTTGTGTAGTTGTATTCGTAGAGATTTTTACAATGTTTTTATGTCGATGCCTTGATGACTTTGGTAATGTTTTTATGTTGGACTTCACTCGTAGCCTCGTACTTTCAATTAGATTTTTTACTGGGTTAAATACTGGTAAATTTAAACAGAGTAGTTGTTATTACTTATTATACAGGTGTGCAAGTATAAAATTAACTCAAAAATTGATAAATCCAGTAAAAAAGTATATGAGAGAGCTGGTCACTCACTAAGGACCCACTAATGACCTGTGGACCCGCAGACCCACTAGGTCTGGGTCTGGGTTTTAGGGACACATCGGGTTGCGGGTCGGGTCTGGGTCCAAAAACGATGGCAGGTCTGGGTCCGGGTCCAGCTGGACCCGACCCATTGCAATCCCTTAGACCAATAAGGTATGTTAAAGTTATAAGAAATCTTCACTATAGACTTATGATGAGATCCATCAAATGTTGTGAAAGATAAAAGATATTATGCAACAAGTCCCAATGTGGGTCCCGTTTGGCAGGATCTGGAAAGATCCACATGTAGTCCACCTTAGCTCGATAGACCTCACTGTGGAGAAACTGATTCCACAGGACCCCTTTAAAAAAATGAGGAAACATTTTAGAATTGAAATTCATAGATAGGAGTACCACTTACCTACCATACCATCTTCAATCAACTGTCATATGTTGACATCCTGTAATGCATGGATACACTGATAACAATCACAAGCCTAAGTAAAGCCAATTTACTAACTCCTTATCTTTCAACTAACTAATTCTAACTGGCAAAACTGTAAATATTTCTAGGATTAAAATCAACGGAGTAAAGCACCTAAGGATTTATTTTCCTAATAATGAGTTTAATTATTAAAACCTAGTTTGTGCAATTCATTTTTCCAAATGAATCAAGGGTCATTAATCATAATCATAAAACTTAGTATTTTTAATGTGGGACTAGCGGGCCTACTCATTGCGTTGCTATTTGGGGGTAACCTCCGGTAAGCTTTAGAGTCTGGGGGCAAAGGATAAGTACCGAACTGCTCATGATAAGCATGGTCAATCAACCCCACAATTTCTACACATGAGAAACTTTTTGCTTCCACCAAGATTTGAACCTTGGCAAGGAGCTTGGAACATGGGAGAGTTGACCAACTTGGCTACCACCTCTTTCCTAATTTTGTGTGTGCTATACATTGAGAAATTAAAGTATTTAATAAAATAATAATGAAGAAAATGAAATTCTCATTCCTCAACTTTCGGAAACTATTTCTCTTCTAAATGCCATGGAAGAAGAGATTCATTTCTAAGTCAAAGTAAAATACAAATCGGATGTGAGAAAATTAAGTTTTGATCAAAAGGGAGTGCATCAGTTAAGGGAAAGAATTAGAAAGAGATATGAATACAAATTAGCGATTTGATGCTAAAAGGGATTGATTGAAGATCAGTGGTTGACATGTGCAAGTGCTGGCGATATATAAAGAATGAATATATAAAGAAAGGAATTAAATTCTTATATCAAACTTTGGTGTCTGGAAGAAATAAATATATATTAAAGTAAGGGATTCAAGAATTTGTTGATCACTGAATAATATTCCATACTTAATCCTCTCTCTCTCCCATCCTCTGCCCCCCCCCCTCCCCCCCCCCCCCCCTCAATTTCGAATGAACCTTTCTTTTAGGAACAAAGGGAGAGAAACAGAGAGAGACCTGAGTTGTCATGTCAGAGTTGCTGACTTGGTTTATATGGATGTACTTAATCGTTTTCCAAAGGTAAGGGTTGGACAGCAAAGAGTACATGAAAATGGGAAAAGGTGGTGAAGAAAAGGAAAAAATGATTCAGTAAAACGTTTAAGACATTGATGAAATGCTTCATAAAAAAAAAAAGAAAAAGAAAAAGGAGGTATTGTATAATGTGGCTGAATGAAACGCCATTAATAAAAGAGAAGATGAATAGAGCATTTTAAAATTGAGAATGGGCTATAAAGTAACTTTGCTATCACCGTTTTATGTATTTCCTCTGAGATTGTGCACTGTTCAGGATCAGGGATGGGGAATTTGGCATATAAAAATATACCAACTTTCAACCAAAACACCAAGAACAACTGGACAACTATATCAAAACAGACTACGAAGGACAAAATTATTGCACCAACACTAGTAAAACCAACTCCAAAGCAAGAGATACAAAGCCCTTAATTTCAAGGGCTCGAAAGAGGAATCTAACCATGCAAAGATATGATTCAAAGATGCACGAGATCAAACCACAAGCAATGAAACAGTGAACACTCTGTCAAACACCAAGAAATGAAATAAGAAGGAACCCGCTCAGAACACCACAAATAATACTTGGACAAAATAATCAGACTTTGTGCTTAATCGGATATTTGACCCTTAAATTTTCAGTCATCAAATAGTTGCTTTTGTCTCTCCCTCGACAACAATGTATGTATATGAGGGCTATTGGAGGGGAGGAGGGTAAAGATCTTTAGATGGAAGCTAGGTGACCTATAGCAGCCAAATATGAGCTATATGAACCATGTGATCAAAGGGAATAAAATAGTACCCGCCAGTTTTTTTTTTTTTTTTTTTGGTTGGGGGGGGGGGGGGTGGGGGGGGGGGTGGGGGGCCAATGTCCTCAGCTGATAAGACAAAAATAGTACAAATCAAGAACTAAGTATGTTGATGCTAGGAAAATGTGGTTTACTTTGGTATATCATTCTTCATTGGACGTCTATTTCGAGATAATTCTTCAAGGGATATCATAAAGTAGCCAGTTGCATCATCCCTTGCTAAGTAAATGAACAAAATACTCCTTGTAGTCTATCCTTTTATCAAAATGGCCCAATTTGGCCTTGATTAAGCACCAATATTCTTCCATTGATGACCTACTTAACCTAGTTAAAGCTTGTAAAGTTGGACATGAGACCCTAGGAACTCAATTAAGAGTCCATGAGATCCCTAGGTGATCACTAGAATGTCCTTAGGGAAGGTAGAAGGCACCAAGGATGTGGGGCTCAAGCTCTTGTCCAGAAACTATATGAAGAACATCATAGAGAGAGAGAAAAAGAATGAAGAGATAAAGAACTAGAAAGAGAAAAAGAAAAGAGTAAGAGATACTCTTTATGGGGAAGAGGTGAATGAGAAAAGGGGTAAAAGAGTAAAGGTTGCACTCTAGGATCATCATCATTGAACTTGGGCTATTTTTTAATAACTCGTGTAAATTTGTCTTGTGCCAAAGATTATTGAGCTTACAATAACTTTTTGAATATTGTTATACTAAATCATTTTATAAATTGTAATATCCTTGAAGGTAATTTACAATAATAGTGGGGATAGCAAGGAAAAATAAAATGCTAAACTTATGGTAGTGATCATAAAGAATGAATTTCGTTCCTCAAAAAAAGAACTAATTTTGTTCCGAAAAATGTTCCAAATTACCTTGCGCTCCCCATTTTGTGGAGGGGCGACCCTCTGTTCCTGTACCCCCATCCCGCGATCCATAGAACTATGTTTTTGATAACTGGTCATATGAGAGTTCAAAGAGTGTGCAGGTGGTCTCAAGGGAGAGAAAGAGTGAAACTGGGGATGAAAGAATTGCATAACATATTGCAATAAGAAAGAAGGATTTTGTATGTTTGAGTTGAGGTGAGTGCAAGCTGGCTCGGACACTGTAGGTTATAAAAAAATAAAAGACAATTTTCTCCCTATAATTTGAAAGAATGGTAATTTTGGTCATTCAAAAACTGTGCACCATAGTACAAATCAGAATCTGGGGCATCGAATGGCTCTCCCATAGTTGAGAAGGCCAGCATGCTGAAGTTGAGGTACTATGCTTGGAGAGCATGAATTACTCCCTGCCAACAAAAATAAACCTACCCGAGTATGTTGTGTGTGTAGACCTAATATGCCAAGTATGTGGTATTGACTATGACATTCCAAATCATCTCTTCCTGGACTGCTGTGCTTCCTTGTTTATGGAGAATTGCCCCTTAATTCATGCTTAGGTGTTAATATCAGAACCCTCAGAGACTTAGTAGCTTGGCTTGGTTATGTGCTTTTAATCATAAGTAGGGAAGAATCTCACCACTATCTGGGTTATCTGGTCTTCCCTTATTTTGAAAAGGCAAAAAGTCAAGCCAGATCTCCATTGCTTCAAAGGCCACTGCTTACTTCCATGGGTTTGCTGAAACTCAGAACCTGACTTTCATGATAAACCAACAACCAAACCCAGAGGTCTCCCCTATGGCTGAGTATCTTAAGATCAACACAGATGCATCTTTGAATGTTCATGTTCCTGGAGAAAGAGATCTCGAAGCTGTCATAAGAGTCTCTCATGGGGTTGGTCTGAGTGCATCCTGCCTCTTCATGAAAGGTTGGTTGGATAAGATGTGGAATGTATGAAACAGGGGGCTGTACGGTTGTTCTTAAAGCTAACTCACTCCCGTGGCTTCAGAGATGTGATCATTGAAACTGTCTGTCCATGAACCATGCTCACTCCAACCGGTCCATTCATTCCAGCAATTCGCTCATTATCCGGAGTGTTTTGATCTCAAGCCTATTTTTAATTCTATCAAAATTTCTTTTGTTAAACGCAGTGGTAATAAAGTGGGCCAATTCTCGCTTATCTATTAGCCTAAGTAACTCCCTTACTTGGTCCTCTGGTTACCCTTATGAGATTTGGAACTCTGCTCGGGTTTATTACCCATTTAATGATAATTTTGCTTTCTTGTTTCAAAAAAACAACCAAGAAATTGTGTACCGTAAGTCCCCCTTCCCATTTATATATAACATGGATTAATCATATGTTCTATCTCAATTGACAAATATTTAACAGCCCCCCTACTTCTTTTGAAAATATTTGTCATGCTATGTAACTCTCCACTGGTTTTCACCGGTTGCCTTATATGGTTTAGTCTCTGGAATTTGTAATAACTGGTGGACATACTTTTTTTTTATAGGTGTGTGCCATTAAGGCTCCAGGTTTTGGAGAAAGCAGGAAAGCTACCCTGGATGACCTAGCAGTTTTTACTGGAGCAGAGGTGAGGTTTTGCGTCTTGGTTCGGAAGTATTCAGTAGGTGCACTATATTACAGTGTTTCTTCCCAATATATATTACATGCACCTGGATTTTATACTCTAGAATAGTTCCAAGTGAGCAATCACATTATTGAGAGTGAACATCCTGATATTTGCAAGTGAACAATGACACTATTTGGAGCACAAACTCCAGGAGCACCTAATAAATTGCAATTTCTTACACAGGTTATCACCGAAGAGTGTGGATTGAGTCTTGACAAAGTTCGACCTGAAATGCTTGGTACTGCTAAAAAGGTATGTACTACTGAGCTTTTTTTTTTTTGGCCCCTTCTCTTTGTCCTAGGCCTAAACTTCTTTATTACTCCTCTGTCTGTTAAATGAGGCAGGTTGATATCTCGAAGGATGACACCATTGTTCTGCATGGAGGCGGAGATAAGAAGCTCATTGAAGAACGATGCGAGGAGGTATGCTGGTGGTTGCTTCATTTGTTTGGATAATGCTGTCATTTCACACTTATGAAATGTTTAGGCTATTATCTCTCAGGCTAGTCCTCTATAATAAGATGGTATAAACTATAAACCTGTGTGCACTTGTTGCTCCTGACTTCTATCTGTCTGAATGTCAGGCTTTACATGAACCTTATTTACCAATATTTCTAAGTTAAAACTATTTTCCAAAATTTTTTGTGTATTAATTGAAATCTCTTTTTGATTGCAAGGTTGAGACAGCCTAAACCCTACTTGAGATCCATTTTGGGTTGGTGCGGTGTAGTTTTTCTTTATCACCCTAAACCCTAAACTTCAAATCCTAAACCCTAAACCTGTGCAGTCAAATTCTTCTTGACGGAAAAAATAGGCATCAACAAACCTTTATGCAATCAATAGGCTTTTGTGGAAATGTCTCATGTTAGCAAGTAGCAACCTCTTTGAGGGCTTGCTCCTTCTCTCATGCCCATCTCTTCAAAGTTTCACCATAAGGTGAAAATGATCATATGATGCTTACAAAGCTAGTGTTTCACAGCTCAGAGCAGCCATGGATAAAATCACTTCAACCTTCGACAAAGAGAAAGCACAGGAACGGTTGTCAAAGTTGTCTGGCGGCGTTGCAGTCTTCAAGGTCTCCTCTTTGCTTCTGAAATTTGACAGTGCTCTTCTCCTTGCTGGTCTAGAAGTTGATGTCACAAAGTTTTTTTTTTTTTTTTTTTGTCATTTTTGACAAACAGGTCGGAGGATCTAGTGAAGCTGAGGTTGGCGAGAGGAAAGATAGGGTCACTGATGCTCTGAATGCTACAAGAGCAGCTGTGGAGGAGGGTATTGTGCCCGGTCAGTCTCTACTCTTATCATATCTTCTGAAACTCAGCGGTGAGTTTTTCTTGTTCTGTGTTCAATATGACATTCTATATCCATTTTTGCAGGAGGTGGTGTAGCACTTCTGTATGCGACCAAAGTCCTGAAGACTCTCCAAACTAAAAATGATGACCAAAGAAGAGGAGTCGACATTGTACAAAATGCCTTGAAGGTTCCTTTCTGGCAGAACTACAAATTCTGTAAATTTCTGCTGGTATTATTTGTGTTGAACATTCTTGATGGAACAACCTATATGTGCTCCTTTAGGCACCTACTTACACCATAGTCTCAAATGCTGGAGGTGATGCTCCGCTGGTAATTGGCAAGTTATTAGAACAAGATGACCACGGTTTGGGCTATGATGCAGCCAAAGGTTTGTCCATGAATCACATTCTTGTTCTGAACTAAACTAGACTAGATTGCAGATCTGGGGCACAATGTGCAGAGGTGTTGAGCAACATTTGCTTAGAGTGCATTTTGTCCTATCAACTTCTTAAACAAGAGAAACATTCGCAAATGTGTCAATTGAGATTGAGATAACCAAAGAGGTGGTAGTCAAGTGGCAACCACCCCTATGTTCCTTGCTCCCTACCAAGGTTCAATTCTTAGTGGAAACAAAATATTTCCTATTGTTGGAAATTGTTACCCCTTACCCTCAGTCTTGTTGAGTTTGCTGGTGGTTACCTTTGAGATAGGGGCCACGTGGCGGGCAAAATTTACGTGGTAAAAAAATAAATAAAAAAAGATTGAGATAAGTATTACCGTCAAGAGTTTGAACTTTGCTTCTAGTATTTGGTGGGGGAGGTTTTCCCTCTAACACCCCCCAGAAAAAAAAAGGTAAATAAATATCGTTCCTAGCTTGTTTCCACTTTTTGTGTAGCTATAAGCATGACACAAACAGACACAAAAAGGGATTAAAAAAGGGCCATATGGTTGAAGGGTGTTTGAGATCCGTAAAAGTTATCTGTTATGATGCTAGAGATGTCCAATGAAAGAGATACAACTTCATTACTTATGTGCACTTCTTTTTGTGTTCCGTTAGATGAATATGTTGATATGGTGAAATCGGGGATTGTTGATCCTGTCAAAGTCATCAGAACAGCCTTGGTAGATGCTGCAAGGTATGGATTGTATGGGGATTATGAAAATATCTCTTCTATTATGAGATTGCATGATAATATAAATCCTATTTTTGGTTCCTCCCAGTGTTTCTTCACTTCTTACTACAATGGAAGCTGCTGTTGTCGAGCATCCTGAACAGGGAAGTAGAGTACCCAGCCGGGTTCCAGACATGGATCAGATGGACTTGTGATCCTCCTACCTAATTTTTGTGCCATGCTTTGATGGTGTTATAAATGTCAAGATGAGAGATTTTGTTGGGATATTGCCTGATGAACCCTTAGCAACAATTTCTTATTTACAATTTTTTGGGGCATTTTTTTTTGGGTTCAGGATTCCTGTTTGTGTATAGATTCTACAATAGCAGTGCCTTTTGAGTAAGATGTGCTCAAAATTTTCATAGCTTGTTCAAGCTATTGTATCTTCACCTCAAACATTAATGATTTGGGAAAGCTGTTCACTAGGTGGCAGTCGAGGGTATGAAGTGTTATTAGGCCCTGGTAATGGGTCGGGTATCCAATGGCTTGAGAAAATATGGTATAGCCTGATTCAGCCTTAAACGGGTTGCGTTAGATCCATAATTTTCATTAAAGGGTTGGGAAAAAAAATGTGCCTTAGCCTGTTTGACTCATTTGTTGAAGATGTACCATTCCAAATGAAGTGAATACCCTTTTGCTCATCTGTTGAAGTTTGATACCATGAAGATTGAAGCACAGTTACAAACATTTCAATGAAGTCCATGTTGGATGTTACCTATCTATCCCCTTTGCGAGCTGGTGTTTAGCTGTTGTGTTTTTGTTCTTTTTGATTTTTCCCTTGTCCAGTTCTATTTGTTCTATTGATGCTGTACTGTTTTGCTTTTGCCTTTTGGACGGTACCTTTTGGTGGGTACTTTTTGGTCTTTATCAAAACTAATGCTTTTTGCCATAATGATTTAAACAGAAAAATAAAGAAAGAAAGAAACAAAATGGCAGCCAAGTTGGTTCTAGTTACAGGTTCGTAGGTTACCTTTTAATAGGAGACACTCCTATTGAGATGGAGGAGAGAAGGGCAGGAGAAAGATTGTTGTTATAGATGAGAGAAACAAAAGGGGAAAATGGTACTCCATGGAGTATTTGGTTTCCTCTCAATAACAAATACTTTTATTTCTTTTTTATTTTTTAGATTAGATTAAAAAGGTAATTTTTAGGCTTGATAAAAAAAAATTATTTAACATTTAAGTATAAGAAGGGTTTATTCTCATTATAAAATATTAAGAGTAACTCTAATTGGATACTTTCAATAACAATAAAGGAGAAAGAAAAATGGTTCTCTGCTGATGTGGTAAAAGAGGGAACTCCAAATTGAGGTTATTTTAATAAATTAGCCATCAACTTTCAAACTTCCTACCTTGGGTATTTTTTTTTTATAATTAAAAGTTTAAGGTTAAGAAGTTTGTAACAATGTCGTTAAAACAACGTAAACAATAAAACAACATGACAGTAAAAAGAAACCAACAAAGAAACAACACCGCACAACTAGCTAAACAAGATAATTAAGATTAAATTTTAGAGGCTGTGATTTTCTCTTTTCGCCATTTCTCCTTAAGCAACTCCACTGTAATCGCAGACTCCCCTATGCATGAATCCAGTGCTACAATCAAACTTTGCCACTCTGCACACCATGTCATCCAAACTATCAAATAGAGACTCCTTAGAATTCTCAGCTAAGACACCCCTCTTATCCTTCCTCTATTAGGACCCCAAAATAACCTTGGTTTAAACCTGAGTGGAATGAAAAAAATATAACATACGTGGAAACTATAGGGTTAAATTATCAACTTGTTATAGACAACTTGTCATTTATCTTTGACTATATATGTTGAAAAAACTAAGGAGCTGTAGAAATGTTTTACCTATATGCTTCTCTCTACTCTCTCTCTCTCTCACTCTCTCTCACTCTATGAAAAAAAATTCCTTAATCGTCATGGAATTGGAAGAGAAACTTGTTCAACTAGGATTAATTGGGTTTAGTTTGTTTCAATGTTGGAATTGTTGTAATTGTTGATAACAAGTCTGGATCCCCTATTCTTCACTCAATCGGAGTAGTTTGATCCACAATTCCACATGCCACATTAACTTGGTCCCTGCTACGATCCCTATCCTGGACATGGGATCAAAGTTGTTTGTCATGTTGGATATGGAGGTTTGAGAGGTAATGATAACAAGGTTTTTTTTCTTCTCTTTCTATATCTCTTGGTGTCCCACATAGGAGGAATAATGTAGTTTTGTGTGGGTTTATATATCTCTCTTGTCCTCCTTGTGTTGTATTGGCTTGAAAGTGGGTTTGATGGAGGAAGGTGTGGCTTCCTCCACACGCGCGTGCACTACCGTCATTCGGCCTTGGTTGGGTGCGACGCGTGTCTTGGGTCGTGGTCGAGTCATCTTCATTCCAGTATGATCTTTTGCGTAATTATTTGTCGGAGATAGTCGTTACAATATTGTCTGGAATTAGATCATTCCAGATTTATTTCCTGGTCTTCTACCTTCTCCTTTATTCACCTTGATTCTTGCCTATCTTTATTGTATATGTCTCTTCCGTTTTTGTCATTGCAACAGTCCCTTTTTTTCTTCCTATAAATTGGAGTTCTTGTTGGACTGTTTATACACACTATACAAACACAATCCTCTCTTCTCATCTCTTAAGCTTTCTTGGTAATCGAATTCTTATACACTTAGCCCTTGGCCACAAGTACACGTGTCCAAGGGTTGTCTGAATTAACCTTGGGGAGGGGCCAACATATTCGATTGGCACCGAGTCGCAATTGCTTTCAAGGTTGTGGTCTGTCCACGACTCAGATTAGTGTCCTTCCTGCAACCTTCATTAACCTTAATTTTTCCAATAATTTGAAAGCAATTGTTATGAATGACTTCTCTACAAAAATCTCTTGCTGAAATCTACAGAATTGAACTTTTTGATGGAACTAATTACAAGAGATGGTCTAAAAAATTGTTTCTCTGCCTTGAGCAATTGGAGATCGATTATGTTATGTCGTCTCTACATCTTGATGAACCAGATGACTCCATGAAATGATCCGAAGAAAACCCTTACTACCGCGAAGACCCCCGTTGTTGCGCTCGATGACAATGCCAAGAAAAAAATGGAGAAAGACAACAAAGTGGCTCAGAGTTATCTTCTCAACAATATGACAAACTCGTTGTTTGATTTGTTTGTCGTCTTCAAGTCAGCCAAGGCCATATGGAGAAACTGGAGATCAAGTACGATGTTGATGATGCTGGAAAGAAGAATTAAGTGGTTGGCAAGTGGCCGCAGTTTTATATCGTTGATGACTAGCCCATCATGGAACAGGTTTATGTCTATGAGAACATGTGTGCTGAGGTGTTGAATGAAGGAATGAAGATGTGCGAGGTTTTACAAGCAAGTGTGCTGATTGGGAAATTTCCATCATCCTGGAATGACTATAGGAAGCATCTCAAGCAAAAGAAGAAGGATCAAACTCTTCAAGAGCTGATTAGTTGTATTAGGACGGAGGAAGCAAATCGTCTGAAAGATAAGATTTCTTCTCTTTCTTTAAATTTTGTTAAAGCTAACTTAGTTGAATCTTCTGTACTCACTAATAAGGATAAGTTCAAAGGAAAGCATAAGAAGAAGCAAAAGCAATCCAAGCATCAGAAACAATTGAACAAGACTAACAATAAAATCAGAAGTCAGTGGTATACTGTTTTATTTGTGGCAAACCAGGCCACAAGGCACATCAGTGCAAAACAGCGCAAGGGACTAAATCAATCCCAACAGAAACTCGCTGGACAGAATGGTGGTCAAAATCAAGTCAATTCAATTGAGGAGACTGAAGTATTCTGTATTGTAACAGTGGAAGTCAATCTAGTTGCCAACACCACCGAGTGGATTTTTGACAATGGAGCAACTAGACATTTTTCTACCAACAAGGAACTAATGCATGATTTTTAGGAGGTTCTTAATGGTGAACATGTCTTCATGGGCAATGCTACCACAACTTTTGTGTTGGGTAAAGGGAAAGTTCTCCTTAAATTTACTTCTGGAAAATCTTTATACTTGAGCAATGTGTTGTTTGTCCATTCCCTTCTTAGAAACTTAGTTTCCAGTAGCCTTCTTGATGTTGCTTGGTTTGAGGTAAACCAAAAGGCTGGAAAAATTGTTATACTTTGTAATGGGGTATTTGTTGGGAAGTGATATTGTAGTAATGGCTTACAAATTCTGAATGTTGCTTCTGATGCTAATGGAAAAACTTGTATTTTTGCTTATATTGTTGAGTCTATTGATCTTTGGCATTGTAGACTTGGACACGTGATTTATGCTTCTTTAAATAGACTATAAAGAACATGATATTAATTCCAAATGTTAGCACAAAAAATTGTTCTAAGTGTGATGTTTGTGTTGAGACGAAATTTGCAAGAAACCCTTTAAATCTGTAACTACAAGATCAACACAGTTGCTTGAATTTGCTCATTCGGACTTAACTGAATTTAAGAACACAATGAGCAAGGACGCAAGAAATGGTATATCACCTTTGTTGATGACTACTCTAGATATACAAAAGTTTATCTCCTAAAGTCTAAAGATGAGGCTGAAGAAATGTTCTTAAAATATAAAGTAGAAGTTGAGAATCAACTAGATCGAAAAATCAAGAGACTTGGGTCTGATTAGGGTGGTGAATATGGTGTGACATCTTTGGTTGTTTGTTGTGAGAAAAATGATATTATTCATGAGACTATTGCGCCTTATATACCACAACAGAATGGGATAACTGAACGTAAGAGTCATACCCTAAAAGAGAAGATGAATGCCATGCTTATGAGTTCTAGATTGCCTGATAATATGTGGAGGAAAACTTTTTTGACTGCCTGTTTTATTTTTAATAGAGTTCCCCCATAAAAAAATGGACTAGACTCCATATGAACTTTAGAAAGGGTATGCCCTAAACTTGAATTACCTGAAAGTGTGGGGGTGTTTGGCTAAAGTTGTTTTACCTAGTCATAAACATACCAGCATAGGCCCAAAGATCTTTTATGTTGTTTTCATTTGTTATGCTCAAAACAGTGTTGCTTATCGTTTTATGTCTTTGAATGATTATTTTGTTTCTGAATATAGAGATGTTGAGTTTTTTTAGCATGTTTTCCATTGAAAAATAATGTGCCTAATATGGTAACTGATGTTATGCCTGAAAATGTGACCTTGCCTGATTCTATAGTTCTAATGTTAGAGATGTGGTAATTGGACTTGGAAGGATTAAGAGGCAAAGAATTGCAACTGATCTTGGACCTGACTTTGTTACTGCTTTCCTAGTGGAAGTTTTTAATTATTATGATGTGGATGCATTAACTAAAGAATTTGTATATATTGTTCTAATTGGGGAACATCCAAAAACTTATGTTGAGGCTATTGGGTATATTGATGCAATCTTCTAGAAAGAAGCTATTAAAAGTGAACTTGATTCCCTTGAGTCTAATAAAACTTGGGAATGAATTGATTTGCCTAAGGTTTGTAGGCCTGCTAGTAGTAAATGAATTTTCAAAACAAAGTTAAAGTTGGATGGTTCAATCGATAAATATAAGGTCAGACTTGTTATTAGAGGTTTTGACCAAAAAATAGGGATATATTATTTTGACACTTATTCTCCTATGAGGAAAATAAGCACCATTAGAACTTTGATTGTTTTTGCTGCTATCTTTGATCTTGTTGTACAGTAAATGGATATAAAGACAATTTTTTTAATGGTGACTTAGAGGAAAAAAATTATATGACCTAACTTGAGGGTTGTGAGCTTCCGGATCAGGAGGATAAAGTGTGCAGATTGAGAAACTTTACGGCCTAATGCAAGCTCCCAAATAGTGGTTTGAAAAGTTTGATAGTTTTCTTGTGAAAAATGGCTTTGTAGCAAATTTGTCTTATTCTTGTGTTTATTCAAAGATGATCGGATCAGATTGTGTGCCTATATGCTTATATGTTCATGACATGTTGATCTTTGGTACAAATTTGCTTGTACTCATTAAGACTAAAAAATTGATATGATCTGATTAGATTGTCTTCTTTGTTTAAAATGAAATACATGGGTGAAGCTGATGTGATCTTAGGGATTAAAATTCGAAAAACCAATACTAGTTATGCTTTGTGTCAGTCGCATTATATTGAGAAAGTGTTAAAGAAATTTAACCATTTTGACGTGACACATGTTAGAACTTCATGTGATCCCAATATATCATTAAAGAAGAACAATGGTCCTAGTGTGGCTCAATCTGAGTATGCTAAAATTATAGTAAGTGTAATGTTTCTGATGAACTTTACTCGTCCTGATATTGGTTATGTTGTGAGTTGACTGAGTCGTTATACACATAATCCTAGTCAAGAACATTGGAATGCACTTCATCGTTTGCTTAAGTATCTTAGAAGTATAATTGATTGGTGTTTGCACTTAGCTTTAACAAGTTTCCTACTGTTATAGAAGGATATTATGACGCAAACTGTATTTCTGATGATGAAGAAGTTAGTTCTACTAGTAGCTATGTGTCAACTTGGGTGGAGGGGCTATTTCATGGAAGTATGCAAAATAGACGTGCAAAGCCCACTTTACCATGGGATTTGAATTTATTTATGATGATTGTTGGTTATTGCCTCACATCATTAATGTGTCAACTTAAATCGAAAGTTATTGACGCTTAAGTATCTGACCTGGTTTTTGCCCAATTTTCTCTCTTTTCTTTCCTTGTTTTCCTTGTACGCCATTAGTGGGGGATTGTTGGATATAGAGGTTTGAGAGGTAATGGCAACAAGGCTTTTTCCTTCTTTTTCTGTATCTGTTGAGGAATAATGTAGTTTTGAGTGGGTTTATATATCTCTTTTCCTCCTTGTGATGTATTTGTTTGAAAGTGGGTTTTATGGAGGAGGGTGTGATTTGGACCTCCACAGGCACGCATGCCGCCACTGTCACTGTCCGTCTGGCTGGTCCGGCTGGGAGCGTGTCGTGGTGTCGTGGTCAGGTCGTTTGATTCCACTTTGATCTGTTATGTAATTATTTATCGGAGATAGTTGTTACAGTTTTGACAATTAAATCATTCTAGATTTATTTCCTTGTCTTCCGCCCTCTTCTTTATTCACCTTGATTCTCGACTATCTTTATTGTGTTTGCCTCTTCCATTTTTGTCATTCCAACATTCATTTTTTCTTCGTATAATTTGGAGTTCTTGTTGGACTCTTTATACATACCATACAAACACAATCATCTCTGCTCATCTCTTAAGCGTTCCGGAAAATCGGATTCTCATACTCCTAACCCTTAGCCACAAGTGCACATGTCCAAGGGTTGTCTGAGTTAACCTTGGTGAGCGGCCATCATATTTGATTGGCACCGAGGTCGAGCCACAGTCTCTTTCAAGGCAGTGGTTTGTCCACGACTTAGATGATTGTCCTTCCCGCACCCTTGATGAAACCTAATTTTTCCAACATGTCAATCGTCCAACATTCAAATCATTTTGCCAATATTTTCTAATTGTCAACATGGTGATTTTTTTATTTTGGATTAATTTGTTGAGATATGTCCATGATATGGATATAGTTGAAATTTGTAACACCCCCAGGTTACTAACAATAAGATTAAGCTAACCAACTACTTAACCCAATGATTAGCAGCGGATAATCACCTGAGAGTTTTACCGCCGCCCATGAAAATGGACAAGGCTAAGACCAATACCCAACACACAACACACAACAAAACTTCAACAACCTCGTTCAGACAAACTAAACTTAAACGCCACAAAAAAAACAAAAGACCCTTTAATCATACAACCTTCCGAAGTATAAAACTTTAACATACATAACATTCATAACAACCATACAAACCACCAAGGCTCAAAAGACGTTCCCTTAATTTTAACCAATTCCCCAACATTCGAGCTTAAAAGTCTTCCCCAAATGAAACTCCAAATTCACCTGATGTTCTTTCACGTAGCTCTTGGGTTCCACCCTTCTGAGATCTTGCCCTTGCCCTTTCCTTGAGATCCTAAAAGTGACAAAAACTTAAAAGTGAGATTTACTCAATACATGTACTACCGAAATGAGGAGATAAAACAGTAAGTAAAACTTATGATTTACTATTTCCTGTGAGCGCGACTCTACTAAGAATTAATTAAGAGTAGAACTGTAAAGAAGGAGACATGGTTAAGGCATACTCACAAGCTGTCCAAATTGCAACAATCACGAAGTCATATAATCAACAACTTGAATTACTTAAGCTTAACCATCCACAAGGTAATTAGAAAGTAAATTAGACTCTATCAGCAGAAAGTAACCTCAACGTCAGGAAAACACAATTAAGGCCTTTGCAAAGAGTGTAAAAGTATTACTACACTTGATTAAAATAACTTTATAGGAGAACGTTCGATAAAGGTAGGGAAATAAGATAAGATCAAATTCTAATATATATGCCCCTACTTGCGATCATCGGCTTCGCCTCCGTATGCGCATACCCGGACCGATCGGGAGATCCGGATGGTGGATATCTATCCTACTGGCCAGATTTTTATGGGGTGCATCTAAGGCACTGAATCTAACTCCTTGGGTGCACTAAGGCACATACATAATTTACATGGAGTGCACAGGGCACGCGAGCATGGTGTGTACCAAGACACTATTTTCCTGGTGTGCTTTTAAGCACATTAAACCGTGGTCGGGGTTTTGATAACTTTAAAACAAAGTTTGGGAGTTTCACCCATAAAGCTAACTTTTCATAACGAACTCGAGCATAGAATAAGAGAACCTTTCTTGAATGATACTTAAATACCTTAAAAACTCTCTTTCAAAAGTGTACTCCTTGGCGTTTTATAACTCAAACTTAAGCTTGGTTTTTGCAACGTGAATTTGTATAACCATAACTTTAAAACCCGCCACTTGGTTATAAAAACATAACAAAAATTTCCCTCTTAATACATAGGAAATTCTTCTAAAAAAAAGTATTGTTCATACACGAATCTTAGATAATATCATTGTCATATAAGTATACATAGGAACCATTTTAACACACATTCCAACTAATCTGTCCAGACTTTACAGTTCGCTCCAAAGCCTAAAAACTGATTAAAATGGTCAAATTACACAATTACCTAATCTGTCCAGACTTTGTAAGTGTTGACGAGCCTTTTTCGAAAAGCCATATCTTGGGATATACTAATCGGTTTTGGGCCTATAAGCTGTCCACAGAAAGCTCGTGAATCAAAATCTAAGTTTTCTTTTTATCACCCATTGATTTAAGCTTGGGAAGAGGTCGAATTTTAGCCTAAGATAAGGGCAAGCCACGAGAGTATTACTTCTGGAAAACTCTGAATTTTTAACCTTCAATCAAAAGCTTATAGCTCTCTCACCCAACGTCTTATGAACGCATACCATACCATTCCGGAAAGCTTAGATTGTCCCCTAAAACGTTCATGTTTAGACCTTAAGCCATAGAAATCTCTAACCAGTCGAAAAACACCCAACTTCAAACTGTCGCCAGAAAATTCCAGATTTGCGCGGCTTTACGATTTTGGCCATAAATCCTAATATACTTATCGAAACGAAGAACCGTAAAAACCGGGTGCTAACTAACACTTTTATCTACCCAATCATGCCATAAAATTACCTAGAATCATTTTCCTTATTTTCTGGAAAAACCAAACACCAACCAAAATGTATTCTTTTCATGAAATCCAACACATGCACACTTAAATATTTGTGTTTTAACCTAAATCCTTCTTGAAACATAATTTGGTTATCCCAACCATGAAATACAGCCTTAAAAGGCCCAGAAAACCGTCACTAAGGTCCACTTTAATCACGTGCAATTCAACACTACTTCATCATCTAATTCCAAAATATAACATCCATTACCACATGCAACACTTATAATTCTATTTCCCATATTCTCAACCCAATCCATGAACATGTACTTTGAATCTATCACACTTTTTATACTTTCACAGAGAATTTCATCTAGAAAAACACATGCATGCTCACTAGCTACAAGGAATTAACTTAATAGATACTAAGATAACAAGAAATTCATAAAACTCACCCAACTTTCTTCCTTTGAATTTGAATTCTTCACCTTACTTTGAATAACTACTAGAACCTCACAATAATCTCTGGTTACAACATAAAAACCCACCAAAAATTCATATTCTAACTTAAATTTAGTTGGAAAAAGGAAGAGGAGCAAGAAAGAGAGAAGTATACTTTCAAGAGAATGAAAAAGAAGGGATGATGATGACGTGGTGGTGGTGCGGCGCAAACGGCGGCGGCGACGGTGACGGCCGGAACAGACGCCGACGGCAGCTCGGGTGGCCGGCGGTGGCTGGCGGGCAGAGGTGGCTGGAAGTTGGATGGTCACACGAATGGAGGGAGTGCCAAGGGAGAGTTGTGTTTGAATGTCTTAAATAACAACACCCCTCTCCCTAATATATATACAACTTGACTAAAAAAAAACACACTCCTGTTTTCCTCCTTGAATTGGCCGAATGGCCCAACAAAACTCCCAAAATTATTATTTTTTTCTCATTTTAATCCCTCCTCTTGAATAATTCTCGCACAATCCTAAAATTTGATTAACCTTTATAACCGTAACCTACTCTTGATGACCTAAAAATAAATATGACCCATCTCTTAAATTCTTATACTTAATTCCTCAATAAAGAGAGTCCTAAAACAAAAATAAGGGTCCCGGTATACCGAATTTAAAAAAAAAAACGAACTGAGATATCCTGGAATTTTAATGGAGAAACTCGAAGAGAAATAGGCTTAGAGACTAAAAAAATGATTGTTGCGTTGCTCAAGTCCTGCAAAACGTACACGGGTTAAAATAAAATAAAACAAAATAAAAGGAGCACGCGCTTATTTAACTCGTGATTTAATATTTAATCTTGCTTAATTAGGTTAATTAACATGTATTAAGAAGAGATTTTTCTTGGGTTGTTACATCTTACTCCCCTTAAAAGAAGTTTCGTCCCCGAAACTTAAAGATACTACCCTCATATTTTCGGTGCATTACCTTAAAACAAATGGGGATACTTGTTTCGCATGTCTTCCTTGATTTCCCAGGTATCCTCCGAGGTAGAGTGGTTGGTCCATAATACTTTTACCAGTGGAATTTCTTTGGAACGCAATCGTTTGACCCTTCGATCCAAAATCTGAACCGGCACCTCCTCATAAGATAGATTCTCCGTGAGAGTTACTGGTTCGGGTTCAATAACATGATTCGGGTCAGGTACATATTTACGCAACTGTTACACATGGAACACATCATGGACATGCTCCATGTCCGTGGGTAACTCGAGCCTATAAGCCACTGGGTTAATTCTTTCGATGATTTCATAGGGCCCGATGTATCTAGGACTCAACTTCCCTTTAACGTTGAACCTCCGCACACCCTTAGTGGGTTAGTGTAATAACCCACCCCAAAATCATGTTTAATTACTTATTAATCACAGTAATTATCTAAATCGCGTTATAATTTTTTTCGCGTTTATTTTATTATTTATCAACGTACTCATTTATTTATAGTTATCGGTGACAAGTCTCGCGCAGGAGATGGCTAAGGTGCCGAATTATCGGTTTAAAAGTTACTTTACATATTCGTTCAATAAGTTAAAGTATTTCAGTTTATACGTTTTACGTTATAAATTTATTTACCGAGAATCGGTTACGAATTACTTGTTCCGATTTATATATATATTTTACCGTTCCAATTTTAATTTCTTACATTTTAATCCCTTACATAATTTCAAGAGGTAATTTTCCACCTTATTATTTTAATTCAAGTGTCATTGTATTTTATTTTTATGTTACCCAATTATTATCGATATATTTTATTTCCTACAAAAACCCGATATTTCAAGTTACTACCTCGATTACCATTTAATTACTCCTAATGTTATCATCCTATTATTATTTTTAATTAAGGTTTTAATCTCATTTATTGTTAGCATTGGTAATTGGATGATAGTTTTAAGTGTGTTTTAAATGTTTAGTAGAAGGGGGTCTCAATACACCTCACTTCTTTTCAAATTTGAACCAAACTAATTACTTTTAATTTATTTACTTAAAACTAATTTATTAAAGTTGTATTTTCAGATTTTAATTAAGTTAGTATTGGTGTTTTAAATTAAGTGAGGGAGTATACAATAGTAGTAGTAGAAGTGGGAGGCTCATTTTAACTCAATTCAACACCCATCTCATTTTCTCTCACTACACTCTCAAACTCCTCCCTCTCCCTCCTCTTGGTGTCCACTCCCAGCCAGCTCCGGCTAGTTTCCGGCCACTTTTCCGGTGGTTTCCACAGTTGCATCCCCTCTTCCTCTCTCTCTTGTGTTTTCATCCATTTTTAACTCCAAGGGTAATCTCTCAAACCCCACTTCAATTTCTTTCAAACCTAATCTGAAATTCTATGTTTAATTTATGTTTCTTTGGTGAATTCCATCTCTTTTACTCTCTTTATTCATGAATTCAAGTATATAATTGTTGTGGTTAAGTTAGGGTTTGAGTTTCAAGTTTATGCATGTGTGTTTGGATGAGTTTTGAGAGGTTCTTGTTGAATTCATGGTGGATGATGAATTAGTGTTGATGCATGTGGATTTCTTGTGAGTTTTTATGTGTTTAAGGGCTGAGATATTGTTGTGAGTTTATGAATTAAGAGTTATCATGCTTAAATTGGGTGAATTTGTGAGTTTTGGAGCAAGAGTTCAAGAGTGTGTTTATTATGTGAAGTTAATGTTTAATCCATGGATGCATGTGGTTTTCAAGGCCTTTGATGAAGAGTTTTTCATGGTTTATATTCTGGAAATATGGTGGATTAAGGTTAGATGAAATTTGGTTAAGTTTTAATATGATTAAGAGTGGGAAAATCCAATTAAAAGATGAGTTTTAGGTGTTTTAGCTACTGTTTTCAATTCTGGAAATTTACAGAATTATAAAGTGAGATTTTTGCCCAAATTTATACTCCATTGGATAGCTTAAGGTGTTAGCAAACCATAGGCTTTGGAATTTCGAATTTCCGACATGTATAGCCCGAGTTACGACCAAAACCGTAACCTCACGTTTTTAAATACGAATTCTGAGTCAGTGTTTTGAGGGCTGTTTTTCGTCCTTTTGGAGACCTCTTTGGTTTTTATGGTAAACATGATAGGCCATGTAGCAAGCTTTCCGGAAAGGTATGGTTCTTTGTCATCCGATATCGGAAGTGTGAGTTACGACCCCGGGAAACCGGGCTGTCCAGAATGGTTTTCTGCTCAAAATAACCTTTGTAAATTATTAGCTTTTGGGCCTCAAATCAACCCAATGAGGGGTTCTAGGTATAAATGAGTCATGGATATATATTGTCATTATAGAGTTATGTGTTTAAGGCTAAATGTACCATCTTGGAGTCCTAAGTAAGTCTTATGTATACTCTTCAAGAGCTAATGTGTTAGTAAGTCCTTATTTCCTATATTTCTTTAAGTATCGTGTTCAATATCTTTGCTCTAGCTAGAAGCTCTTTCTAGCTTGATAATCTCTAATGTTATCCAATTCATTCCTCATTTCATCACTCATTTCATAGTTCATTAATCCAAGCTTGCTTTTATTCACATTTGGACATGTATATCTTGCTCCATTTCGTCTTTTCATTCCATATCGTATTATCAAACCATAGTTGAACTCATTATTTTCGCATCCGAGCTTCCAATTTATAATCATCCTATTCCTCATTGATTCAAGCCTATTCTCTTGTATTCAAGTCCTTTTATTTGAATCACCTTTACATCATACTTCTCATGTATTTTCGACCCGAAAAGCTTAAAGTTTCATATATTCAGCTTCTGTCCGGGCCCATTTTGGGGCCCTTCCACTCATTTTTAGCTTCTGGTTCTGTTGACAAAGTTGTAGATTATGATTTTCTCTATTCCGAGATGTACTCTTTTACTTTGTTTCGATTTTCCTAACTCAAGTTATGCTATAAACACTATTTTACTATAACCTGAAATTTTATTCTCAAAAAGTTACTTCATGTTAATTATTAAGTTTCTAAACTTATAAATCTAATTTAGAACTTTATTCGGTTCTTCGTTTCTACTTATTCTTATCTTAGTTGACAAGTTCCCAAAGCCGTCTCCAAGCCGAGCTGCGCCGCCAAAGACTTTAGCGTTCCAAGGTACGCAAATTGTCCAACTTTTACGTTTAAGTTATACTCATAGTTCATGTATTTCATGCTATGTCAAGTTCCATGAATTTCAATATCTTTACATCTTTTAGTGGACCCGCATTTTATGCTTATGATAACATCCATGTTTTAGCACTCCTGATCAGAGTGCCTTGACCTGGCCAGTGTCGACTGTTTAACAGTCAATCATTCCAAGTATAGATCAACTTGGGCATACGCGTGTGTGAGGTGCTTGCACCGATCGTAAAGGGTCCCACTTACTCTATTTTCATGAATTTATGTTTATGCTTATGTTTATGTTCACGCTGCTCAAGTCCTTTTTTTAACCCCTTCCCGTTTTGAAATGATTTTAAATGCGGCACTAAAACCGTTTTCGAACGGTTTACGTGCTGGAGGTTTACGTACTGAGTGTCTCCCCACTCACCTTTGCGTGTTTTAATGTTTTGTTTTAGGAGGTTCGAGCTCCCAAGGCAAGGATAAGGCAGTTGCAAAGTAGTTCAAGGCTATCGAGGTAGTTCTCCATGGAGTCCATCAGTAGTCAAGGACAAGCAGGATTTCTTATTGGAGTTGTTTAGTTTAAGTTATGTTTAAGTTGTTGTACTTTATCCAAAGATTGTATAAGTTTATGTGAAGGTTGTTAAGTTGGTTTGTGGTTTTGGAAGTTCTTTGATGTGGTTGCCTTGTCTCTTTTGGGAGACGACGGTAATGCTTCGACCTAAGGTGTTCCGCTGCGCTAATCGCGGGCTTAGGGTCTTTAAGTGGAGTTTAACCCCGTGATTAAGGTTGGGGCGTTACAGTTAGACTTTGAGAAACAATTTATCACCTATCTGAAACTCTAAGGGTTTCCTCCGCTTGTCGGCATAACTATTCTGTCGGCTTTGGGCCGTTTTAATGTGCTCTTGGATCACCTGTACCTTGTCGGTCATATCCTATACCAGCTCAGGTCCCACTATCAAAGTTTCATCTATCTCGTTCCAACACAAGGGGGATCTGCATTTCCGCCCGTATAGAGCTTTGAACGACGCCATTTGGATTGTGGCTTGATAACTATTGTTATAAGAGAACTCTACCGGAGGTAAAAAGTTCTCCCAATCCAAAATACAAGCTCGCAACATATCTTCCACAATCTGGTTCACACGTTTCGTCTGGCCGTTTGTCTCTAGGTGATAGGAACTACTAAAGTTCAACTTGGTGTCGAATGCTTCTTGCAGGGCTACCCAAAACCGGGATTGGAACCTAGAATCCCCATCAGAGATGGTATCCTTCGGGATGCCATGTAACCTTACCACCTCTTTCACATAGACGTCTGCTAGTTTATCCACCTTCCAACTCTCATTTATTGGAATAAAATGAGCAGACTTGGTCAGTCGATCTACAATAACCCATATGGCATTCTTTTTGGTAGCCGTCAATGGTAAACCCATGATAAAATCCATCGACACAGAGTCCCACTTCCATGCGGGTATTTCCAATGGCCTTAACTCCCCTGAGGGTCGTTGATGCTCGATTTTCACCTTTTGGCAGGTAAGACATTTATCTACAAAGTTAGCTATGTCCTTCTTCATATTAGGCCACCAAAACTTTTCTCGTATGTCCCGATACATCTTCGTACCTCCGGGGTGCACGGAGTATGGAGTGTTGTGCCATTCATGCATGATTCTTTCTCGGAATCCTTGGACTACAGGCACACATATTCAATTTTGAAACCTCAAGGTCTCATCCTCGTGAACCAAAAATCCTGGCATCTTCCCCTTTTCCACACCTGCATGTATGTACTATAGATGTTCATCATTAACTTGCTCCCTTTTGATTTCTTCCAACATAGAAGGTTGCACTTGAAGTTCCGCTAATCGTGCTTGTACATAGCCCAACGGTACTATTTCTATCTCTGCCTTTTGAATTTCTTGTCGGAGCTTTGGTTGCTTCCCCATTGCTACACTATCCTCATTCTGATTCTTCCTACTCAAGGCATCAGCAACTGAATTCGCCTTTCTAGGGTGATATTGGATATCTAAGTTATAATCCTTGAGGAGCTCCAACCATCTACGTTGCCTCAAATTCAACTCTTTCTGAGTAAAGATGTACTTAAGGCTTTGGTGATCGGTGAATACCTTGGTTGAGCGCCATACAAGTAGTGCCGCCATATCTTTAAGGCGAAAACCACTGCTGCCAGCTCCAGGTCATGAGTAATGTAATTCGATTCATAAGGCTTCAGTTGCCTGGAGGCGTAGGCTATAACCTTATCATCTTGCATCAAAACACAACCTAATCCCCGTTTAGAAGCATCACTGTAGATAACATACTCCTTCCCTTCTACTGGTAAGGTCAGAATTGGAGCAGTAGTAAGCCTTTTTTTGAGTTCTTGAAATGCCCTCTCGCACTTTTCTGACCATTCAAACTTGGTTGTCTTCTTCAGGAAGCTGGTTAGGGGTAAGGCGATCTTCGAAAAAGCTTGTATGAAACGTCGATAATACCCGGCCATCCCTAGAAAACTCCTTACCTCAGTGATGGTCGTGGGCCTGCTCCAATTCGTGACCGCTTCAACTTTCTGTGGGTCCACTTTGATCCCGTCCTTGGTCACTATATGCCCTAAGAAGGCTACTTCTTCAAGCCAAAACTCGCACTTTTTAAATTTGGCATATAAGTGTTGTTCCCTTAAGGTCTGCAGTACTATCCTCAGGTGTTGGTCATGCTCTACTCGGGTTTTTGAATATATTAATATGTCATCAATGAAAACTACCACAAACTTATCTAAGTACGACCAAAAAACTCGATTCAAAAGATCCATGAAAACTGCCGGGGCATTGGTAAGACTAAACGACATTACTGTAAACTCATAATGCCCATAGCGGGTCCTAAAGGTTGTCTTGGGAATGTCCTCCGGCTTGATCCTCAACTGGTGGTACCCGAACCTCAAATCGATTTTAGAAAACACACCGGTTCCTTGCAACTAATCGAACAAATCATCGATTCGCGGTAGCGGATACTTGTTCTTGATAGTGACCTTCTTCAGCTCCCGATAATCAATATATAGCCTTAAGCTTCCATCTTTCTTTTTAACGAACAAGACCATGGCTCCCCATGGCGACACACTCGGTCGTATGAATCCTAACTGGAGCAGCTCGTCCAGTTGGGTCCTGAGTTCTTTCAACTCTACAGGAGCCATGCGGTAAGGTGCTTTGGAGATTGGCTGCATCCTTGGGACTAACTCTATCTCAAAATCAATTTCCCTCCTCGCGGGTAATTCGACCAATTCCTCGAGAAATACATCCGGAAAATCTCGCACCACCTGAATGTCTTCGATCTTCAGTTCCTTCGATTGACCCTCCAATACATAACATAAGTAAGCCTCAGCGCCTTGGCATATGAGCTTTTTGGCTTTCAACAAAGCTATAGTTCTATAGCTAGGTTTTCCCGATTCACTCTTAAAATGAATCTTGCCTCCTAACCGACTCCGTAGAACTACTACCCCCTCATCACACTTAATTTTAGTTATGTGCTTAGCTAACCAATCCATACCCAGGATGACATCAAACTCATCTATATTTATAGTGATGAGGTCGGCAGGAAAACTCTCATTTGAAATCTCAAGGGGAACTTGTTCAAGTGCCTGGTCACAGGTCATGATGTGGCCATTTGGTAGTCTTATTTGATATGCTACTGCAATCTCATGACTTTGTAAGCCTATCTTAGGACTAACATGCATAGAAACAAACGAATGCGAAGCACCAGAATTGAATAAAACATATACAGGCTTAGAATTGATGAAAAGAGTTCCAATAACCACTATACCTGAAGTAGCTGCTTCTTTCCTTCTCATAGTGTAAGCCCTTCCAACATTAGCCTGAGTTGGTGGAGGAGGCGCTGGTCGTGGTACTTGTACCGGTCGGGGGTTAGCCGTGCTCGGGTTTGCTTGTCGTTTCGGGCACGCCACTGCTCGGTGCTCACTACTTCCACACCATAAGCACTTGTCTGTCCCTACCCAACATTGGTTTGCAGAATCGTTGGTCCTTCTACATTTCTTGCAAGGTTTTGGGGTAGGACGGCTTCGTGTTGGGGGTGGGTTAGGCCTCCTTGAGGGCTTCACTTCGCTAGAGGTTCGATTGTCACTCCATTTCCGCTTGGGTCTAGCTTGAATCTCCTCCTCCTGATAAGCACTCTGTAACTCCCTTTTTACCCTCTCCACCTCAATGGCACGTTCGTAAAGTTCTTGCATGGTGCTGAAAGGCTGACCCGCTAAATGACTTCGTATATACGAAGCTAAACCCCCTTCGAACCTGGAAATCCTCATACGCTCTGTGGTCACGTGATCAGGTGCAAAACGCGCCAGCTCATTAAATTTTGCCGCATACTGCATCACAGTCATATCCGACCCTGTCATCCTCAAATCCATAAACTCTTTATCCTTCTGCCGTTGTAAAGAAAGGGGATAGAACTTCGCTCGTAGATAACCTAAGAAGCCTTCGCATGACAACTCCACATTCCTATATTTACCCTTCACTGTGCTCCACCATAAGTCTGCTTCCTTAACTAGTTAAAATGTCCCAATAGTCACCCACTTTTTCTAGGGTACTTCAAGTACCTCAAATATCTTCTCCATTCCCCGTATCCAATCCTCCAACTCCTCGGGGTTGAACCCTCCCGCATATGTTCAGGGGTTTCTTTTAGCTACTTTATCGACATAGTCCTCCTCCTTAGTCACATTACTTCCTTCAGCACTCATGTTGGGGATTCTACGAAGGAGTTCTTGAATAACTTGCCCCAGAATCTCGGGGTTGCAGTCATTGGGTGAAACTGCTCGGTTAGCCAATGATGCTAAGTCAACATGAGAGGCCACTTGGAATCCCTGCAGTTGTAGATTTAGTTCGCGATTATCGGCCGAATCTTCACCTGTTCCCTTCGAGGTTGCTCGTTGTTAGAAGCGTGAGGCATTCTACATAATAAACACAAAATTTAGTTTATTCCCCACATCAATAAATTTGTCATACTCTCTTTTTCTCAATTCTTAAGAAGGTTATGTCATCACCATACATGCATATATATACACATCATTACCCATCAATGAGATCATATGTATAAATATAGAATGACAAGAACATTACACTTCCTGTGGATGAGTCACAACATTGTGAAGGCAAATAAATTGAACCCTCCATACAAATAGTCCACAATGCATACAAAAGTTCCAAGTCCACCATACATCCATACCACAAAGTTGTTTCCCAAACCATAAATAGCATAGCATAAAAGTTAGTTTGCTTGCAAATCAAAACACATCAACATCCCACAAAACATGGCAAGTATCTTGACCACAAAATATCACGATGCCCTCCTCCTGTCCTAGCCGAACCTGAACCCCTTAAGAAGGAGTGTAATCCTCATCATCAGCATCATCATTATCCTCAGTGTCATCGCTCTTCTCAGACTTGGGGTTCACCACCGTTGGTTGGCTCGCCTCCCTACTCTCTCCCCGATCCGAACTAATCTCCACGATCATAGGGTCAGGCATGGGGGGAGCGGGAATGATTTCCACTTCGTTGGAGGCGTGAGATGGTTCGTGAGATGGTTGTGCTTCCGCTTCCTCCCCGTCTTCCATGGGTTCCTCCCCTTCTTCATAATCCGGCTAGTGCTCCTGGTTAACGGGTGGGGGAGGAGTTGATGCCTCCCCTTAAATAGGGTGTGGGCCGAACATATCCACAAAGTAGTACGGAATCTCCCAAGGCTCCATTTTCCAACGGTTGGCATACTCTTGCACCCTGAGTTCAAAGGTAACCACGCCCAAGCCCCTAAGATTCCGAAACGCTCAGCATGTACCCCCTGTTCAAAGTAGTAGATGAAGGTGTGATACCTGTCTCGGAACCTCCTCCATGGGTGAACGTAGAGTAAGGTCGAGAGTAAACAGTGCGCCCTTCGCACCTCATCATGGTAAACCGAATTTGGATTGGCCCATAGAGTCTCGAATTGTGCCACCAATTCGTCGATATGGTCAGTCACACGGCCTCCGGGAGGCATGAAGGTGGCGCGTAGGGGTTCGGGAGCTCAGGATCAGCCATCTGAGATGGTATATAAACAATTAGAAAGGAAAAAAAAGAAAACTAAAAGACGGTACTAGTAGAACCATGAACCATAACTCACTTTTCTTTATAGCTCGGGCGGACCCCTTTCTTAATTTCTAAAATTCACAATATACACTTGACCTTAAGATAGCATCATAAGATTCACACATAAGAGCACCCCCATGACTTTGTCTAAGAAATTCAATCTTTTCTCGAATTCCCAGAACTTATAAATTTTCAAACACTTTAAGACCTTTGTGACATCAAAACATATTCAACTTCACTTTACTGGCATAAAACTCCCTTTTCCCTATTTTCTTTCATTTCATTAACACATTCCATCCTCAAAATAATTATCAAGACTCATAACTTCCTAGGGTGTTAATCACCTAATCCCATCACACCCTACGCTCCCAACTTCTTAGGGGTTCCTTACTTTACCCTAACTGTCTTCCAACTCTCCCTAGGCTAACTCAAAGCCTAAAAGTGTAACCAAGGTTATTTAACCCAATTTGTTTTACTTTGATACCACAACTATAACACCCCCAGGTTACTAACCACAGGATTAAGCTAATCAACTACTTAACCCAATGATTAGCAGCGGATAATCACCTAAGAGTTTTACCGCCACCCATGAAAATGGACAAGGCTAAGACCAATACCTAACACCCAACACACAACACACAACTAGACTTCAACAACCTCGTTCAGACAAACTAAAATTAAACGCCACAAAATAACAAAAGACCCTTTAAATATACAACCTTCCGAAGTATAAAAGTTTAACATACATAACATTCATAACAATCATACAAACCACCAAGGCTCAAAAGACGTTCCCTTAATTTTAACCAATTCCCCAACATTCGAGCTTAAAAGTCTTCCCCAAAGAAACTCCAAATTCACCTGATGTTCTTTCACGTAGCTCTCGGGTTTCGCCCTTATGAGATCTTGCCCTTGCCCTTTCCTTGAGATCCTAAAAGTGACAAAAACTTAAAAGTGAGATTTACTCAATACGTGTACTACCGGAATGAGGAGATAAAACAGTAAGTAAAACTTATGATTTACTATTTCCTGTGAGCGTGGCTCTACTAAGAATGAATTACGAGTAGAAGTGTAAAGAAGGAGACATGGTTAAGGCATACTCACAAGCTGTCCAAATTGCAACAATCACGAAGTCATATAATCAACAACTTGAATTACTTAAGCTTAACCATCCACAAGGTAATTAGAAAGTAAATTAGACTCTATCAGAAGAAAGTAACCTCAACGTTAGGAAAACACAATTAAGGCCTTTGCAAAGAGTGTAAAAGTATTACTGCACTTGATTAAAATAACTTTATAGGAGAACGTTCGATAAAGGTAGGGAAATAAGGTAAGATAAAATTCTAATATATATGCCCCTACTTGTGATCATCGACTTAGCCTCCGTATGCGTATACCCGGACTGATCGGGAGATCCGGATGGTGGATATCTATCCTACTGGCCAGATTTTCATGAGGTGCATCTAAGGCACTGAATCTAACTCCTTGGGTGCACTAAAGCACATACATAATTTACATGGAGTGCACATGACACGCGAGCATGGTGTGTACTAAGACACTATTTCCCTGGTGTGCTTTTAAGCACATTAAACCATGGGCGGGGTTTTGATAACTTTAAAACAAAGTTTGGGAGTTTCACCCATAAAGCTAACTTTTCATAATGAGCTCGAGCATAGAATAAGAGAACCTTTCTTGAATGATACTTAAATACCTTAAAAACTCTCTTTTAAAAGTGTACTCCTTGGCATTTTACAACTCAAACTTAAGCTTGGTTTTGGCAACGTGAATTGGTATAACCATAACTTTTAAACCCGCCATTTGGTTATAAAAACATAACAAAAATTCCCCTCTTAATACATAGGAAATTCTTCTAAAAAAAAAGTATTGTTCTTAGATAAGAACCATTTTAACACACATTCCAACTATAGCAAGAGTAATTATTTAAATACATGACTGGCATAAAAACCCGTTGATACACGTACCTGAAACTTGAGAAAACACAACAGAATGAGCAAGGACTTGAACAGCGGGAGAGCAACAGCCACTTGGGAGAACTTAGAAAAGAGAAGGAATTTAGAATTAGACCCTGATTTAGCTAAGAGAAGTAAAGGATATCTTAAATAAAATAATCGGCTTGAATTAAGAACTCAATTCCCTAATACTCAATGAAAGGATCATAACTATCAATATAGACATCGTATCATTACATAAGAGAACCTTTCGGAAAGCTTAAAAGACGCCCTACAACTTTATAGTTCACCCCAAAGCCTAAAAACATGATTAAAAGGGTCAAATTACACAATTACCTAATCTGTCCAGACTTTGTAAGAGTTGACGAGCCTTTTTCGAAAAGTCATATCTTGGGATATATTAATCGGTTTTGGGCCTATATGTCCACAGAAAGCTCGTGAATCAAAATCCAAGTTTTATTTTTATCACCCATTGATTTAAGTTTGGGAAGAGGTCGAATTTTAGCCTAGGATAAGGGCAGCCACGAGAGTATTACTTCTGGAAAACTCAGAATTTTTGACCTTCAATCAAAAGCTTATAACTCTCTCACCCGACGTTCTATGAACGCATATCATACCATTCCGGAAAGCTTAGAGTGTCCCCTAAAACTTTCATGTTCAAACTTTAAGCCATAGAAATCTCTAACCAGTCGAAAAACACCCAACTTCAAACTGACGCCAGAAAATTCCAGGTTTGCGCGGCTTTACGATTTTGGCCATAAATTCTTATATTTATCGAAACAACGAACCGTAAAAACAGGGTGTTAACTAACACTTCTATCTAGACAATCATGCCAAAAAATTACCTAGAATCATTTTCCTTATTTTCTGGAAAAACCAAACACCAACCAGAATGTATTCTTTTCATGAAATCCAACACATGCACACTTAAATCTTTGTGTTTTAACCTAAATCTTTCTTGAAACATAATTTGGTTCTCCCAACTACGAAATACAGCCTTGAAAGGCCCAGAAAACCGTCACTAAGGTCCACTTTAATCACATGCAATTCAACACTACTTCATCATCTAATTCCAAAATACAACATCAATTACCACATGCAACACTCTTAAACTTCTATTTCCCTCATTCTCAACCCAATCCATGAACATGCACTTTGAATCTATCACACTTTTTATACTTTCACAGAGAATTTCATCTAGAAAACCATATGCATGCTCACTAGCTATAAGGAAATAACTTAATAGATACTAAGATAACAAGAAATTCATAAAACTCACCCAACTTTCTTCCTTTGAATTTGAATTCTTCACCTTCCTTTGAATAACTACTAGAACCTCACAATAATCTCGGGAAAACAACATAAAAACCCACCAAAATTTCATATTCTAACTTAAATTTAGTTGGAAAAAGGAAGAGGAGCAAGAGAGAGAGAAGTATACTTTCAAGAGAATGAAAAAGAAGGGATGATGATGACGTGGTGGTGGTGCGGCGCGAGCGGCGGCGGACGGCAACGGCCGGAACAGACGCCGACGGGGGCTCGGGTGGCCGGCGGTGGCTGGGGGGCAGAGGTGGCTGGAAGTTGGATGGTCACACGAATGGAGGGAGTGCCAAGTGAGAGTTGTGTTTAAATGTCTTAAATAACAACATCCCTCTCCCTAATATATATACAACTATACTAAAAAAAACACACTCCTCTCTTCCCCTTGAGTTGGCTGAATGGCCTAACAAAACCCCCCAAAATTATTATTATTATTATTATTTTCTCATTTTAATCCCTCCTCTTGAATAAATCTTGCACAATCCTGAAATTTGACTAACCTTTATAACCGTAACCTACTTTTGATGACCCAAAAATAAATGTGACCCATCTCTTAAATTCTTATACTTAATTCCTCAATAAAGAGAGTCCTAAAACAAAAATAAAGGTCCTGGTATACCGAACTAAAAAAAACAAACTGAGATATCCTTGAATTTTAACGGAGAAACTCGAAGAGAAATAGGCTTAGAGACTAAAAAAACGATCGTTGCGTTGCTCAAGTCCTGCAAAACGTACACGAGTTAAAATAAAGTAAAACAAAAATAGAAGGAGCACGCGCTTATTTAACTCGTGAGTTAATATTTAATATTGCTTAATTAGGTTAATTAACACATATTATCGAGAGTTTTTTCTTGGGTTGTTACAAAAAAAAATTTTCCAACTTAAATTATAATAAGCTAAAGTCAAATGTCTTATTAAACTTTCTCTGTTTCTTATTCATGGAGTAGTGGTTAGCAAGCAATCTCTAAATCTTAGGTGAGTTGGAACCACTCTCTTTAAATCACAAAACTCAGGGGCGAATCCAAAAACCCAATTTAGCAGGGTCAAATTCAAAGCTATGAGTATTTAAAAGTTTACATCTAATTAGCAACATTCAAAAACTAATATTAAAATTTAAATACGAACAACTCACAAGTTTTAACATTAAAATGTGTATGATATATAATATAGTGTAAGATATATAATGTATTGCATTATATAGGTGCATAAATTATTTTTCAATTTTTTTTCATTTTATGTAAGTACATTTTCGTATAAAAACTGACAATATTGTTATATCTTTTCTAAAAGAGGGGTCACGTGACCCCACCTTAGCTCCGTCCCTGACAAAACTTATAAGTAATATTATTATATTCGATTCCTTCATATCTTGTTTGACCGAAATTTTGAAGTAATGGTTTTGGTTTATTAATTTGTTAAGATATGCGAGTTTTTGGTGCCTGCTATGAGTTTTGACAAGTTGGTGAGTTGGGAATTCAACGGAGAAACTTTCATTAGTTGACATAATCGTTCCGATCTGGGATAACATGAGTCAACTTTTCGATAGTTTTTGTGTAACCATGATATAGTGATTTACTTTTGAGAAGTGGATAGCTACATGATTATTTTACTTAGCAAATGTTGCAGTTCTTATTAGAAAAACTTAAACATACATTGATTGAGTAAATGAAGTACTTTTCCGATTGATAAATGGAGTACCCTTATATATATGTAGTTTTGTCAAAGTTGGCCTAGGATAATTTTCCAACAACTCCTTGTGCATGTTCGTGGAACACTTTATTTGAATTCTGTTTGACTCTTAGGAAATGAAATGGAAAGAAATTTTTATCTCTCTTTACTAATTTAGTATAAACCTCATTTTCACCCTCAATTCTTCCTTTGACTTTCTTCTTTCTCAATTTTACTCTCTCATTTAGCCAATCATATTTTTCCCTTCATTTTCCTCTCAAACTCGGTAGGGAAGTGTTCACAACAAAATCACTTTATATATTCCATGGTGTTTTTCATATAACTCTTTTTCCATTTTCTTTTCTTTTATTTGCAAAGTGAAGGAAATTAAGATATTTTTCAAAATATTTCACTCAATCTTGTGTTCTAAGGCTCAAAGGGAGCCTAAGCACCTGTCAATTTGACATGTAAGTTGGAGATGATAAAACTTTACAACCGTGACGATGTTAATAAAATTGGAAAAATGACGTGGTGGTGGTGATATTACGTGTGGAGCACACATTTAACTTTTTTTTAAGTTGCAAAAAGTTCCTCATGCAATATTGTCACCACTACGCCACTTCTCTCATTCCCCGATGAGCTCAACTACGTGTTGGACACTAAAGATAATAAGAGTCAAAGTTCTGCTCACCCATAACAAAGTTTTAAGTTCAGATTATTTTTTTTAGCACCCCAAAGTATGGATTACTTTTTTTGCCAATTTCTAAAAATAAAATTTCTTGTTTATCAATTTGTATAAGTACGACTCAATTTTATTAAAGGTTGCTAGAAATTAAAATTAAAGGCATGTGTAAATAGATATTCCAAGGTACGAGAATACCAAAAAGAGTTTACAAAGATGATGTTAAAAATAATTTTCACAAAAGTGAGGGAAGATATATGTTAATATTCCGATGATATAAATGATACTTGGATATCAAATCCCAGAATGTGGACGGTGGTCCCGGGACCACCTTGCATAGTGGTCCCAATTATTTTTAAGGTAGATGAGATAATGAGCCGCGTAAGTTTGGAATACTAATAAATAGACAACACCTTTTAATTGAGTTGGGACCATGTAGTATTATGGACTGAACCTCTTTACGTAATTTCTAATCAAAGCCCACGTAGCGTATGATTATTAGGTGGTCTTGAGTCTATCTACAATGCAAACCTCACACTTTTTGTGTGCAACTATATAAACGAAAATATGGGAGCTTATTAAAAAAAATCATTTAGGTTGAGGCTACCTAATATTTACCTAATTTGGCACACCTTAATAACAATTATTAATTGATAATAATTTTAAATTTTAATTTCAAACAAAATAATGCACAGAAGAAAAAAAACCTAAAACATATTAAAAGATAGCTTAACAAAAATAACATAAAAGTAGTGTTTTTGATATAAAACTATACTCTGTCTGAACATTATGATATTGTACTAAAAAAATAGACTAAAGATTTTCACTTTTAAATACTTTTGACATCATTACTTTTCTCAAATTATTATTACTTTCTATATGTGATATTTATTGATGCACACCTTCAACTTAAGTTTTGACAATCTTCATTAAAATCAATTTTTTTTTATACATGTGAAAGCCCATATGTTTAATTACAATAACTTTAATGACTTCTTCTTAATCCAGATCTCACTCCTTAATCCGTATATGATAGGAAAGATTACACTTTATGGATGTATGAAGGCACGTGAATTACAAATTAGCCAAGGAGAATTATTCATAGCAAAGAAGTTCACATAGAGCTCATAATACTCAACTTGCATCTATTTGAAGTTTCATACAATGTACATGACGAAATAAACTCTAAACTTGTTTCTACTCCCAACAATCATCAACCCCATCAATATCCATCATCATAACATTAGAACATAATAAAATTAAAAAAACAACCATAATACTCATAGACAGCAAGGCAAACAACAACACACAAAATCAGTAACAAAGATTCAAAGAACTAGAATATAAGATACGATCATCAATAAAGAGAATAAACTTACCATGATAAACAAAGCCCTTTAAATAATGATCAAACATTTAAAAAAATACCACCAGTTTGATAGTAACTAAAAAGCCTAAGAAAATCCACCAAGATTAGCTTAAAGGAAGCTCCAACCACTAGTCTCTTTTTTTGTTTGATCAAAACCACACAGCTTTTTTAATTCAAAATGACATTACAAGAATCGTCAATTATGAGATTCAGGATAACAGTAGGGCCTCCTCCCACCCATGACCTAGTTGAATGGTTAATAGGTTTTAGATGGGCTAAAGCATGAGCCACTCTATTACCTGACCTCTTAACATGAGAAAGAAAACAACTATTAAAAGAACAAATTAACGCCAAAGAGCCTTGAATAAAAGAACCTATTTGCGATCTTGGAGCTTAACCCTTCTTCAGTTTAGTAATGAGGCTCAATGAATCTCCCTCCAGCTGAATGTCGGTAATACCGATGTTTTGAGCCATTCCAAGCGCCCAGAGAACGACCCTTGCTTCTTCGATCTCAGCTCCACAAAAACCTTGCCCTTGCTTGCATGCCATAAAAATGCACTCTCCCTTATAATTGCGGATCACCATACCCCATCCATATCCATCCTCTCCTAACATTCCAGCGTCCACGTTTATCTTCAGTACGGTCCCCACTAGAGCTCTCCAACTGTTCTGCAGAGGAATTGGCTCATGCATGAGCCCTTTTTTAGCCTCCCTGAATTCTGACAAATACTTCAGTGCTCTCCTCAGTTCATAATCTCCATTAGTGGTCGGTTGTCGATGCACAATTGTATTTTGCATGTTCCAGCAAGCCCATATTACCATCAATGCTATCTCAAACGTATCTTTGCCTTCCATTTTCATTGTATCTAGAAATTCAATCATTGAAGCATAGCATCTCAGTGGTTGTCTCACACCTATGGGAGCGGCTGTCCAGATCATTTTTGCAACACGGCACTCCAACAAAGCATGAACATCCATTTCTCTCTCTATGTTGCAAGTTGGGCATATTCCTGTTATGTGTGGCATCCATCTTGAAATACCATCTCGGGTTGGTAATGCTTTGCTCACTGTTCTCCATGCAAAGGATTTTACTCTCGGCGGCACTTGGGCTTTCCAGATAGCTTGCCAAACAGTGTCTGTCATGCTTGTACTTGAACTTGGCGCTACACTGACTGCCTCATGCATTATGAAGTTGTAAGCCGATCGCGCCGTAAGCTCACTATCTGTGGTATAGTGCCAAATTATTCGGTCTCTGGGCCAAGTTGGGCAAAGGGGAATCGACTTGATAATCTCCGCATCAGCTTGAAGAAAGATAGCATCAATTAAATTTGAGTTCCATGTTCCTTGATCAAAATTGATCAAGTCACTTACGCTTATCCATCTTACTTCGAGTTTAACGGGAGTTATCGGTTTGAAGGAGTTTGGCCGTGGTAACCATTTCGCTTCCCAAATATTCAAACTTGTACCGTCCCCAATACACCATCTCACACCCTTCTTGACCACTCCACTGGCTATGTGTAAGCTTCTCCATATGTAGCTTGGCCGGTATCCAACAGTCGCATCGAACATGGCTTGAGAAGGAAAATACCGTGCTTTAAGGACCTTAAACACAAGAGAGTTTTCATTTCTAGCAATTCTCCACACTTGTCGAGCCAATAACGCTGTGTTGAACGCTTCCAGTTGACGAAAGCCTAGTCCCCCGTCTTTCTTCCGACGACAAAGTTTTTCCTTAGAAACCCAGTGCATCTTCCTCGACTGGCTGTCATGTCCCCACCAATAGTTCAGCATGTATGATTGCAAACTATCGGTAAAAGTCGATGGGAGTTTGAACACGCTCATAGCATAAGTCAGAATCGCCTGAGCCACCGCCTTTACTAGCAATTCCCGACCCACCCAAGAGAGGTTTCTACTCTGCCATCCTTTTACCCTTTTCGCCACTTTATCCCTCAATGGCGTGAAGGCTCTGGTGGTAGCACGCCCTAATTTTGTTGGAAGACCCAAATACTTATCATGAGCAAGCTTTTCCCTGATATCAAGTGTCAAGGTAATCTCATTCCTCCTATCCTGTGGCACTTTCGAACCGAAAACCACACTTGATTTTTCAAGATTTATCTTTTGGCCTGAAGCCTTCTCATATTTGATCAGCAGCTCCTGGATTTCCTTTACACTCTCCCCCGTTGCATTACAGAAAATAATGGTATCGTCGGCGAAGAGTAACTGCGAGATTGCTGGGCTGATTGGCAAACTTGAAGCCCTCGAATCACACTTCTTGTGGTTGCATCAGACAACAGATAGGACAGACCTTCAGCGTAGAAAAGGAATAAGTAGGGCGAGATAGGATCACCTTGACGAATCCCCCTAGTCGGTGTGACCCAACCTTTCGCCTCTCCATTAATGATGAATGAGAGTGTAGTCGTTTCCACAAAACGCATGACTATGTTAACCCAATTTTCCTCCATCCCCATCTTCAACATCACTTTCCGTAGAAAAAGTCATTCCACTCTATCATATGCTTTTGCCATGTCAAGCTCCAACGCCATCGAATTTTTGCTGCAATTATTTACGTTCATTGAGTGAAACAATTCAAACGCAACAATAACGTTATCCGTGATGTGTCTGCCCGGCGTGAACGCATTTTGATGGACTGAGATGATATCCGGTAAAACTTCCTTCAATCTTCGAGTAATTACCTTTGTGGCTACTTTATATAAAACATTACATAAGCCGATTGGCCGAAAGTCGCTGACCTCTTCTGGGCGTTGCTTTTTCGGGATTGGAACCACGTGAGTGTGGTTCAGGTTGGCCGGTATAGATCCTCCTTGAAGAATTTGAAGGACCGCAGCTGTGACATCGGTTCCCACAGTAGACCAATACTTTTGATAGAAGAACGGGTTTAACCCGTCTGGGCCAGGCGCTTTGTCCGGCTTCATAGAAAAGAGAGCTTCATACACTTCTTCTAGCTTATAAGGTCTATTCAGATGCACATTCATCTCATGTGTGACTCTTTGTGGAACACAAGACAGAACTTCATCCCAGTCCGAGCAGCTCCCTCTTGTAAACAACCCATCGAAATACTCGACAATAATCGTTTCAAACTCCTTCGGGTCTACTGTGAGTTCCCTATTAGGTTTACGCAGGTTTTCTATGCTGTTGTTTCTTCTCCTTGCACTTCCATTTTTGTGAAACCAAGCGGTATTTGCATCCCCAAAAGCGAGGAAATCTATTCGGGAACGTTGCATCCACAACACTTCTTCCTTCCTTCTCAGTTCACAGATAGTGTGAAATATGTCATTCCGTTGATGGATATCTTGCACACTTTGGAGTTCCGTTTGACACTTCCGAATGTTATGATGAATATTACCAAAGTGTCTCTTGTTCCACTCCCCCAATTGTAGCATACAGTTTTCCAGCTTCGTCAGACATCTTATAGTGGGATCAACAATCGTGGGTTTTGCCCAAGCCTCCTTAATAACATTTTCACATTGTGCATCCATAGCCCACATATTCTCAAACCGGATTCTTTTCTTTCCCCCCTGATGTTGCCGGCTGCCCAAACACGTTAACAAAATAGGTAAATGATCAGAGAAATCTTCATTTATGTGTGTTACCTTGGCCATAGGGAAAAGCATCCTCCACTCAGTATTTGCAAGAAACTGATCTAAGCGTTCCTCGACAGATTGGTCTCCGTCCCTCCTATTCCACCAAGTGAACTCATTCCCCTTAAACCCAAGGTCAGAGAGTTCACACTCCTCTAGTAAATTTTGGAACGCCGAGATCGTTATCTGTGCTTTTCGAATACCTCCTTTTTTTTCAAAATTAAAAAATATCTCGTTAAGATCGCCTCCTAACACCCACGGTATGTTGGCATGATTCTTGAGGTCTTTGATCAAGTCACAAGTCTTCAGTTTATCTTGAGTCTCAGGGAAGCCAGAGATCCCGGTAAACCGCCACCAATTCTCTTCTCTGGAGCAGCGAAGCCATATATCAATATGATGTTCAGACCAACTTTTAATTTCAACCTCAACCCCATCCTTCCAAAGAGCAGCTAACCCCCCAGATCTGCCATGGCTACTAACACTCAAAAATTGAAAGCCTTCTATGCGTGACATTGCTTGTGTAAACTCCCCCTCCATAAGTTTGGTTTCTGACAGGAAAACCACGTCGACCTATTGGAACTCAAAATACGCTTGAGTTCCTTCATTGCCCGGGGTTTGCCAAGCCCCTGACAATTTAAGCATAGAATATTCATTGGGTTGGGCGGAGGTGTGCTCCACCCTCCGCCTCTCCGCCATCCAATCTTTGGTGTATTTTACTGTTTTCAACAGCCTGAAACTTCCCTCTATCCATCTCCAAACCACTAGTCTCTAAAAAATTACTCCAAAAACATCACTATTGATTAAATGGATAAATTTTAGAGCGATTTTGTGTAAATGAGTGTATAAATATCGATAATTCATTCATAAAACATGACCCTTTATATTTAGAGAAAGGGTAAAAACCTTAGGATTATTATATGAAGCATGAATGATGGTCATGTTTGCAAACAAGACCAAGAAGGTTTTATGGGTGACTAGTCTCTTCGCAACACTTAAGGGTATGTGAAATGCGAGAAACAGGTTGATTTTTAAAATGAGAAAATGCAAGTCGGTGCAATTTTGATTTCCATCAGATGGAGAACCAATCTTTGAGCTTCTATGGTGAAAGGGTTTTCAAAATTTTCTTCTTTTGAATTGGCACTGAACTTGGTTAAGATGCCCAATAGATTTATATAAGGAGCAGCAGGTGTATAGAGAACAACAAATTAATACAACTTAACAAGCAACTTCACAGGAAAGGCAACTAGAAGGCAAGAAATTTGGAGAAGATATTTTTAAGGACAACAAATTGAATTTTTACCAACATAGTTGCAGAGATGATTTCGAACAAGGATTTTTAATGAGAGTTTTGTTTCATGAAAGTGGCATATCATTGAGGTGCATAGTGTGGAACAAATTTTGGGAAGTGAGTTTCCATATTTTGAGCTTTTCAGATTATATTTTTACAAGATAGTTGCTTGGTTGGCAATATATTTTGGTGCTTATAGCACTTTATCATATTATAAATAAATGGGTCTAATGGGGTGGTACGCCGGCAGTGGTTGTCGGCAACGGTGAGGCGTGAGAGAGAGAGAGAGGGTGCGAAAGAGAGAGAACATGGGGAGAGAAACAGGCGCGATTGTGGTGGTGGTGTGCGTGGTGGTTGTCGGTGACGTTGACAGCGGCGGTCGACAGGTGGTTTGGTGGCAGGCAACAAAGAGAGTGAGAAAGGGGCAGTAGGGTTAGGGTTTTAGGGTTTTGATATAATTAACTATATATACTACTCACAACTCACAAAATAAAATAAAATGAACACAAAATAATAGTAATAGGGAAAGTTATTTAAATTTTTAATTTTCTAAAATATAATAACCACATTTTAATTAAAAGAAAAACACATTATTCATCAAATATTATCACCTAAAATTACAAAATTACCCCTACCTCCATGCATGCAGAAAATGACTATTTTATCCTTGTTAACCCCTCAACAATCCTACGAGTTCAAGTGTTAGCAAAAATAAACACAACAATTAACGAAAATCAATCTACACTGTTGACGACATAACGACAACCACAATCAAATTTTCCAGGGTTTTACATCATTCCCCTCTTAAAATAAGTTTCGTCCTCGAAACTTGACTTTACAGCTCAGCTAAAAACTAATGGTTCAACTAACAATTAACGATCCGTCTACCTCTAAATTTCGGATTTTCACATCATTCACCTCTTAAGAGGAGTTTCGTCCGCGGAACTCGACGTACCTTAAATGTTGAACAGATGCGGATATTTCAATCTCATCTCCTCTTCAGCTTCCCAAGTGGCTTTGTGTTGGGGCATGGTTCGCCATCACACTTTTACTAGTGGAATGGTCTTCCTTCGAAGCTGCTTCTCTCTACACTCTAGAATCTCCATTAGCTGCTCCTCGTAGGTCAAGTCTTCCCTCAGCTGCAAGGGTTCAGCTGCGATCACATTTGTGAGATCAGATACATATTTCCTAAGTTGGATACATGAAATACGTTATGTACCCTCAGCAGATCATATTTGTGGGATCGTGTATATATTTCCTTTAGTTGAGATTTTGATATTATTATTAGGGAAACGAACAATAATTTTTAAACAAATAAAAAAAGATGAACTTTAAATATGAGAATGAAAGAGTAATTTTTAAATCATCATATATGTTCAATAGCTAATCCATACATCGATAAGTGAACTGGCCCAAGACAAAGCTTCACTTTCTTTCCTCTTCTTCCAGGGTTTGATTCATAAGGGGCTCATTCTTTAGTGCTATGAGTAAGAAGGATGGGCCTTAAATAAGACATTGATATTCCTGTATTGGGTTAGATTACCTTGAGATAGAAATCCAATAAATTGTATCGTTTACCAATCTTTAAAAAAAAGTAATAATAAAAAAAACCCATGCATGGATTAAAAAGAAATTGAAAATAAATAAGGGAGGGAGGTTGTTTTTTTTTTATTATTAATTTTGTTGTGGGTTCAAATCCCTGGACGGCTGGACCGACTATTGATTCCGAGGAGGAGTAGAACTCCGAAGAAGAGAGAAGACAACTGAGAAGCAGTCGTCTCTTTTCTTTCTTAATCGTCCCCCCCCCCCCCCTTCCTTTCAATTCCATTTCCCACACACACAACACAACCCTGAGACGAGAGAGATCCTCATCATCTTCTCTCTCTCTCTCTCTCTCTCTCTCTCCACTGTTCACTTCCAATCTTCAAATCGGATCTTTGTCGGAGCTCCATTCAACCTCTCTACTGCTAGATCACCTTATTCACTTCCACCCATGGGTACTCTACTTTCCCTTTCCTTTCTCTTTCTACTCCTCTCACTTCATCTTCTCCATTCCTAATCAATCATTCATTCAATCAATCTTCTCTTACTTTGATTTCACTGCTGTTGCCTTCCCAATTTCAGATTTAATTTCTCTTCTTTGCTTTACTTTGGATTCACCACCTGCTCTTTCATTCTTTTATTTACTTGTCATTGTCATTTCGGGGTTTTCAATTTAGGGATTTGGAGTTTTGCTTTTCATGTTTGAATTTCTTTCTGCTTTGCTCAATGATCTTGCTTGTTTTCGATGTTGGATCTTTCAGCAGGGTTTCTCTTAAATGCAAGATGAATTAGGGAATGGTGATTCTGCTTTTCAGCTGAGATCTTTTTGCTTTTATTTGTAGATATGCTTTCAAAATTAATGATGTTATTTTCTATTGATCTGAGATTGGAACTATTTCCGATCAGGCAACCACTGCTACGTGTTTAGGGTGTATTGAATGAAGTTTCTGCTAGGATTTTGTTGAATCGATATTCCATAGGAAGTACAACTGCGCTCATTTGAGCGCAAAAAGTAGTCTAGGAAGGACAATGACTGTATTGGTCCATGATCCTTCATCTTTATTTCTTCAAACAGTGGCGTAAGATATGAAGGGAAGAAAGTTTTACTTCTCTCCATATTTTGTGGAAAGTAGATAAGTTCATATTTGTAGTGCATGTTGGTATTGGACTTCCTATGAACGTATTGCTTTTGGAGCTGAGATGGTTGCCTACTAAGATAATTCTGTCATCGTTTCTCAGATAATGACGCTGGATGTTGTTCAACTCAGCTGATCGATGGCGATGGAGTATTCAATGTTTCTGGGGTCGAAAGTTTCATGAAAGAAGTGAAGTTGGCGGAATGTGGTCTTTCATATGCTGTAGTATCCATCATGGGTCCACAAAGCAGTGGTATGTATTTTTTTCCCCTGCTTCTGTGACTCATAAACTGACTCCTACACCACTATCATATTTAAACCTTTTCCTGTCACTTATTTAATCTGCAAAATGGATTGGCATGGTTGTGAGCATTCTGTATAAGTGAATCCTCATGTTGTGTTTTTTTACCGTGTTCTCTGCTCTGCCAGGAAAAAGTACACTATTGAATCATTTGTTTGGAACCAACTTCAGGGAGATGGATGCATTTAAAGGAAGGTAATTGTTTTTATTCCAGTGCTAAATTGTGTTGGTTGCCAAAGAGGTTGCAGTGAATTAACAAAGTGCTATTGTTTCCAGGTCTCAAACCACCAAGGGAATTTGGATGGCAAGATGTGTAGGCATTGAACCTATGACTATTGTTATGGATTTGGAGGGTACAGATGGAAGAGAAAGGGGAGAGGTGATTTCCATCCATTGTCTCTTAATTTTGGCACTCATTGTTTGAATTGGTTTATTTCATTGTTTCCCCTGAATTTGTGTTTCTGGAAGAGGGGGGTTGCTATATGTTAGGACTGGTGGGCACCATGGGCGACTTGATAGGATTGGAAAAGGGGGTTAAGCTTGCTTATTGTTTTATATGGACAAGGCTCAAAACAAGCTGCCATTTACGTATAGTTAATGGGTCACATAACGGGTTGGGAACTGGGGGGCGGAGCAGGCCATAGTCTAGTTATTAATGAAAGACATGGTTACTCTCACAATTCACACAGCTATCTTTCATGATGGTCATCCGCGATATTAAGTTGAACATCATGCCGAACTGGCTTCTCAAGCTCGCTGATGTTAACGTTGCTTTGTGTGCTTCTTTTCCTCGAGGCTCTAATGTCGACCATGGGCTGTGGAGGTATTGTGGATCCTCCAATGAGGATCAACTATGTCCGTGTCAAAGGCCCCGATCTGCCATTCGATTTTGAAATTTAGGTCCATGAATTTTCTCTGCCCTTCTTTCGCCTTCACCAGGAGACAACCATGATGATGATGATCTCTTGATGGTCAAAAATTCAGTGCAAGTGCAATTGGTACCGAGTTCATAGCTGAGGATCAGGATCAGATGCCTTTGGGGAAGGTGTAAGAAGGCAGAGACATCCATCCCCTGTGACGGAATCAATGGTTGAGATGGATTACCATCACAATCTCTAATGAACACCTGATGGTGTGTCAAGGTAATGGGTTGTATGATGGGTGGTGATTGTGGGCAGTTGGGGTAATGTGAGCCACAACTGTCCTGCCCCATAATGGGAGTATTTTGCTTCAACTCAGCCCATAAGGTGATGGATGGCCTGGCTGATTGCCATGGTATGTTATTGCTAAGGAGAGAAAAAAAAGAAGAAAAAAGAAAAGATGCAAAGCTTCTTGAGGGTTGTTGCTTTCGGTTGCAATATGGTAAAAGAACATCTATTAGGAAATGAAAGATGTGCAGCAAGAAACAACTCCCCATAGGGCTCCTGCCGCCTAAGGCTTGGAGAATTCCACATCGGACTGCCAACTCTTAGCTAGCTGAAAAGCCTATTTTGGGAGGGCCCAAAGAATCTTCAGAGAATTGTTTTTTTATAGATTACAATTGTTTGTGAGAAAAATATTAATTAGTAATGTGGCTGTTAAAATGCTTGATCTAGGGACTGCAAGGAATCAAGGATTTCCGACCTTTTGATAAGATTGACCATTTGTTCAGTAGTTGGGGCTGTTCTATCTGAAACTGATGGTTTTTCTTGATGTAGAAAAAGAAATTATACCGTTATGGTTGTGGATATGGAGGCTTCTGTTTGGACCTATGACTTCAGAAAGACTGTCCTGTGTATTGCTGCACGCCTCAACCAGCTCTAAGCTGCCATGTTGTAAGCCTGCACATTGCACATACGTCCTTGGGTCAAAGTAATCTCTGTCGTCTAACATGAATCTGCTATTCTGGCACATGAATACTCAAGGCTCTTGGAATTCTTGGAAGCGTCTATATGGTTGAAACTTTGTGCTGCTAGGAACACCTGGACAATTATCTTTGCATTGGTTATTTTTGTATTGCATTAATATATTGAGGGTACTAGTTGCCCAAGTCTGTCATTTTAGTATGTTTCCAGCTGAAGGCTTTATTTCCAGCATGTTCGTGCCGAGTTGAAATGTAGCTTATTCTGAGCTGACACCATAAATGTCATTCTTATACTTTTCAGGATGATACTGCGTTCGAAAAACAAAGTGCTCTCTTTGCCCTTGCTGTTTCTGATATAGTTCTTATAAACATGTAAGTGTGTGGACTGTTTCTATACACAAGCACTGATATGTAGACATACACACATCCACACATGTGTATACACACACACACATGTGTGTGTGTGTGTGTGTGCGTGTGCGTGCGTGTGTGTGTGTGTGTGTGAGAGAGAGAGAGAGAGAGAGAGTAAATATATGTGTATATGAATCTATGCAATACTGCTTACATGTACAAACACGCACACACACGCATGTGTGTAAGTATGCATGTATGCATGCATTTATATAAATACACACATGTGCGTGCACACACACTCACACATATATGTATGTGTGGATGTGTGTATGTATGTGTGGATGTATGTATCCATGTATACGTATAAATGTGTGTGTGTGTGTGTGTGTCGTGTACACACACTCATTCCTGCACTATTTTGATCTGTTGCCTTGGCGTTGTTAATTTTTACACGGTCATTTCTGTGATCTTTGCAGGTGGTGCCATGATATAGGCCGTGAACAGGCAGCTAACAAACCACTTTTGAAGACTGTCTTTCAAGTAAAGCGCTTATGTTCCGCTATGTTTTGTTTTGTTTTTCATTTTCTTTTTTCTTCTGGCTATTGCAAATGGAGGTGGATGGGCTCATCTGCAAGACGTCATATGGTGTTTGGATTGTGATTAGATTTGGAGAGCACTGAAACTAACTAGCATCTGGTGTGCTTTCTTGTAGGTCATGATGAGATTATTTAGCCCCCGTAAAACAACTCTTTTGTTTGTGATACGTGATAAAACAAGGGTGAGTTCATTTTCATTTCTTTGATGCAGTGTTTATGTGGTCTTGTTTGCCTATTGGTTGATGACTTGATGTATCAAGGATGAAATGATACCCGTCTGCATATTTTCACACGATGGCTTTTGGAAGTTTCAAGACGATTTGACCTATTCTCTTTTTGCGTTGTTTTCATCATTTTTTACAGACACCATTGGAGGCTCTGGAGCCAGTTCTCCGGGAAGATATTCAAAAGGTCTTGAGGCTCTTTCTCATGTCAATGTAACATAAACTTCATTGTACCTGACTTCTCTTAGTTGTTTCCTGCAGATATGGGATGGAGTACCTAAGCCACATGCACATAAAGATACTCCCCTGAGTGAATTTTTCAATGTAAGATTATCTGATCTCTAATACCGTTTTGCTCGAAAAACATGTCCACCCCATTCTACAAGATATGTCTTGAGGAGACTGCCGTTCTCATTTGCTGTTAACTACTTCAGGTTGAGGTTGTAGCTCTTTCCAGTTATGAAGAGAAGGAGGAGCAATTCAAACAACAGGTATGCTTTGTGGTGGCTGTTTCCTTTTCTAACTAAGCCTCGCTTGGATCATAAACTGCGATTGTAATTGTGGTTATTGTTCCCCTTAGTGGACAAATATTTTGCATGTGTAGCTTTCGGGATTTATAATTTGGTGGATGGTGGGTAGGAAAGCTACATAAGTATCATTCCATGCTTTCTATTTTGGATTGTTAGTTGTTTCCTGCAAAACAGTTTGAAGTTTTTCTGGGCCCCCAAGCCCCAATTAATGTTTATTATGAAGTTATGTGCTATCAGTAGTAACTTTCGCTTAAGTTGGTGGATGGATTTGATTGCTGTAGAGAGGTGGTCTACCTTGCCTGATTTCTTTAAACTAAATGCAGGTTGCTGACTTGAGGAATCGATTCTTTCATTCCATAAACCCTGGTGGACTTGCTGGAGATCGCCGAGGGGTTGTTCCTGCTTCAGGATTTTCTTTTAGTGCACAGCAAATCTGGAAAGTTATTAAAGAAAACAAGGACCTTGACCTTCCTGCGCACAAGGTAAGTGTTGTGAGTTGTTTCTGGCAAGAAGTGATTGTAGATGGTGTCTTTGCTCATGATGCAAATCATTTTCAGGTTATGGTGGCCACTGTGCGTTGTGAAGAAATTGCCAATGAAAAGTACAATGACTTTGCCCAAAACCAGGTAGGTTGTTCAGGAACTTTTTGTTTGTGTCTGATTTTTTGTTGAAGAGATTGGTCTTCTTGCATCTTGTGGTCGCTTATTCACAAGTATCTGCAGGAGTGGCTTCAATTGGAGGAGGCCTCACAATCTGGTCCTGTCCCAGGATTTGGAAAGAAGCTCAGTTCAATTATTGGAAACTGCTTATCAGGGTGAGTAATTAGGGATTTTGACAAATCTACCAACCCAATTTCAATTCGTACTAGGTTTGGAGAAAACCTATGTTACTCGAACTCAGGTACACGTGTCCATATTAGACATGGATATGGGTGTCGGACTTGGCTTTTTTTTTAAGAAAATTTGCATATTTTCATTCTAATTTGAAGTGTCAAGTATCGTATAGGGGTGGGAATTGATACCCATATATTGAGTACCCACCCTTACCCACCCATAATGGGTGGGTAAAACCCATTAGAGATGGGTAATGGGTAGGATGGGTATGGGTTACCCATAATTTAGTGTGGGTATCCATTATTCATGGGTATCCATATACCCATTGATGTCTTAACTATATGCATATCGAGTTGTATTGCGTTTATATACTGAAATTTAAGAAAATTTAACTTTATCGGTTTGACATGAAACTTTGTAATACGATAGTATTGATTAAAAAAAGATCAAATATGAATTTTGAGCTCCTAATTCTTTTTATTCGATATTTATCGCGACATATATAGATATTTTTTGCCGCAAAAACTAATTGAAACTTTAAATTAAAATTCAATTTTGACGATTTAAATTGAAACTTTATAATATGATAGGATAGTTTAAAAAAAAGTTCAAATATGAATTTTGAGCTCCAAATATAAATTTATTATCTAAAACGTTAGAATACAAAATAAGAATAGTTAGTTGAATAGTTGGATACCCATGAATACCCATGGCCCAAGTGGGTATTACCCATGTGGGTAATATCCATGTGGGTATTAAGAGGCATGGGTAGGATATGGGTAGGGTCTTATAATCTTTGGGTGAAACGTGGGTATGGACCGTGCCCATCCATACCCACCCAATTCCCACCCATAGTGTCGTACCCTTATTCAGGTATCGAGGGTCCGATACGGGTACATGTAATATGAATAGTCGGAGTAACATAGGAGAAAAGAAACAATTTCTTACACAGCTGATCTTCAAGAATCCATAAAGGATAGATGTAGAACAAGCAAACTGAAAATCATAAACTCTGCGATTGAGCAACTGTAGGTAAAATAGTTCACCCGTCGACACAAAAAAGGTGCAGCCACTATCAAACCAACAATCAAATTGGGGAAGACAGAGAGAAGGGAATAATATTATTACCTCAAACTAAGCGAACAATCTGAAGTTAAAGCTATGAAAAGCGATAAAAAGCAAAGTAGAAGGAACTCTGCAAGTCAGAACGATTGGTTGAAAGAATGAATCAAAGCCAGTAAATCAGAGAGAAATTGAAAAAGCTGAGAAGGCTGAAATTCAAGAAAGAGGAGAGATAATCAAGAGTGGAGAGAATGGGGCAGTCCACAGTGGACTGATGAGAAAGAAGATGGCATAAGCTCTAATTGAGCAGAAGAGGATATCTGGATGATGAAGGAGCCAAAGCATAACTTCTGTGAACACACAGTCTAATTAGTGACTGAGCCAGTCTGGCAAACCCCATTATACCCAACCAAGCATGCAGCCTGCAAATCAAAACCATGACCATACAACAAAATTATATCCTCTTTTACTTGTTTCTCTATTTGATTAAGTGCAATATCATGACTTAGATCTTATTTTTGCACTGATGTTGCACCGAGTGTTGATATCATCGTCAACTTATATAATGCAAAGTCTGGTTTCTTCTTTCTGCTTACTTTGCTTTGTTTTCCTTTGGAGATGTGGTTGGCTCCAGAAGCAGAGGCTATTTTTCTCTGTTGTCTCTGATTTTCTGTGAGAATTGGGATTGTCTGTAGAATCAGACTGTATGAGACTGCTTTATTTAAAATATGTATATTTGGATGCTTATATGTGCTTCCTGCTGTCCAGATACGACTCAGAAGCTGTATATTTTGATGAGAGTGTCAGAAGTGCCAAGAGAAGGCATCTGGAGGAGAAACTGCTGCAAGTATGTCCATTAACCCTTTCCTGAACTTTGGCAGTTTGTTCTATATTTGTATTTTAATGGTGTCTCCATGCCGGCCTCCTGCTCCCTTTCTTTCTTTCTTTCTTTCTTTCTTTCTTTCTTTCTTTCTTTCTTTCTTTCTTTCTTTCTTTCTTTCTTTCTTTCTTTCTTTCTTTCTTTCTTTCTTTCTTTCTTTTTTTTGGGAGTGAGGGTTGGATTTCACAAATCAAAGATTTTGGGGACCAGTCATTGAATCCCTACTGACATATGAAGATTGAAGGCATGTTTGATGCCTTTGTCACTTTTTAATGCCTGGCCTAAGTGATAAATTGACTAAATAAGGTCAAGCATATAATTTTGTAGCCCTATAAAAAAAATTCATGAAATGGTGTAGGATATATATTTTCGGATATACCACATTACTAATGATTGCTTAATTTTTCGGCATTTCTATAATATACCACATTGTTAGTGTTATTTTTTATTCTGAATATAATACTACAGACTGTTGAATGATACCCTTACCATCTACTATGTTATTTATACGCATTCATTTTAGCTCATAAAATCCAGTGATGATGTGGTATCAGTTTGGCGATCTGCCAGTTTGCCCCTTGCTGAGTCAGATACCATTACAGAACAGTGCTCTGAAGTCTGAAGTGCCGTATTCAAGTTCCAACCTTCTTTGTTTGCTTACCTTTGTATCTTGGTGTTTTTTTAGGTGGAGGGCTGGGTGTTGGCAGGAGGGGGGGGGGGGGGTGTTTCAGGAATAGCTGCAAGTTAACTGGAAGAGTCTTGGTGTGTGCCAGTGTTAGACTGTAGCATACTGGAGTTCATTCATTGTCGTTGCTCTGCCTTGGTATTATACTATTACCGGTGCTTGATGAAGGAGGAAATGTTTCTAGTGGATGTAAAGAGTTGTCTAAGCCCTCCATTGTTTTATGATCTCTGTTGGATGGTGCCAAAGTTGCATAACTATTTGTCTTCCATGCTTGTCATTGAAAATACTTCCTGACCTATAGTGTTATGAAAGCAAAACCAACATGATTGGAAGAAAATTCTATGGTGGTGTCAACCTGCAACCTGCGGTCATCATCTGCTTGTTTTCCTTTTGTGAAAGGGGTTTGTCTTCTGCTGATTTTCGCTTACATACCTCCTTTTTTTTTTTTTTTTTTTTTGTATTAGCTTGTTCAACCTTCCTTCCAATCTATTTTGGGACATCTACGCATTGAAACATTGGACAAGTTCAAGGAAGCATTTGACAAAGCTTTGAATGAAGGAGAAGGGTTTGCTGCTGCTTCCCATAGTTGTAAAGAGCGCTTCTTGAATTCTTTTGATGATGGATGTACAGGTACACCTTGTCTCTGATCTTGAGTTCCTCATTACAATCGTATGAGCTGGTTATTTATTGCTCAACCCTGTTAGCTGCTCAATGATAGCTATTTTAGCCTGTCCTTCCCTAAATCCCTAAGTATTTTTCCTTGGTGTAGATATATATGGATTATTTAGCTGCATTTTGTCCTTTACTTATAATTATATGATCTATGATTCATGTAGATATCTGAAAACATATTTCTTTTTGATGTCTTTTGCTACATGATATGGTGTTCTTCTGCAAGTGGGTTTTTGAAGTGTCTTTTGTTGGTCTTCTATTTGGTTTGACCTTGTTTGGTATCCTGTGTTTCAATTGGAAGACTTTGTAGTCCCACTAAGGCTGTGTTTATTCCTGTATCGTGACTTGTGACAATCTCTTGCCTATGTTACAGAAGTCAAATTCTATCTTAATCTGGTTATACCATTGAGTTTGTCATTGGATTCTTACCTTGCTTGGTGTAGATGCTGTTATTGAACAAGCAAACTGGGATACATCCAAAGCAAGGTCCAAGCTTGTTCGTGATCTGGATGAGTATATTGCTTCTGTTCGCGCTGCCAAATTGGGTGAACTAACTTCTCGTTATGAGGTAATAAATTTTAGTTGGTGTGACTTTGTCCTCAATTCTACCGATTCTTAACGAGTTGTGACAGGCATATGTCCCAGTTACTGTAGTATTAAGCAAGAAGTCTTTGTTACATATCATGTCGAGTGTGCTGAATTATAAAATATTTGGACGAAGATGCTGAAATGTGGTCATTCACGGACGTGGACATCTTTGGTCCCGGTCATTTCAGTAAAACATCACTATTAGCTTTGGTGTCTGCATGCCCTCTATAAGATTAATGATTAAGCCCCTTGGATGTTGGTAGTTATGCCTTGATTGTGATATATCTCAAGCTTTTTGTATTAGCTTCAACTTGGATTGCCATTTAGGTTCGATACAATTGGAAATAGTAATTGTAACAAACTATCTCTCTGCCAATGTTGCATCTTCTACTGTCAATCAAACCTTTGGACAGTTGCAGAGAAGATGTTGAGGAAAATTTTCAGGGGTTAAAAGTAGGTCTTATGTACTATCAGTCCTAGCCCCATGGACTTGACTCTTGAGTTCTAATCACATACTCTAGTGGTGGCCTTGATCACACAGTATGCTTATCTTGGCTGAGTTACTTTTTCTCCTTGAAATTTCATTAGCTATTGCAGTGTCCTTGAGAATGTGGCAAAAGCTACTGTGGAGACCTTACAGAATTTTGGCTAATTTAATCAATGAACAACCTTTGACAGTTCAGTATGACTTTTGAACCCTTACATTACGCCTTATTTCTCCTTTTGTTTTAACTGACTGCAACAACAGAGTTGTACAGCTACCATGTCATGGTCCCACACCAAACATACTGAGCCAGAATGTGCTGGAGATTTCATTGCCTCTAGTTGTAGTTGTGTTTGACTTCATGGATAAATGTTGTTTTAGCCTTTTCCCTAATGACTGGTATCTTGCAGGCAAGACTAAATGAAGCTCTGTCAGGGCCTGTAGAAGCTCTTTTAGATACGGCCAGTGATGAAACTTGGCCGTCAATAAGAAAACTTCTTCGGTGTGAGAGTGAATCAGCTGTTTCTGGGCTCGCTAGTGACCTGTCAGGCTTTGACTTGGATGAGCAAACTAAAGAGAAAATGCTTGCAAAGTTGGAGTACTATGCAAGGAGTGTGGTGGAGGCAAAGGCCAGAGATGAAGCAGGGAGGATCCTGATCCGTATGAAGGATAGGTGGGTTGTGATTAATGTCTTGCTACAGTTGGCAGCATTTATTTTGGCTCATCTGTTCTAATTATACAATTTTCTTCAGATTCACAACGTTGTTCAGCCATGATGCTGACTCAATGCCACGGGTTTGGACTGGCAAAGAGGACATTAGATCAATTACTAAGTTTGCTCGTTCTGCGGTATGACAATTTGCTGAACTTGGATGATTGTTCATTTGATATGAAAAAGATATATATTAATAATAGAAATAAAGAGCTGATACTCTCTGAACTTGGATGATTTATGTATTTGAGTTCTCCCGCTTTCTGTCTCTGTGGAGTGCCTAATATTTATTGTTCTTGCAGTCAGTGAAGCTGCTCTCAGTCCTGGCTGTCGTTCGGTTGGATGATGAACCCGATGATGTTGGCAAAACATTATCTCTTGCTTTGGTGGAGAACAAGAGTAGTGGTAGTAGCACCAGTGACAATAGCCTAGCGCTAGCTGACCCATTGGCATCAAGCAGCTGGGAGAAGGTGAGGTTCTCTTGTTTAAGAATATCTCCCCTCTTTAGTGCACTAGCAGATTTTCCAAGCGCAAGGATAAACACAGCCCTCCGCCCCCCCCCCCCCCCCCCAAAAAAAAAAAACCCAACCCAACCCCGCCTGGCCCACCCACACACCAACGGAAAGGCCTATTCATTTTTTGAACTCTCTTTCTTTCTTGCGGGGGTGTTTGCTTGGATGGTGGTGGTTTTGGTTTTGGTTTTCTTTTTTTTTTTTTTTTGGGGGCGGGGGGGGGGGGGGATTGGCTGCGTGGTTATATGGTCTTCTCGAATCTCCAGAAGTGAATTTTGTTCTTTGCCAACTGGGAATAGCTTGGAAATCCATCTCTTCATCTGAATTTTTGTTCGCTTCCTCTGATTATAGTCAACATAATTCAAGTCCCTATATTCTGGTATAATGAATGACTTCTATCTTGAGATTTTCTCATTAATAGGCACTTTCCTTTTCTTGTACAATTTCTACTCTTGTTATTCCCCTGACACTATGTACATAGTAGCTGTAATATGAGTTTTTAGGTGGAGGGATGTAAGGGGCATTTGATTTCACTAACAAGGCGTCTGAGAGCTTCTGTTTGAAAGTTCTTAGCTATGGATATGAGTTTCCTACAGCTAGATGTGTTGCCAAATTCAACACGATCTTCCATCAAAACCAGTCAATCTCTCACCCTCTCTCTTTGAAGTTTCTATTCGTGAAAGAACGATTGAGACACTTCTTACACAGTCAATCTGTCTTGTTAATCAACAATAACCCCAAGAAATCTTACTCTGTCATTGACTTACCCTTCTCTCTCTTCTCTCTCTCTGTTTTTTGTTTTTTTAAAATATCTTCACTGAGATTTTAGATCCCTCAAAATGGTGTCAAAAATATCCAAAAGAACCATCCCGACATCAATCAAGGAACTCCGGGGAAGCCCCTGGCATCGGTGGAGGACTCCGTCTTCGTCGAAGTCAGTGATTGTTACCCTCAGTGACCCCTTTTTCTGCTTGCCAGAGGAATTAGATCAAGACCTTCTCCAAACTCGTCAAAATCGCCACCCCCAAATGTAGCCTTGTTCGCAAACTCGGGAAATCCTTTGCACTTCCATTTGTAAAGTCAATAGTCGAGTTTCTCTCAACTTATTCTCCATAGGTGCAATGCGTACTTTTTCTCTGATCACCTTGTTCCTTATTTGTTCGTATTTGGTGTATAGCCTTTGGTGCCTTGCCATCCACCTAATCTTTCTCATCTTGACTACCATGAGCCTCTAAGCGTATGTTTGTGTTGAAGGGAGAGAGGGAGGGGAGGAGAATGGAGGTTATTTATTCTTTTTCCTCTTGTTTTGGAAAATAAACCGAGGGTAAAAGGAGAGGAATACTTGACTCTATTCTCCTCCAGTCACCCCCATTCCTTAGCCCTTAAAATGAGGGGAAAAGAGGGAGAAGGGAATAGTTTGATACTTATCTCTTCTCCTCCATTCCCTGCATTAATAAATTTATAAATTCAAACAAGATTAAGTCTAGTTGCCTCCCTTCCCAACCTTACCCTCTCTAAATTGAACCCAAACGGTTTGTAAATATGAGACTTCTTATAAGCCATGTCCTGCACCATATAACGTTGGTCTTAACTACATGATGAAGCCTACCATTGAGCTTAACTGGGATCTTATTTGCGTAGCGCTCTAGAAGCACTTTTCCATTTCAACTTGCCTGCCTTAATCAGTGTCTTCATCATCAGTCTTGTTATTGTATTGGATAATCAAGCCAAAATACTTTTAACTTTTCAACCCTTGCTGTAACCAGTAACCACACCATGAATAGTAAACTCTTCCACTCCATTCCTATATTCCACTAAGAGCACATTTAAGTACTCAGTCTTGGACTTGGGGCAGAGCATGGGTTTGAGTGAGAAGGGGCTGGGTTTCGCAAGAAACATACGGATAATTTTTTTTTCCTCATTAGCCAGCAATCTAAGATTCATGGAGCGAGGGCTCCATGTAGCTCCAAGAGAAGTGCAAAAAAGCACGTGCCTCGGTGCTTCACTCAAGAAAAGTGCGCCAGGTTGCACTCACACACTTTTTTGCTCTAAGAGTGCTTTTGTAACGAAGAATTCTTGTCAGCTGTAAACTTTCTTTTGATGTAGATAGGGGGTTCCATTATGGTGAGGTATCTGCCACTTGATCCCTATTTGAGCAGAGGGGAAATGGGATCTTGCGTTCCTGTATTTGTTATTGACATCAATTTATATTGACAGCTTGATCATTCTTTCTGTGTAGATCCCATCATCAAAGACATTGATAACTCCAGTCCAGTGCAAATCATTATGGCGACAATTCCAAATGGAGACAGAATACACAGTTAGTCAGGCCATTGCAGCTCAGGTGCGCATGAATCTCCTCTTGAATCCGATCATGTTTGATAGCATACAAATAGTTACATTGATTAGAAGCAATACAAATTCCCAAAAGATCATCTCTATCCTAAGCAGCAATGATGATCTTAGGTTTTAACGAGTTCTTTGCTATTTTTCATTCTCAGGAAGCTAGCAAGCGCAGCAACAATTGGATGCCACCTGGATGGGCAATTGTTGCAATGCTGGTCTTAGGTTTCAACGAGTTCATGACACTTTTAAGGTACGCCTCTTGCCCTCTAACCTCTTACATCAGTTATTACGGTATTTTGCTGAACATTATTATGATGTGCCAGGAATCCGCTTTATCTCCTCGTCCTCTTTGTTGGGTTTATAGTGAGCAAAGCAGTGTGGGTTCAAATGGATGTATCAAATGAGTTCCGTCATGGCATTGTGAGTTTCTTATGAATTCGAGTTGTAGTGTTTCACATTGTAGAAATGCTTCTGCTTTCCTCACTCCTATATCTTTGCACTAACGTTCTGTTCGTTTACATGTCACTTGATAGTTAACCACCCTTTCAAGGTCTCTGTTAGCACATTGTATGATAATTGGTTTGTGCATCTTGCTACCAATACTTTTGGTCACCTCGAATGCATTATTTTCTCTGCAGCTTCCTGGAGTACTGTCATTATCGACGAGATTCCTGCCCACTGTCATGAACTTGCTCAGAAAATTAGCAGAGGAGGGAAATAGACCCGCTGCTGCTACCCAAACAAATCCACCCCCAGTCGCAAACACCATCCAAGGTGCTTCAAGATCCAATAGCAGCATTTCATCGAGTGGTTCTTCTCGGGTAACAGTCGAAAATGGAACAGAGTATTCAAGCCCTTCGAAGGAAGACTAGGTAAAGATCCCAACTGTATCAAACTCTAGCCCACTGATCACGCTTTCAAGTTGTGGTGTGCCTACGAGCATTTTTGCCATGTGATTAAACCGTTGATGGTCATCGCTTGGCAAAAGGATATAATCAATTTAAACGCATGGATCTTTAGTGTTGCATACAACATACGGGGCTCCCAATTTGTCATGGACACCCCCCTTGTATTTTTCCTTTTTACTTGACCCCCCTCTCCTCTTTTCGTATGCTTGTCTGAACTGGTTAAACTCGGCTAGTCTGTAATTTTTGTACGTCGAGACACGCAGTTTTTGTTTGATTGGCTTTTCAGAAATATAAATGGTTGATGTTGTAGGAGTTGAGTGAGTAAATGCGAGTGGATGGTTTACTTTGTTTACTCATCATATATATAATTGGATTAAATATGGGCTTTGAATAATATTTCGAGACAGCGATTTAGTTTTTTATTTTTTTAAAATTTCAATTAGTGATTTCTCCAATGTGTGATGTAGGGATGGCTTCAGGCTTGTGAATGCCTCTCAAATAAATATTGAAAGTGAAAATTAGGTTTTTATTTTTTTTTTCTCACGTAAAATCATGCGGTCATTCTCAAACTGTATAGCCTATAGCCTATAGGTCTACACTCTACAGTGCACAGTGGATTGTGGACCTGTAGCCGTAGGTAGTTCATTGTGGACGTTCATTGTTGGTAACTTGGTATATACAATGTTCATATGTCCATGTTCACCAATTCACAGTAGCAAATAAATCATATGTATTGTTGAAAATATTACTGATGTTATATCTAAAAACATAAAGAAAAATAATAATATTGAAAAATAAAAAGAATAATTTTCTTATTAAAAAGAATAAAGAAAAAAGAATAATGCGCATATATGTATGGCAAAAAAAGCAAAAGAAAGTCATCAATGCAATTATGCAAATATATACATATATATATATATATATATATATATATATGCTGATTATCATGTATACACAGTGCTTTTTGCTGCATAAATTGCTCATTTGACACTTGATAATGCTCTTTATTCCTTTACTAAATGTTCATTACTCATGAAATCATTGTTCATGACACTTAAAATGCTCTTTATTCCTTTGCTGGATGTTAATTATTTAGGGCTTTGCTTACCGTCGTCACTTTTTTTACTAATGTCGCCCTCCAAATGACAATTTTGCCCCTATATGTAAGACTCCTCTCTCACTACTCTCTCACTTATCTCTATAAAACTCTCTCAATTTTTCTCCAAAATTGTTTTTAATTTTATAAATTTCAATGGAAGATCATAAATCAAGTGAAGAAAACGAGGTTAGTCTGTGAAATTTGTATTAATATTTGTTAATAATTAAAGTTTTTTTAAAAAAATAAATTTCACCTGGACGATGTGGTACCGCAGCTAGCAACACACGGCGTGGCGGCGCCGCGCATGTAGATTCCGATCGTGCGGCCGCCAAGACAAACTGCACGGCACCAGCGGTGGCTTTGCCGTGCAGATCGTATGGCAGTCGCCGCGGCACTGCCGTGGGTTTTGCGCGGCAAGGTCGCCGACACGGGCGTGTATTTTGCGCGGCACCCGTGTCGAGGATTTTTGTTTGAACTGGACCAACACGGTCCGTGTTATCCTAACACGGTCCGTGTTGGATCAAAACACGGTCCGTGTTGGACTAGTTCTCATAATTTTGACATTCTGGACACCAACACGGGTCGTGTTATTCCAGACACGGTCCATGTTGGGTCTAATCTTTGTAAAAAAAATTAATTTTTTTTTTTGATGTTTGGGGAAATTAACGAATGTGGTATTTTTTGTAGGTTTACTTGGAGGACTTTGGTGGGGACGGCGTTGATTACTCAACGTATTTTGTAACGCAAAATGTTTTTGAGAGTATAGAAGCAGTGCAAGATTGGGCCAATGGAATAGCTTCGTACAAGAGAAAAGATGCAGAGAGTCCGTTAAAGTGTTACTTGAAGTGTTGGAGGTACGGTAAATATCGTGGGAAACTTAATGATCTCGATGATGCGACTCGTCGGAGTAGTCAACGAAGGCGTGCCAATGTAAATTCGCCATTGTTGCGTGGACTCGCAATGAAACGAAATGACAAGTACGTGTGTGCGATGGTGACCGGGGGAAGCACAATCATGCCTTCATCGTGTACGAGGAAGCGCATCGTCACGGACATCCATTAACTTCTGAAATGAAAGAACATGTCCGGGATATGACCAATACGGGGTGCACATCGGCCACGATACAAACATCGCTGAAGATTAGGTTCCCTGCCTCTAAGATAAACGTGAAGCAAGTATACAACGAGCGGGCAAAGATGCGCACCGAGGAAATGGATGGTAGGACGCATGCGCAACAATGTCTGTACATGGCGAAACTCGGCGGGTACGTCTCATTTTTTGATTATGATGATGATAGCGAGCTTCGTCAGGTATTTTTATGTCACCCTTACTCGCTGAAGTTGTTACGTACGTACCCGCATGTCATTCTCATTGACACTACGTATAAGACAAACAAGGAAAAATGGCCTTTATGTGAGCTGGTAGGCGTGACATGCGATGCAACCTCAGTGCGTTTGAGTATGGCCGAACAGCGGGTCGGGGTAGCAAGGCTACAACGAACTCCTCGAGGAAAAAGGGAACCAGTTCTTCATCAATTGGGATGGGTTCAACAGGTGTGGATTTCTTTATCTTTATAGCCGATGTTAACCATATGTTTAGGGCTTTCAAAATGACTATACATTGTTGCTTATAACTTAAGATAATCTCATGCGCAGGTATCCCCCGGATGTGTGAAGATCCATTCCCGTTCGAGGACGCTTTGCCACATTTCATTCTACCATACGTCGCTGGATGGATGGATGTTGGCGCTGATGGCAACTGCGGGTTCATATGCATAGCCGAGGCAGGTTACGGGGATGAGAAATTGTGGGCAACTGCTAGGTGGTCAATGAGCATTAAGTTGCAGGCGAGTGAAAATGCATATGTTAATGCGTTTTTTAACAGCAAGGAGATGTTCCTTGAATCCTTCACAAGGATAGGTGGCCACTTGGTTAGGCCAGCCTCGTACGAACATTGGATGTCGGCTCCAAATGATTTATTTCCAGCTGCGACACTGATGAATATTATGTGGATCTTCTTGTCAACACCTCCTGGTCCACAATCGCAGATAGTTGAGCTATGCATATTGATATTACCCATACGAGGAGGGCCTAGACTTACGGCACCTGCGAAAGTTCAGGGAATAGTGCGAGTGAACAACCACTTCATGCTTATCCATTTACGGGATGACTGCCCTCTACTGCCGATTCATGTTGGATGGCGAGCAGCTAGAGACGTAACTGTTCAAGGTTGGGATGAGCCTTTCCAGGCTCGTATTGATAGATGGCAGGCTATTAGGGCCGCTCAACGCCGGTGATGGTTGTAGTTGTACGCTTATGTATTTATGAATGTCTAATTATATTTATATTGAAACTCGTGCAGTAAATTGGAAATCGTAAAACACAAATTAACACAAATTACCATGGAAACGCAATGTCAAGGGAAATACAAAATCAGTTCAATTAGTAAACACAACACAAAATCAGTTCATCATTTCAACACAAATTAACACTAAGTTTAGGGTACATTAACAACAATGAAAATGAAAAACACACTCTACTCCTCCAGCTCATCATCTTGCTGCTCGGGGACCTCGATATGCATCTGACGGCACCAACGTCCGTGCAAGTCGACCATCTCATCATACCACCCACGATTCACTGGCACTATCTCTTCGTCCGGTTGGGGTGGATGCCTCCCTCGTTCCAATAGTGCGGTATAGATATAGGACCACTTTCATAAAAATAAAACACAAAATAAAGAAGTTAGACCAAACATGTTATCCACCATCCTAAACAAATCAGTTAAACAAAATATTAAATTATGCTGAGGGGTTTAGGGTACCTGTTCGAGTGACAGTTGATCATCGACTGTCGATTGGTTGGTAGAGGCATTGTTTATCAAAAATTTGTGTGAATGTGCCACAAACCAATCGTTGTAAGCAACATCCGCTTCCCACGGCACATGTTTTGTGCGGGGCACATCACTCACTGACATTTTGTTGTATATCGGAAACCCCACCCAGTCAGCGCTGATGTTAGCATCCACAAACTGATGTTACCATCCACAAATTCCACTTTGTACGGTCCCTTCGCCGGTCGTTCAACGCTCTTCGGTACCGACAATCTGCGTGGGATATGCTGTAGGTGCCCTAACTGACGGACGATGCGATCGGACATGTACAACTCAGTGATGTCGTATGCACGAATGCCACCCTTGTACAACGTCATGTTGCATGACCTGTATGGGGCACGTCCGTATGGGGCCCAACTCACACGATCCGGCGTCAACGTATCCAAGGAGGCCCTCAACTGTCGTAGGCGCTGCACCGAACTCGGCTGGCGGATGGGGAACCACCTGCTCGCGCGAGGCCCATTAACCGACCGCTCCCTGTGTGGCCTGAAATCAGGAAAGTACTCGTAGATCCAGGCCTGCAAAAGGGTCAAACACCCGACCATCTTGGATGTCCCGACCATGCTCGCCATCCCTAACTACCGAAAAGGAACGCCAAAGTCACCGTACCCCAAGCAATGCGATCAATGATAACGTCAGTGCTAGGCCACGGATGCGGCCTAACTCTATCCCTCAATTTGTCCACGAGGATAGTGTTTCCCAACATGCTCAACAACCACGCCCTTATCCTTTGGGGAATGGGACAACTGGTCGATAAACTAATCAACCTCAAATGGGAGTCAGCTATGCTACCCTTATCATAAATGTTATCGGCCTTCAGCTCCGCCATTCCTTTATCAAAAATCTCGGGCACGTACTGGTTAACCACTTCCCGAGGAAGACCTTCAGGCATCAGGCCATCAACTGCAATACCCAATATATGTTGCACATCATGCAACATGATCGTCATTTCACCGAAGGGAATGTGAAATGTGTTTGTGTCGGGTTGCCACCTTTCAACGAACGCCGAGATCAACGTCATGTCGATGTTGTCATACATCAACTCCGCCAAATTGGTGATTTGGATCCTTCCCAGTATAGCCTGGCATGTGGGATCCATCCTGAACTGTACTGACCTCAATTCCCTCAACGCATTCTTCTTCGTCACACAATCAAGAACAACATGGGGCGAACGCTCGCGACCCTCCCATATTACCCGAGCAATGTGACCTCCAAAGCTCGGTATAACGGACCCAATTGCAGGTCCCCCGAGCACGTTACCATCAATCTTCCAGGAGTTGTCACCGCTCCGCATCCTCTTCCTATATCTGCTGCCGACCAAAGATCACCAAGAGCGTAATCGCTTCCGCCCACCCCGCCGACCGGCAAACTTCCCTGCTGCATCCCTCATCAGAATGAAACCCGTTGGCCTAATAACTGGCCCACTAGGTGGCACGACTGAAGTCGGGATCATCTGCGTCTCGGGCTCCCCTGTCTCATCGTCCCCCGATGTTTCGTGCCGCTTGACTCATCCATGACTTGGTTGAGATGGTCAATGAAATCTCGCGTCTCGACTCCTCTCGGTCCTCGGCCGCCGCTCACGATCATCTGCATCCGTACCACGACCAGCTCGGCATGGTGACGCAGTCACATCAAGGCCGTGGGGGTCCCTGCACTCACCCCCTCCAACCACTCGTCGATTCTCGGCCCAAAACCTCGACCCTTGCCCTTCCCTACCATTGTAGATCACCTGCAAAATGAAGACATATAACATAATAATCATATTATCGAAATCATCCAAACTCAACACTGCCTTATCGCGTTTATAACTAAGCCGTGTCACGAGGCAAGAGGATCCTGTTATTGTCCAAGGAGAGTGTGTTTGTTAACTGTTAATCTATGGCTGAAAAAGACTTTCATCAGCCGTACCAACTTCTCATTTATTTGTTTGGTTCCCAAATAACGCACAGTCAAGATGAAATGCGCGAGGTCTATAGTGCTCGAGTTAGAGCGTCTCAGATTCGTCAATGCAGTTGTTTCTATTGTGCACTGGTGGCAACAAGATATGATCTGAAAGAGAAGTTAGTGGTTCAAATAGAAATCGTGTTGGGCTTTATTGCATGTAAGATTCATAGGTCCATCAAAGTAATGCACGATGCTGCAAATTCAATGCTTTGATGGACCTATGAATCTTACATGCAAGAAAGTCCAACACGATTTCTATTAGACCCTTCACTACTAGCTTCTCTTTCAGATCCGCCTTGTCTTGCTGCCCACCAAGCTGCACAATAAAAACACAGCATTGTACCGAATCTGAGATGCTTCTAACTCCCAGAGCACTATAGACCTTGCACAATTTCACTGTTGACATTGCGCTACTTTTTGGGAACCAAACAAATAAACGAGAGTCGATGCGGGGCATTGGTTAACCTTCTCAGCCATATATTATCAGGTTACAACACACACTCTCTTTGGACACTAACAGGACCCAAAACTCAACCTCTTTTTATGACGCATACAACTAACATACTAGAACTATACCTTAACATACTTATTATCCTAAACTACCATCACAAATAACTTATTTACTTACGTAGCAACTGGTTGTTGAATACATAAGTTATTAAATGGATGTGACATAACTATTTATATAATTTATGTCTTCATTTGGAGTTATCAGTAGATAAGTTAGCAATTAAGTTGGATTTAAAATAAATTACACATACCAACTTTAAACGCCAACTCACTTACTAATAACAACCAAAATCATCCAAACTCAACATCCTTTTAACACAACTACATAAAAACTACTCGGAATACCCTAAACCCTAAACTTAATCCTCTAAATTAACATCACAATTACAATTTTTTCTAACAGAATTAATCACTAATAATTATCATATTAACACATGCTTAATAATCACTAATAATTTTTTCTAACACAATTAATCCTCTAAATTCATATGCTTAATCACTAATATTAACACATCAAATTTTTTATATTAACAACGAATCACTAAACAATTAATCACTAATATTAATCACTAATAATTATCATATTAACACATGCTTAACAATAATATTACTAATAACAATATTAATAATTATCATATTTAATATCAAATTTTTATAACACAATTAATCACTAATATTAACACATGCTTAATCACAATGATATACATATAATAATTATCATTACAAATCACTAACAATAATATTAATAATAACAATATTAATATTTATTTACTAACAATAAAATTAATAATAATAATAATATTTAATTTTAATTTAATATTTTTTTTTAAAAAAAGAAAGAAATTCGGGCCGCCTTGCCGCGCAAAATGCATCACGCGGCTGGCAGTCGCCACATGAATGCATCAAGTCCGCCAGCGGATCTTGCAAGGCCGCCGTGTCGAGATCCGTCGCCAGATCGGCCGCGGCTTGCCGTGCGTTTTGCGCGGCAGCCGTCCCCCAAAATTTTTTTTTTCGTTTTTCGTCAATTTAATAAATTACAAAACACAAAACCACAAATTCAAAACACAAATTCGAAACATACCTCAAATTCTTCAATTCATAGCGTTGAAAACCCGGGATGACGGTGGTTTGTGGTGGTCGTTTGTTGAGAGTGTTTTCTAGAGAGATAAACTAGAGAGAAGGTGGAGAGTGAAGTTATGAGGTTCAAGGGCAGGGATTGGAAATATTATGCGGAAGGTGGGCGAAAATAATAAAAAGGTAGGCGACAAAAAGCAAGCGGGATTATTTATATAACATCTTTTTATCGCACTAGCTGAATGCTTATTATCGTAGTAATTAAGTGTTCATTGTCATATGTTTATGTGGAATGCTGGTTGCCACAGTAATTGAATAGGCATTACCATAACTCGATGCTCATGAACCACATTCACATGCTTGCTACGACATTAACAATAAGTGTTGAGCACCATGAAGAAATTCATGGAGCAAGCTTTCTTTAGGAGAGAATTCATTCCCTTTTCTTGTTATTTCTCTTAAACAAAACACACACACACACACACACACACACACACACACACACACACATATATATATATATGACAGCAGGGGAAGGTTGTTGGGAAAAGTTGTTGGGAATCCTAAAACTAGTATGCTACTGCACCTTGTACAAAAACGAAAACAAATCTATTTCAACAAGATAGAAAAACTATTGTTATAATTTTATTTCAAATGGGACTCTATTAATACTCCCCCTCAAGTTGGAGCATGGGGGTTGATAATGCCCAACTTGGATTTTAAGTAGTTGAACTAGTCTCGACCGAGGGCTTTGGTGAATATGTCTGCAGGTTGTTCCTTGATGTGTATCTTGAATACTTTGAGTCCATCGTCTTCAAATTTCTCTCGTATAAAGTGACAATCAATTTCTATATGTTTGGTCCGTTCATGGTAGACAGGATTAGTTGTAATATGTAGGGCTGCTTGATTGTCACAAAATAAAACCATGGGGTGTAGCGGGGAAATTTGCAGATCAGCCGGGAAGGATTGAATCCAAGTTAACTCACATGTAGCTGCAGCCATAGAGCGATATTCTGCTTCTGCTGAGGAGCGGGATACAGTAGTTTGCGTCTTAGTCTTCCAGGATACAGGAGCGCCCCCAAGAGAGACAAAGTACCAAGTTAGTGATCTTCTTGTTGTAGGACATGCTCCCCAATCTGAATCACAATATGCAACTAACTGTAGGTTTGATGCCTTTGGCAGAAGAATTCCTTGCCCTAGAGAACCCTTAATGTATCGAACTACTCGTTTGGCTGCTTCCATGTGTTCTTCCTTCGGGTTTTGCATGAACTGGGAAAGTATGTTGACAACATAAGTGAGGTCTGGTGTGGTTATCGTCAGATATATTAATCTTCCAACAAGTCTCTGAGGTGGGATCTTGTAGATTCTCTCCTTGAGCAAGAGCAAGTTTATGATTCTGCTCTATGGGGAAAGTTGCAGGTTTGGCCCCTAGTAACCCACATTCATCAACAATTTCCAAAGCATATTTTCTTTGGCAAAGAAATAAACCTCGTTCTCCTCGAGCTACCTCAATGCCTAGAAATACTTTAAGGACCCTAGATCCTTAATGTTGAAGCATTTATCCAGATAAGTCTTGAACCTGTCACATTCTTGTGCATTGTTAGTAGCAAGTATAATGTCATCAACACAAACAAGCAATGCCTTAGAAACTTCATCTCTTTTATATGTAAAAAGAGAGTAATCAATGTATGACTTGACAAATCCATATTCACGCAGTGTTGTGGATAGCTTGGAAAACCATTATCTGGGGGCTTGCTTCAATCCATAAAGAGATTTTCTTAACCTGTAGACTTTATTAGGTATTGATGCTCCATAGCCTGGTGGTAGCCTCATGTAAACTTCTTCGTCAAGGTCTCCATGCAGGAAAGCATTATTTACATCTAGCTGATGCAAATTCCATCCATTTGCTATAGCTATAGATAGAAAACACCGCACACTTGTCATTTTTGCAATTGGCGCAAATGTTTCATTATAATCTATTCCCTCTTCTTGATTATCCCCGCAAATTATCAGTCTGGCCTTGTACCTTTGGATGGACCCATCTGCATTGTATTTAATTCGATAGACCCATTTGCACCCTATTGGTTTCTTTCCTGCTGGAAGATCAACCACTTCCCATGTGCCTGTCTTGTGTAGGGCTTGCACTTCTTCGTCCATTGCAGTTCTCCACCTGCTATCAGTTACAGTCTCATGGAAATATATAGGTTCATCAACTTTCATGATGCCCCTGAGAAATTTGTTGTGGTGGAGAAAAATTTACACAACTCACAAAATTATGCAAGGGATAGGATGTACCTTGGGTTTCTTTTTGGCAAGGGTGAGCAGCAGTGAGGGGTTTTTAGCATTAGCGTGATAGCAAATGTAATCATTGAGCCTAGCCGTCGGTCGTCGAGCCTGATCAGATCTGCGAACTTCGGGAGCAGTGGGCTGAGTATGTTGGGTCTGCTGGACATCAACGTTGCTTGGGTCCAGTGACATGGGAGCAGCATCATCCTTCTTTGCCCAATCAACTTGTTCCTCCCTTTGTAGAGTTTTACACATTGGCCCACTACTACTTGATCTAATGTGAACATTATTTTTACCCAGGTCACTTTCTTTTGCCTCTTGCATTGTACCGTTGAGAGCGGTACTGTGCTGGCATGTCTCAAAGATTGGGCCTTCTATCTGGATTGGTCCATATTCTCTCCTCATCACTTCTCCTAAATCATCCTCAAAGAAACAAGGATTGCCCCATAATGGTATCCTTGGTTCTTGATCCACCATAGTTGTGTCCAAAAAAGGAAAATTGTCTTCCACAAAGTTTACATCTCTACTTTCAAAAAATTCATGGGTTTCTAAGTCATAAACCTTCCATCCTTTCTTGCCCGGAGGATATCCAACGAAGATACACTTCCGACTACGAGGAGCAAATTTATCATTTGTTTTATTTCGAGCAAAGCATAAACATCCAAAAACTTAAATAGAGTCATAATTTGGTTTTTCACTATAAACTATCTCATATGGGGTCTTTCCTTGCAACACTTGGCTTGGTGTTCGATTTATAAGATAGGCAGCAGTTTTAACACATTCTCCCCAAAAATCTAAGGGTAGGTTGGCTTGGAAACGTAGAGCATGGGCAACATTTAAAATATGTCTATGTTTTCTCTCCACCCGACCATTCTGCTGAGGCGTGTCGACACAACTAGTTTGGTGTAAAATTCCATTTTCAGCGTAAAATTGTTGCATTGTCCTAGGCTTCAATTCTACACCATTGTTACTTCTAACCACCTTAAATGTCTTTCCAAATTGACGGTATACCAATGCAATGAAATTTTTCAGCTGTTTTTCAGTTTCATTCTTTTTGGACATTAAATAAACCCAAACACTTCTACTGAAATCATCCACAATAGTGAGAAAATAATGAGTGCCACATGAAGTAGAAACTCTATAAGGACCCCATATGTCAACTTGAATAGTATCAAACAAGCCTTTTGCATTATTCTCACTAGTAACTAAAAAATTCTTGGTTTGCTTTGCTCTAAAAACATTTATCACAAAAATCGTCATTTTCCATGACTAATTTGGTACCTTGCAAATATTTATCTAACAGATTCATTATTTCCTTTGATGGATGACCCAGCTAGACCTAGCAATCCTTATCCGAAACCTGAAATCTGATCTGATCTGCCCGAATCCGAACCCGATCCGCATCCGAATGTCGGGACCCGATCTTCTTCCGAAACCCGGATCAAATCCGATCCAAAACCGAATTGATCCGAAACCCGAAGGTAACCGAATAAGGAAAGCATCCGAAATAATCCGAAACGAACTGGACCCAATCCGAGTCATGCTACACCGGAATAAGCCCGCATCCGAAAGTCGTTCGAACCGAATTTAACCCGACCTGAGAATCATTCGAACCAAATTTTACCCGACTCGAGACACACTAGAATTGACCTGCAGCCGAACCTAATTAGAACCAACCCGATTTAGGAGGGAAACAAAAATTCTAATTAAATTTTAGGTTTAGGAGAGAAACAAAATTTCTGATTAAATTTTTGGCACCCACTAATTTCCCTCCCCGCTAAAATTCTAACTAGCAATTCCCTCCAAATTTAAATTAGTTCAAGTTTAAGAAAAGTTGGTAGAGAGGGAAATGAAATTATTATTGGTGAGTCTTGTATAAAAGTTTAAGAAATTTAGGTTGAAGGGAGTTTGATAATTTAAAAAGGGAAATTGGAATCTAATAAACCAACCTTTGAGGGTCCTTTGAAATAACGAACCAACCTTGCAAGCTAATTTACAACGAACCCACCTTAACATGTTATTTTTTCTAACGAACCTCCGGCGAGTCCCACAGGCCGGAAAGCTGACGTAGCGGTGTTTTAACCAAAAAAAAAAGGAAATTTTTTTTTTTGCTGAGTTGGATTAAATAAATCAAATTTTTCTTTTTTTTAAATCCACCTCAACCTCAATTCTTTTTTTCTTTCTTTCTCTCTCTCCTCTGTCTCTTCTCTCCCCTCTCTCTCTCTCACCCCATCTCTCTCTCTCTCTCATCTTCTTTCCCCCATCACCCATCCCCGATCCATCCCCTGACCCCACCCTCTCACCACCGCCGCCACCACTGCCACCATCACCACCTCCACCTCCACCACCACCACCACCACCACCACCACCATCATCACCACTATCCTCCATCATCACCTCCACCACCACCACCATCACCATCATCATCATCACCACCATCCTCCATCATCATCATCATCATCATCACTACCATCCTCCATCATCATCATCCTCATCACCACCTCCACCTCCACCACCATCATCATCATCATCATCATCATCATCATCACCATCACCATCCTCACCACGGTCTGGTGGCGCGCCGATCGTAGCCCGTGGTGGTGGCGATGGTCAAGGTGGCGGTGATGATAATGATGGTGATGGTGGTGGTGGTGGAGGTGGAGGTGGTGATGAGGATGATGATGATGATGGAGGATGGTGGTGGTGGTGATGATGATGATGATGGTGATGGTGATGGTGGTGGTGGTGCAGGTGAAGGTAGTGATGAGGATGATGATGATGGAATACGGTGGTGATGATGGTGATGGTGATGGTGATGATGATGATGGTGGTGGTGGAGGTGGAGGTGGAGGTGGTGATGAGGATGATGATGATGGAGGATGGTGGTGGTGATGATGATGATGGAGGATGGTGGTGGTGATGATGATGGTGATGGTGGCGGTGGTGGCGGCGGTGGTGAGGGTGGCGGTGGTGAGAGGGTGGGGGTTGGGGGGATGGGTGGGCTGGGGTGATAGAGAGAGAGAGAGAGAGAGAGAGAGGAGAGAGAAGAGAGAGAGAAAGAATGAAAAAAAGAATTGAGGATGAGGTGGATTTAAAAAAAAAAGAAAAATTTGATTTATTTAATCCAACTCAGCAAAAAAAAATTTCCTTTTTTTTTTGGCTAAAACACCGCCACGTCAGCTTTCCGGCCTGTGAGACTCGCCGGAGGTTCGTTAGAAAAAATAACATGTTAAGGTGGGTTTGTTGTAAATTAGCTTGCAATGTTGGTTCGTTATTTCAAAGGACCCTCAAAGGTTGGTTTATTAGATTCCAATTTTCCATTTAAAAATTTCATTTTGGTGGGATTTTTATTATATGTTAAATTAAAGGAAGTATGGAGAGACTTTTCAATTTTTTTAGTGGTATGATTTTCTTGGAAATTTAGATGGAAATTGAGTACTCAAAGCTACAAATAATTAAAATAATTTCTAACTGGAGTTTAGTGGGAAATTATCCACCGTTAAATTTAGATGGAAATTATCCGACCAGAATATAAATACAACCTTGGATTCATTCGAAAGCAAGTAACAGAATTAACCCGATCCGAATTTGAACAGACCCGACTCAACCCAACCCGGGAAAGTTTCAATCGACTCTCACCCGAAGAGCACGATCTGGTCAAATTCGATCCGAACCCGATCCGACCCGATCAAGATCAATCCGGAGTCAAACCGAATCCAACCCTGCCCGAACCAAATCCAATCCGAGCCGGAGCACGGATGATCCGAACAAACCCGAACCCAAAGTCATCTGATCCGAACCCAATCCGACATATCCGATTGCCAGGTCTAGACCCAGCCTTTGATGCCAAAGTTTCCCGGTGCGAACCGCATTGACTTTGCTCTACTCTGGAGGCTCTTTGTAGAAGTAAACCCTATCAATCTGCTTACCCGTACCAATCAGAATCCCCGAGGTGCGGTCCTGCAAATTACAAGCATTATAATTAAATGTGGTTGTGCAATTTAAATCCTTACACAATTGATGCACTGAGATTAGATTTCATTTCAGGGATGGAACGTGAAGTGCTCGATCTAATTGTATGTTATTCAATAGCATGACTTTTCCTCGCTTGTCCGCAATTGTTTTGATCCCGTTGGGCAGGTCGACCTCAACAGGTTAAATCTTTTCAATTTCTTTGAGGAGACTTGCATCACCTGTCATATGAGTAGAGGCCCCGCTGTCAATAAGCAACAGATTTTTTAGATTACCTGCAAAGATCACCATGGTCGTGTTTTGCTCAATCATGCCCAAAATCACTTGAACTTGGTCTGGAGTAAAATAATTCGTTGAGCTTGGCCCACCCTGTTGGACAGGACCAAGTGAGGAACTCTCAGGGTTATGGAAATAATTAGCTTGTTCTTGGTTTCCTCTTGTCGCCGCTGTATCAACTCGGTTGCTCCCAGTCGGTGCTCTGGCTGTCGCACCGCAGTCTGTCCCCGGAAGACCACCAGTCACAATCGCCGCAGTTCCGTGAGATTGTTGCGAGCTACGCCCATATCCTCTTCCAGGCCCTGTTCTTCCTCCTCGTCCACGGCTGTTCTGCCCTCAGCCACCTCGGTCACTGCGTCGCGTCCTCCTCGCGACCCCCAATTCGCAGGGTACCCAATTATCTCAAAACACCCTGTGGCGTCATGAACAAATTTTCCACAGTGAGTACAAGCAGGTCTTTCTCTGACAGTTGTTTTCAGCTGTTTTCCGACCGCAAAGGCTGTCGCAACCTCCCTCTCTTGTCGTTTGCACAACACCCTATGATGTTCTTCTTCTTGTTGTACAAGATTGAATATCTTATCCAGAGGTGGAAGAGGATCCATAGCAAGTATCTGACTCCTCAAATTAGAATATTTTGAGTCATTCAAACCCATAAGGAATTGATGAGTTCTCTCCTTTTCCAAGAGTTCATTCAACCGAGATTCAAGCTTGCAAGTACATTTTCCACAGGTACAATTTGATATGTCTTCATAGTTCCCTAGTTCCATCCACATGCTTCTCAATTTCGCATAAAAACTTCCCACATCCAATCCTTCCTGCTTGCAAGAAGAGATTGCTTCCTTGAGTTGATGAATTCTTGGGGTGTATCGTTTATTCAGATTATCCCAAAGAATCTTTGCTGAATCTGTGTAGGGTAGCGTCGAATGTAGTTTAGGGTCTATTGAGTTTTGCATCCACATGTAAATCATTGAGCTTACACGTTCCCAGGCATCTAACTCATCCCCTTCTACCTTTGGTCTCTCAATTCGACCATCGATGAATTTTATCTTGTTCTTTGCTTTCAAGGTCGTTAGCACCGACCTCTTCCAGGCCTCAAAGTTCTTCTCGATAAACAGTATCGAGGTGATTGCAGCTCCTGCACTCTCAGATGGGTGTAAGTAATAGGGCGAATCGGGTGTGATAATGAACGATTTCGGTTTTGGTTCTTTATCATTGATGACGGCCTCACTGTCTGTGGGCTGATCTTCCTTGGCCATGGTTGCTAGTTGAGTTACGCACCTTGCTCTAATACCATGAAGAAATTCAAAGAGCAAGCTTTCTTTGGGAGAGAATGCATTCCCTTTTCTTATTATTTCTCTTAAACAGAATACATACATACACACACACACACACATATATATATATATATATATATATATATATATATATATATATATATAGTAATAGGATTCTAATAGTCCCTACTTTCACCAATTGGGCAATGGTGGATGGACCGTACTTTCACTTTGTATTCTGGTAGTCCAAAAAAAATGAAACTGGATTGTAGTGGTACCAAATCCACCTCCACATTCTTCTTATTTTTTTCATTTCTACACTATATTGTTTTTATTTTTTTCGTTCTTGCCCCTAGAAAGTTAATGAATTGTAGTTTCTAAAACATTTTTTAAATTATTTTTTTGAGACTCCGAATAATTATTATGATTTTTTAAAAATAATAAAAGTGAAAAAATAGTAAAAAATAGTAAAAAAATGAAAAAAAATTGGGGAAAACTCTGTAAATTCATTAAAAATCATTGTAAAGTGTTATACTAAGTTTTGAATCAAATGCAACACAAAATCTATGATTCCCTTGAAAATATCCCACAACAATCCAATTTTATTTTGTTTTGGACCACCAGAATACAAAGTGAAAGTACGGTCCACCATTGTCCAATTGGTGAAAGTAGGGATTATTAGAATCCAATTATCATATATATATATATATATGACAGCAGGAGAAGGTTGTTGGGAATTTTAAAACTAGTATGCTACTGCACCTTGTACAAAAAGGAAAACAAATCTATTTCAACAAGATAGAAAAACTACTATTATAATTTTATTTCAACTGGAACTCTGTTAATACACCATGATGCACAATGCTCATTACAATATTTACCGCAAGTTGCTTCTCTACTTTTTATCTCTTCTTTTTGGGATTCATGGGTCTAACTTTCCTCCATTATTTGATCTCTTCTTTTTGGGATTCATGGGTCAAACTTTCCTCCATTATTTGATCTCTTCTTTTTGGGATTCATGGGTCTAACTTTCCTCCATTATTTGATCTCTTCTTTTTGGGATTCATGGGTCTAACTTTCCTCCATTATTTGATCAACAAGGGAGCCCAGCATCCCTGTGCCAAACTCTAATCATGATCCTAGGATGATGAACAATATAACCTGCAACTCAAATAATGGAGCTCATCCTTGTCAACTTCACGTAGTTGGGTGACCCAACGGAGCTCAACCATATGTCAAATTCAGTCTATGTTGCCAAACTAGGGCCAGCAACCAACTAGCTGATCATGTGGGTCAATGGATCGACTAACGAGACCTCTATAACCAAATTTGACATATCAATTAAGGATAACAATGGGTCAGGTCCAGCTAGACTTGGACTTAGATCCGCTAATTTTTTTTGTACCCGCACCTAACACGGGATCCGGTGGGTCCTAAAAATTTAGATCCAGACTCAGACCTATTGGGTCCGCGGGTCCATAGTGGGTCTTTAATAGGTCCAACACTCTTATGTATTTTTTTTACTAGATTTATCAATTTTTCGGGTTAATTTTATACTTACACACCTGTATACTAATAATTGTTCTATTTAAATACACTTGCTTTCAACAGAATAAAAACATATAGTTCAATGTACGAAGCTACGAACGATGTCCAACATAAAAACTTTACAAACAACTTGATTAAAATATATGGAAACAACACGCCATCCACATTAACATTGTTCAACGTTTGATAGCTCAAACAAATTACTTGATAAAAGTCAACATATTCACCATTTAAAGAGGAGAATAGAGCTCGTGAACAACAGTAATATTGATATCAATCTCAACAAATGTATAACATTATACTACTAACTACACTAGCATTTTCATTTTTTAAAAAAAAAATCAAAAAACACTAACGGGGTCTCTTATTTTGGTATAATAATTAAAAGGGCCTTATATTTTGATAAATAACTTTGAGATGAGATTATATTTGATGAAAAAATTTAGGAAGAATATTCAGGCACAGTTCTGGCCCAAAAATGGCGATGCAACTGATAAAATGTTTAAGAATGTTTTAAAATGAAGTCAACTGTAGTTAACTCTAATTGAAGATTAAAGGTTTAAAATTCAAAAAAAAAAAGACTTCGCTCAAACCCAACTAAAAACGTCACTTCCCACCTCCCTCTCTCTCATCCTCCCACACTATTCATCTTCCTTGTTCTACCATTGTTTGATTGTCGTTGTGTCTTCAGCCACAAGTGGCGACTCAACAAAACCAGTGGAAGAATACAAAATATGTGACGATTGAAGGTTGGAATTGGAGTCTGAAGTTGAAGTGAACCCTAATCAAGTTCAAGGCTAACAATGGTATGTGTCTCAAGACTATTACATTCGAATGAGGTTCAACTTGGTTACAGTTGTTGATGGTCGACGGGAAAAATGACAATCTTTTGCTTTGTATGTAATTTATGGGGCCTACTTTGTCAAAAGTTTGATTTTTTAAGGAAACTTATCTGTAAGTGATTAATCATTGCTAATTGAAAGTTAGGGTTTACAGAATTTGTAGTTAGGGTTTCTTTCCTATCAAGAATCTGTATAGGCTAGATAAATACTAAGTTGTTGTATGAGGGTGTATATGTTGTTTTTATGGTGTAAGGAAACATTTTTACTGTTAATTTTAAGTAGTTGTTAAGCCTTTGGTTTTTTTTTTTTTTGGGGGGGGGGGGGGAGGGAGGGTGGTTTAGAGTAGTTTCATGGTTGCATGTATTGTTTTTGGTAGAATAAGAGAAGTATATGTATACATTACAAGGACAAGATGATTTTCATAAGTCAGGTGGATTTGGATGAATATCAACCTATGGATTTGTACAAGGATGCTTGGAAGTTGAGTCCAAACGAAGAAATCAAGTTTTCAAGGTTTGTTGGCTTTTGTTGGCACCGTCCTAGGAAGGAAAATCGAAGGTGGGCATTGGTTGATGACAATGACTGGAGGAAATTTGTGGGGCCTTTTGGACGGGTTGAAAAGGACTCGTGTTATCCCTATGTACATGAGTGATCGAAGCAAGTCGTCTAAACTCCAATTGAGTGTCGAGATGAATGACAACACGATTGAGCAACAAGGGGCACCTTAGGATATAGCGCAGATTGTGGTCCTTGAAGAGCCTACTGTCATGGATGTGGTCCTGGCAAAGACTTTGAATGAACCTACTATCAATGAAACAAATGCTTGGGCTAAAAGCTTAATCGTCACACTTTCCTGTACATACTTAATGCCCCCAAGGTCCCCACCTAGTCATTATAGTACTATAAAAAAGCTATCACTTACACTCTGCTTGGGAGGAGAGTTAATGGATAGTAGGGGTTCATAGGAGTAAAGGAGAGTGACGGTATGGGAGCTAGGGTTCATAAGGGTAAACTACTTACCTCTGCTTGGGAGAACAATTTGGAGAGTTCATAAGAGTAAAATGTTAATTGACATATTTGTCCTTTCATATTATATGTAATTCAATATAAGACACATACATTTGCTCTAATACTCATCCTCTTTCTACTCTCCCCCTCTGTCTCTCTACCCCTTCCCCCTTCTCTCTCTCTCTCTCTCTCTCTCTCTCTCTCTCTGTAACGCCCCCAGGTTACTAACCACTAAATTAAGGTAATGATACACTTAACCCAATGATTAGCGGCGGATAAACACCTGGGAGTATTACCGCCGCCCACGAAGGAGGACAAGGCTATACTAAAACTCATCAAAACAACAAAACATAAACCAACTTCGAACATGCATCATCAAGACATAACTAAACTTAAACTACCTCAAAACTACATAACATAACCCAATAAAACTTATACAAGCCAAAATATCACAAGATTCTCTTAAATCTTTCATAAGGGACCTTTAACCACCTTCAACCTCCTTAAGAAGCTCTAGGGTTTTGTCCTTCCGGGGGTCTTTCCATTTTCCTTGCCGAGATTCCTAAAACGAAAACATAAAACTTCGAAACGTGAGTTAAACTCAGTACGTATACCCCTAGTAACGTAAGAATCTTTTCATAGTTCGTTTTAGTTATTTAGCGCGGTTCCAAAACATTAAAAACAATATAAATAACAAACAAACAATAAAAGGTAGCAAAACTTACATAGCTTGACCTTACTCAACCTGTACATGGAACGTATAACTTAACCTGTACTTAAATCACAACTTAAATGGAAATACTTTTGAGTTCTTCCTCGTAAAAGTAACATACCTAACCATAACCTTAGAAATAATATATCATTAAAAGTGATATAATATAATTTCAAAAGAACTTAAATCATACATAACTAACATATAACCTACAAAGCCATAGCATAACCAAGACTTATAACCAAATTTGGCATGTAAGTCATAAAGCTTTACTTTGGTTCAAAAGACTTGAGTAACTTAAGAAACTTACACTTGGTTATCCTATTATTATCATGAAGGTCCCCTACTTGCGATCATTGGCTAAGCCTCCGTATGCGCATACCCGGACCGATCGGGAGATCCGGATGGTGGACAATGTCCTATACTGGCCAGATTTCCATGGGGTGCACTCTAGGCACTTCAGTTACATTTTCCTTGGGTGCCCTAAGGCATGTATATAGTTAACTTGGGGTGCACAAAGGCACATAAGCATGTTTTTCCTTGGTGTGCACTAAGGCACCATAAGCATGGGCGGGGCCTTAATTAATTTCTAAAACTTGAAAACTTAAACCTTGATACCTTGACATTGGATTCTTAAACAAAACTAGTTCCTTAAACTACCCTTTTTCAATCATAACTTAAAGATACAACCTTGTAACCTCCTTGTATAAGGCTTGTACTTGTGTAGGGAAATACTCATGAAATCTTTCATGACATAACTACTTGCTAGCCATAAAAGACCCAGTCAAAGGTACTTAACCGATGTAGATGCTTCAACGCGGAAGACGTATAACATAAATACTTAAGTAAGATGCTTTACTTAATAAAACTTACTTGGTACATAAAACCCCATAAACTTACTTAATTATACTTTAACATGATATATACAATTTTCATAAACGACATAGACTTTAAAAAAAATAAACATGAGATTTATATGGCATAAAATAAATCATGTAATTAACTTAAAATGGGTTACAGGTAATATACGTACCTGAAGACCAAAGAACACGTACGGAACAAGCAGGGACTTGAACAGCGGAAGAGCAACGACCACTTGGAGGAACTTAGAAAAGAGGAGGAATTTAGAATTAGACCTTTATTTAGCTAAGAGAGGGAAAATATATCTCTAATAGAATAACCGGCTCGAATTGTAAACTTAATTCCCTCCGTACAATGAAAGGATCACAACTTTCACCATAGACATCGTATCGTCGCATAAGAGGACTTTCCGGAAAGCTTAAAATACGCCTTACAACTTTGTAGTTAATCCCAAGGACCAAAAACACGATCAAAAGGGTCAAAACACTTAAACACATAATCTGCCCAGAACTTGCAAGTGTCGACTAGCATTTTTCGGAAAGCGATATCTTGGGTTATATTAATCAGTTTTGGGCCTATAAGATGTCCACGGAAAGCTCGTGAGTCAAATTCCAACTTTTATTTTCATCATCTATTGATTTAAGCTTGGGAAGAGGTCGAATTTCAGCTTAGAATAAGGGCAGTCACACTAGTGGTATTTCTGGAAAACTCAGAATTTTTATCCTTCCAACAAAAGCTTATAACTCTCTCACCCGACGTCCTATGGACGCCTACCATATCATTCTGGAAAGCTTAGAGTGTCGCCTAAAACTTTTATGTTCAGACCTTAGGCCATAGTAACCTCTAACTAGCCGAAAAACACCCATCTTTGCTCTGCCGTCATAAACATCTCAGACTTGCGCGGGTTTAATATTTTGGCCATAAATTCTAAAATTCTTATCGAAACGACGAACCGTAAAAACCGGGTGTTAGCTAACACTTTTATATACCTATTCATGCCATAAAATGACTCAGAATCACATCATTCATTTTCTGGAAATCCATTAACCAACCAGATTGCAAAACACTCAATAAAACCACTTGCATGCATGATTAATCTCATGATTTATCTTAAACACTTATACAATCCTATCCTTCCATCACCAATACAAATTTCTAGAATTAATAACATGAAGAAAACCTTCATCCTTGGTCACATCTTACACATGCAAAGCCCAATTTAATACATATCATGCTCCTAGACATTATACTTGACAATTTCAACATTAAAAGTCACAAAGAACATCTTTTTGCTAACATAATCTCATTTTAAACACGTGCACTTATATTTAAGCCATAAACTCACTCTTTCATAAAGGAATAAACATCCTAAACCACATGCATGCCACAATCAATCACCATCCATACTCATTTAATCATAAAAACACAAGGTTATCACCAACTTACCCAAGATTCACTCTTTGGTACTAGGATTCTTTCATTTCTCACTTGATGAACTTAAGAATACTTGGTTTACCTATGAAATAACATGAGAAATATACAAAAACTCAGATTTTATTTATTAGTTTTTATTAAAAAGAGAGAGAAGAAGAAGGATGACATTACACTTGCAAGAGGAGAAAAAATGGAGGAGGATGATGAAGGTGGTGATTGGTGGCCGGAAAGTGGCCGGAAAAGGTGCCGGTGGCGGCGGCTGGTGGCCGGCAGAGGCGGCAGCTGGGGGACAGCTGGTGGTGTTGGGGGAAGTGAAGGCCACAAGTGAGAGAGGGAGCAAGAGATGAGAGTTGAGATTATAACATAAATTTATCAATCTCTTCTAATTACTCCATATATATAGACATGCTTAAGCCCAAAGATGAGCCTTCCCCCTTCTTTCTTATTTGATCCAGCCGGCCCATGGCCCAAATGGCGAGGAATTTTGATCCATTTAATTCTCCCTCTTATACTTATATCTCCTTAACTCCCAAATTACTTAAATGATTATACCGTATAAATATTACCGGAAACCTACGAAAACCCAAATAAATATATCCATACACTTCCATGATATTTCTCATAATTATATTCCTAAATTGCCTTGAATAAAAGAGGGACCCGATATATCGGTCTCGGAAAAAGAATTCATAAACGATAGGATCGCTATAAAAATTATTGGAAGAGATTCATCAAGAAAAGAAAATTTAGAACTGATTCATGGATGATCGTTGCACTGTTCAAGTCCTGCAAAACACACACTTGGTTAGGAAAACAAAATTTTGGAACACGCGCTTTAATTATCCTTGGTTTATCGTTAACCTTGATTAATTAAACTAGTAAGTACGTAATAAGGGGCGATTTTCTTCGGATTTGTTACACTCTCTCTCTCTCTACCCTCTTTATCTCTATCTCTCTCTCTCTCTCTCCATCTCTCTCTAATGAGAGAGAGAGATAGAGAGAGATGAGAGAGAGATGCGAGTGTGTGTGTGTGTGTGAGAGAGAGAGAGAGAGAGAGAGAAAAATGCGAGTATGTATGTGTGTGTGAGAGAGAGAGAGAGAGAGAGAGAAAGAGAGATAGATGTGTGTGCGTAAGAGAGAGAGAGAGAGAGAAAGAGAGAGAGATGTGTGTGTAAGAGAGAGAAAGATGTGTGTGTATAAGAGAGAAAGAGAGATGAGAGAGAAAGTGATGTGTGTGTGTGTGTGCGCACACAAGAGAGAGAGAGAGAGAGAGATGGATGTGTGTGTTATGATTCAATCAGGGTTAAGGGTAATATGGTCATTTTTTATTGTATGTATGCTATAATTTAATTAAACACCTCTTTACACCCCAAATTGGGGTGCTAAAAGAAATATGGGTTAAGAGGGGTAAAGGAAGGTAAACCTCACTCCGTCTTACTCTCCCTTACCCTCTCTCACTCTCTTCTCAAGCAGGGGTAAGGAGGAGTAAGTACCCTCCTTAACCCCTCCTAATCCCCTACCCTCCTCCCAAGCATAGTGTTAATCCAACTTGAACTGTCGATTGACTCGCTAGATTCCAAACTGGTTGGACTAATAAAGAGAGTAACTATCCCCATATTGTTTGTCCAGTTCAACACTCCCCCCCCCCCCCCCCCGGGAACAAGCAAAGTCATCAGCAAAACTAAGGCTATGGCCTCCAACGCTGCAACAATGTTCGAATCTGGGCATACAACAATGTTGGGTTATGTTTGGATATGGTGTAGATTTCCTCTAAAGATTCTATGATTTCTTGCTTTTCAAATGTATCTTATCGTTTCTAGTGAAGAAAAGACGCTTATCTTTAAAGTTCTCTTTCTCCCTATTCAAAAACATCATCTAATTGATGACCCAGTTCTTCCTCTTAATATGACTTGATTGGTGCACTCTCATTCCCAACAGTCCCCACGTCCAAATTTTTGCTACAATTTCACAATCTCAAAGAGCATGCTCCGCCAGTTTTTCTTCAGCATACCACGGACATCCAAAGGACCCTTTAAGGTACCATATCTTGTTAGACCCTAGTGTCATTGGTCATCCTTGTCTTCCTCCAAAGGTTTCTTCCTGAGAACTTTGATGTATCTCTCGAAAAGATACTTTCATCACACCCCAGGTTTGCATGTAGTATATGCTTCCACTGACTTTTTGTATGTTCATGATATGGTTTTTCCCAAATTCCATCTGCATTTTCTAGTTTTTTGTCTTTTTTCCAAAATTCCAGGTTGTTAGGCTGCAATTTTATTCATTTTCTGTTTTGTAGTTTCTGGAATGTCAGAAACAGTTAGGGTAGAATATGCTGTATGCATATGAGGTAGTGCTTCCTATATATTTGGGCAGAGAATGGAATGCAAGGCAGATGAAAATTACCTAAAATATTCTCTCTATCTTTTCCTTTGTCTAAATTTCTCCTCACTCTTGTCTGATTTCTTCTTCCTCAATACTCTCCCCCTCATAAATTCTCTTTTCTAGAAATTATACTGTAAACACTGCATCAGTTCACTTGAGAAGTCCAACTTTTGCCCTGTCCATCTAGCATGTCAACAACGATATGTGTATCGCTTCTAACTTTCCATTTCATAGCAACTTGACCTTGTCGGATGAATAAGTATGTTTTTCTGATTCTTGGTGGAGGTTTGCATCTGTGGACCAAAGTAAAGCTACAATCAAAGCATTGATCTGTTGAGCAATTTCATATTGAATCTTGTACAGGGCTGAGTTAGTAAGGACCAATTTCTCCGCTTGGGAAAAGAGCTTTGGTTATCTCATGTACTGCTGACACCAAGAAACCAAATTGTGAAAGTTTATGCCTCTTTATCTGTGGCACAACACCCAGATACTTTTCAGAACATTTTGTCAATTGGTACCCGAAAATAATAGTCGTCCTTCTCCTCATCAGACACATCCAAGGAGACAATCATATTAGGTTTTTAAGTAGTAAGACGTACTCTACATTAACCTCTGTGAACAACATAGAATCATCCGCAAATTAAAAAAAAGGCTAGAAATTGAGGGTGCCTAATGAGCTACTTTAAAGCCCTTGATGAATCCATCTTCCTCAGCTTGTCTTTAGTTTTGAGAAAGAATCTCCATGCTAATATAAGAAAAAGTACAGAAATAAGAGGTATCCTTGGCCCTTGCTGTAATCAATGTTGAGGGATTATCTGATTCATTTACCGACAAAAGAGACACATTGCATGATCATCTGAACCCATTAACTGCATTAAGTAGGAAAATTTATCTTCTCAAGGACCATCTCCACGGACCCAGTTAACATATTTCAGGCTTTGTTCATGTCTAATTTGAATGCCATAAACTGTTATCTCGCTTCTTAAGGATAACGGTGGATCTGTCTTTAAGTTATGTTTAGTTTTTGCAATTTATCATTGGTTTTGTTTTGTTTCTTCCTGGTGTTCAGAGTTCTCTTTAGGTTATGTACAGTTAGATATGCTTAAAACACACACACACACATATACATTAGAGTAAATTTGACAAAAATTACTAAAATCTACCAAAAATTACCAAAATTTAACTTTTACATAATTGTTTTTTTACCCATGAATTTGACACACCCTAAAATATTTCCTCCCAACTTAATCATGTCTTCAAAGTCCTGACCAAGTCAGATCTGAGAACATAACCAAAACTAATACTTCAAACTCTTGCCCAAGCAAAGTATGGAGGGATTAAATATTTAAATGCAACAGTTCACCCCTAAATTTTACAGTCTAAAATAAGAATCTGCATCGTAATATTCCCATTGCAATACCCTCAAACTAGGAAGACATTCCAGAGAAAGTTTAGTGGTAGCTCAAGTCAACCATATGAAAACAATAACACTGGCAAAGAATATGACATTATATAATCATACACGTAAAACCTCAGGGTTCACAATGAGTAGACAGAACTGAGCAAAATAAAACCACCCAGTGACCCACGCAAACACTACCCACCAGGGGAGCCAGATAAAGATAACACAAAATTGAGCAAATAAAGCCAACTGTGAACTACACAGAGACAACCCACCAAAAAAAAAGATAAAAAAAAAAACAACAGCTTTTAGCCTGCCAAGGAGACAAAATTGAATCAGGCAATACGTAACACTTGAATCTCTATATCAAAACTCTTACGGCAACTCAGGATGACACCACCATAGATGGGAGCGGACGATTTTGCTTAAGCTTCTTGAGCAGCTAAAATAAAAGGAAACTATTGTTGCTTGCATTCAGGAGGGCGCTCCCCAGCCTGATCTTTTCCCGGCCGTACCCTTCCAGCCTTCACCAATGAAACAATATTGTAAAACACATACATCAAACACTATAGAAATACTAACCATAGCAAAACGTCACCATTAAAGACTCACCTTGGATTTAGATGATGTCTGCACACGACATAGCAAAAAGAATCAAAAATTAGAACAGGCTTTCCATTAACATGAATAATGTAACCTGAAAAAATTTTAAGCATAATGAAATGAGTGGGGAGATTATACCTTTTTCCTGTCTTTGGTTTCCTCCTCATCCTCATCCTCATCTTCATCATCGTCCTCGTCATCATCTTCCTCATCTTCATCATCTTCATCCTCATCGTCTTCATCCTCGTCATCTTCATCCTCATCATCCCCTACTTCAAAACCATCCTCTTGTGCAGCCTCTCCAGTAAACCAAGAGACAGCATGCGGAATAATCTTGTCCCGAATGGCAGAACTACATGATGAGATGACAAAAAGAAGGGACTTAAAACAAGCCATCTAGGAACATATCATCAGGACTAAAAGAGCACATGTAACCGTTTATTGGTTTGTTCTAACTACTCACCCAATCTCATAGTCTTGCTCCATGAGAGCCTGAAGCTCCTCAGCCTGTTTATCATCGTATTAGTAAACGCACAACAAAAACATATGTAGAGGAACAATTGGTACATGACATAAATATTTCAAGCTTACAGCATCCTCATCAAGATCATCATCATCTTCAGGAACCTCCGGAGGCTTGAAGAAGTTGAAGAAACTTTCACAATTTTCAGTCTTAGTGATAGGTTTGGTGTTTTTCGACCCCTTTTTCAGCTGCTTCTTCAGGATCTTTTGTGTCAAGCATTTTCCTGGGTACCACTCAATCTCAGTCCTGAAACGCAAACACAAAAGATAAAATACGTCACCTGCCTTTCATTGCAAAACTGTAGGGCTCACTGCATTTGAAACATTCAGAAAGAAACCTGTATTCCCAACCACCCTACCCCTGAGGCCCCAAACACAAAAAAGAATAAAAAGAAACAGAGAAACACTCATATACAGCTAATTTAGAAGCAAGTAAGCACTAGACCTAACAAATTTTGATCTGACCCAAACTCACCCGAGATTTATGGATTTCAAACACAACTTTTTCGGTCCATACCAGAAATTTAGACCTGGCAGAATTTGACCCGACCCAAAAAACAGAGCGAGCCTGCCCGAAGGGTTTTGAACACAATTTCCAAATCCATAGCCTAAATAAACCCAAAAACAACCTGTACCAAACCTGACCCACTTGCCTACACAACTTGACAGATCTAGCAAGCACAAATAACAGGCAACCAGTTGCACCACCCTATCTAAGGCCACCAAAGATTGATTGAATAAAGAATAAAGAATAAAGAATAAAGAATACACTGCTTACCCTATCGCCTTCTCCAAAATGGGTTCATCTTCATCAATCATGTGGTATGTTTTTGTAAGAACTTCATTTTTGAAATACGGATTAGTATCGAAGAAGAATTCAAGCTTGAAGCCCTTAGGGTCATCAATCCTAGCCCATCTGATGTCTTTAAGATATTCGAGGGCCCCTTCATCGCGTTCTGTAATCTGAAATCCAGGAGTTACTCATGTTAGCAATTATTCTTTGAGCAAGGTAAAACAACGATTGAAAGAGCTCAGAAATAGCATGTGGGTAACTCTCACCACATCCTCAAGTATCTCATGGGTTTTCATAGCAGTAAGCCAAAAATTAGGCACTCCTTTTTCTGCTGCAAGCATGAACAAAAAAGTAATGTATCATACAAGAACTTTAATAAGCTTACAAACAAAAACAATAGCAAACAAAACAAAATGGGCATCACAAAGAAATCTATGGAACCTTCTACAGCCTTTTCCTCTCCCTCCTCTTTAGCAGTAGTCTCATTTGTAACTCCCTCGACTTCAACTACACCATTGACAATTTCATATCTCTACAATATCACAGGAATAAAACCAGCATCAATACAAAGAAACATTTCCCTCAGAGCTGCCAAGAAAACAAATAATGGAGAGAAAAAGAAAACTCTTTGATTGAAAATGTACATACTTTTGTGTAGAGTGGCTCGTAAAGTTTCTGATATTTAGCTTCAAGAGCAGCCCTCTCCTCTAAAAATTTTGCTTCAAGTTCATCATGTTGACCCTGTACACAAAGGTAAATCAGCAATGGAACTTGGATCTCAAGCTCGAGATGAAGCAATATTTACAAATAGGAAATCCAGTTTAATATCTCTATAATTATTGTTCACCAGTAATTTAAATGAAGTGGGAACAATGATCTTAAACATGACACGTCAAAGATAACCCCAATCAAAATCTTGTCTCTGTTGCTAACCTAACATCTCGCAGTGGCCCATCAACAACATTGACTTAACTTAGAATCTTAGCACTAACATAAGAGAGAAAGAAAAAAAATGAAAAAAAAAATTCAGGCTCCATAAGTTTCTCATCTCTATCAATACCATGAATTTATTACGAGCAGAAATATGTCCAAGCAACTTTTTGCAAGATGTCATATAACCGCAGAATGTCCAAAGAAAAACATGATAGGATGATAGACAACTTTCTCAAATGGTATAAAGTGATTAAGATAGCAAAACCGTCTATTTTCGGCAACAGATGATAAGAGCAGAATTACCAGTAGAGAAAGTAAAAACTCTAGATTGAATAATAACTTTAATCTACCCCTAAAAGCCCAGATAAACTTTCCCCGTCCCTAATTCCCAAAAAGCATAATTTCCAAAATCAGATGACATCGCGAAAGCTCAGATTGTTTCCTCCTATAACTAAGCTCATAAACTCCTCAAACTTAAGTCTGAAGTGAGACAAGGAGATCAAAGAACACAACTTTCTGCTGAATTGTTGCCCACAAAGATGCAGAAGTCCCAAATACAGAACTACCAACAAGTTAATAGCAATTCACACCATCAACAGTGGCTACAATTTTTCTCACAAAGGTGGCGACCTAATGCTAAAACAATCAAACAGAAATTCACCTACTCAGATTATGGTAGCCAGAAACGCCCAATTAAACAAACGAAAATTACATCTTCAAAACCAAAACCAACTCAACAATCAAAGGGACAACACTAGATAAACAAGGAGAGAAAGATGACCTGGATCTTTTGCAGAACTTCAACACGCTTGCGAACATTGGGAGTTAGGGATTCGAGCACATCTGGACGGGGGATGCCTAGCTGCAACTTATCCTGCGATTGAACAAAGAAAGCAAGGTGTTTAACTGTTTATACAAAAACCCATAAAACAAAAGCTAAAAGTGGCATGCGTAATCAAAACCGAGTTGAATCTGGAGAGAAAGAAGGGGAAAACCTTTAGAGTGGCAGCAAGTTCAGCAATGTTAATTTGATCCTTGGCGTTGTCACTCATGGTGTTGTTTCAGTTTAGAGAAAGGAGAAAGAGAAAGAGAGAAAGGGTTTTGGGTATGGCAGCGGAGAGATAGGGGAAGAGAAGTTTTAGGGTTTTAGAGGGACAAGACAACTCACAACCCGAGTCTCTCTCTCTCTCTCTCTCTCTCTCTCTCTCCTCTCTCTCTCTCTCTCAGAATTTCTGTTTCCCCTTGCCTCACTTCTCTTCTCAATTCATTCCTTGTCCTTCCCAACAAGCAACTTATTATGGATGTGGCCTCTCTTGTCGGCATAGGGTTCTAGGGCAGGCCCATTGGACCTTAGTATTTTCATATGTTGTTTTCCTACCCCTTGTCAGGAGCTCATGGCCAGTTTCGTATGTTATGGAAATTAGAAATCATATCGAGAACGAGAACGAGAACGAGAACGAGAACGAGAACTCACAATGGAAACAAAAATGAAAATGTGTTTATGAATTTCAACTTTCTTATTTGTTAAGTAATAATCTAAAATGGGAGGAATGGGAGGAATGGGAGTGAGATTCAAAACAAGTACACATTTACCAAAAATATTTTTGACTAATTTAAATATGGTGAGGTACTATTCGTAATCTTAATTAATTATAGGGATAATGTAGATATTTAACATTGGTTTATGAATTGAAAAAAAAAACTATTTGCACAGAATTTGGGGTACCGAATATGACACAAACTGATTTTTTTTAAAAAAATAAACTACTTTATTTTTCTCTTCATACTTAAACACCTGCTCCAACACAACTCCATTTATATTTAGATCAATCATCAGACTTATCTCTCTCTAAAATTTCCCCTGTCTCTGTCTCTCTATACTCAATGTAAAAACAACAAATCCATGGGAAACCTTTGCTGCGAAATCCAACTGCACATCAATGGCCAACAAAATTTTTATTCAAGCAGGTAGAAGGCAACACACATACATTCATATACTCAAATAAGAATCATCCATCTCACCGAAGCTATAACCATTAACCATGACCATGACATAACAATTACAATCTTTAACATCGATCTCCAGCGATGAGGGAGTTCGAGAAGACTAGTGATGGAATTTTTAGCATCAGAAGCCATAATAAACCTCTAAAAACTGAGACTCATCTCGCATAGGTCTTAGATGGAAGCTCAGAAGCTCAAGTTATCTCCATGTTTTTGAGCCAATAATCAAAACTGTGGTGAGAAGATGAATTTAATAGTCTCTTAATATTCTATCCAGTATATGGGGATATTGACTAAGCGAGATCCACACTTGAAAAAATTGTTGCCAATGAGGTTATTGGCTAGCTTTGAAGGGAAGCCTGCACCTTATTTAGAATAGAATAACAAGGATACTGTCTGAGTAGTTGAGGGATTGAAAAGTCTAATGGTGGAAACCGAGAAACAAATGATAGGTATGTAGAACAATATAAAGTGATCCTATTTTACTGTGGCAAACACCAAGGACATATTCTCAATGTTGTTGTTTTCCTAGTAACCTTACATAATTCTGACTTGGTAAGAGATTGTAAACAAATTTATTAGAAAATTAAAAAAAAAACACGTCCAGTATATGTCCCATTCAGTGGTCGAGATTCTGTGCCAATAGAATAATTGTTATGAATTACCATTGTTTCCTCTAATAATAAATTCAATTAGTGGGAGTTGGAGTTTCTATTCACATTCTCATTCCCTCAGTTTTTTACAATTTCCAGAAACACAAACATGTATATTGTATTAGTACCAAGTTACATATTCTCATTCCCACTCTCAAACTCCCTCGTACCAAACAGCCCGTTATTGATATACTTTATGCAGATTATTTAGGTAGATATCTTGCGAGAAGAATCTCCAAGACTTTCTTTGTACTTAGTACTTACGTTTACCAAAAAAAAAAAAAAAACTTATGTGGCCTCTCATGATTAGGAGCTTTTCTTTCAGATTACTATAAGGACAAAATCCAGCATTCAAAACATCAACCAGCTAGAATTAAGGGTGTTCACGGTCCGGTTCAATGTTATTTCAGCCTTTTCGAAGCGATGTACCGAGTAAAATGGTTTACTAAAAACGTAAATCAAAACCAGAACCGGATAACCCGATGCATCGGATATCGATGCACTGGGTTTAACAATTTGGTTTAGTGGTTAACCGCATCTACCCTGATTTTCTTAACAATAAATTTGTCAGATTAATATCCAACTAAAATTGTTTGACAATTTCACTTAAACTTTGTACAATAATAAATTTGCGAGATGTTCTAAAAGTTAAAGTGAGGCATTTCGAATGTTGAGAAAAATACTAGGATGGATTGTTCACTAAATTAGTAAACTAGCAAAGGATAGTATAATATAAACCCCAAAAATTATACTAAATGAAAATAAATAAATAAATAAATACATACATAAAAATTGAGGAGGGAAACCCATTGGGTCCCCTGGGCAGTGAGCTGGCGTCTGATAGTGAGCTAAAATCAAATTTTTGTTTTGTAAATTTACTACTTTGTAATCAAATTCATATAATTACTTTTCTATTTCGTAATGTTTTAATATATATATATATACGTTGGAAGAATTGTATGAGTATTATTCCAAAAGGCACTTAGGCCAAACAAATACGATCTATGCGAAAAATAATTTGTACATTTCGTACGACCCCGGGAAAATTCCATTGGTACCCTACGCGACGTATGACAAGTCGAAAGAGGTGTTTAGTCTTTAAGGGATTTAATTGAATTTTTACATATTAAAAATGTCCACATGAAATGTTTGAATTTTATTTTGAACATTAAAATTTATAATATACCCGAAATAAATAAGAAAACTAGAAAAATCAGAAATAATTAGTACGAAAATTGAGGCGATGGGATTACTCACCATCGACCCAGCGCCATGTCGGTTTGCTCGGCGCTCGGATCGTGACTCGGCTTTTCTCGAATGCCTGGGCGTTGGCAGTGAGCTTGGGCCAACAGTTTTTGTATTCGAACTATTTCGGGAAATAAATAAATTTTAAAATTCGAATAAAGACCACATTCCGAATGAATCAAATTCAATCGAATTTATTTTTTAGGAGTCGCCAATTAATTTTTAAGAGAAATAATAAACTCGTATTTTTTAACTCTACGTAACCGCGAACCATGAGATTCAGATCGGGGGGTAAGGTTACGAATTCGAAAGTAAAAACCTTCTAATCCGCCCGTTCGAAGAACGGAGACTACTAGATCGGTTTATTAAAGAAGAGAGTAGAGAGGGAGAATTAATTAGATTAATTGATGTTATTTAGATGCATCCGGAAAATAAATGCGATAATAATAAGAATGCGATAAATGAATGAAAGCTATAAATAAATAAAAGCAATAAAGAACAAATTAAAGTTATCTTCTCAAGTAATCCTATTTAGATTAGTCATAATTGATATTAATATCAAGATTACGATGTTATTGGTGATTACAAGAAAATAATAACGAGAATAAAAAATGCGGAAATAAAAAAAATGCCAGAATGCATGTATGCAAATGAGAGAGGGAGAGAAGAAGAGAAATCCACCTAGTGTCAATACTCCCAAGTGGTTTCGGTGTGTAAAAATAAAGTGTGAAGTGAGGGTATTTATAGGGTAGGTGAGTGAGGGGAGATTAGGTTTAGGATAGCTAAAAATAGCATATGTGCTAAAAAAAGCCAATTTGCTAAAATTAGTCAACAGGCCGGTCTGCCTGGCGTGAAAACCGAGATCGGCTTGCGCAGCACGTGACCCGAGGATAAAGATCCGGGTAAATAGGCTGCGGGCAGACCCGCAGAGGCGCATGCGCATCGCACGACGCGCTCCCAAGGCCCCAACATCGCGCCAGAAGCGACCCGAGATAGGAAAATCCGGGTCGCTGACCCGCGTGCAGGCCAGCCTAGCGCCCAAACCTTGCTCGGGTTCTGAGCAGCGCCTCGGGCTGCGTGCCAGGTGCATTTTTGGGTCTATTTCTTTTGGGCTGATTTCTTTTGTTGGGTTGTTTTTTGTGGGCTATTTTTGTGGTGTTTTGTGGTATTTTTCTCTCATTTTTGCATTTCAAGCATATTTTGACATTTTACCTAGGCTAAAAAATAATAATAAAAAGAAATACTAGAAAATAAAATTACAATATTACAATGACACTTTTTGGGTGTCTACAGTTAGCCCCCACTTTGATCAAGTCCGAGTAGGACGCTGATCAAAGTATTCAAAGACACCAAAAGGGCGAGATGCTGTAATAGTGATTTCTTGAGGCTAGGTGACACTTGGAAGCGAAAGTCATGTGCCGGATGTATGAATTGTGGCTAATTGACATTTGGAAACAATATCCTATGTCTTTGATGATTGCTGACGCTTGGAAGCAACTGTTCTGCACCTAACTGTACTTCAAACTTCTGCCACCGTATTTTAAACGCCCGACAACCGGCTGAACTGACATCGTACTGTTAACGCCCGACGTCCGGCTGTATTGACATTCGGAAACAATATCCTATGTCTTTGTTGATTGTCGACGCTTGGAAGCAATCGCCCGCGCCTAATCAGATTTCAAACTTCTGTCATCGTATTTTAAATGCCCGACGACTTGCTGAACTGACATCGTATTGTTAACGCCCGACGTCCGGCTGAATTGACATTCGGAAACAATATCCTATGTCTTTATTGATTGTCGACGCTTGGAAGCAACTGTCCTGCGCCTAATTGTATTTCAAACTTCTGTCATCGTATTTTAAACGCCCGACGACCGGCTGAACTGACATCGTACTATTAACGCCCGACGTCCGGCTGAATTGACATTCGGAAACAATATCCTATGTCTTTGTTGATTGTCGACGCTTGGAAGCAACTGTCCTGCGCCTAATTGTATTTCAAACTTCTGTCATCATATTTTAAATGCCCGACGACCGGCTGAACTGACATCGTACTATTAACGCCCGACGTCCGGCTGAATTGACATCTTACTATTAACACCCGATCACAGGCTGAATTGACATCGTACTATTAACGCCCAATGACAGGCTGAATTGACAACGTTAGCCCCCAATGTGCAAACTGGGTGTGGTGATCAAAATTCGAACTTATCTTCATATTATTTTCTGAGTGTATGAACATAAATAATTCTCTTCAAAATAAAATATGTCATAATTTTGTCGTTTCTCCTTTGAAAATTAACAAATTTTCTAAGTATATGGATATTTAATCTCCATATTTCTTTTGAAAATTTTTAATTTAATTTTAACGCTCCGCACTGCGTCGCACTTCTCTTGATTTAATTAATTTATTTTCTGAGTATACAAAATTATTTTGTATTTCTTTTGAAAATATAAATAAGAAAACCTGAGTGTGCAACAATAATCCTCCCGGTGGAAAATTGGAGCGTGGCGCGGTTGGAGTATTGATGAATTTAGCTTGAGTTTGAATCTTGAAACAACAATCGAACAAAACTTGAATAGTAGAGGAAGGATATGACCTTGAGCTAGGTAATCCACAACTAGGTCTCACACCCCCACCATTACTATCATAGGTAATCCACTAGATAATCAATAAAGGAATGACTTGCTAACACCACCATTAACAAATGGGTAAAGTAAGAACACGATTTTGGGAGAGAAAAGGGAGAAACCCTAACATTGCATTAGCAAATCATTCATAAACATAAGCTACCTTCAAAAAGAGGCTTAAACAAAGTATTTATACTAAAAAGAAATAAACCAAAACTCACCGCTTCAAGTCGGGAAAACACACGCAGGAAAAGGGATACCGCAAGTGCTGTCCTGGAGATCGCAGGTGCAGTCCTGGAGACCATAGGTGCGGTATCCGTCTGTGCAGAGGAGGTAGCGGGCAGTTTTTCCCTGCCGACTTCAAACGCGTATAACTTCTTCATCTGAACTCCGTTTTAGGCTTGTAAGATATCGATGGAAAGCTCTTGGTGTGTACTTTAAGCTCCCAAAATTTGAGACCAATCAGAGTTAAATTGGAGGAGTTATGACCCAAAGAGTGAAGACGCATTCATTCCGACATTCCACGTTGAACCGTTTGCGCTTATTCTTGTCGAAGAACTCCGAACCTTTTTTTAAAGGCCCGAAGTAAGTCCTAATGAGGACCCATAGCTCCACTCCTATGGTCCGGGGTCCTATTTGAAATGGATGCCACACCCGATGCCGATCAACTCATGACTCCAGGGCACCGAGTCTACCTTGAAATGGATCCCACCCCCGACCTTGAAATCGTCTTGCTTGTTTTTCATGGAAAGAGTGCGGGAGGACTTGGTGCCCATGAAAAGTGAGTCTTGGGCCTCATCCCGATACGTTCCAAAAATATTGGTCAACTGATTGATTAATCATTTAAATTGATAGTCAACTATTAAAATAATCAGTCAAATGGACTAACATATTTTTTAAAAAAAAAAAAAATTTGAAGATGGGGGAGTGTAAGGAATGTTGCGAGTAATAAAAGTGGTATTACTTTTGTTAAGTGTGTAGACCAACACTTGTCCTTTCCTCTTCACAAAGTTCCTTCTTCTCTTTCTACAAAGTTCCATCTTCATTCCTTCATTTCAAACTTCACATCTCCATACTGCGTGCAAACCAACACAAATACTCCGATAAGCTTGCAGTCCACCAACGTGCAGGCCAGCCTGCACTGTGCAGACCCGCCTTGCTGCTCGCAAACCTTGGGTTCTAGCAATGCGGGCAGACCCGCTCGAAGGTGCCACCTCAAGTTTTCTCGGTTTGGTTTGCGTTACCAGTGCACTGCACAGCGAAGCTCGAGCCGCGCACTCCACCTAGTTTTGGTCTGGGTTTTGATTGTTCCCGGGTCACCATTCGGACCCGTAAATCAGGCAAACAAGCTTGGAAGCAGTTTCGGGTCCGGGTTTTGATTTTTTTCTGCTCCAGGCGGATCTGGACAAGTGAGTTCTGATCTTGGTTTTTTTTTTCGTCATACTGTGCAGATCCACCCGATTGAGTTCGGGTCTCGAGTTTTTTGATTTCTTGCGTTGTGCAACCCCGCTGACCCAGTTAGGGTCCGGGGTTTCTTGCTCTGTGCAGACCTGCCTGACTGAGTTAGGGTCCCGGGTTTTTTGATTTCTTGCACTATGCAGACCCGCCTGACCGAGTTCGGGTCTCGGATCTATTCTCGGGTCAATGCGCGGACCCGCATTGCTGCTCTTGAATCTTGGGTCGGGATAGTGTTCATATGTTCCGATCCGTGCAGACCCGCCCCGTGCTAGCTCGAGTGTCCTTGGGTCTTATTTCTGTCAGGCAGACCCGCTCGACAATGAGTTCAGGTCCCGGGTTTTTCTTCCGTGCAGACCCGCCTAACTTTGAGTTCGGGTGTCGCGTCTTGAAATTTTTTTCACCATGCAGACCAGCCTGACCTTAAGTTTGGGTCCCAAGTTTTTCTTTCGTGCAGACCCACCTGGCTGTGTTGATTCACTTGTTCGGACCTGCCATTCGTCGTTCTCGGGACTTGGTTGAGCTTCCAGTCATGCAGAGCCGGGTTCAAACCCGTCTATTGGTTCCCGGGCTACCATTTAGACCCGTCCTGTAGGTTCTCGGGTTCATTTTCTAGTTTAAGATCTGTCTTCATTTTCTTTGTCTCGTATGCATATAGTGTGGATGAATTAAATTTTTAGAGTTTAATCCGAATAATGTAAATTATTCACGAATTTTTCTCATGAAATTTAATTGATTCTAACAGGGACTCTTGGAGTAAAATTCGAGTCCTGAATGATTTCTCGAATTGATTCTCGTAAAGTCTTTGTGAATTAAATTTTAGAGTTTTAATTATGAAAATATATTATTCTCCGAATTAGTTCTCGTAAAATTTAACGACTCCGATTTTTAGAGTTTAATTCAGAAAATGAGTTATTCTCTGAATTAATTCTCGTAAAATTTCAACTCCTTGGACCGAAAATCCTTTTGTTGACAGCGAATTTGGATCTTCTGGCGATCTTAGCGGATATCTGTCTAGAGGTGATAGAGATCCTTGGTGAGCGAACCTGAGTCACAATTCTCAAGGTTCCTCTCATTTCTTTTGAGACTCAGACGAGGGACAAAGGAATGCAAATGAGGTCTTATGCATGCTATGCTAGATGAATTACATTACAATACAAGACTCTATTATGCATGATTTTTATGCAACCTAATTTTAATGCATGATGTGACTCTTTTTTATTTTTGCGATGCATGTGACTCTTTTTTGTTACTGAAGAAGAAAAGAAAAAAAAATTAATATGACCCATAATTAAAATTTAAAAAAATGTGATTCGAAATGCAAACTAATATGACTTAAAATGAAAAAAATGTAGAAGCTCATATGACCTTTAAAAAAATGCACATAACCTAAAAAAACATTGATTTGGTGCATGCATGCAATATAAAACCCCCCCACTTTCCCGAGGAAAAAAAAAGGAATAAGGAAAAGTAAATAAAAACTTTAAATGTCAAGGGTGATTTTGAAGTGGGTTTCAGGACAAGGCAAAAATTGTGAAAATGATGAGTTCTCTTGTCGAACTACCTTGTAGGTTGCCATGATGCGGACATTGAGTGATGAATGAGCCCCCAGTTGGAATGCCACAAAAGATGATATCAAGGAAAAGCTTGACCCACTTAAGCTCTCATAATGCGGATATTGAGTGATGAGTGAGCCACCAGTTGGAATACCGCAAAAGATGATATTAAGGGAAAACTTGACCCATTTAAGCTGCCATAATGCGGATATTGAGTGATGAGCGAGCCCCCAGTGGAATCGCCATTTGTAGGACCCTGGGAAAATTCCATTGGTGCCCTGCGCGCAAAGCTACGCACATGATGAGTGGGGTTCTCCATGGCCTTAAATTTCTTCTCGGGCAAGGAGAATTTGTCAGGAAGTTTGGCCCCTGGAGCAGTTGGTAAGCCAATGTCCAAGAAATGTTCCCTGAATTGAGGGATTTGTCTCAACATGTTTTGCAGGTTATCGACCATGTTGTCCCGAAATGGCGCAAGTTGCTCTTCCTGGGGTATAGTCTTTTCAGTGTGCACACTTCTATCATCATCCTCTAAGTCCTACCCTATGCGCATTCTGTCATTGATTGTTTGAATGGCCTGGATGACCCCTTCTATCCTACGATCCTGTTGGTTGGATCGTGTTTCTATTAAAGTACGGATGTCCCGCACCAACTCAGAAAGATCCGCAGCAGTGATGGGTTGGCCCCTAACTTCTTCTTCAGCCATAAAGTTGGAAGGAATAGACACTGTATCGCTTGTTGTCGATGAAGTTTGAGAAGAAATGTCAGAATCAGTATCAAGGACGACAGGCAAGCTTGCGCTTGGTGGTGTGAACGGGATTGGTGAGAAGCTAGATAACCTTTGAGATCCGACTCTGGCCTAGGACTTCACTCTTTGCTGTTTAGGTCCTATTTTGCCTTAGGCTAAAAAATAATAATAATAAGAAATACTATAAAATAAAATTACAATATTACAATGACACTTTTTGAGTGTTTACACATTTGCTATATTTAGCAGTGTTTGTAGCTATAAAAAGTATTCTTCTATGCAGCCAGTTCTTCATAGTATTAAAAACTTCTACATCCTTCGGGGTGCAGTTCCTGAAGATTTGCCCGTTCCATGTTTGTCACGTGTTATAAAAGTAGCTACAAAGAGCGACATAAGCCATGTCCTTGCGCCACTAGGAGGCCTTTCAAACCCTAATTTTGCATGTCCAGTGCCCCAATTTGTCCCATCGGGGAGGTGAAGTCAGTCTATCAGTTTCTCTCTAATGCTTGTGGCAAGAGGGCAGTCGTAAAAGAGGTGGTCTATGGTCTCCTTGGTATGGTTACATAAGCTGCAGTTCTTTAGGATGGTAGGTTGATGTGCATGCATCCTGGTTCTAACTTGAATTCTTCCATGCATGGTTAGCCAGGCACAAAATGAGTAACAAGGTGTGACCAGCCTATTCTTGACCAATCTGGCCTATGCCCATTTGTCCATATTTCCTGCTAACCAGTCATACCCTTTCTTAGTTGTATAGTGGTCTCTTAGGGGGGGTGGCAGTTTGGAAAAGAACTTTTATCCTACATATCTTCTCAAAATACAAGCATACATCATACCTTGGCTTGTATTCCCACCAGTTCCTCCCTCAGATATAATGCCGGTGAATCCATTTGATCTAGAGACACCCTTTGTTGTTACCAATGTCCATAAGCCGCTTGGCTATGAGAGCTTAGTTACATTTGGTTAGGTCTTTCAAGCCCAACCTCCTTGTGATCTGGGCTTGCAGACTATGTGCCACGCGATGGAAGGAGCCTTCGAGCAGTTTTCATCAGATCCCTAGAGGAGGTTCTTACAAATTTTGATGATGTTGGAGATGACTTCCGTGGGAATGATCATGATTGAGGCCCAGAAGGTGTATAAGCCCATAAGTATGTTGTTAATGAGCGTGACCCTACCTGCATATGAAATGTTGCTGCTCTTCCATGATCTTATGCGGGCAGTGATCTTATCCACAGGACGGTTGCAATCAACCTTGCTCAATCTACCATTAGTAATGGGCATTCCAAGGTATATGAAAGGGAGGTCTCCCTCCTCATATTTGGTAATGCTTAAAATTTGAGCTTTTGTATTACCATGGACACCTCCAACCATTACTGTGGACTTCGTAGCATTGGCAGCAAGGCATGAGGTCTCCGTGAAATGCTCTAGAACTTGATGAATCATGGTGAATGTGTCAACATCCGCAGTAGGAAAGACCATTAGGTCATCTGCGAAAACCAATTGAGTAAGCTAGTAGGCTCTGCAGCATGGAAGTATTTGAAGTTTGGGTGATGAGTCACGTCTAGTAGGCTTCGGGAGAGGTATTCCATTGACAAGACGAAGAGAAGGGGGGAGATTGGGTCCCTTTGTCTAAGCTCACGCCCTCCAGTGAAAAAACCATAGTTATCTAAGATGATTTGAATGGTGAATGAAGTTGTTTTCACGCAAGCCATTATCCAGGAGATGAATTGTTCTGGGAATTTGTAACCTCAAAGGATGTCATAGATAAAATCCCAGTGAAACTGTTGAATGCTTTCCGAAGGTCAATTTTGAAAATGCAGCGGGATTTCCTTGTGCTCCTTTTGAAGCCACGCGTAAGCTCCTGGCACATTAAGATAAAGTGGAGAAGTTCTTTCCCGGGAACAAATTAAAGGCATACTGGCTTACTTATGAGGAGTGGAAGAACTTCCTTAATTCTAGATGCGAGCAGCTTTGAGATGCCTTTGTAGAGGACATTGCAACAGGAGATTGGTCTGAAGTCAGTTGTCGTCATTGGATTGTCTTTTTTGGGGATTAGTGTCAGGCTAGTTGCGTTGACAGCTTTGTGCATGATTCCTGTTCTGAAGAACTCCTGAACTGCTTCATAAATCAGATTGTCGAGTTGTGGCCAAGCCTGCTTGAAAAACCCGCTTGTGTACCTGTAGACACCGAATTTTGTGTTAGTTTTTAGATTATCTATTTCTTAAACAGATACAGATTAATTGGCGGAATATTATAACAGTTATAAACAGTTAATCAAAACAACTACAGAGGCTTTAGTAATTATACCTCATCGCTAATTCCTGCTGAAGAAGAGGTTGACCTTCCATATTCCAACGCTGAAACCCTCTACTAAAAAAGTCCACGCAGCACTCCGGGAACCCAATTGCTAGATCGACCCGATCGAGACGAATCTCAATCTAAGATGTATGTGAGATTGTTTTGGGAAACAGAAAATGTTTCCTGAAACTAGAACTGCAAACTAAAAGAGAGAGGAACTCAGGAAATCACCATGGTATCTCTCTAAGAGTCTTAGGCAGTTGGTGTTGAATAATCTCTCCCAGAGACCCCTTTACATAGTGTTTAGAAAACCTAGGGAAAAGGGTTCAAAACCCTAAAGGGCTGACTTAATGCAACGACGAATTTCTCAGGCCCAACATGGTCCGTGTTGGTCTCCAAAAAGTCCATTAACTCGGCCCATGGACACCACGGACCGTGGTGTCTCAACACGGACCGTGTTGGGTCAACACGGTCCGTGTTGAACCCAATTCGGTCCGTGTTGGGCTGATTTCTCACAGAAATCCATTTCCAACTTTTCTAAACGTGATACAATATCACTTAGGTTACATACATTGTTCCAGGGCACTGACTTGTGTGACCCAGTAGGACCAAATAATATAGTTGTAATTAAACATATTCAATCACTAATTATAGCGGTCTCTAGCAAGACATATAATTACCATATTACTTTGGTTTAATCTCCGTGTATTTCGAACATTGTCGGGACATTCCCAACAATCTCCCACTTGTCCCACAAGTGTTCGATTCCTTGAATTCCCTTGTCACTTACTGTCTCTAGTTCGGATAAGGTAAGCTAAAGTCATCCTTATATAAGACCCGAACGTTCCTCGATCTCCGAGTTTAGACTTTGAAAAACAGACGATCAACTATTGATTCAACTGAGCTCGGCCAAGCATTTTCAGTCAAATCTCACCGTGTGGCCAACGAGACAACTGTCCCTAATAGGGAGGACAATGCCATCTTGTTCAGACACACATTCTCACATGATCCAATTGTAACCCAGACACCGCCTTTATAGCCTACTGTTACGAAAGGCGTTTGACGTGCTCCAAAGTTACAACAGACCATGTAGTCTATGTATTGAACTCAGGATTTAGGAATTTTGAGTAGTGAGAGCTCCTATGACAATTCCCAACTTAAAGAGCTCCCACTGCGGGTCAGTTCGGTAGTTGTTCTCAAAAATACCCATGTGATTGATTTATGATGTCATCACATCACTATGATCACGAAACTTGATCATAACCTCAATCCTACATGCTAATTGTGTTGATATTATCACTGTTCCTACGTGATAATATGATAAGCCGCAAGTGCACGGGTGAAATTGTAGCATGAATCAAGGTCGTTCCCACAGGGACTTTTCCTTTCAACGCACTGAACTAGCCTCCTAGTTGATTGCTAAGCCAATCAGGTTTTTGTTTGGAACAATCTAACTCTATTTCTTTTCACTACTAAAGACTAACAAACAAATATGCACACAATATACTTGGATTTAACAATATGAAAAAGGCGTTCAGGGGATAAAACCTAAGTCACTCTATGAATCAAACAAGCGGATTGAACATGTATGTCACTAATTTGGTACATTTTAGGGTCGATAATCGCATAAATTACTTCGCAATGAGATTTTGCCACTAGAGCGAATTGCCAAGACAAACCAATCACCTACTTTCGTGGTTATTTTGATTTAATCAAGGTTAAATATCTAATCATCCAATGACCCCTAATTATAAAGTCTTCTATGTCTAGTTCACTTCATAACTAGTTTAATCCTAAGGGTTCCGATTATCGAATTTCTCCATTCGGTACTTCACTCAACAATCTAATTCCATATTCTTGATGGCCAGTCAAAAACAATGACATACATAATCAAAGGTTAAATAAATTGCATTCAAACTAGATTAACAAACTTGTTCAATCCAACAAAACTCAATTCATAAGAGAAACTAATAAGGGTTTATCCCCTAAACTTATGAAAACTACTCACTACTCATGTTCGATTCACTAAACATATGAAATTCTATACTAAAATGCATGGAAATCTAAAGAAGGAGGAATAAACCGAGTGTTGAATCAATCCTTGCTTGATTGGTGATCAGTGGGGACTTTTGCTCCTCCACTTCAATGGATTCTTGCAAGATAATCTTCAAACTCCAATGCACTCTGCCTCTTCACAATGGATGAATGTGGATGGAAATAAGGACTAAAGGATGGATGAATATGATGATGAATTAGGGTTAGGTTATGGAATGGAGGATGGTAGGATGATGATTGCTCCCAAAGACAGCCGGAAATCACAATAATATAGGCAAATTTCAACTTAAAACCGCCGAAAACGAAAAGACGCAGGCGACACGGACCGTGCCAGGGGTGACACGGACCATGCCCCTAGTGACACGGACCGTGCCCCCTAGGCACTACCCGTGTCGCTGCACTGCACAAATTTCCAAACTTTCTGGTCATAGGCACTACCCGTGCCACTGCTGACACCACCCGTGTCACTGCAGACTCGGGCCTAGGAGCTGTTTGGGCCATTGTTTGGACCTTGGGTGATCCAACTTCATACTTCTTGGTCCTTTATGCACACAACTTGGATCTACACTTGATTTTTGGCTCGGTTTACATCAATTCTTCACAAATTTCCTACAAAACTCACCAAACTCCAAACCAAGCGTAATATGGGAAATTCGGGCATAAAATAATACAATCACATCAAATATTCCCCAAATTCTCATCAAAACAACCAAGTTCTCATATATACAAGAAGCACTTATCAAAATCCCCCATACTTTGCCCTTGCTTGTCCTTAAGCAAGTCAAGACTCAAAAGAAAAGGAAAATAAAGAAAAGAAAACAAAATAAAAGAAACCGGGACAAAAAGACTCAAAGAACTCAAATCAAAGAAAAATTAAAAAACTCAAAAGTAAAATAAAAATAAAAACGAAAATATTTATTTAATTACAACTCCTAAGGATGGCATTTATAGAATATTCAATCAACCCAATCTAATCTATAGTACAACCCAAGAATGAAGACAAAGCCAATTTACACGAATAAATGAAGACAAATTATACAAGAACGACACTCATCATTTTCAACCAATCTCCCTTATTCACCAATGAGAAAAGAATGCACATGTTAAGCATGAAACTAGGTACGATTGAGAGCAAAACTCACATGGTAGACACTCCTCTCATGTGTTTGAATATATAAAGACGTTGTTTCTCTCATTACTCTAACCAAAGCAACAACCAACCACGTACTTGCTAAGAATCTCAACTCTCCACCGCGAAAATGCAATGCAACAATGACAATCAAGAGGTCTTTCAAGGGTTGTAACGGGGCTAGGGTTAAAGGGTAAGAAGTGGAAAATATTTGGGATATGTGGAGCTAAAAGCCAAAGCTTGAAACTATCCCACGCCAATTCAACATACTATCATTCTCACCACTTATAATCAATCCAAATCGACAAATCAACCCCACAATCAATTGGAAACTTGCCTCAAAACAAAAGAAACACAATGCTAAACACTTTATTCTCTTTTTTTTTTTCATTTTTCCGGAATTTTCCGATTTTTTTCTTTTTTTTCTTTCACACTTTTTCTGTTTTTCTGGTTTTTTTTCATTCTTTTTTTCATTGATTGAAACACTCACACACATATACAACACACTAGGCAAGCTCCAATTATCAACAACCTCAATGAACTCAATTGGGGAATCAAACCAATATTTACAACTCAAACCAATCCCCGCCTCAAACCAAACCACAAAAGTAACCACAATCAACCCAACTTCAAACTCAAAACATTTCAAGCAATGGCTTAAGGATAGGAATTATGTAATCGGCCAGTGACTTATAATGCGGGTTATCAAGAAAAGAAATGGTCAAGGCTAGAAGGGGCTAACTACGGATATTACGATATAAACAGGTGGCCAAGGCTTGCGGGTTCATTCCTAATGCCTCTATCATCTTGTCAAAGTACAACGCATGGCAATTTCAAGGAGATGCAAAGCAAATGAAGGAGGATGCCACAATGGTGAGCCACTCATGGACATAAGACCTATAAAAACGATTAGTCTTTTCTTTTAGGCTTATGTGGACTCACGGGTAACGCTCAACAATCAATACCCAGTTAAAAAGATATGCATATGCCCAATTCTCTCTTAAAATAGTGACAAAGGTAATCAGTCTCATTTTCCTAGCACAATTCTCACAATATTTATCTTCACAACTCATGTCAATTCACAAAACTTCACAAATGGGCGATACAAGATTAAATCAAGTCAAAAGAAAACTTCACAAATGGGCTATACAAGATTAAATCAAGTCAAAAGAAAACTATCTCGTCTAATCCTACTCAAAACTTTTCTTTTTTTTAAAAAACCTTTTTCAGATTTTCTAATTTTTTCTTAAAGATTTTTTCAATTTTTTTTCAAAAACTTTACAAGACTCAAAAAGAAAATAAGAAAAAAAAACTAAAACAAACTACGAAAAAGAAGAAACTAAACTAGAAAAACAAAGAAAATCAAACCAAATCAAAACAAAAAGACTCAAAACAAGTAAAAATCAAAATAAAAAGACTCAAAATACACATATACACAAAGATGAATAAGAAAACCCCCCCCCATGCTTGAACCTAGCATTGTCCGCAATGCAAAACATAACACTAGAAACAAGGGAGGGATGGAGAAGGAAACCACATAGATGAATCAAGGAGGAGGAGGTTGGGATGGACCACAGGTATGGTTTAGCTGCCAATCACGCATGGAGCGCATCAAGGCAAGCATTTCAGCTTGGGTCTGCTCAATTCTACCCTGGGAGTCCCGAAGGGCTTGAAATTCATGCTCATAATAGACTTGGAGGTCGTTAAGCCTCTCTTCAAAGGTAGGCTTACTCACTCCCTCATCGTTCGGCTCATCATCACTACTTTCACCACCCTCTTCATCCTCGCGGATGGCAAGTGGACCCGCAAGAGCAGGCTGGTTCGGGTTCAAAGGAGGTAGAAAGAGGATGTTAGGGACATGTTGGATGGACACATTATCATGGGGAAGCCGCATCAACTCATTGTTAGGGTACCGCCACAAAACAGCAGCCCCGTCCAATGCACACATTTTCATAGAACAAAAAGTCTTGGCATCCGAAGGCAAAGGTCCACCAACCAAATCTCTTTGATGGCGAACAGGGTCCCAACCAAAATGTCTCGCTAACACAGTAAGCAAACCCCCCACAACAATATCCCCTTTCCCAAGGCTAGCATGTCGTGCTAAATGAAGAGCAAAAAGGGCATCGAGATTAACATCAGGGCGAGCATAGTACATCCCCCACAGCACATAAAATTCGGCTTTAAAAGCCACATTCATACTGTCACCTCGACCAAACATACCACATGATAAAATCCGCTGAGTAACCCGAAAAGTCGGATTGCGGATGACAGTGCACTTTGAGTCACGGGGCCTATAGTCAGGCCGTGTGGTAAGGAACCGCCAAAAGGCTTTGGGGTTCCAGTCATCATCACCAGGCACCTCTCTCTTCCTACTGTCAGTTATAACAGGAAGTTGAAAAATCTCAGCAAATTCAACCAAAGTCAGGGAATGGGTCTCTTCATCAATGTGAAAACTAATCAAACCATCCCTAGTGGCCAAATCTACTTCAAAAGTGCAAAGCACCTCCAAGGTCAGGTTCCTATAAGTTGGTTCTCTCATTCGAGCAAAGCGTAACATGCCACATCTATTTAACAACCATTCAACATCAGTTAACATGCTAGTTGATTTTAAAATGGTTCATGCATATACCTAGTGGCCACAACTCTACGCTTGCTCAAAGCAAGATAACGATTATACATTTCACCTTCGAGATTAAAGGGATTGTTACCTCGGCTTTGACGAGAAGAACGTGCACCTTTATCCCGACCCGTGCTTGCATCAGCTTTCCTCCTCTTTGACAAAGGTTCCTCTTGAACTTGACCGCGTCCCCTAACCATCTTTTTTTTTTAAAAAAAAGTTTTGACAACAACGTTAGTTATATACAAAAGTGCAAAAGAGTCAAAAACGATGGTGAAGTTAGTTTGTACATACCATCGAAGACTCAAAAAACAAAACAAAGAAACACTAACCAAGACTCCTAAGACAAAGTCGAGCAAAGAGGTAGGCTAAAACAATATTTACAACCCACCAACTAAACAAATCAAAATCAAGAGCAACACTACTAGGAACACTATAATGGTGAATGACAAAGTATATACATCCAACCAAGTAAACACACTAATTCTTGAGACAATCCACTCCAAATACACTACCAAACCAAACCCAAAGCATAGCAAGTGGCTCTTCAAACAATTCAACCAAGATAAGAGAAATCAAAATTGAACAATTTAAACAAAATTAGCAATAGGGTTCGAATTAACCTCAAGAATCGAATAGGGCATCCACCAAATCAAACCAATTAAGCACAAATAAACCCTAAATTCAAACACCAAGACAATGTATCTCAAAAATTAGCAAATTAAGAAAAGAAAACTAAATATTAACAAGAATCAAACCTTTGTACAAGAGAAAAGAGAGGAAAGATGAAGGCTTGGAGTGGTAGGGTTTAGGGTTTAAGAATGGAGTGTGGTGGCGGTGGAGTGTGGCTGGGCGTGAGGTTGCTCTGAGGCGAATGGGGGACGAACGAGGCGTGCTCTGTGGGTGTGAAGTGTGGCTGGGCGAACGAGAAGGGGCGAGCAAAAGAAACGGTTGGGCGAGAGGTGAGTGGCGAGCGATGAGCGAGCAGCAGGAAGCGTGGGCTGGGCGCACGAGGAGAAGAGCAGCCAGGGGCTAGGCGTGCGCTGGGCGAACGAGAAGGGGCGAGGGGTGAAGCGTGCGAGAAGAAGAATGGAGAATGGAAGCAGAGAGGAGCTGTGGCGAGGCAGGGTGTGTGCCAAGGGCTGCTGCGCGAAGGAGAAAAAGAAGGGAGGGGAGGAAGGCACGGACCGAGACAAGGGAGAAATGAGGGAGAAAGATGAGTGTTTAAAATTTTTAGGGTTTCGATGGAGACACGGGTAGTGCTAGATGGGCACGGACCGTGTCTCCTTTACTTGATCAATCGTGGAGTTGCTGGAGGGGCGCACGGACCGTGTCTCAGCAGGCACTACCCGTGCTGTCTTCCTTCGCCCCAAAATGTCATGAGTTCGAACCCCCACCAACTCCCTCAACTCTCAACCCAATTTTTTTTCTCTTTGTGGATTTCACTCATTGTTTTACATGCCACCCTTTCTCACTCAAAATATTTTCACTTATTCATTTTTTTTCAACTCTCTTTTTTTTTTCTTTTTTTTCTGTCTTTTTTTTTATTTTTCTCTTTCCTTTTTTGTTTTGTTTCAAAAATTTCCTCAATACAAAAACAAAAGAAAAGAAACCTCTAAAAATCCTAAAAAGTTGAAAAATAAAATTACGAAAAAATCTAAAAGATCCTAAAAATAAAAATAAAAATGTAAAATAAAATAAAAATAAAAATAAAGCATTAAAAACTTGGGTTGCCTCTCAAGAAGCGCTTGTTTAACGTCCTAAGCTAGACAAGGTACCTCTTAAACCCGTGAATAATCCATAACTCCATAGCCAAAGGCTCTAGGAGTTCCATCTTGTAAAGTACCTTCAATCATCCTCAAATTGACCCTACAGCTTGGGTCAAACTCATCACCTCCTTTAGAAATGGAGGGATCTCCATCATCAAACCTGAAAATCTCATTGAAAGCACCCTTGTCAAAAGTATAAGGCACGTTCTTGATGATGTTAGATGGGGGAAAAACTTCTTTTATCCCCACCCTTGCATCGCCAAGTTCATGGCCTTTATCAATAAATAAACCACAAGGATTTTTAACAAAATTATCACGAGATTTCTCAAGGTTTTCACCTTCAACACCACGCACACAATCATCATGTGTCTCACAAACCAAACCATCAACATGCTCATCCTTTTCACATAGCACATCAACACCAAAACAAGGGGAAACTTCCCGTGGCAAGACATCACGGAATAAGTCAAATTCTAGTTCACGTTCCCCTATCCTAAACTTCATCTTCCCACATTGTACATCAATGATACACCCTACGGTAGCAAGAAAAGGTCTCCCCGAAATGATTTGGGTACGGGAATCCTCGGGCATATCAAGGATGACAAAATCAATCGGCACATAACAATCACCCACCTTAAGGGGAAAGTCCTCCAAAATACCCCTAGGGTACTTGATGGAACGATCCGCCATTTGCAATGACATAGTGGTTGGTCTTAACTCTCCTAGGTTCAACCGTTCATACAAAGAATAGGGCATTAAGCTAACATAGTGGTTGGTCTCAACTCTCCTAGGTTCAACCGTTCATACAAAGAATAGGGCATTAAGCTAACACTAGAGCCCACATCACACAAAGCTCGGTCAGCGGTTAAACTACCTTGGCCACATGGGATATTAAAGCTTCCCGGGTCCTTAAGCTTAGGAGTAAGCTTGTTAAGAACCACGGAACTACACTCTTCAGTCAATGCAACTTCCTCAATTTCATCAATTTTCCTCTTTTTAGAGAGGATTTCTTTCAAAAACTTTGCATACAAAGGCATTTGAGATAAAGCATCCAAAAACGGCACATTCATATTCAATTGCTTTAACATATTAAAGAACTTGCCGAATTTTGCATCGAATTTAGCCTTAGCGTATCTTTGAGGAAAAGGTAACGGTGGTTTGTAAACTCTAGAGGGAGATAAAGGTCGGGTTTCGGTGTTCTCTTTTGAAGGCGCACTCTCAAGGTGTTTCTCTCTCTCACTCTCATCAACTTTCTCACTAGGCTTCTCAACCTTTTTCTCAACCTCAACCCCCCCATGCTTAGCATTTGGCAAGCTAGGTCCCTCATATTGTGTCCCACTCTTTAAAATAATGGCATTGCATTGGGCATTAGGGTTGGGAATGGGTTGTCCGGGAAGTGATCCCGGAGGAGGGGTGGAGGTACTAGCTTGAATAGCAATTTGGTTCTCAAGCATTCGATTGTGGGCGCTCATAAGGTCAACTTTCGTAGCTAAGGCCTTAATCACCTCATCTTGTCTCTTTTGATGCTCGAGTTGCCGTTGTTGGTGTTGTTGTTGAGACAACATTAAAGCTTCTATCATGGCCTCTAGGTCAGGCTTTTGGGAAGCTTGTGGTGGAGGTGCTTGGGTTTGTCTTTGCCCTTGGGGTGGACTTATTTGGTTATTGTTCTGGTAAGAAAAGTTTGGGTGGAACCTAAGACCGGGATTGTAAGTATTGGAAAAAGGGTCAAAGTTTTGCCTATTAGAAGGGTTACCAACGTAGTTAACCACTTCGGTCGATTCATTGCTAACCAACCCACTAGGACAATTCAAGGTCTCATGCTCATATGATTGACACGACGCACATGGTTGGGGAAGGGGAGCATTCACATTCAGCATATCCATCTTTTTAGTCATGGCATCCAACTTAGCATTCAACATAGAAATAACATCAACATCGTACTTACCTCCCGTCCTCTTGGAACGGGGCTTTGACCACTGGTAGCTATTGATCATCATTTCCTCAATCAAAGTTTGAAGTTCCGCCACTGTTTTGGACATGATGTTGCCTCCCGCCGCCGCCAAGATGTTGGCCCTCAAGTTGTCATCCACCCTGTTGTAGAAAGCTTGTATCGGGACCCATGGTTCGAAACCATGGTGGGGGCATTGACGTAAGAGGTCCTTGAACCTCTCCCATGCTTCATAGAGGGACTCATCCGGCTCTTGGACAAATGTTGAAATTTGATTCCGGAGGCTCGTCAACTTGCTAGGAGGAAAGTACTTCGTCAAGAATACGCTAGCAAGTTGGTCAAAAGTGGTGATAGCGGAGCTTGATGGAAGAGAGTCCATCCACTCCCACGCCTTCCCTTCAAGTGAGAAGGGAAACAATCGCAGCTTGATTGCATCTGGCGTTGCACCATTTGCCTTAAAAGTCTCACATGCTTGGTTGAAGAGGCGAAGGTGCCGGTTGGGATCTTCATTGGGAAGGCCATGGAATGGGTTGGCCTTCACCAAATTGATGAGTGAACTCCTCAGCTCGAAATCATTAGAGTCCACATTTGGAGGATTTATGGCGGAGGGTTGATTTGTGACGTTGGGCATCACATAAGAGCCAAGCGTGACTCTTGGCTCGCCACCGCCACCACCACCAGACATGGCGTTCTTTCGCTTGGAGTTTTCTTCTTGCTTTCTCCGGGCGTGCTCTAACTTTTGCTTCTTCCGCCTGGAGCGAAAGGTTCTTTCGATTTCAGGATCAAACTCAAAGAGTGGAGCTTTTGCATGCACGTAGAGTAAACCTGGCAAGACAAAAACAAAAACACCAAGGAAAATCAAAACAGAAAATAAATGACTTAGGCAACCTTAGGGTATTCGTTCAATGGCTGGCTAGGGACAAAGTCCCCGGCAACGGCGCCAAAAACTTGATAAGCCGCAAGTGCACGGGTGAAATTGTAGCATGAATCAAGGTCGTTCCCACAGGGACTTTTCCTTTCAACGCATTGAACTAGCCTCCTAGTTGATTGCTAAGCCAATCAGGTTTTTGTTTGGAACAATCTAACTCTATTTCTTTTCACTACTAAAGACTAACAAACAAATATGCATACAATATACTTGGATTTAACAATATGAAAAAGGCGTTCAGGGGATAAAACCTAAGTCACTCTATGAATCAAACAAGCGGATTGAACATGTATGTCACTAATTTGATACATTTTAGGGTCGATAATCGCATTACTTCGCAATGAGATTTTGCCACAAGAGCGAACTGCCAAGACAAACCAATCACCTACTTTCGTGGTTATTTTGATTTAATCAAGGTTAAATATCTAATCATCCAATGACCCCTAATTATAAAGTCTTCTATGTCTAGTTCACTTCATAACTAGTTTAATCCTAAGGGTTCCGATTATCGAATTTCTCCGTTCGGTACTTCACTCAACAATCTAATTCCATATTCTTGATGGCCGGTCAAAAACAATGACATACATAATCAAAGGTTAAATAAATTGCATTCAAACTAGATTAACAAACTTGTTCAATCCAACAAAACTCAATTCATAAGAGAAACTAATAAGGGTTTATCCCCTAAACTTATGAAAACTACTCACTACTCATGTTCGATTCACTAAACATATGAAATTCTATACTAAAATGCATGGAAATCTAAAGAAGGAGGAATAAACCGAGTGTTGAATCAATCCTTGCTTGATTGGTGATCGGTGGGGACTTTTGCTCCTCCACTTCAATGGATTCTTGCAAGATAATCTTCAAACTCCAATGCACTCTGCCTCTTCACAATGGATGAATGTGGATGGAAATAAGGACTAAAGGATGGATGAATATGATGATGAATTAGAGTTAGGTTATGGAATGGAGGATGGTAGGATGATGATTGCTCCCAAAGACAGCCGGAAATCACAATAATATAGGAAAATTTCAACTTGAAACCGCCGAAAACGAAAAGACGCAGGCGACACGGACCGCGCCAGGGGTGACACGGACCGTGCCCCTAGTGACACGGACCGTGCCCCTTAGTGACACGGACCGTGCCCCCTAGGCACTACCCGTGTCGCTGCACTGCACAAATTTCCAAACTTTCTGGTCATAGGCACTACCCGTGCCATTGCTGACACCACCCGTGTCACTGCAGACTCGGGCCGAGGAGCTGTTTGGGCCATTGTTTGGGCCTTAGGTGATCCAACTTCACACTTCTTGGTCCTTTATGCACACAACTTGGATCTACACTTGATTTTTGGCTCGGTTTACATCAATTCTTCACAAATTTCTTACAAAACTCACCAAACTCCAAACCAAGCGTAATATGGGAAATTCGGGCATAAAATAATACAATCACATCAAATATTCCCCAAATTCTCATCAAAACAACCAAGTTCTCATATATACAAGAAGCACTTATCATAATACAATTAGGAACCAGGTCGACTGTCGACCAAGACTAGCGTTATCAAGATCACTAATGGGGTTTCAGAAATCGGACCTCATCCAATTTCCCATTTTGAATGCGCTAACCTTTTTGGACATTTACATAATTCTAAACCACAATTGATGTAAATTTTGGAATCTTATTCTTAATGATGAATCAACAAGGTCATAATTCATGAACAATTCATGTAAATTTGACTTGTTAATATTCCGGAATGTGTTTAATATCTATTGTCGATGCATGACTATCATGCTATAACTGCAACAGAGGTTTAGTACATAATACTTGCAATGAACCTCGCACATATACCATCTCACTAATACCTTTCATTCAGGAAGATATTTCCGGAACTCATGTTTGGATTCACAGTGAGCTTCAGTTCCTTTGCTTGAGCGATGGCTCCTATCAACAAGGCTCCATTTCTCTTGCAAGGCTAGAAACATCACCCAGTTCTAAAAATGAGCTTCGCAATCCTAACAGTTTCCGCCACAACTTCTAAAGTCGTGCCATACTTGTCTTATTTGTAGAATTAACCGCATGTCATGTTAGGAACTTCTTCTAGTTCACCTCAATACCACTCAAAACAAATCGTATAATTTTCTCTGACCTTTCAGATAATCATATTTCTCTGCATGAGTGTAGCATCAATGCAACTCTTCACACTTAGCTTTTATCAACCACTTTAGACTTAGGACACATCTTAGTTTTGTTTATACATATACAATGTATATGTTATGTTGGACTTTGAACATCTCATGGCATACATTAATCTCACGCCTGAAGCATGAGTTATATGTCTCATCCTTCTTAGAACTTTTGATTGTTTTGAGACAATCAAATTCCGTAAGGATATGCCATGATTTATGGAAATTAATCCATTCTCGAAGTGAGTTAAACTATTCAACACCTAGTTAACTTTGATTCAAACAATCAAAATCTTTAATCTATCATTATAGATCTTGTCTCCATGAAAATTCTTAGCCCCACCAATCCTTCACTTTGAAAATTATTTCCAAGTCAACCTTAGTAGAAGCAACATTGGAATATTCTTCTTAGTAGGCAGTATGTCAATCACATACAATATCAGAAAATGCATTGCTCCCACTGAACTTCTTGTAAACACAATATTATCTTTGTCACTTCCCAGTATGTTAAACCTTTTTGATATCCTGGTCAAGAAGGTCAATGAATCCAACTCCTAGAAGCTTCCTTAAGACCACAGATGGTCTCTTGAAGTTTACAAGTATTCCAACAAAAGGCTACTCAGTTGTGTCAAGTACACACCTTTCTTCAAAATTTAATTTTGAAGTCAGTCTTGATGTCTATCTTAATGAACCCATGTTTTGCCTTAAAACCCTCCTATGCCTGATGGCTCACACCTTCAGACAAATCAACCGAGTTCTAAACTTGGTTGTATACATGGAGTCCATCTTAAACCTTATGGAATCTTGACTTGTTAAAGCTTCTTTGTTGTAGGTAGAGTCATTACTTTCTAAAAGTAACATCTCACGCTCATCCATAGAAGATCGATATCTCTATGGTTGACGGAGTTGTTTACCTGACCTTGCTCGGAGTAATGTTCATGACACCTCCTCCTCAACGTTTTGAGGAACTTCAACTGCCTCAACCTTGTTCTTAATTTCCCGACCAATAGGAAAATTTGAACTAGGATCAAGTAGCGGAGTTTCAGGTGATGATTATAGTGTTTTGTGTCTCTCGAACTTCGGTAAGTTTAAAAAACTCTCCCACTCTTTCTTTTAGAGAATAACATATTCTCTAAGAGGAAAGCATTTTGAGACACAAACACTTTCCTCTACAACAATTTGTAGAAGCGATACTCCTTTCTTTCAGAAGACGGTTTAAGAACCTCTCTTCTCCATATCATATGGTGTCTTCTCTAGTGCTTCAGATAATCTTTATTCAGTAATTAAAGCTATGGTTAACTGCGTGTATCCCCAAAAGGTAATCGGCAATGTTGACTCAACCATCATTAAACGCACCATATCTAATAAGGTGTGATTTCTCTTTTAGATACGTCATTGAAATGTCGTATTCCTAGAGGAGAGAGTTATGAAACAATTCCACATTCTCTGGAATGGTTAGTGAAATCATGGCTCAAATACTAACCTCCTCAACCTTATTGAAGGGTTTTGATTTTCTTGCCAAGTTGGTTTTGTACTTCACTTTGAAAATCTTTGAACATGTGGCGTATTAAGTAGATATACCCATATCTACTAAAAATCGTCACTGAAAGTGATGAAAAGTACAACAAACCTTCTTCTAGCACTAGTGCTCATAGGCCCACGTACATCAATATGTTTGCATCCTAATAAGTCATTAGCTTGTTCACCAATTCCAATAAGAGGTGATTTTAGTCATCTTACCCATCAGGCATGCTTTACAAACATTGAACTTTTCAAAGTTTATGTTTTCCGAAATCCTGCACTATGCAGTTTTCTAAATGCATTTCTGATTAATATGACTTAAGCTTATAGTGCCAGAATTCTGTTTCGTTTGAGTCATTTGTTCAAACTCTTGGCTCAACCATTAGCATCCTTTCGATTGTATCTAGGTGTTTTCATTGTTCCGCCAAGACTACTTCATTTTGGAAATCTTCAAACTATTTTAACATTCCATTTTCAGATGAATCTCATAGACAGGAATCACCATGTGTTATTTTATTCATCTTTGAAGATTTGAAGTAATTCACCCCTTGTACTTGTGCTCAATTGGTCTACATACATCCATATGCATGAGTGTTTGTTGGCACGTTCACCCTTTCTTGTAAAAGGTACAGTCATGCTTTGCAGACATCACATGCTTCAAAGTCTTATCATTCAAAAGTCTATCACTGTGACGCTTCCGAATGCGCTCTGATTTGCATGACTTAATAAATAGTTACAAGGTTTAAGTTTGAACATGAGTTATTCCTTTTAAACCTCTTGGTTTTGATGTGTTGGGTGTGTTTATCCGAGATCCTCTCTCTCTCTCTAATTGAGAGCAAGAAATCAAATTTCTACTTATAATGAGAACATAGAATCACCTATAAATTTCTCTTATAAGTCTTGAGGGAATGGATAAACAACCAATTTTTCATAAGGAACTACAACTAATTGCATGTTCCTATTTGTAGGCTGACTCTCATCCTTCAAAGCACATCTACTTTGTTGTAGATACTGCACATTTGCATAAATGCGAGTTTCACAACCGGTATCTTATACTCAAAGTGGGTTTAATAAGGGTAGTGTGTATCATATACGCATTTGCCTAGAATTGAAACCATATCTCAAGTCTTTCTTATAGTTATTCACGCTCCCAGTGTCATATATACATGATCTGGTTGTTAACCGGTTGATGTCATTGGTTGGGTATGTACAACTGTTTGTCCTTACCTTTCCTTTGACTTCTTGTCTTTGATAGATTTCTTAAATCTTATTTTTCCTTTCACTAAAATACTATCTTTGGTCGCCAATCTTTTGGCTAAAGGGGATATGAGGTTTCTCATGTTTTAAAATAGTCAAATTATTTCAGAAGATGAGCGCCAACAATTGGCTCTTATCTAGCTCAACCGAGACTGTCTGGTTATTGGTTTCATATTTATCAACTCTAACTAGTTCGATGAACTTGGTTTTGAGTTGGTAATATTGAAATCATTCCTCTAATCTTCAAACATTTTGAAGTTAAAGTTGTATGAATACTATGACATTACATGTATTCATTTGGCTTGATTGACCTCTTAATATTGATGCCTAGCTCAATGTTATATCAAAAACATGTTTCTTTTAATTCGCCTCCAAGACAATCTTGTGATAGCGACGCCAATTAAGGAATTGGTGTAATTGTTTTTCTCTTCCTCAAGGAGAAAACAATATTTTATTAGTTGTGGACGTTTGAGTGAAAAGACATTAAATAATTCTACGAGACAAGTTGGTTCATTTTAGTTATTATTCATCAAAAGAAATTAAACTAATTTTAGTTTCAAATCAAAACACTTTATCAACTCTCATTTAGTGTTTTAATTTAACCAAGACCCACAAGACTCATGGGCTCAAATGGGACTTTGACCCAACAAAACTCGATCCCATGTTATCTTTGGTGGATCATCTTCTGATCGATCATTCAAAATGACTCTTGGCAAGAAATTTGTATCGAATACAGTATTTCTCTTCCTCTGATCTTGGCCCAAAACTATTTTGATAGTCAATTTGAATTGACCTAGCTCCCACCCTACTTATTAATGATGGACAAATAGTTCGCTTTGGCTTTCTTTATTTATCCATCTAAGTGATGTTTCGATAGGTTGAGCAATAATTCATTTTGAGAGTAGGTTTTATTATCTTAACCATGCAATTCTAGGTGAACTCTTTCGAAAAGCATAAAAGGCATAATAAAACAACATGCAATAACGAATTTAAAGCATAAATAAAACCCCTAGTATGGCCACCTAAACTTAATCAAACTAATTTTAACTAAGCCTTGACAATCTTCAAGAAACTTTTCTTGGATTTTGCAACTACCTTGGATGAGCTCCCACTCGAACCATCACCTCCATTGCTGTTGGACTCCCACTCAATTTGATGTCTCCAATTACAACAAATTTACAAATTTGGACCTCACAATTGAGTCCTTACATGAATTAAAATAAACTTAACTGAAATTTAAATTTAAAATTCAATTCAAAGACGGTACGCAGATCGTATTTCACTAAACCCGGTACGCAGACCGGTAAAACCGACTATCTATGACCATACTAGAAGCACATGCAAACATGTAATATTGCAATAATTATATCAAATATAACACATGCTTAAATAACAAATTATAAAGGCATATATATAATTGCAATATAACACATTAGGAAATAAATACTAAATAAAATTTCCTAAAAGGTTTGCATGACTAATATAATAAACAAAATCCAAATTTTATTTTAGTTACTTAAACAGATTTAGGATTTTATACTTATACACACAAAACACTTGACTTTCCTAAAATCAAGAAGTCTAAAAGATACTATATCTTTTAAAGATATTGTAAGTTTCCTAAACTTTACAAAAATAGATTTTATGCCCATCAACTGATTTAGTAGTAATAGGATTTAATAATTACTTTCTAAAATTAATTACAAACCCTAAAACACACGAATTCACCAAAACTGCTGGCAACATGGTCCGTGTTGCTTCCCAGTTTTAGTTAATTTCGTGAAAAACTTAAATAAAATTATCATAACTTATCGAATTAAAAGATTTCATATCACAGTGTTATCTAATAATCCAATATGAATATTTTCCAGAATTTTAACAATTTCTAAAAGATTGCAAAAATTTAGGGAATTAAACTTTTTAATTCTCCGTTTAAGAGGAAAATAAATAATATTTGTTCGATAAGTTTAAAAAATAAAATTTTATAATTTTCCCATACAGTAGGTTCATCAAATATGCTACTGTAAAAGTTTCAGATTTTTATCAAATTTTGAAAATTAGAATAAAATTCAGAAAAATAAACAATTATACTTTTCTGTTAATCTGAAAATTAAATGACAATTAGTAAACAATTTCGAAAATTCACAAAAATTTTATCCGTAACAGAATGGTTACCTAGTAACCTACTGTAAAATTTTCAGAAAATTTGCAAATTTCTATAAATATACAAAATTCAGAGAAGCAACAAATTTATTTCTCTCAGATCTGAAAATCTAAATTAGAAAATATAATATGACCGGATAAATTAACGGAAAATTTTTTCCCTAAAATTATGGTTACCCAGTAATCTACTGTAAAATGTTCATAAGTTTTACAAATTTCTAAAAATTTATAAAATTCAGAGAATTAAACGAATTTTAATTCACTTCAGATCTGAAAACTCAATTAAAAATCAATTTTAATTGGGAAAAATCTACAAAAATTAAGGAAAGTTTAGAAGACTTCCAAACACCTCCAGTAAAAATTTCAGAAATGTTCCAGTTCGTTTGATATTTTATTTCGATTTTTCATTTTTACCGTAAATAAACTATATCAGAAACTTAATTCTACAAAACCCTATTTTGCGAATTTAGACCTATTTCATGTATTGCCTACTGTTTAACAATATTAAACATGATTGTTTCTAAAACATTCAAAATTAAATCGAGCTCATGCTATATTTAACAATTAAACAAACATAAAATCGATTAACTAAAGGCAATAAGAAACAAATAATAACAAAGCATGAAATTTTACAATAAAATCTCAGATTTATTATCATGAACATTAAAGATTAAAACTTTCATAAAGATTCAAAATTTTAGGCATAAATCTATTCTAGCATATTCATAATATAATTCAACTATTGACATAATTAATTATGAATACAAGTACAATACTTTAGCATGCAATTGGTGGCTCTGATACCACTGTTAGTTTTTAGATTATCTATTTCTTAAACAGATACAGATTAATTGGCGGAATATTATAACAGTTATAAACAATTAGTCAAAACAACTGCAGAAGCTTTAGTAATTATACCTGATCGCTAATTCCTGCTGAAGAAGAGGTTGACCTTCCGGATTCCAACGCTGAAACCCTCTACTGAAAAAGTCCACGCAGCACTCCGGGAACCCGATTGCTAGATCGACCCGATCGAGACGAATCTCAATCTAAGATGTATGTGAGATTGTTTCGGGAAACGGAGAATGTTTCCTGAAACTAGAACTGCAAACTAAAAGAGAGAGGAACTCAGGAAATCACCCTGGTATCTCTCTAAGAGTCTTAGGCAGTTGGTGTTGAATAATCTCTCCCAGAGACCCCTTTATATAGTGTTTAGAAAACCTAGGGAAAAGGGTTCAATACCCTAAAGGGCCGACTTAACGCAACGACGGATTTCTCAGGTCCAACACGGTCCGTGTTGAATCAACACGGTCCTTGTTGGTCTCCAAAAAGTCCATTAACTCGGCCCATGGACACCACGGACCGTGTTGAGTCGCCACGGACCGTGTTGGGTCAACACGGACCGTGTTGGGCTGATTTCTCACAGAAATCCATTTCCAACTTTTCTAAACGTGATACAATATCACTTAGGTTACAAACATTGTTCCAGGGCACTGACTTGTGTGACCAGTAGGACCGAATAATATAGTTGTAATTAAACATACTCAATCACTAATTATAGCGGTCTCTAGCAAGACATATAATTACCATATTACTTTGGTTTAATCTCCGTGTATATCGAACATTGTCGGGACATTCCCAACATTTTGTACCGATGAATTTTGTCCGAGAAAATTGGGCCGAAACAACCATCGAGGAAGAGAGGATCCCAAAAGCAATACACCATAATCAAGGCCACTGGGCCTTACTCAACATCAAATTGGGCCCGTAGAACAGCGCTGCCCCGAAGCCAATAGCAAGGCCGTAGCTCAATACTAGACTGGGCCAAAGACACGGTCCTGACCCAGAAGACAGCAGCATGGCCGCAGGGCCTTGCTCACAGCCGAGATCCAATTTGCGATTGTCACGTTGGCAGTCCGTGTGGTGGGAGGAGATAGGCCACGGGGCCTTGCTCAGCTGTTTGATTGTCGCGCCAATTTTTTCCCTTCCATGCAATTATAATCCCATGATCATAGCCCCTTGACTTTTGACCCTTGACCTGAGGAAGGCCATACGACCTTGCTAGCTGATATTGAGGGCAAGATCTTTGGATCATGCCTCCCCCTCCTTCCATTTTCCTACACCTCACCCCACCTATAAATACCCCCCATCTCTCCATTCATTTCATCAGCTAATACCAATGACTCTCATCATCCACTACTACCAACCATCATCCATACTCATCCATAATCTTCATTATCAAAATTCTCCCATCAAATTCCTTATATTATCATCCATAAACCTCACTCTCCACCACCTTCAAATAACCTCACTCCATCCAAGGTTCCCGACCAACGCTATATTCAAGTTTTCACTATAAGGAGCTCGATCTTCCTTTCGTCACATCGAAACTTAAAGTGAGGTTTGTTCATCTTTTGTGTTTTCAATAATGTAATTTATTTTTTCGAATCATCTTACTTGTACATTCTTTTATAAAAGAAATCGTGTTTCACTCTTGCATGTTTGGAATATAACATTGTGAAATTTATTAAACTTCTCCCCGCTCATTTCATTTCAAGTTCAATTTTAGTAGAGTCTATTTTTAAACATGTGGATCCAAGAGTTATTTAACTCTTGAATTTGTAGCCTTACCCCGGGGCTCGAAATCTGAGTTCGTAGATCGAAGTTTTCCTTTTTTTAGGTTCGTTGATTTCCTTAAATCAACTGACGATTCATTTCCATCTAAACTAATTTAATTTCATACGGCATCGTGGCAGAATAATCCAAAATGTGTCGGTAGCGCTCAATGTCCACATTCGTGGCTGATTTGTGAAGAAATACGTAGCATCTGAGCAAGGCCCAGTGGCCTTGCTCAAGCCCTACAGCTATCCTGCGATTGAAAAAAAAGAAAGCAAGAGTTTAGACAAAACCCATAAACAAAAGCTAAAAGTGGCATGCATAATCAGAAGTGAGTTAAACCTGGAGAGGGAGAAGGGGAAAACCTTGAGAGTGGCAGCAAGTTCGGCAATGTTAATTTGATCCTTGGCGTTGTCACTCATGGTGTTGTTTTAGTTTAGAGAGAGGGAGGGAGAAAGAGAAAGGGTTTTGGGTATGGCGGCGGAGAGATAGGGAAGAGAGCAAGAGAAGTTTTAGGGTTTTAGAGGGACAAGACAACTCACAACCTGCGTCTCTCTCTATCTCTCTAAATTTCTTTCTCCCCTTCCCTCACTTCTCAATTCATTCGAATTCCCTTCTCCTTCCCAATAAGCAACTTATTATGGATGTGGCCTCTCAAATCGGCATAGGGTTCTAGGACTCGCCCATTGGGCCTTAGTATTCTCACATGTTGTATTCCTCCTCCTTCCCAAAAGTTTATGGCTGGTTTGATATATAATGGGAACAAGAATTAGGGTAAATGGCCATAAAGGATGGGTCATATGCTAAATTGACAAAATAGTCTCTCTAGGAACATGAAGCCCTAATTTATCTTTAAAAAAGGGGTCTGCATTGCTGAGTTGGCATGGACATATTTCACTGATTTTTTAATTTTTTTTTTTTTGCAAGTTGCTGCCCGAAATTTGAGTTGCCCAAAAGAGAGGGAGGAGATGTGAGATTTTTCGCAAAGAGAAAGAAGGAAGAAGAAGAAGAAGAAGAAGAAGAAGAAGAAGAAGAAGAAGAAGAAGAAGAAGATGATGATGATGATGATGATGATGATGAAAGAAGTCTGACTCTAAACCTATTAACATTAATGATGGATTTAATTCTACATAACCTCTTCTTCTTCTTCTTCTTCTTCTTCTTCTTCTTCTTCTTCTTCTTCTTCTTCAATTCCGTCATACAAATATGCATCAATAGTTCGTTATAGATGTGATTTCATGGATATTAATATAGTAATCCATAATTATTTTTGTTCCTTATAGAGTACCCTTGATGAATACATCAACAACTTATTAATAATAAGTCATTGGCAAAATTATTGGAACAAAATGTAATTTGTTTGGATAAGTACATATAAAACCAATAGAGCACTAATTCATAGTTGATGGAAGACGAAACACATGTATTAACTATGTATGACACAATACCAAAAGCTTCAATCCATAGAATAAAATATTCTAAAAGTCCTTAATATATGATAATCCATGACAATACACTGACTACATCTATGATTATTGATATGTGTTATCCATGGTCACTATTATAGAAATTCATGATTGTTTAGGTTTGCTATGGAATATCCATGGTTAGTGATAGGTGTTATCCATGGTTAATGATATGTGTTATCCATGGATACTATTATAGAAGTTCATATAGGTATTGTCATGGACTTCTATAATAGTATCCATGGATAAGACATATCAATAACCATGGATTTCTATGATAGTATCCATGGTTAATAGTCAGTCAAAGAGACCAAAACATTCTTCAAAATGTTGGAAGCTTCCAAAAAAACCTTTGTATGAGGGGTATGACATGTCGTTGTTGTCGGTTGTGTCATGACTTACAAACATCAAGTATGAATAAAATATCCTTAATAGAGCTATAGATAGCCTATTGACATTGATGAAAAACATTTGTTCCTATGTGATAAGATGATAGACACTTGCTAATTTGTAAAGAAGTTGTTCGACACTTTAGAACTTCCACATAAGAGAATTGAAGTCTGTCCGAAAGGTTGGTTGTTATTTAGAAGGGCAAAGTTGACAATGACAAATGTAAATATTGTGGGGCTGAGAGAGTGAGAGATACGTGACAACGAGTTAATGGGTAAAGACATTGCAAACAATTTGCCAATATACTTTCCAATCCGGGTCGATGTTGCAAATATTTTATGCAACTAAAACGTCAACAAAGCAGATGAGGTAGCATTCAGAGAATGCACGTGGCAACAAAACCATGGTTCATCCATGTGATAATGAAGCATGGAAATATATGCCATTCACAAGGAATTTGCCTTGAACCTCGAAATGTATGGTTGGGTTGCACCAATGACTTCAGTCCATTTGGCAGCTTTAGGCAAACATATTCTCGGTGGTCTATATAATTTGCCTCCTTGGATTGTATAGAGGAGTACATGTTTCCTACCTTGTTGGCCTAAAGAGTCTTAAGGGAAAGTTTGATGTATACTTACAATCTCTAATAGACGAGTTGAAACAATTGTTGGAAATTAACACGTACGATGTCTCCAAGAAGCAAAATTTCAGAAGGCATATGTTACATGGACTATAACTGGCTTCTCTGTGTACGAAATGTTATTGAGCTGGGTCACACGCGACACTTCAAAACCGTAGGCGATGCTTCTGCTCGGACTGATTCTCCTTCTTGGATTTCGACAATCCTTAACTAGGACCTACATCAATAACAACCTTGAAACAAATATATTGGTCGAAATGTTTCCCATAAGATGTTAAAACTAATCGTGACACTTTTAGGTATCTGCAATACACACACACACACACACACACACACACACACACACACACACACACACATATGAATATAAAGCAATACTCTCTTCCCTTTTAGGTATCTACAATACACACACATACACATATGTGTGGGTTATATGTATGCACACACGCCCATACATATATAGGAATATTAAGAAATACTCTCTTTTCTCTTGTAAAAGTCATATTCTTGGGCATTACCTTTGCAAAATCATTTTGACATCATTTTCACCTCTGTGATAATCATTTATGTATACCTTTAGCTTCAATTTTTACAAACTTTTATAAAACTAGCTTTTTAGTGTACAAATTGACGAAGGAGATAAGACGATATTGTTGAAAAGTGTAGAGTTATATAAAGGGCTTATTACTTGTTCCAATCAACCCATGTTACTAGTTGGAATGTTTTTATTCATACGGTCCATATACCTTGTTTTTACCTAGAGTATATATGTAAGAAATTCTAGTCTCTTGATGAACAATATGGTATTTGTTCCTGTATATTGCTATTCATAATATCTCTCTACTTTCTCTTTTTTTCCCTTTTGTACATGATCTACAGTTCATTTTAAGTCTCAATGTTTTTTAGAATTGATTGTGGGGTTCAACCATGGAAAGAAAGTCACCTAAAAAATAGGAGATATACACCGATAAAGGAGGGAGATATAACTAGATCGATTTTAAATAGCGATAGTATGTCTACAAGAATATAAGAATTAACTTTAAGATCATTTTTCATCAAATTGCGTAATAAAGGCAATTTGGTTAAAGTAGGCCTGAAATTGAGCTTGCAAGTTCTTTATAGATATATCACTAAGTTGAGTGGATTGTAGAATTTCTTTTAAACATGGGTGATAGATTCTTATGGTGTATATAGGGGTGTTCATTGGGTCAAATCCGGACCAGACCGGACCGGACTGGATCAGACCGAAACCCGAAATAGCAAAAAAGTTGGACCAAAGACCGGACCGAAAACAACCGGTCCCAACCCAGACCAACCCGACGAGCATTTGGTCCGGACCAACCCAGACCGGTTTGGACCGATTGAGATCTTATTGAAATTTTTCTGATAAAATTTGTAAATAGACAAATTAAATAATTATGTATGTCTATTGTTAGGAAGAACATTTTTTTTGATATTGTAAATAGACCTAATTTATGATATATAATATTAAAAGTTGACAATGATAAATAGAAAAAGATACATTATATTAAAGTTTACCAAAATTTAATCATTGTTTTCCATTTACGTGAATATTATATCAATTTAGGACTCAAAGGATCATCAAATTTAGGAAATAGAATCATCTTTCTAGGCTATAATAATATGATTTTATGGTATAAAAATTTAAATTTTATCATTATTGGGTTTCCGGTCCGGGTTTGGGTTTTTCCGGGTTTAGACCGACCCGGACCGAAACCCGAAAACTAAAAATACTTGGACCGAAGACCGGACCGGTTACCATCCGGTCCGGGTTTGGTCCGGATTTTTGGTCTGGGTTTTTGGGTTAACTGGTCCAGACCGGAATATGAACGCCCCTATGTGTATACATCTAAGACTAAGAATTCGAGTCTAAATTTAAACATGATTTCACACAATTAAATAAGCATTGGCATAACGTCTACACACATGCCAGTAGGGTCCACTCTTGTGAATTTTCTGGCATAAATCTTTTAAAAACAGTTCGTCAACCAAAAAAAAAAAATCAACATTTGAAAATTTTGCTAGGAAGGAGACATTATAGACAAGTGAAGTGAACGCACACTATCATTTCATTTTTCACTCTTGACAATATTGTTATAAAAAAAAAACAATACTTTTGTAAATTATTATGTATATGATGAATTGTAATATATTAAAATGGAAACAAGAAAGAATCTCCACCCCTTTTCTTTGTCATTAAAAACAATATAACCTAAGCTATGCTGGCTTTCTTCATACTCCAAGCTGTCAAACCAGTGATTTCCACATTTTGTGTACCATTGTTGAAGGCATACAAGTAGGCCTTGTCGTCCACTGCTAGTGTTGGGTACACTCTTGCTGTGATTACATTCTTTCCTTTTGCAGCAAAGCTTTCCACTACTGAATGATCAATCTGCCACGCGAACAGAGCAATTTTTAGTAATAGCACCACTAGTGATAATAGATAACTAATGCATTTATTTTACTTACCAAGATTCTCAATGTCAACTCCTCACGAACGGGATCAATGTTCACAAATGTTCCATATGTTGTTTTATCTGGAATCGGATTTAATGAAGATCTGCAATATTGATAAAAAGTTAGATACGTTAAATTGATAAATGTCTAGTTGTCTATGTACTAGACCAACTAGACCTTAATAAATGCAACTTTACCTATAATGATTTCATATACATTTATCAAAATTAGAATTTAAGCAAACCTAAATAAAATATAATCAACTCTTGTCAAATTTAATCACTTACTTGCTTTGGTCACTGCACATGAGAACGACAAACTTGTCATAGGCTTTAAAAATTCTGAAGAACACAGCAGTGTATTCTTCCAAGCCTTTGGAAGACAAAGTGGCCAAACCAAATGGTCCAAGCCCACCTTTGATTGAAGCCCCCTTTTGGCTACAAAGCAATTGTGGATCTGTCCAACTTGTTTCAAACTTCTCCACATTTTGAAGGTTGCTACCTTTGAATGATATTTCCACATCAGCCTGTAAAATTAAATTAAATGTCAACATGATCTTGTCGATAGTTTTACTATTAATAATTATTCACTTCATCTTAATACTTACATGTGCAACAACAATTCCTAAAATTAATCTTGTCAATGGTTTTGCTATTATTAATAATGATTTAAATTCAAGTTAATATTTACCTGTGCAGCAGTAATTCCTGAAACTGGGACAAGTGATCCACCCTTGATCAGTTGGTTGGGTAACGTCACAGGTTTTCCCCTCAAAGATTCAATTTCTGAAATTGGCCATTGGATCAACTGCTTGCCTGATGGATCTAACCAAATTTTCCGAGGAATTGTCTGCATGAATTTTGATTATGTTAGGTCAATGATATTATTTAGTAACAGTCAATTTAACAAGATTAATTTGAAGGGGAAAAAAACTCTTACATGAATTCCGGACCATCCCTTAACTTTATCATCAGCAACAATCGAAGATTCATTAACCCAACCAAGCAAAATCCTCCTCCTTTGAGCACCATCATAGAATGTCTTGGAAGCATAATATTTTCCGTAATCATACCTCAAACTAGAGTCATTTTCATAACCCACATCAGGAGTGAACGCATCTTTATGAATGTTGTAGCTTCCAATTGTGTAAATGTCATGCTTGGTATCATCCAAACTCACTTTCAACACATGCTTGACATGTGCCCCAATTGTAGAAGTTTCAGCCCCAACTTGGGAACCCTTGACGTAAACTGGGTAAAAATCAGGACACTCCCACATGCCAGTGTCATGGTAAGAGTACAAGGGGTGCTTCGCCAATGTCCAATGAACAAAATCTCTACTTGTGAACATCAACGCAATACCACGTCTGCCACGCTTATTCCCAACAAGCACTCTCCATCTTCCATCTGGAAGTTTCCAAGCAGTCGTGGGGTCCCTAAATGAGCTTGCATTGATGCCATTGTCTGGGGTGGGTGCCATTACAGGGTTTCCAGGTACCAACACCCATTCTTTAAGGTAAGGATCTGATAAGTCCTTCGGGAAGGCTAGATCTTGGACTTGTTGGTTTTGTGGGTTAATTCCAGTGAAGAGCATTGCTGGTTTGTTTCCTGGGAGGATAGTAGCTGAGCCTGACCAACTTCCGTTTTGATTGGCTGCCATTTGTGGGGCTATTGCAATTGGTTGTGGGGTCCAATTCACTAAATCCGTTGATGTTGAGTGAGCCCATACAGGAGGACCCCATACAACGTCATTAGGGTTATATTGATAGAATAAATGGTACACCCCTTTATATAGCATTGGTCCTGTCAAAGCACATCCATTTTTATGTTAGCTCATATCAAAATTCAACCTAGCTTAATAATGCATTTTTTAAAAGCAAAAGGCCAAAATGATTACAGTTTTCAATATAATATTTGTTATAAGCCAAAAATCAAGTGGGACATTTGTGAAATTTAAATACAAAGACACCAAATACATGGTACGATAGACTAATTATGCTTAATTATAAAATTGTCATCCAAACAATGTCAATAGCAACAAACTTTGGTTGATGCTGACATGAATGAAAAGGCATAAAATGTCCATCATACTACAACATTATTATCATGCTTAATTATAAAGTTATCAACCAAACACTATCAATAGTAGCAAATTTTTGGTGATGACGACATGAAACGAAAGTCATAAATTTGGCATGTCCAATGTTAGCCAATGATGAAACTGGACTAGTTTGTTGTAAATAGGTTAGTTATTAATAGGTCAATGGCCTCTCTTTTTATCTCAAAATTAGAACAATAAGGGAAGGTAATCAATTTTTAAAAATAAAATATTTTTATATCTTGACTCGGAAATTTATTGTGATTATGAATTTTCTGATGAAATTATAATCTTTAGAATTTAATTGACCAAAATATTATTTCATTTCATTTTTTTTATTTTCAATTTTCTTCTTTCTATGTTTAGCACCACTTCTGTGAAGTCAAAAATATTAATAAAAAAGATAACTAGGTGCATTTTCATCAAGCTAGATCGCGATAATTATAATTTTAGTTTCCATCAAATAATATAAACAACTTTATGATCACTTCGAAGCTCAAGAAATAAGTATTGAAATAAATAAAAGATTATTGGGCTTTAAATGAGATTATAATATCACTGTTCTCTACAAAGTTGAAATAAATATATCATATATATGGAGGACTTACTTAAGCAGTTTAAATGAAAATATATTAATTTTTCAGTGATAAATTTTATTAAGAATATTAATAACCTTGAAAATCTGTAGAAATTCAAAATATACCATATTACAACTCAATATAATAATATGGAGTATTAAAAAATATTATTTTGGGTGCGGCAAGAGGCCCAAGGGTCGAAGAAAAGACTCTGATGCGGTAAGCCATTTTTACAAACCGTGGCCAATGGACTGCTATCAAGTGATTTTTACAAATAAATTATATCTAGTGCGTCTAAAAAATACATTAATTTTTATTTTTATGTGATGTATTTTTGTAAAAATTTGATGATTTTAAAGAATATTGATGAAATATATGATAATATTATATATTTATAACGATTTTTATAATTAATATTGATGAATATTTTTAACAAATTAAATGCAAGTGATATATCTACCTAAGTACACCACGGTGGATCATATAATACCTCAGTAACAGACAAAATACACCTTTGGTTAAATAATTAATAAATGCCGAAAAACATAAAGAAAAGTCAGGGAGATTTCCAGGTTGCATCAACAGCCAACAAATAACTTTACTAATTCAAGATTCGACTGAGAAGTGCCAAAATAAAAATTTTACACGTAGTTCTAAGAGAAATGGCGGACCACTTGTGACTTTTTTAATATGCACGAAATTATATTATTAATTCACTTCAACATCGACAGTTATATATTGTACGTCATCCAGGTCAGTTTTTATATAAATAAATAGTTATGAATTTCAATTTCAATTCAGTTAACTTAGCTCATTTATATTTTCGTTTCAAAAAATAATTTGTATTTAAGTGATTACCTTCAACTTGAGTTGATAGAAGACCGTTTTAATGAAATATTAATGTGAAATTGTTCCATTAGTAGTCCACCAACCAAAAAATGGGCTGAATTGAAATTTTAGCTTATACATGATGATCGAACAATAAATTTTGTAGCACAATATATAGTATAGACATTTTATATGTTTGACAGTTTTACAGTAAATTATCATAAAATCATCTCACAAATAATTAAATCTTATTTTTAATTTGTGATGATAGTTGCTAATTATATGAGATAGCTTTATGATTAATTTAATATAAGATCATCTCACCTAATACTTACTATATATGTGTGTGAACGTAAGATTAAGTGGTAACTTGGTGACGTTTTTAAAAAAATTTCCCATCAAATAAATTGTGTATATACAACCAAAAAGAATTATATAAATTTACATAATACGTTAAGAGTGAATCCATAAGGTTAAAAAAAAGTTAAAATTGAGAAAATTAAAGCTAGGTGAGAGGTAGTGTAAATAAAATAGTAAAAAGTAAATGAAATAGGGAAAATGTTGGTAGGGTAGGCTACATCAGCCACATTATTTGTTAAAAATGTATTTCCTTCATTTTCATTCATTTGTCACTTAGGAAATTGTGTCAAAAGCTTTGACCGTTAATATCTTAATTTATATAATGATTTATCATATATAATTGATGTCATTAGATTCGTAGTAAAAAATACTATTAGAAAAGTATAACGTTATATCTTTTTTATGGAAATCTTATATGAGAAATTATTGATTAAAGATTGACTTTGAAAATCATAAATGACAGAATAAAACCCGGAATGAGTACATTTTTAAATATATATCGTAGAAAACATTTTAAGTAATGTAAATAAAATAAGGTAAGTAAGTAAAATATTTTAATTAATGCAAATAAAGTAAATAAGGTAGGTATCACCTATATTCAAACAAAAAAACAAAACAACACTCAAATAATATTAAAAATAATAGACATGATGACCATAGATCAACCAAATGACGTTTTTGTTGCCCCCTCCTGTCTTCGTCCCTCTTTCTTTTTTCCTTGTTAAAATAAAGTTAGGCACCTCGTGGACCTTGTGCAATAATACCCTAATAATAAGATTGATCCAAAGCCCTAATCTAGTCAAGTTTATCATCTCCATGCGCTACTGAATGTTTTTGTTAGGATATACGAAATCATCTTATAAATTTATTGAAGAGATAACTTTCTACATTCGACCAAAATGCGTAAGAGTTGGAAAACAGTAGTTATGATTTAAAACCAAAAATAAATGGGTTAACTCTTTTCTTTCTTGAAATGAATGAGAGTACGTGTAGAAACAATGGAATCAGGAAGAGCTAGCATGGTAGAGAAAAGTCAAACATTAGATAAAAGAAGGTGAAAAACTAACCATTTGGATCTGCAAATTGTTATCCAAGCCGCATCCAAATTTAGCAATTAGGCGTTGCACCGTCCCACAACCAGCCAAGAAGCAAAGTCAAACATTAGATACAAGATGTGAAAAACTACGGTAAAAAAAAAAGAAATAACCCATCACAAAAATGATAAAACAATATGATAATACGACAACAACAATAATATTAACGGTTCTCATTAACAATTCTCATTATAGTCCCACTGATGTAAGGTATGAGGGAATTCAAATATATATAGAGAATCTTCTCCCCATACACAAAACTACATAAAGAGACTGAAAATGATAAAACGATATGATAATATGAATGAGAATTAGAATATATCCCACCATTGATCCAGTTTTTAAGGGGCTGAAAATGGTATCCAGTTCTGTAAGGTTCAGAAGAAGAAGGAGATGAAGAAGACGAAGTTTGGATGTTTGAGTAGACATGGTGGGAAGCTTGAAGCTCCATCACTCCAAACCCAAGGAAGAGTAATGAGAAAATGAACACCATTTTGGTCGTCCTTGGATTATTCATCCTTGATTTTCTCAAAGAATGAATAAAACAAATGAAGAATCAATATTTGAAGAAATGGCCTGTAGAAGAAGAAGATGAGAGTTGAATGCGTAGGTAGGTGTGGTTTAAGACTTTGGGGGTTTTCTGGGTATTTATAGAGGAAGAATGCGAGGAGTAAATATGGACATTCATACGTAAATAACAACTGGCGGAAGAAAGAAAAGTCAAAGGCGGTAATTAAGAGTTAACAATGTGGTGTAACTAAGTTTTGAAGAAGGATATGACGATATTACGTTATCCAGTTTTGATACTAATTAGGTCAAACTTAGACCAAGGTGGGCCCTACTCAGATCATCCCAAGCCTCAAGTCAGAACAACCAATTAACTCAACCAAGTGCCTTCAGTTTTCATCCTCTTTTATTATTTAACGGACTTTAATATTCATCTTTATCCAATGCGTCCCTCCTTTTTAATGCGATTGTAACCTGCGCGGATAGGGTTGGTAATGAGCCAAGCCGGCTCGTGAGCCCTAGCGATCCAACTCGGCGGGAAGCTCGACTCGCAATAAGTTCGAGGCGACTCGGGCTCGTCACATAAACAAGCCGAGCCGAGCCGAGCCCAAGTAGCTCGTAGGGCTCGTGAAAATGGAAATTGGACGAAATATGTTGTGTTTGATAATACAATTTCAAAATAAAATTACCTTATTCACATGAATTGGAACTTGTGTTTTTGATACATTTTTTTTAATGTGTTATAAATTCACAATCATAAATTATTTTCATTATCACTAAAAGATTATTTTATTTTATATCCTATAGTTATTATTTTGAATTAATTAATTTTCAATCTTATATCATTATTTGATTTTTTATAAGTGTTTTTTTTACTATTATTTATTTTAAGAGTTATTCTTTATTATTACTTTGTAGGTCAACAAAATGAATAACAATGAACAAGTATTGGCTCATTAAATCTCGTATGGGCTCGCGAGCCTTGGTGAGCCAAGCCGCGAGCCTAACTTTTCAGGTTCGCCAAGCTCGTGAGCCAAGCCGCGAGCCTAACTTTTCAGGCTCGCCAAGCCTCGAGCATGCCAAGCTTGGGCTCGGCTCGGCTCGGTTCATTGTCAGCCCAATGCGCGGAAGTGACTAATGTATTAAATTTAGAAAAATTCTAAGGTAGTCGAATTTTTTTCGACTATGGTAGTAGATCAATATCAACAGTTGATCTATTGAAAATCAATCTGGACCATTCGAATTTTTTATATTTTTTTATCTACAAAATCTTGTTAAAATCTCTCAAAAATATTCTTTCTTGTTCAATTCTTATATATGTACAGAGTTAGACAATCGTAGTGTGATATATATGTACAGTGTTTACTACTATATCAAACAGTAAATGTTGTTGTTTATGCAAATCTTATATGACTCATTTGGTAAAATTAGTATGTTTATTTGATATAACTTTTAGGTCTCTTGTTCAATTCTTGTTTGTTATGTTTGTTTTTGTCTAATAGATTGGTATTTTATATTTATCATAAATATTTTTATTTTATTTTTTTGGAAAAAGGATTTATCAAAAATTATTACTGTTAATTTTACCTTAATTTGTGGATCTATGATTATATAAGGTCTAAGTGACTAAGGCTGTGTTCGGCAATAGCGTTTGGGGTAGCGTTTAGCGTCTTGACCAAGTCAAAACTCTAATTGCATAAATATTAGCGTTTTGAGGAGCGTTTAGCGTTTTAAGGAGCGTTTTGTAAAACGCTAATAAAGTTAACGTTTAGCGTTTGGAGTTGCGTTTCATATTTTGTGGTCAAAAAATACCCTTTGTAAATTTTATCTTTGGAAATTATTGATACCCTTTTATGTCAATTCACATTAATCTGTTAATTGAACTGCTAAATTTACCGAACACAATTCTTATTTGAACAGTCATCCGCTATCCACTATTTAAAACGCTATCCGCTGCTTAAACCGCTATACGCTACATAAACCGCTATCAGCTATCTAAAACACTAATTTTGCCGAACAGGGCCTAAGTGTATTTGTTTCATATAAATTTGAGGAGTTTATTAAATTTATAGTTTTTGCTGTAGATTAATTTTTTGGGAGCACATTAAATTTTAATAGATGACTTCAAGTTTTTTATTATTGTTATATTTATTACCACTTTGAATATTTGTGTTCAAGTGATTTTGTATGATTATTATTGTTGTACAAAGAGTTTCATGACTAGAAGTATCTCACCGTTGGTGTTGGAAACTGATCGAGATCAATAGTTTGATGCAATAGGAATTACATATGAGTCCGTCCAACAACAGATGATGAACAAAATAAGGAAGAGTATTATTGTAAAATGTAAAGTATTTAAAAGTCCAAAGAGCACAACAAATATGACATGACTTATTTGGTCAAATAACTGAAAAAAGTATGGAGTATACTATGTGAAGGTTGGGGTCACAAACTTAATTGTTTTTTTTTTTTTGATTGGCACAAACTTAATTGTTGTCATTGCATTATTGGCATGTTAACTACTTCTTTTTATCAAAAATGAGAAATTTTTCCTACCAATCATTTTCCTACTATTAAAAAATGGTTGGGAAAACGGTTGGTAATCTGACCGTTTTTCCAACCATTTTCAAATAGTGGAAAAAAGAATGGTAGGAAAAAGTTCCTACCATTTAAGTAAAAATGGTTGAAATTTTCAATCATTTTTCCTACATAAAATTTGAAAAATCGTTGAAAAATTAAAAAAAAAATGAAATAATTGTTAAAATGGTTGGTTTTTCTAACCATTATAAATTAGTTGGAAAAAATTATTGATAATACATATATTTTTAAAGTGGTAAATATATATACATATATATTGGACGCAAAAAGCAATTTCATACGCATTGAACTCATGCCTTTACAATCTCAATATACTCTTACGAAGACCATTGGATTGATATATACTTTATGATATGAATTTGGGTGTCAAATTTAATAAATAAATAATCCTTGCTGTTATTACCCTATGTACCAGAGCAATCTTCGGGAAGATTACAAAAGATTTTTACGAAAATTAAAATATTTGATAGATTAGATTATGTAATAAATTTAATAAAAGAACATAAACTCAATAATAAAAATAAAATAAAATCAACGGCTAAGATTACTCCATTTATAATCAATGGTTAGTATTCAATTTAGCTGCGGTAGTCGAAAAAAATTTGACTACCACGTACATTCCCTTAAATTTATGGCTAAAAATTACTTTGATAAAAGTTAAATTTTGATATTTTTTGACAAATTTATGTTAATAAATCAATTTTTTTAATTTTTAACTTTAGTAATTTTGATAAATTTTGGTAAATTTTCATAACTTAAAGTTACCCATGAATTTGACATATCCTAAATCGGCACGTTATAAATAATGTGGACAGTGTGGATAAACTAATGATGTGTGGATATGATGAATAAAGGTGGAAAAATATCTATAATTTTTAATAAGATATTACGATTAAAATAAGTCACATTATCACATTAGACTAATGTGACTTATTTTATTCATAATATCTTATTAAATATTATAGATATTTTTCTAAATTTTAATAATTTATAGGGAGGTGTGGTAAGTAAGAATATTGTTGTGGGAAGGCTATGTGAATAATGTGGATAATTTGGAATAATACAGATAGATTTTACCTTGCTGCAGAAAATAATAGGGCCATAATTTTATTAGGATTAAAATTTAATATTATTATGACAATATTTTTTATTGTGAATATAATGATTTTATATCATAGAATATTATTGTATCAAAAAACTAAGGATCAAAATTTCAAAATTGATTGCCACATTGGAGGAAGAGGAGCTCATGTAAACTTCTGATTTCAAAAGAAATTTAAAGTATATTTATGATGTTCTTTGATAGTAAAAATTTATTTTTAGGGTAAATACAGGTCGGATGTATTTTGGTTCTAGGTTAATTTCACTCTAAAAACATAACACGAGGCATTTCGGGTTTAGGTGAATATGATCGGGTGTATTTCAAATTTAGGTAAGTACGGGTTGTATTTCACTTTTGGGTAAATTTCACTCTAAAAACATGACTCGGGTGTATTGGAAATTCAAGTAAATACGGGTCAGATGTTCTTTGATAGTAACAAATTTCTTTTTAGGGTAAATATGGGTCAGACGTATTTAGTTTTGGGTAAAAATATGACCCGAGTGTATAATATGATCGGATGTATTTCAAATTCAGGTAAGTACGGGTCATATATTATTTGACAACAAAAATTTCTTTTAGTATTATACGGATAAGATGTTATTTGAAAGTAATTTTTTTTAGGGTAAATACGGGTCATATGTATTTTGGTTTCGGGTAAATTCTATTCTAAAAACATGAGTCGGGTGTATCTCGGGTTTAGGTGAATACAACCGGTGTATTTCAAATACAGGTAAGTACGAGTCAAATGTTCTTTGACAATAAAAATTTCTTTTAGTTTTATGTAAATTATTGTAAATATATTTTGATACAATTATAATATTTGTATAATAAAAATGTTAAAATTCTTAACATACGACAATCTTTAAAGGATTTTATATTAAAATGGAAACTAAATTATTGTACATTGTATTTGAAAAATAAATATACTACTATATATATAAATTATATAATATTATATTATTTTTTATAATTATTCATATTTATTATAATCTACGACAATATCTATTTAATATAATAAATTTACCATACATTATTACATTAAATTTATATTGTAAAGCACCGTCATTCTCTACTAGTATTACAAAAACAAAGATGCTAACTTGCTAAGCAAGAAGTTTGAAACACACATGTCAAACACAAAAGTCAATGGTCAGACTTTGGTTTTTTTGGATGGCTATTAATCTGGACAATACAGCACACTGCACACGGCATGCATGAAAAAGTTTATTTTCTGATCTTAGTGACGTCCACCCCGTTATTATAATAATTTTAATAATATTAGAAACTAATTTCAATAACATTTAATGTGCAATGTGCAATGCGCGGAAATTTTAATAAGTTTATGTAATTTATGGTATAGAGTAGATTTATAATCATTAACTTGTTTCTAATATCCCGTGTATCATTAACCAGTCTCTAATATTGAATAATTTTTTAATAATTTTACATTATTTATTTTTAGAGTAATTTTATAATAATTATTAATCCAATTTCATAAAAAATATTATTTTTATATGAAATAAACTATCATTTGAGTTGATTTTATTTCGTGATCATCGTGACAATTATGGGTAAATAGTTTAATTTTATTTTTTTTAGTAAGAAGAATGTTTGTTTTTTGAAAAAAGTTGTTACGATAGTCATTACGTGACAATTCTATTTTCTTTATTATTTTACATTTTGTATTTATAGTTTTTAACCTTTTTTTTAAAATTTTTTAATCAATATTTATTCCAATTTCTTATTCTTTTTTGTACGTTACATGTAATTTTAATTTCTTATTGTTAAAAATATATATAGTAGTTTCAATGAAAGTTTTATTTTCTAAGATAGTTATTAAAAAGAATACGAAACAATAATATAGATTTTTCATAAAAATTTTACTCTAGTATTTATTATTATATTTTATTTCTAAGGTTCTGGTCATAATATTATAATAGTAAATTAGTGAAAGGAAAAATAAAAAATTGTTCTAATTTTATATTAGATATTGGTAATTTATGTATAATGTATGTATGACCTTATGTATTTCTTTTTCTTTTTTGAAAAAATTTAAAATGTTCAAATTGTGTACCATTAAATGTTGGTAACTTATGTATGACTCTGTGTATTTCTTTTTCATTTTTATTAATATTATATTTATAAATGTAGTAATAAGTTATGTAGGTTTGGAATTTGCTTTGTGTAACGCCCCGGAAATTCAATTATAGAAAGACAAAGTCAAACTAACGTTAACAGACAAAACTTAGCGGAAGACTTCAAATCTAGTTTGGGCGTCACTGCCGTATCCCCGAAGGAATACAAGGCGAGAAAGGAAAACACAACTGTCTGCTAACGGTAACTACTAACAATTCAACAAACTTTAAGAATTCATAACGAAAACATTATAAAGAGATGTAAGGACTTCTAGACTCGTCGTCCTCACTTCTAATTCCCGTCCCCAGCATTTAGATCTTCACCTGAAAACAAAACATTTCAGAAAATGAGGGGGAAATCTCAATAATGTCTACCCCTAACGTTTAAAACGGTTTAAGTTCATTTCAATTCATTTTAGGGAGAGGGATCAAATCAAACGTTTTACAAACCTTTAACCCTTAACTATTTTCCTCAACCCATCCAATCCATATTTTAATGTGCGGGCGGGATACCAAATCCCTTAAAGTAACATCGCCTACCAAAGGCATCAAGAACATCGCCTACCAAAGGCGTAAACATCGCCTACCAAAGGCATCAAGAACATCGCCTACCATAGGCATAAACATCGCCTACCAAAGGCATCAAGAACATCGCCTACCAAAGGCATAAATAATATCGCCTACCAAAGGCATCAAAAACATCGCCTACCAAAGGCATCAAATACTATCCTATATCAGGGAAGGAAGCCCTGATCTCCTGGTCCATAACCCTGCAGGTTGTTACACCTGCACAACAGGTTATCCCCCGAAACCCGCTTAACGTTTCCACTTGAATTAATTACACAGTATTCAAACTCAACTCACGACTCTCAAGTCAGCCATCCCAAGTTATCAAAACCATTGACAAAACTTCGAATAAAAGACCATCCAATTTCTCAACTCAAATAAACCAAAAACCACAATCGAATCAAAAAGATTATCAAAACAGATGGTCGTATTTCCACAAAAGTCCCCTTTCGGGATGCAATTCTCAAAATAGATTATAAAACATCAAAACACATTTAAAGAGCATCCCGGTGGGGATTAGAGCATAGACAATTACCTGAATAACGTCACAGTACAGCAATAAGGAGAACACACTTGAGCTCACTATCGTCACGCACTAACTCGGGCCTAGAATAAGAATAATTATCTAATCAAAACGCGTTCTAACGAAGTTAGTATTAACTATCAACTACCTAACCCGTCCCCTAAGAACACTTAGGTTCCTATCATTTATGAAATTACACTTAACATCTCTAAGATAACACATAACAGGATCACACATTAATTTCACTCAACAATTCTTTATAAATAAAAGCAAACAGAGGACAGATTATAGCATTCGCATAAAACGAGTCACAACTCGACTTCCCGACATCCTATGGGTCTGGTTCTGGACTTTTCGGAAACCTCGGGATGTCTACTAAAACCTTTATGTTGATGGTTAAGCCCAAATCAGTCCCTAAGGACTCTAAAAACACCCATCTTCCCAATTGGTCCAGTCATGACAGGTTCTGGTAAAACGGTTATAACTCGGGCTATACAAATCAAACGTTCGATCCGTAAAATTCCTATGGTTCCTAACATCTAAGGGAACCTCCAGTTCAAAGGGTTTGATCAAAAGGTAACTATACTAGCCGTGGCAACCCGATCTTTAGGCGCTAACGAAACTGTCCCGTTAACGGTTATCAATTAATTTGTTATTTCAGTTCTAACTTTTACCAAACGGTCTCGGGGTTCTAATTTGGACTCGAAACAGTAGCTAGGGTCTAAGATATGAAGTCCAACTTAACTTAGGTCCAAAAATTAAACTTGTAGAAGTAAACTTAATTTAGAAAACATGAAAGACCCTTTAATAACTTTAATAAAACCTAAGGTCATAAAAGAAATAAAATCACTTAAAACATAAATTACTTGACCAAGATTTTAAAGATTAAAGCATGGATTATTTACAAGTAAGTTATAACAAGAGGAAATAATCAAGGATTAAGAATTAATAATCAAGAATCGAATTTAAAGAACATGTGAATATTTAACTAACGATTCAAGAATTTCAAGAACTACTAAAGGTGGTTAACATGTGGGTTCCTTAATCAAGAATCAAGGACGACTTAAAGAACATGTAAAATACAAATATGTAACTACTAATCAAGAATTCAAGATTTAACAAGAACGTGAATTACTAACAAAATTGAACTTTTAATAGTTAAACAAATTTAATTCACTTAACAACTTAATCATGGATAACTTTTAAAAGAGATCAATATGTAAATTTCTTAACTACTATTCAAGAATTCAAGAATTACTAAGCAAGAATTATACTTTTATTAAGTTAACCTAATTTATTTAGCAACTTAAACAAGATTTTCTTTTAAGAAACAATAAAGAATATAACGATTTAATAACTAAACATTCAAGAATTAACCTAGGTAATAAATTTTCAAATTCATACATACAATAATATTGTGGTCTAAACGATTCATGTAAAGAATATAAAGAATATTAAAGAAACACTTTCAAACCTAATAATCAACTATTACAACCTAAATCTAATTACAATTTATAACATATATAACAATTAAGCAAAATACACATAATTACATTTAAGAACAATTAATTACAAACAATTTCCCCAATTTACAAATTTTTAGGAAAATAAAATTACACAATTATTTAACAAAAACAGATCAATTAAATAACAAAAGAAAAATACAAACAGAAAGAGAAAAGAAAAAGGAAAAAGAAAAATAAAAAGAAAAACATCAGTTAGGGTTAGGGTTAGGGTTAGGGTTTACGTAGGTTAGGCAGGGAGGCGGTTTCTGGCGACTACGCGGCGGCGGGGGTGATCGGAGAAGTGCGTGTCGCGGTGGCGAAGAGGATGGCTCGACGGAGAGGGAGTGGTCGACGTCGATTTTCCGAGCAACAACGGATGGTGATAGTCGACTGCTTTCCTTCGACTGGGGAGGGCTCCGGCGACGTTAGGGTGGCGGGGCAGTGGTCGTCTGGTGGTCGGGCAGCGACGGCGACGCCAAGGGTCGCGGTGGCCGGCGGTGATGGCGGCGAAAAAACCGGTTAGCGCAAGGGAGGAAAGAGAGAGAAAAAGAAAGAAGAAAAGAAGAGAAAGGCGGTTACCGGCGACGACGGGATCTCGCGGTGAAGGGTGGTTGCGGTGGTTGCGACTCCGGCGGTGGGCTGCGTTTGGTGGCCGGTGGTTTGCGTCGGTCGAGCAGAGGGAGGGAGAAAGAGAAAGCGAAACAGAGGGAGAGAGAGAGGAAGAGGGAGGAGAATATGGTTGCGGTGGTTTCCGGTGCTCCAGGCGGCGGAGCTGCGGCGGCGGCTCCGTCTGATGGTGGTGGTGGCGTGGCTGGGCGGACGCAGAGGGGGAAGAGGAGGGAGAGAGGAGAGAGATAGGGTTTTAGGGTTTAGAGAGAGATTAGGGTTTGAGAGGAGGGTTTAGGGGTTTTATATTAAACACATTTACGCCCAAATTAACCCAATCTAATCCAAACCCAACCCATTTAAAACAATTAAAACTGATTTTTCTATAACCCAATAATTCTAATAATAGTAATAATAATATTAATAGTAATAATCATATAATCACATAGCAAATAATATTCACGTAATTAATCACATAATAATATTAACCAGCGGAAATTACTATTCTACCCTTGTTAGCCCCTCCACGGTCCTACGAGCTCAAGCGTTAGCATAAATAAACACATTACGAACAACAGTAAATAACGAAGTCAAACCTATTCTATTAACGACGTCACGGTCAACATCGTTGGATTTTTCGGGTTTTACACTTTGGAATTTATCAAACCTTCTAAATTATTTCTTTTAGGTTTGTACTTTCCTTAGGAGCTTGTGTTTTGATATATTTAATAGATAACATTAGAAACTAAGGCAAAATTATACAATTATTTTACTGTAATTATTTATGTATGTTTTTGTGCAATAATAACAATAACAATAATAATAATAATAATAATAATAATAATAATAATAATAATAATAATAATAATAATATGACAATGGAACAATGCTAAAGTCAATTGTGTAGCAATGTCTATATCCTGAATTTATAATATTTAATTTTTGAAAACAAATAAATTTTTAATTGGTATCATAAATTAATGAAAAAATTTTAACATTTAGTTACTAAATTAAAATGAGTTAAATTGGAATAATTGTTTATCTATTTGTAAACTCAGTATAATCTTAATTACTGATGCAATAAGTCAACCTTAAAATTATTAGTAAATAATTTTATTGTATTTTATTTTTGTTTGTAATTTATTTTGAAATGTACAAATGATAGGAAAACCACCAAAACCCCAAATGAAATCACTCCACCAAAAAACCTTTCATATTAACGGTAGTCTAAAACTATTCTACGTCAATACGCTGAGGAGTTAGCAAGACAGTGACGATGACGAATGACAAATGTCATATGTCAAAATTAGTCTCAGAATAGAGATTAAACTCAGGCAACCGAGACAATAGGACCATGGCCCAACCAAGGCTTAGAATGGATAAGTGCTCAAGAAAAGAACTTTTATCACCCAAAGGTATTTAAATCACATCTTCATTGGATTAATAGAGAGAGTAATTCTCATGATCAATTTCACATGCAAGAAAGCATTCAACATGACAATGAACAGAAAGGGAGATGAAAAGATGAAAAATCAACTTCCCTTATAAGTGGTATTCTGAAAACTTAGAAATGAGGAATCCAAGCCAGAAATGAGAACCCAAAGTCTCAAAAATCCAATCATACCCAATCGAAAGACTGAATTTGTCCTTATAAATCGAGTGAGGTCAGGAATTGCCAAACAAGGCTTCATAAGCACAGAGGATTTTGGAGGCCTAAACATTAACCTTTCCAGATCCAGACACAAATCAAACACGAACCAATTAAATTGGAGTTGAGCCAAATCTGGGTTCAGCGACTAACCTTGAAAAATTGGCTAAGAACTTTTAAATAAGCTAAAAAAAGAGAGGGAGATAAGACTTACCTAGAGATAGACGAACACAAAAGAGACGAACACAAAAGATTTCTTCCCAAAGATTTTTAAATTAAAATGGACACCATAAAATTTTAAATCTAGCAATAAGATCCAATAAATAGCCTTGGAGGCAACAAGAATCCAGTATGAACACTATTCAAGCCTAAACCCTAAACCGTAAATTAGAACCCTAAACCCTAATCCTAAATTCAAAACCAGAACCCTAAAGCACAGGGTCTAGATTCCGTTGAACTAAAATCAATAAACGAAAATTGAGTATGAACCCAAGAGAAGAGGTGATTCCAAGGGACAAAATTAATGGCCAAAACAAGAATCAAGTTAATTTCTATAGATTTCTAAGGAACTTAAATTTCAATTTAGGGATGCTTGCAAACGTTATTAACATTGTATAAAGCTCCAACGTGGCTGGAATTAAAGCCTTCCATAGGCAAGAGAAAACAAAAGATTCAATTGAGTCCCCACAATAATCCCAGAAGGAGATTAATAAATTAGTCGTCACTAAGCCAATATAAAGCCAAGATATTTCAACAAATGGGCCTTTCAGATGCATAGATACAAAATACTCCCTCTGTTTCGTATTATTTGTCACTTCAAAATTGTGCCAATCAAATTCTAAAAATTTTGAGTGTCCATTTCTCAACATATGCAATTGATTTGTTATGTAAAATCACTACCATCAGATTTATAAAGAAAAATTATTTTCAATAGCTCATTGACTAGTAAGAAGGAACTCTTCACCCAGGATTCGAACCCTGAAAGGGAGAGATGAGATGAAGAGCCCTGGGGTGGCAAGGGATGATAAGCTAGAGTTTCTCACTCTAACCTGCTTTATTTTTAGACATTCAGGTTGTAAAGCTCCAAGTTTTTGTTTATTGAACTGGGATGAGGACCATAATTCGGTTGGAGTCTTTTATTACAATGGACAGGGAATGCCAATACCTAAAGAATGACTCACACCCATCACAACATTCATCAACTGATCAAAATGAATGTTTTCCCCAAGATTCAAACATTAGAGGAGAGAGATGAGATGAGAAGTCCAGGCAAGGGCTGATCTGCTGGAGTTTGTCACTCTAACTCGTTCCCTTTTTAGGCAATCAGACTATCAAGCTCCAAACAAGTAATGTATAATTGTGGGACCCAGGAAAATCCCCGTGGTGTCCCTCGCGGTAAACGGCGAGTCGAAAGGGGTGTCTTTTCTTTGAGAAGATTTGCTTGAATTTCTGTTTAAATAAACTAAAACTAAAACTCAAGTAAACTCCCTTTTTTTAGATTTTATTAAAGTCTAAGGACTTTATTTATTCAGAAAGTGAACAGAAAATAAAAAAAAGAAAAAGAAACGAAAAAAAGGACAAACAGAGAATCCCGGGACTGGGCTCGGGACGATTTACTGTAGCAATACCTGCAGGTATTGTGAGTCAGTGACCCCGAAAGAGAAAAGGGTCCCGGGCCTGGAAATCAGATCCGAGGCGCGGGTCTGACCGGAATACCGCCAGGTATTCCACCTGCCCCGGCCTCGGGATCTATTCCGAGACAGAAAAAAAAAGAAAATAATTTCTTTTTAGATTAGCTTTCCGAAACAGAAAATAAAATACGAAAGAAAAGAAATAAAAGCGAGAAGAAATAAAAAAGAAAAAAAGGAAGAAGATTCAAACCCGAGACCGAGGTCCCTATCTACAGCGATACCTGCAGGTATCTTGGGTCGGGAATCCAGAAGAGAGAGTGGCCAATTAATTTTTGAACGAGAATTAATAAACTCGGAAGAAAAAAAAGAGACTCCACAAACCACGAACCACGAGATTCGGATCCGGGGGTAAGGTTACGGATTCGAGAATAAAAATTCTCGAATCCGCCCGTTCAACGAACGGACTTTACTAAATCGGTTAAATAAAAAGAAAGAAGAGGAGGAGGAGAAGAAGAGAGTAGAACGGAGTATTAATTATTGTAATTAGTGTTATTTAGTTACATACAAATGCGATAATAAAACGAGAAGTAAATACAAGAAATAAAAGAATTAAATACAAGCGTACCTTTATTCACGAACAATCCATATTATTTAGGTCGAGTTTAGGGTTAACTCAAATTACAAGATAACATGAATAAAGAAAGGATAGAGAAAGAGAAAACAAATAAAATGCCAATTAAGTGTATGCAAAATGAGAGAAATAATGGGGGAGAAGAGAAGATGAAATCACCAAGTGTCAATACGCCAGGGTGATTTCGGTGTAGGATGAAATGGGGGATGAGAGGGGTTTTTATAGGAGAAATTAGGGTTGAGAATTAGGTTAAAAAAGAGGGGGAAAAATGCGGCATAATACCGCCAAGTATTAGGCCCAGCTGCGCGAAAAATTAGGTCGCGGCACGCTTCCCGAGGTGGATGGTGGCGCCCTGGGTCGGGCAGAACCCGCCCACAATACTGCGCAGTATCTTTGGGCTTTGAGGCGCCAGTGCGCTTCCCTAGGTCGGTCGCTCGAGGTAAACGGGTCTGACCACGAAATACCTGCCGGTATGCTGGGCCTGGGAAAAGCCCAGTTGCACGCTTCCCGAGGTGGGCCCGCTTCCCGAGGTCATCACGCTTCACGAGGCGACCCGGCCTGACCCGACAGAATACCTGCCGGTATGCTAGGCCTGGGAGAAGCCCAGGCTTTACTTTTTTGGGCTGTTTCGATTGGGCTTTTTTTGTGATTGCTTTTTTTTTGGGGGGTTTTCCTTCATTTCTTCATCTTTTTTGCATTTCAAAATTCTTGGCATTTTCCTAAAATAAAATAAAGATAAAATAAAAAATAATAAAATTACATAATTATAAGACACTTTTTGGGTGTCTACAATAATATATTTAATAAAATATTTGTTATAAAAATAATATTGTAATTTAAGTAAAATATTATGTGGAACATGATTAATTTAAAATGAATATAAAAGTTAGTAAAAGAATCAATAACAAATAAATTATTTTGAAAGAGGTCACTTCTACTATTATAAGTCAACATTACCCCATTATTAGATCATCGATCCAACTAAGGCTCCGTTCTTTTGTACGGTGCGGTGCAGTGGAATTCGAAAAAGTGTGGTGGGAGTTGTGATATGTGAGGTAGGTGAGGAGGGAGAATGTAAAAAATAGAGGAGAAAAGTAAGGAGAGAGAAAAGTAAGAATACATTTTTGTAATAATTGTGGTAAAGCATTGGTGAAGTGGCGAAGTGTGATAGAATATTGAGTAATGCGATGTGGTGCGGTACCGCACCGCAAGTTACCGCATAAAAGAACGGAGCATAAATTAGATTGGAAGTCCTTGGCCTTGGATCATCAATTTAATATACTACGTTTGATTCTAAATTATTAGCCAGTCTAACTATTTTTACAAGACCAAAACATATTACTAATTAGGTGAAAAGCTTGTAAGTTGTTTAATTTATCTTTGTAAATTCATTACCCAAGAAAAAAGCCTATTGAAAATCCAAATAAATTTATTAATTAAAAGAAAATACGACCAATAATTATTAAAATCACCAAAACGACAAATAAATTATAACAAATTAAAGAAATTTGTTATAGCAAGAATAGTTATAATTTCTTTGGGGTCTTGCTCCCTCACCAAAAAAAAAATAAAACTTCAACTAGCAAGTTGAGAAGCAATTTATTCTTTAGCCCATGAATCATGTTGACATAATTTTATTTATTTTCTTTTATATATAAAATATCCATGAATCATGTTGACATAATTTTATTTATTTATTTATATATAAAATATAGATCTATATTTTGTACCCTCTCCTTTGCCGGTACATTTAAATATTACCAAACAATAAATGATGGTATTAATTAACTTATTATGACAAGTACGGGACAGTGCACAAATCTTGTGATTGTGCAAAATTCCACGTTCTACATCCACACTTTCTGCTCTTTTTTTTTCCTAAATGAGGGAAACAAAAAGTGGTTGATAGTGTTGAATTTTCCAAAGTCAAAGTACAGCTGCCTCCTTTTTTTTATATTTTCTTTGGCCTAAAGATTTGATTATTCTGAGGTTTTACATGAAGCACGACGTTGGATTGGCAGGAAAGTATATAAAAAAAGTGAGTTGAACTACCTTTACTCGTTTCCACATCATAAAGAAGGTAAACTACAATATAATCTCGTTGTTCATACATTCCTTTTATGGACTATTTATTATTATATAGTCGTAAAGTTGGAGGGCTTTATCTTTTATACCATACATGTTTAATTTCATCTTCAACAAAATCTAATGCTGACGATTTACAAGTTTGTTGGATAAGAAGGTTTGATAATTACATGTTTAACGGATAAGAATGTCATGCCTTTTTATCATCTTCACATGAACTTCAATTCTTCAACAGCTACCTCCCTCCTTTTGCCACAAAAAAAGGAAACCACAAAAGATAAAAGCCTAATTAAACATGTGATAAGTTTTCTTATATATGTGACAATAGAAAATTATACAAAGGGTTTTTGGCTCAAAATAATCTAAAGTCGGAGATCGTTGGTTTAAAATAATCCAAATTCACTTTTTGGCTGAAAATAATCCAAACTTTTAACCTATTTACTCGGACTAAACCGAAATTGATTTCCGGCGTCGGAATGCTGACTGGGCAGCTTGAGCACGTGTTTCTTTAATTGATTGTAGTTTTGAATTTTTTTTAAATCTTATGTAGGCCCCAACTCACTTCAACTTATATTTTTGAGCACATGTTTCTTCTCTCATCAAAATTTTTGGGGTTGGATGACCAAATTTATTATGTTAAAGTTTTATTTTTAATCCATTACCATGTCATTATAAGTTTAAGTGAGTTGGGGTTAACATAAGTTTTAAAAAAATTCAAAATAAAAATCAATTAAAGAAACACGTGCTCAGACTGCTCAGTCAGCATTTCGACGCCGGAAATCGATTTTGGTTTAGTCCGAGTAAATAGGTTAAAAATTTGGATTATTTTCATCCAAAAAGTGAGTTTGAATTATTTTCAGGCAATGACCTCCGACTTCGGATTATTTTGAGCCGAAAACTCTTATAAAAATGTCAAAACGTACCAATATTTTTAGTATAACTATTTACAGCTGCAATTAATTTTTCAAATCATATTATGATTCTCCTAACACTAACTTTTTATGACCCTGCAATGCATGATAATTTTTCTATTATTATAATTAATTTATTTTAGGAATAAACTTTAACACTAGTTATTAATGAAAACTTAATAATTAATATCATCAGGAAAATTCTTACTATCATTATTCATGTAATTTAGTTGTAAATATTTTTTTGGGTTTTTGATCCACGTCAAATGATCCCTACTTTTGATGTCCTTACCGCTAACATTTGAAGGTAATTTTTTTTTTTATCACTAATAGTCCAAACTTGACCTATTTTATATCACTAAACTTTTTACCTACTTTTAGTAATTAAAAATCTAAAATTTGATGCCTAAAATAGATAAAAAATTTAGTAATAGAAAACAGGTCAACGATTTGGACCATTGTTAGTCAAAAAGTTAATTTGAATTAATTCCCAATTATTGACCCAAAAATAGAGATTATTTAGGGTCAAAAATCCTTTTTTTTTTTTTCATATTGACCTGAAGTATGTGGGCGTAAAACATACTAAAATGTGTATGTGGCTTATGATATCCTTATTCATAATCATCATAAACTTAAAATAAGTTTGTGATGCATGTATGGTTAATTGGTTATAAATATTAATCAGAGTGCATAAACCATAATACATACTAGGTTTGCTAGCTTTTTCTTAGCAACAACCATGTCATGAAGTGATATATACAACAAGGTATGCTAGTTTTCTAAGAGTAGTCCTGCAATTGGCTTAGGTAAAAAGATAGCCAACCATGGGACCAAGAGAACAGGTGGATTAACCCAAGGGGTTAGTGGATTCTTTTATACCTAAAAAAAAAGGTTAACTAAAAAAAAAACCTAAATAATTGCATTAGCTAAAATAGTAATAATAATTAATTTTTGAAATTTTAAAAATAATCAAAAAAATAAACTAAATAAATTATCACATAAAATAATAACAAATATTAATCATGTAAAATATTAATCCTATAAAATTAGCGTACCCATGCACGTAAAAAATTACTATCTTACCCTTGTTAGTCCCTCAACTGTCCTACGAGCTCAAATATTAGCAAAAATAATCACGGACTAATTTCACAAGATAACAGAATCAAAATAAATTATTAATAACATGACGATAAAAACTTTCAAAATTTTCGAGATTTTACATCATTCCCCTCTTCATAAAAGTTTCACCCTCGAAACTTAAACTTAGACTTTCCGGCTCAGCTAACAACTAATGGTCTAACTACAACCAAAAACTTTGGGGTTTCACATCATTCCCTGATTAAAAGGAGTTTTATCTTCGAAACTCAGCGTACCTTAACGTTAAATTAGGGTACTTCGATCTCATCTCCTCCTTAGTTTCCCAGGTAGCTTCGATCGTGGCATGGCCCACCACAGGGGCGGAGCTAGAAATATTTTTAGTGGGGGCCAATTTTAAAATTTACATCATATAAAATAATTACTAAAAATTTATATAGTCATGTATTCTAATAAATTAAGAAATAACCACATAATATGATAACCAACATAATTGATGATGGAAAACATACATTAATATAAAGGAGCTCTTCATCTGCTTGGAGTTCATCGGTTCATGGAGCTACAATATTATTGCATCCTTCAAAACAAATAATAATATATTAAAAAAGTGACATATATTAAAACTCATGCAAATAATAAAAAAGTTCATTGAAGATACCTCATCAGTTCAATCTTGCTCGTCTATTTTTAATGTCATCAAAATCATCTATTATCTTATCCACTGAGAATGTCTTGGCAATTTCCTTCTCGATATAAACAATCATATAGTTTCCAAGGAAACCATCTTCCATTTTGTTATGAAGACTTGTTTTGATGATTTTCATAGCAAAAAAAGCTCTCTCTGTAGTTGCAGTTGAAACGGGAAGGGTCAGAACCAAGCGTAGTGCTCTATCCACCAAAGGGTACTCTTTTAAATTTTCAGTCTCAGCAAGCACTCTACATAAATCAACAATCGTGCTTAAATTTTGAAACTTTGGATGAGTGGGGATATTTCGCTGATAATGCTTCAATTCATACTTCAAACGGATTTGTTCTTGCACTGAAAAGTCACCCGGATAATATTTTTCAACAAGACTGCATATGTCATCAGTTTTGAAAGAACGATAGCCATCCTTAGGATTTAGAGTTGCACTCAAGATCAGCAACTCTGTTGTTTGTTCACTAAACCCGCAATTTAGCTCTTTCAATTGTTGATCCACAGTTGCAGTAAATATTTCCACCCGAAAATGGTGCTCTACTGTCACAGTATGCTTTTGCTTACCTTGTACATGTAACGACCGAAGAACATCAACATATGGACCATTCATGTCAGGCATAGAAACATCATACCGCTCACAAAATAGCTTCACCGATTTTACTAAATCTTCCCATCCATCATCTCTCAACTCCTGAATTAATTGCTTGGTACTTGAAACAAGGAGCATAGCATTTACAATATCTTGTTCGTTCTTCTGTAAAGCTTGGCAAAGTGCTTCTGTGATACCCATAATCTCTTTTACTACATGTAAAATAAGCACAAAATCAAATGACATTAAGTGCTTAAGGGCACTTTTTACATCTCCTCGATGAGCAAATGAAGATAATTGAATGGCTATGTTACCAACAACAGAACAAATAGGACCATATAGTCTAATCAAACTGCATAATGATTTTAAATGTGAACCCCATCTAGTGTCTCCAGGACGTTGCAAAGTACCAATTTGATCAAGGCCCACTCCAGTATCAAGGCCACCAGAAGCAATCAAATGTGCTAACTCTTTCTTCTGGCTTTCTTGTAACTCATCATGACGTTTGGCTGAGTTAGTAACAATATTGACAATTAAGAGTAAGTTCTGAAAAAAAGTATGAACTTCTGGAACTTCTCTTGCTGCAGCAACCAGTGCTAATTGCAATTGATGGGCTAAACAATGTACATAATATGCATAAGGATAATCTTTGAGGAACAATGCTTGCAGTTCATTCCATTCCCTACACATATTAGTAGCCTCGTCATACCCTTGTCCTCTAATATTTGTAATGTTAAGATTGTGATTGGACAACACTTCACAAATCTTATTCTTGAGAGTTAATGAAGTTGTATCTTTGACATGTACTAAGTCCAAGAGCCTTTCTCGTACATACCCATTTCTGTCAACAAACCTCACAACTATAGCGATTTGTTTCATTTTTGCAACATCCATAGATTCATCCACTATCAAGTAGAACTTATAATTTCCAATTTCATCACGTATTGCAATCTGGACATTCATAGCAAGGACATGTAGGATATCTTTCTGAATTTCAGGAGATGTATACTTGGCATTTTTTGGAGCATTTTCGAAAACAGACCTCACTTCGTCATTATATGAACACAACAATTTCATCAACTCAAGAAAATTCCCTTGATTTTCTGAATCGAAGCTTTCGTCAGGTCCCCTAAATGCACAAGTTTGAAATGTCAACCATCGAATGACATCAATTGATGTTTTCACCTGCAACCTATTGCTCATGACTTCTTCAACAGTTTGTTTCTCAACAACACTTTCAATAGGGTATGATTTATTCTTCAAATTATTCAAACAACTTACTGCAAAATTATGAGCTGAATTCGAACCTTTTCCAATATGAGCAAGGAAAGCACAATCTTTTCCACTCACCTTTCGCCAGTTTCGGAAGCCTTTAACAGTAAATGTATCAAATCCTCTTTTCCCAGTAGGCTTCTTTGCAAAGAGAAAACATGGAAAACAATAAGCAGCCTTTGTTTCGGGGGATATTCTAGTCAGGTATATTTTTCGAAATAATGATAATTAAATCGACGAGGATGGCTTTCTAAACCAGTCCACTAGTAGAATTGGGGTCATTATGCGTCTGTCTAATGGCGTCTGTTTAAATGTCAGACGCCCAAACGTAGTTTTTTTAAAAATAATTTGTAAAGTGGCGTCTGATTTCTGGGCAAACAGACGCCAAAATATTTTTTTAAAATATTTAGTCAAGTGGCGTCTGATTTCTGGGGAAGCAGACGCCAAAGTTGCAGCTGATTTCTCATTCTTTGTGAGACTATTTTTAATTTTTATTTTAATTTTAAACCCGATTGGCCTGCTTGACCTTGAAACAGACGCCTTGATCGTAAAACTGTGGAGAAATTCTCTTGCTCGCCATTTGTGAACGGAAGAGAGAAAAATCGAGAGGTTGAAGAGAAGATCCAACGAAAGAGCATTTCAATTCACAAAAGTTAGGTAATTTTATTAATTATTGTTGTTTTTTAAATTATTAGGGTTATGTTCTTTTGTAATTTTTGTTATAAATTTGTGATATATATATAACCGAAAAATATAATGAATATGAATTTGTGATATGAATTTTGGATGTTTTATATGTTTTAGAATGATGATTTTTATGAATTTTGGACATAAATATACGATATATATATGAATAACGAAAAAATATGGTGAATATGAATGTGTGATATGAATTTTGTATGTTTTGTATATTTAGGAGGTTTATGGTATGAATTTTTTGATATAAAATTTTTGTTATGAATAACGAAAATTACGGTGAAAAATAGGGTTTTATGATATGAATTATGTATGTTTTTATGAATTTTTGATATAAATTTGCGATATGAATAACGAAAATAGTAGTGATCGAAATGGAATTTGTGATATGAATTTTGTATGTTTTGTATATATGTTTAGGAGGTATAGGGTTTATGAGTTTTTGATATAATTTTGTGATATGATCAATGAAAATTATGGTGAATATGAATTTGCATTGTGATATGTATATTGTACTCGACTGTATGATTAAGCATGAGTGATTTTAATTCATGAACAGATTCACGTACATTATGGAAGGGCCTCCCCATTGACGTTGGATGTACCAGAGGTTTGAACCGGGAAGGAGGGTTATCAGGGAAGAATGGGCCGCTGGGGTATATATGTTTGATCAATTTGCAAAGAGTAATTCGTATGAGTATCCGAGGACTGGAAAGTATCGGTGTCCATGTGTGAAGTGCAAGAATAAGTGCGGATTGACTCCCGATGAAGTTAAAACACATTTGTACAGGCGAGGGTTTATGGAGCGATATTGGTGTTGGGTTAGTCATGGTGAAGATTGGCGTGAATATTATGATGATGACGATGACAGTGGTGATGATGCGGTAGGTGAGGGGGAACCGTGTGCAGATAGTTCGCCGACAAACGAGGAACCCAATCAGCCACCGTTCATCGACAGAACGGAAGATATGATGAATGATTTCATCATGGCGAATGAGGCGCCTAATGCAGGAGCTCAACAATTTTATGATATGCTTCAATCTGCTCAACAGCCTCTGTGGGAAAGGTGTGCGACCCATCGAGTTGTCACCGCCGTGAGGCCCGGTCAATCACAAGTCGAAGCACAATTTGTCGGAGCAAGCAATGAACGATATCATGGAATTGATGAGCGAGACTTGTCCCCAGCCGAACCTAATGCCTAGAAACTACGATGAGTTGAAAAAGAAGGTTAAGAAGTTGGGGATGGGCTATGAAACATTTGATTGTTGCATTAGTGGGTGCATGATCTACTATAAGGACGATGCACATCTCATTGAATGTAAATTTTGTGGTCATCAGGTATAAGCCACAAAAATCGTCGAAGACAAATAAAGGTGTCCTGCATAAGAGAATGTTTTACTTTCCTTTGACGCCTAGGCGCAGCTGCGTCAGATGCATCCAAGAATACAGCCGGTCATATGAGGTGGCACGCGGAGAACAAGCGCGATGAAGGTGTTCTTTGTCATCCGTCGGACGGCGCATCATGGAAAATGTTTGACAGCGCGCATCCAGACTTTGCGAGGGAATCGCGGAATGTAAGGTTGGGCCTGTGTGCGGATGGGTTTAGCCCGTTAAACATGACATGGAAATCTTATTCGATATGGCCGGTTGTAGTTACTCCTTACAACTTGCCACCCGAATTGTGCATGACAACGCCGTACATGTTCCTCACGTGTATTATTCCAGGTACGAAGAACCCCGAAAATAAAATTGATGTCTTCCTTCAACCTTTGGTGGACGAGATGCAGTGCTTATGGTTGGGAGTTGAAACGTACGACATCTCCAAGAGACAAAATTTCAACATGAGGGCATCGTTGATGTGGACGGTCAACGATTTTCCGGCCCTTGGGATGCTTTCTGGGTGGAGCACGCATGGCGCTATGTCTTGTCCTGTTTGCATGGATGGATTGAAAGCAATGCGTCTGAAGCATGGGAGGAAAAACTCGTGGTTTGACTGTCATCGACAGTTTCTTGATAAGGGGCATGCTTTTAGAAGGAATCGAAAGGCATTTCGAAAGGGGCACACTTGCCCGGATAGAAATGTCCCACCGCGTAGGAAAAACGGTCATTCAATCTATGAGGAGGTGAAGGACTTCCCCAAGGTGACTACCCATGGCGACTTTGTAATCACGGGATTCCGAGAGAATGCTCATAATTGGAAGAAACAAAGTATCTTTTGGGAGTTGCCTTATTGGAAGGATCACGTGGTTCGACACAACTTAGATGTGATGCACATTGAGAAGAACTTTGTGGACAACATCGTAAACACGGTGATGGGGGTGACCGGCAAAATAAAGGATGATGGAAATGCAAGGAGGGACGTGGCCGATATATGCGACAGGCCTGAGCTCCATCTAGTGCCTGGTCCGAACGGTAAACCCTTGCAGCCAAGAGCCAAATATGTTATTCCCGAGAATAAGCGATTAGACGTATGTGATTGGGCACAACAGCTTCGATTGCCAGACGCCTATGCTTCGAACTTTGCAAACTGTGTCGATACATCAGGTAAAAGGTTTCAAAACTTTAAAAGCCATGACTGTCATATGTTCTTGCAGACATCATACTGCTATGCGTTCCGGGCACTTCCCGATGATGTGTTGGAGTCACTCGTTCAGTTAAGCCAATGGTTCAAGAGCCTGTGCGCCACAACATTGAAGCACAGTGATTTAGTCCGGCTTGACAAAGAAATTCGCATAATAATTTGCAAGTTGGAGATCATATTTCCCCCCGACTTCTTCAACGTAATGGAACACCTCCCCATCCACCTGGTTCAGGAAGCATTTTTTGGTGGTCCCGTTCAATATCGTTGGATGTATCCTTTTGAGAGGTATTTCGGGTGGCTGAAGAAGAAAATCAAGAACAAGGCACACCCTGAAGGATCCATGGCTCAAGCGTACCTCATGTTTGAGATTTCCCAATTCGCATCCACATACTTTGGACCGGAAGTATCATCTTCTACATCAACAGGTATGCGTGACGAAGGCGTTCCAATTAATGTCGACAATGATCCTATGTTATTGTCGGTTTTCAAGGACAGTGGGACCCCCGTGGGAGGTGTAAGCACGAGGTGGCTCGACGATCAGAAGTACAAAGCAGCACACATACACGTCCTGCTGAACTGCAAAGAAGTCAACCACTACTTAGAGTAAGCAATGCAAACTGTTCAACATTATGTTTACGATAAATTATATTCCATCCGTTCGATATAATTGATGAGCTTGTATCCCGCGCAGATTGTTTAAGAATTTCAAGTTGACTTCATTTTCTGATGCCACAGACACTCAATTGGATCAGATGATTGAATCGGAGTTCACACAATGGTTTTGAACCCAAACTGAAGGGGAGGGTAACCAGACCGATGCTAATGGTACCCAAACTGAAGGGGAGGGTACCCAAGCTGGTGGGACCCAAACTGAGGGGGAGGGTACCCAAACTGAAGGGGATGGCCAGGAGGATATTCGTACATGGTATCGAATTGAGCTAGACATTCCGGAAGATGCTCCAAAAACACCGGATGGAAGATTCATAATTGAACCATGTGGTGACTCATGAGTATCAATCATATCTCATTGACAAAACTTTGATTATATTATGAATTTATATATGTTTGTGTTTAAATATATAACAATTTGTATGACCTCTAAACTGACATCTATTTCTTATTGGTTTCAGTGTATCGCCTTATGGAGCACACGCGGTCAGGTCCATTATGGACATCGTGAAGCAAAACTTCAAAGACTTTTGGCCTAAATGGGCTAAAGTGCCTCAACAGTCAAAAGAGTTGATATTTGAGGAGTTCAAGGTAAAGTTACGTATTTAACGCCCATGTTTGCGTATACTTTTATATATATATATATGTTTATATACGTATGATTTAATTTATATAAACGTGATCGATGAAATTTATTGTCTAATTTATTATACTTGATGAAATTGATTGTCTAATTTATACGTATGATTTAATTTATACGTATGGTTTAGGGTTTAGGGTTTAGGATTAGGGTTTAGGGTTAGGGTTTACGGTGTAGGGTTAGGGTTTTATATATGTTTGTGTACGTACGTATGGTTTAATTTATTATACTTGATGAAATTGATTGTCTAATTTGCATGTTTAATTTCTTCATGTACGCATATGGTTTAAATGTAGAAAAAATACTGGTGGGAACCCCAGCATGATGGATATATCCGTGAGTGGTTTAGACGTCGGGTCATCAAACAATACAGCGACGCTATAGGCAAATCCAAAAAGCGTTGGCTGGCGGGGAAAGGCAAACCAAAATGGATTGTCGACGACGAAATTTGGAAAAAATTCGTCGAATTATGGGAAGACCCCCGGTATGCTGAAAAGTGCTCCAACATGAGCCGGGCGAGAAAGATGGACAAAGAAAAGGGCCCACCATCACACACAATGGGCCCAGTTCCATTCGGTATTGTTAGGGAAAAATTGGTAAGTTAGTTGTGAATGTTTAAATATCATGCACGTATTTGATACTAACAATTAATTATATAAACACGGTTGTATTTGATGCGTACAGAAAAAGAAAAAAGACCGTGACCCAACCATATAGGAACAATTCGAAGCGACCCATATGAGGAAAGGCACCGATCAGTGGGTGGACAACAGGTTCAAGGTCATTGAGGTAATTAAAAATCTTCATCATTGAATATCTGTGATTTATTAACGTACGAACCTAAACATTAATTAATTCATTAATTTTATTAACATACTCTTTTTATGTTTTACTAAATCAGGAGAAGATGCTTGGCGATTATGATACTTATAAACGGGAGATGGCGGCCAAGCAGCGAGAGGACGGTCAACCAGAAACTCCTCTCATGACAGCAGAAGAGTTCTGGTTTGATAAACAGCTGCAGAGTTGGGGGCACGTCGTAGGCATGGGGGCTGTGGGGGAACATATGAAGCAGCAGTTCCCCCACATCGCATCTAGGCGACGTCCACGATGGCGTGGTGACTCCTCCTCCGTCGACATCCGAGCTCAAGTTACGGAGATGAACAGAGAGCTCCAGCAGCAACTCGAGCGAGAACGACAAGCTCGCGAGGAAGATAGGCGGAGAATGGAGCAAAGAATGGAGGAACAGTTGCAGATAAAGTTGCAGGATCAAATGATGGAGATGCAACGCCGTTTGCAGCAACAAATGCATACAGAATTCGAGCAACGGATGGCGGCAATGCAACGCGAAATGCAAATGCAATACCAGCAACACCAGCAACCACCGCCGCCACCTTATAATTGGCAAGCCCCCTTCTTTGCCGGATCTTCGTCTGGGAGTCAGCCCTACACTGGACAAGGGCAATACCCTCTTACGCCCCATCCGCAGCCAGTCCCCCGCCCTCCTTATCAACCAACCCAACCTGAGCCCACCCACCCTACTGATGATGATAATAATAATGACGCCGGAGAAGAATAATTTTTTTATTTGTATTTTTTTAATATTTGAACATAATCAAACACTGACTTTTATTATTATATGTACGTAATATATTGTGCTGGTTTTGATAACTTCTTGGTCAGAGTCTAATAAGTAATTATGTTCGCAAATACGTATATATGTCGTCCCGTTTAATTATATAACTTAACGTACGTATACAAATAAATAATTAAATATCATTTCACTGATATATAGAAAATTTTTAAAAATACAATCATAATACTAATAATATAATTATAACTAAGTAAATATCCTAAATAAATATCATTCAATACGTATGATATATATATATATCTATATATATATCTATATATATATATATATATATATATATATATCGTTAAAGATTAATAATGTAATTATAACTAAATAAATAGAAAAACTGTATATCATGTATAAGTAATAATTATAGTTAATATTAATAATTATAATACTACTAGCATTATTGTTATAATAATATATCTAATTAATAATATTATTATTAATTATTAATAATTATTATTATAATTATATACATATATGCGGATAATTTTCAAACAAAATGGCGTCTGTTACGGAACCAAATGTGACGCCATTTTATCCAAATCATGGCGTCTGTTTAGCAACCCAACAGACACCATTTTTCTCTATAAAATCACCATCCAGCTGAACATTTTTCCCTCCAATTCATTTCTCTTCCTTAAATTTCCCTCCTTCATCCATCAATTTTCTCTCTAAATTCCATATCCTTTCAATTCCCTCCACCTCAAATCAATTCACTCCACTAATTAATAAAATTTACGAAGATTGAAGATTGAAGATTGAAGATTGTAGTTATTTTTTGTGTCTTATTAGTTATAAACTTCAAAAACTCTGAAAATAGATATTTATTATAATTTGTTTTTGTAATTTTTACACACATATATGTATATGAAATTGTACATTTTAAATTCCATATAAACTGTATTTTTTTCCATTAATACAATTTAATTTGTACTATATATTATGTAAACTATATTTTTTCGTTACTAATATATGTTTGTATTTTTTGGAGTTTTTATTAATGACGTATATAATTTGTTTTTATATTTTTTATCATTATTAATCGTAATATTTTTCGTTATTATTGAATTTTTTATTACAAATAATAATTAAATTTATAATTTTCTTTATTATATTTAGTACAATGAAATAAATATAAAAAACACATAATATTTTTGATTATGTTAATCATAAATTTTTTTTTAAATTTATGTGGAGTTGGCGTCCGTTAACTGCTTAATCAGACGCCAAATATAGCGTCCGTTTAACATTTAACAGACGCCACCTCAGCTGAAAAGCCGCCTCGTAGACAAGATCGGCAGCGATCTGGATACCGACGCGAAATATGGCGTCTGTTTTTAACAGACGCCAACGTCAGACGCCTTTTCAAAAAGGCGGAACAATATTTGGCGTCCGTTTAAATCAGACGCCAAAATCATTTTGGCGTCCGTTTAACCCCTTTCCAGACGCCATTTACAGACGCATTTAGGGTTAAATTCTACTAGTGGTCGCTTCATACTCATCTTGATAAGGCTGAAAAGGTCCATACTTCATATATGCCATTTGTTTTTCATCTCGTTCATTTATAGGTGAAAGAACCCTAGAAGGGGGGGGGGGGGGGGAGGGGTGAATAGGGTTGTATTATAAATTCTGCACTTAATCAACACAAATTGGTTAGTAGCACTTTTACAAATTGAATAATACTTCTTTATTGATTGAATATAAAGTGCTAAAACAGAAGGAGGTTACAACTCGGCTCTATTGAGGATCGTGAGGTCCTCAACAGGCTTACGGAGGCAGATGACTCCACAGATGTCTTCTAGACTTGAGGCCTCACAGAAGAGGCGATTACAAAAGGGGGAAACAACTTTGAAGCGAGAACACTTTCTCACTTCAAACACATGACCTTAGAGGTCTTCACCAGAACACTCACTGGCTACAAAAACTCATCATTCAATATAGTGACTACAACTCATAATATTATCACTCCAATATTCTTACAACTCAGAACTTTCTAGGCCAAAGTTCCTACTCTGATTTTCTTCCTTGGAAATCTTGGTTTTACGTGGAAGAGGTTGACAGAATATATAGTCTTGAGAGCTTCTAATCAGCAACGACTTCTTTCCTTCTTCAAGGATTGTTTCCTTCTTTGGAGGATCTTCAATCTTCCACAATATTTGCAAGTTGCTGCGATTTCCTTCCTTTTGATCTTTGTGAAAAGGAATATGAGTTGTTATAATATCAACTCCAGAACAAAAGGAAAGAATAAGATTAGGATTTGAGTGATACTTCCCTGAATTAATTTTGACGATCTTTCAAACAAAATACTTGCGCTGACGTTGGAGGTCCTCATAGCAGAATGTGGTGAGGTCCTTAGAGCAGCCTGAGATTCTTCAATCTCCCCCTTTTTGTTTGAAAGACAAAATTCCAGAGTGACTCTATACATATATTCTCAATGTGCTACAAGTGCTAAGAGCAACGGTAATGGAAGCAATAGTGCATGCACATAATAGCAAGTTAGTAGTAGCAATAGTTCAACATATTAGTGCGATTACAGTCCAAGGACTTCTCCCCCTTTTTGTCTTTAAGACAAGAAGGAAGCAGGAGAATACAAGCACTGATTTGTGTGGCCAAAAAGATAAGAGAAAGATAGAAGGAGGAGAGGAGGAAGGTAAAAAGGTAAGAATCTGAGTTACCTATGGGAGAGGTAGTTAGATGACTTCGATCGGACCCATTTTAAATTGTGAGGTGCTTGAGACGACATACTGATGGAGGCATCAGAGGTCTAGACATGCAGAGAGTTGACGTACCTGGGAGGAGGAGAGGGACCACATGTAGGGAGAGGGGATAATAGGACTTCCCCTCAATTTGACAACTTTTGCATAGGTTGAGGTCCTCATGATAGAAGGCTCCCCCTTGAATGGTGCGGGTGGAGTTGTTTCGCGACCTTCCCAATGTCTAGGATCTTGTCTTGGCTTTTGTCTCCAAAGTTCACTCTTCAAATCTTGTTGCTTCTCAGTTTGCAGAACTTGGTTGGATCTCTGGTCGTGTATCTGAGGCATACCTGCAGTAGAAGACACCATACCTTTCGTGGTCTCTGACCAAGGATGAGATCTTTGCACGGAGGTCCTCTATGATAGCTTTCTCTGAGAGGCGGAATATTTGGGATAGGAATGAGAGGTCTTTTGTCGGTCTGGAAGGGAGGACTTTTGGACCGATAGTTTTTGAGAGGTGGTGTATTGGGTGTGGGAAGAAGAGGTCCTCTGGGAGGATGATTTGTAGGAACTTTGGTCCGAGGTTGAGAAGAGGGGTTGTGGAGATTGGTTTACTTTGGTAAGGATGGGAATTAGTGACTGCCTCATTGGATAATTGAGTGATGGTTTTATGGCAGTCTTTGACCTCAAGAGATAGTTTATTGCTTTCTGTGAACAGGAGGTCATTTTGAGAGTTCAAGCTTTCTATGGCCTCACTGAGACTTTGAACATGGTTGGTAAGGTGCTTGATTCTTTCTATCAAGGACTTAGAGTATTTAAAAAGATGCATACACTTATGAGCAAGATGTAATGGTGAAAGATTAAGGAGGTCATCAATGTTTACCTCGTCATGAGATGAGGTTGGATCTTGATCCTCACTTGTGTTTGCCATCAGACATACATTTGTTATTTCTTCTACCTCACTGTGGCCTTCACTGGAATCACTATCACTCCATATTGCCATCATGCCTTATGGTTTTGCCGTTGAGGCCGACTGTTTCTCTTGTCTTTATTTCTTCTGGCGTGACGGCAGTCCTTCACAAGGTGTTTTGAGCTGCCACATCCAAAACAAATAAATGGGTCGACATCTTTTCTTAATGAGGACTTACCTTTTGAGGTTGCTTTTTTTTTTTGTCCATCCTTGATGTATCCTCGAAAGGTCACATTTTTCTTGTATAATCTTCTGAACCCTCTAGCTATCATTGCCATTGTATCTTCCTCCTCCTCCTCATCTGACTCACTGTCAGATTTACGTACTGCCTTGAGGGAAATTCCCTTGGGTTCTGAGAGGTCATTCAATTGGATCTCATAGGCCAATAGTTTTCTAATGAGTTCCTCCAGTTTGAGGACCTTGAGATCTTGAGCTTCTTCAATGGCTGTGACTTTTGGACCCCATTTTCTTCTAGGCAAGCATCGGAGGACTTTTTTAACTTGTTCCTCATTTGGGTAGGTTTTTCCCAGAGATATGAGGTGGTTGGTGATCTGCTGAGTCTTTTGAACATCTCTTCAGTAGTCTCGTTTTCTTCCATTTTGAATGCCTCATACTTCTGGGCGAGAATGTCCAACTTGATGTCGTTAATTTGGCTTGTGCCTTCGTATGAGGTGACCACATAGTCCCAAAATTGTTTGGCATTTTCATAGTTAGAAATACGTTCGAAGTCATTTGAATTCAAACTGCAATATAGCAAATTTAGAGCACAAATATTTTTTCCCAAAGTTATGAGCTCTTCAGTTGTCATCTCAGTTCTTTCTTTTGGGACATTCTGGTTTGCAGTGTTCTTCTTCGTGGGAGTGGGGAAATTTCCTTCAGTGACTATGACCCAGAGGTCCTCATCCTAATCTCTGAGGAATATTTCCATCAGCCTCTTCCACATTCTGTAATTTTCACCAGTGAGGAGTGGAGCTTTTGTTTTCAAGCGTCCATGAGGAGCTTTAGTTGTGTTGAGGCCGGCCATGATCTTTACCATGAGTTGTTAAACTCTTTAGATCTGTGGACATGCTCTGATACCAATTGAAAGAACCCTAGAGCGGGGGAGGGGGTGAATAGGGTTGTATTATAAATTCTGCACTTAATAAACACAAATTGGTTAGTAGCACTTTTATAAATTGAATAATACTTCTTTATTGATTGAATATAAAGTGCTAAAACATAAGGAGGTTACAACTCGGCTCTATTGAGGATTGTGAGGTCCTCAACAGGCTTACAGAGGCAGATTACTTCACAGATGTCTTCTGAACTTGAGGCCTCACAGAAGAGGCGATTACAAAAGGGGGAAACAACTTTGAAGCGAGAACACTTTCTCACTTTAAACACACGACCTTAGAGGTCCTCACCAGAACACTCACTGGCTACAAAAACTCACCACTCAATATAGTGGCTACAACTCAGAATATTATCACTCCGATATTCTTACAACTCAGAACATTCTACCCAAAGTTCCTACTCTGATTTTCTTCCTTGGAAATCTTGGTTTTATGTGGAAGAGGTTGACAGAATATATAGTCTTCAGAGCTTCTAATCAGCAACTGCTTCTTTCCTTCTTCAAGGATTGTTTCCTTCTTTGGAGGATCTTCAATCTTCCACAATATTTGCAAGTTGCTGCGATTTCCTTCTTTTTCTTTTAGAATCTGAAAAGGAATATGAGTTGTTATAATATCAACTCCAGAACAAAAGGAAAGAATAAGATTAGGATTTGAGTGATACTTCCCTGAATTAATTTTGGAGATCTTTCAAACAAAATACTTGCGCTGACGTTGGAGGTCCTCATAGAAGAATGGTGTGAGGTCCTCAGAGCAGCCTGAGATTCTTCAATAAGATAACTATCAATTGGTTTACGCAAGCCTGGATCATGCACCAAAGAATTTTCATATGAAACTTCTGGTTCAATTCTAGGAGACTTACGGGAAGGTTGTTGTTGTTCACTATCCAAATTAGGTTGATTTTCGTTTAAATTTGCATCCACCTCATAAGTTTGTGTATTATCTTCAAGAACAAATTCTTCATTTTTTTTCTTAAAAAAGGAATCAATTGTTCTTTTTGATATGATCTTATTGACCTATAAAATTATAAAATACAGATTATATTAACTATTCAAATTATGATCAATTTAAACACAAAAAAATTAAATAGATAAAATACCCATTCAATAATTATATTTTTATTAGACACAAAAATTAATAACTTAAATAAAGTTCACAAATTAAATAAACATACTATTATTCCTAAATTGATCTATACAAAAACTTATTCATTAATTTAAGTAAACAATGTAAAGTAATCAACAAATAAATAATTGTTTTTAAATGCTTAATAATTCAATTGTTTGTTTATTTATATGAGTGAATGAGTGAAAAGTAAAGGTTGTAAAGCAAATAAGCATCATACCTTTTGTATGGGTGATGGTATGACAACTGATGGTAAGTTGGCTTTGTCCTCTGACTCTGAGACTTTGAATTAATTCAACTGATTCCTCTACGTCACTGCCATCTGCAGTCTGCCTCTGGCCCTCTGCGCCAATGTCTCTGTGACTCTGTTTGTCCCTTCAACTTCCACAATTCAATTCAACTGATTTTTTTTTTTTTAATTGGAGGAGAGAAGGTATTAACCTAGTAATTGGATATTGAATTTAATGGGCCCAAAACAACGAAACTGATATGTTTTTTTTAAATTCAGGGGGGGAGGGGGGCTGGCCCACACTAACCCCCTACCTACGCCCCTGGTCCACCAACCGCACGTTTACTAAAGGAACAGTCTTTCTCTGAAGATGCTTCTATCTGCGATCTAAAATCTCAAGCGCCTGCTCCTCATACATCAGGTGTTTTCTCAACTATAAAGGCTTTGGTTCGATCACATGAGTAGGTTCAAGTATGGTACATACTTCCTCAACTAGGACATATGAAACACATTGTGTACCAACGGTAGGTCCCCATGAAGTTCCAACCTGTAGGCAACTTCTCGTATGCGCTCCAAGATCGGGTACAATATGATGTATCTTAGGGTCAACTTCCTTGATTGCCCGAACCTCATGACCCCCTTTGTTAGTGAAACCCTCAAAAGTACGTACTCCCCCACTTCAAACTCCAAGGGTCTGTGCATCCTGTGAGCGTAGGTCTTTTGGCAACTCTACGTTGCTTTCATCTTATCTTGGATCATTCAGACCTTCTACGTCAGAACTTGGATTAGGTCGGGTCTGATTATGAGGGCTTCGCCAATGTCCTACCAGCACATGGGAGTTCTACAACTATTCCATACCAAGCTTCAAAAGGTGATATTCCAATGCTAGCAAGGAAACTATTGTTGTACGAGAACTTGATTAAGGCCAACTCATCATCCCACGAGTCTTGGAAATCCAATGTACATGCCCTTAGTATGGCTTCGAGGGTTTGGATGGTCCTCTCAGTCTGACCATCTGTCGTAGGATAAAACGCGGTGCTAAAAGTGAGCTTAGTACGGAAGGCCTCCTATAGCTTCCTCCAAAACCCTTATTGGAGTCTGGTGTCCCTGCCCGAGACTTAGAATTTGGGACTCCATGTACCTGTACTATCTCGTTTACATAGGCTTGCGCCAGTTGGTCCAATGTCCAAGTGTTAGCCACAGCGAGGAAATGAGCGGACTTGGTTAGTCAGTAGATAATTACCTAAATATCGTTTTTCTTCTCCTTGTCCTCGGTAACCCCACTACGAAATACATGGAGATCGAATCCCATTTTGACTTCGAAACCTCTAGCACTTGTAATAACCCCGCGGGTCGTTGATGCTCTCAGCCTTTACCAGCTAACATATAAGACAATTGGCTACATACTCAGCCACTTCTTGTTTCATGGTGCTCCACCAGATCATCTGCTTGAGATCTTTTTATAGCTTGTTCCCACCTGGATGTACCGGGTGTGGAGTGTTGTGCCCTTCGTCCAAAATGTTCTTCTTCAGCTCCTCCATGTTAGGCACACACATGCAGTTATGAAACCTCAGTGTGGTGTCTTGTAGACTACAAATCCAGGTGCCTTACAAGACTTCCTCCCTTATCTTGACCAGTTGTACATCTAGCTCCTGAGCATTCTTAATTTCCTCCAGAAGGGTGGGTTGTACCTCCATAGCATTCAACAATGCTTTCTTCCTTGGAACAACCACATTAATCTCTAGCCTTCGGAACTCCTCACACAACTCATGTGGTAACGTCACCAGGTGGTTCGCAACGCGTACGGTATAGGGTCTGTGATTTATGGCATCTGCAACACATTAGCCTTTCCGAGATGGTACAGGTAATTGACGCTATAATCCTTTAGAAACTCCAACCACCTAGTTTGGAGGAGGTTCAACTTCTTCTGGGTGAAGAGGTGCTTCAGACTTTGGTGGTCAGTAAACACTTTGCAGTGCACCTTGCAAAGGTAGTACCTCCAAATTTTTAGGGAGAAGACTACTGGCGCCAATTTTAGATCGTCCGTAGGGTAGTTTTTCTCAAGAGTCATCAACTGTCGAGACGCAAAAGCGATCACCTTGCCATTTTACATAAACACGCATCCCAACCCATTGTGTGAGTCAGTGTTGTAAATCACAAGTCCTTTGTTCCCCTGAGGCAAAACAAGGATAAGGGTCGAGGTGAGTCTCTACTTCAATGTCTAAAAGGCTTGGTCACACTTTTCTAACCAGGAAAACTTCACGGACTGCTTAGTCAAGAAGTCTTGAATGAACTTTCTGTAATAGCCTGCTAGTCCTATGAAGCTCCTCACTTCAGTTGTGTTCTTCGAGATTGGATTAGTGATGGCCTCCACCTTCTCAGGGTCTACTACTACTCCATCCTTAGACACTACTTTCGACACCGGAATTTGCACCGACAAAATTCCGACCCGTCAAAACACAGCAAGTCAATGGGTTGAACACTAAAATGGGTCATTGGGCCTATGGTATGGTCAAGACATGCCCAACAGATTAGAGTGGCCGAAGACATGAAGGCTGCTTAACCTTGACAAGATTACAACCTAGCCCATCATGAGAATCCATCCCATGAAAATTCACAAAGGCCGTATATAGCCTTTGGAAGTAAACAGCCGGACCATTGCTGACCGCCAAGTCAGCAATCTATGTGCTTAATTCTCATAGGCCGCTTAGTGAACCGCGTCGGGTTCGGGTCTGAGCTTCCAAAGCCGGGCTTGTGGATGATGATAAGAAGGAAGAAATCCCGACCCGAGATTTCTACACTAAACCCGCTCATCCGGGCATGTTCAAGAACAGATATACCTTTTCAAAGGGTGGATTGATGAGTATCGGGTTGAAATGGTTAAGGCGAGTCGTCCGACGTTGGAGCTTGGAGAGGCTCGGGTCTTGCCCTCTAACCCCGTGGGCCTCGGGGTCATGCCGAGCCGTCTCAGGACGAGAAGCATCGAAGAATCGGGGTTCGAGTGTAGTCCTGAGAACAATAAAATTCAAAGTAGGAGCAGCGCCGGCAAACAGTGGTAGGTCGCGCCCGAGTCACTTGGCGTAGTGCCCGTGACACCCGACTGTCTGAGTCGTCGTGCCCGTCACCCATGTCGTCGCGCCCGCGACGTATTGATGAGGCCAGCCATGAAATGGAGGTGATCAGCGTTGCGCTCGGGACCAAGCCTGTCACGCCTGTGACAGATGCACGTTGCGCCCGCGACGTCTCTGGTCGCTCCTGCGACCCCAGTCGGCCAGCTAGAGATGATGGCGGACAGCAGCTGGTCACGCCTGCGACCCTCCTGCGACAGGCGTGCTGTTTCGTCTTTTTTGCTTAGTTTTGGGTTTAATTTCCTGTTTAGTATAAATACCCTTTTAGCTTGTTTTTCAAGATAGTTTTTGATGATGAATTTTGAGGAGATAGGCTCAAGAGAAATCCTCTCAATTGGAGAGTGTTGTAATTGTGGGTTTTCAAACCCTAATCAGTGAAGCTAATCCTTTGGGTGGAAGTTGCTTGGTGACTTCTCTTCTTTGTGAGTGGGTGGTTATCCTACACTCTTTGTGAGATTTCTTGGGTGATTCAAGACTCTTTGCTTGTGGGAAATCCTTGTGCAAGTGTTTGAACATCTAAGTTCAATTTGGTGAGATTTCTCTCTTTTGAATTGTCCATATCCTTTAATTTCATGTTTATTTCCATTAATCCAAAAACCCTAAAAAATTGGTTCATGGTGTTTATAAGTTCTATGGGTGGATTTTCATTATCCACATGTTTGTTTAGACCCTAGGCTTCCGTGCATCCCCTCTCCATTTGGTATCAGAGCTAGGCATATAATTCATAGTTGTTGGATATTTATTGTTTGTGCCCGGAATTGTTCTTGTTGATATTTGGTGGTGATATTTGGTGTTCTTGGTGTTGTTGATATTGTTGAGCAATTTGGGTACCCCCATTCCCTGTGTTCATCCATTGTTGTTGGGTGTGATTTTTGTTCTTGATTGTTATTGAATGGTTGGAAGTATTATTGGAGCTTTGTGGTGAAAGTTGGAAATTGTGCACGGAAGGTGTTCGATGAAATGATTGTGAGGATTTGTTGTGTTGGTGGTTGTTTTGTTGGTGGATATTATTGGTGATGGTTGTGTGGCCACCGGGTTCGTTCTTCTTGGTGCATTCCCCTTGCCGGTTTCACCCCATTTTCCTCCACAAAACTAGCCTCGCAAAAACCCCCTCAAAATTTCCTAGCTACAAAGAACCCAAGCATCCATCCGCTCAAATTATACACCCCACAAGAAAACCAAGCTCCACAAATGGCCTCCATGTTCTACACTTCGGGAAAATATGATGTCCCTTTCCCCTAAACCCAAACCCAAGTCAACCTTCGAGGAGACTCTTCAACGTATCGAAGAAAAGGCTCTAGAAATGAAACGTCGAATGAGTGACTTACTCCGCGCTACGACCCCTACGCAACTAGAGTCCTCGAAAAGAGATCGTCGTATTTCAACTCGGTCTCCTAGAACCCACTATAGTGATTATTCGAGGTATTTTGATGATTATCGACATGGCGGTTCTCGAGGAAGAAGAATGGAGGAGAAGGTTACTTCATGGCCTTCTAGGAAGGGAAGTGCTCACTCTTGGAGTAAGGCTTCATCTAAGGGAAGTCGAACTTCAAAGCTACCCAAACCATCTTCTCGAGTTCATAAGAAAAGTGCGGAATATCTTAGGAAGCTCAAGGGTAGAAAATGCTTTATGGTCACTACCAAGCCCAATGCCCCACGAAGATGGTTGAAAATTCCAAAGCAAGTGAGGTAGCCACATCAGAGGCTCCTAAGACTAGTGTTGAGGCTCGCGCGCAAGAAGGGGAGAGTTCAACTCCTAGGCGATCCTTTATCATGACCAAGGATTCCCGGGATAACTCTCAACGGGAGAATATCTTTTGAACTCGATTCACCATCGGCGAGAAGGTAGCTACGGTCATCATCGACAGTGGGAGTTGCACCAACTTGGCCTCTACATACATGGTTGAGAAACTCAAATTGCCGGTCTCGGCTCATCCTCAACCGTATAGCTTGAAAGGGTTAAAAGATGGCGGCGACTTTGAGGTAACCCAACAAGTCTTGGTCTCTTTCTCCGCTGGTTCTTATGAGGATAGTGTTCTTTGTGATGTTGTCCCCATGGATGCTTGCCATTTACTACTTGGTAGACCTTGGCAATTTGATCGGCATGCTATCAACGACGGTCGGAGGAACACTTACACAATCCGTATGGGAGGAAAGAAACTCAAATTCACTCCTTTACTTCCTTTCGAAACTGATACACCAAAACCCGGGGTGGGAAGTGAGTTGAGGAACCTTCCCCTTTTGAGTGAAACACGGGATGAGAGTGCTTTGAGCAAAGGAAAGTCACATCGGGCATTACTTTTGCGAAAAGGCGACCATAGTGAGAGTGTGAATTCCCAAACACCACAAAATTTTCCTATTCCATCCCTTGACCCCTTACCTCCACAAATCAAGCCCCCAACCTCTTTCTTTCATTTGAACGAAGGGTATATTGTGGGGTTTGAAGCTAGTTGGGTGTCTAGTGTGATTGCTTGTGGCCTTCGGAATGTTCGTAGTTTCTCAGAGCCAATTGAAGGAGAGTGCCTCAATTTTAACTCCCAAGAGTTGAGGGCAACTCTATTTCAAGAGGGGGAGTATGAACTGTGTCGGATTCGGGTCCGAGCTTCCAAAGCCGGGCTTGTGGATGATGATAAGAAGGAAGAAATCCCGACCCGACATTTCTACACTAAACCCGCTCACCCGGGCATGTTCAAGAACCGATATACCTTTTCAAAGGGTGAATTGATGAGTATCGGGTTGAAATGGTTAAGGCGAGTCGTCCGACGTTGGAGCTTGGAGAGGCTCGGGTTTTGCCCTCCAACCCCGTGGGCCTAGGGGTCATGCCGAGCCGTCTCGGGACGAGAAACATCGAAGAATCGGGGTTCGGGTGTAGTCCTGAGAACAATAAAATTCAGGGCAAGAGCAGCGCTGGCAAACAGTGGCAGGTCGTGCCCGTGATATCCGGCTGTTTGAGTCGTCGCGCCCGTCACCCATGTCGTCGCGCCCGCGACGTGTCGATGGGCCAACCAGGAAATGGAGGAGATCAGAATCGCGCTCGGGACCAAGCCTGTCACGCCCGTGACAGATGCACGTCGTGCCCGCGACCCTAGTCGGCCAACGACAGATGGTGGCGGACAGCAGCTGGTCGCGCCCGTGACCCTCTTGCGACACGCGTGCTGTTTTGTCTTTTTTGCTTAGTTTTGGGTTTAATTTCCTGTTTAGTATAAATACCCCCTTAGCTTGTTTTTCAAGATAGTTTTTGATCATGAATGTTTAGGAGCTAAGCTCAAGAAAAATCCTCTCAATTGGAGAGTGTTGTAATTGTTGGTTTTCAAACCCTAATCAATGAAGCTAATCCTTTGGGTGGAAGTTTGTTTAAACCCGATTTTGCATGATTTTCCCCTTTATTTTATGACTTTTAGCTTGTTTTTATTAATTAAATTAGGCTTTTTTTTATGTTTTTAGTAATTTTGCAATTTTATTAGATTTTATCAGAGTTTTTATCATTTTTAGCTATTTTTAGTACTAATTTGAATCAAATTTGTAAAATCGAAAAATAAAATAAAAACCTAAATTTTCCTAATCCCAAATCAGCCCAATTCCCATCTTTCCTCTTTTCTCCTAATCGGCCCACATGTTTCCCCAGCCCAAAATCAAAATCAAAATCCTAAACCCAGCTAACCCATACCCTAATACCCGGCGACCAAGATACCCGCCCCATTTCCCCATCCATTTCTACCGAATACAACTACTCCCACCTAAACCCTAATTCTCATTTTCCCTCTTTTCCCTCTTTCATTCTCTTCGTCCCTCATCTCCCTCTCTTTCTCTCTCGTTCTCTCATTCGCAGACCACCGAACACCCACATACACCATTTATGTAGCGGGCGCTACGCCCAGAACATCTTTGGGGCCGAGCTGGACCGTACCCACGGTCCTGATGACCGCAGCCACGGTGGGTTCAAGGCTTGTCCAGGGGGTGGAGAGGCCGAGCAAGACCGTACCCACGGTCTTGGGAGACCGTACCCACGACGGTGCGAAGGAGAGAAATTTCGCCTGACCTAAATCGCCAGACCGTGCCTACGGTCCAGAGGCACCATGCCTACGGTGTTGCGAAGAGAAACGAAATCTGCAGTTCGCTACGCAGGACCGTGGCCACGGTCTCATAGACCGTGCCCACGGTCCCCTGCAGTTACGTTTTTTCTGCTGAATGAAGTGATGAGTTTTGAGTAACTAACTTTGCTTGTATATATTGCTATTAGGTCTTTTAGCAGAGAACACACACTTTATCATACATTCTACCATATTCTATCATATTTTAGCAACATTTTAGCTTTCAATTCGAGTAATTCCTTAGTGATTAGTGGGTGTTTTACTTGGATTATTGCTTTTGCACTGGATTTCATTGGAATTCTATTGAAGTTTTGAAGACTTATCTTATTATTGGAGCATTGGATTCTTATTATTCTGGAGCATCTTCCTTTGGCATCAAATTAATGAGCATTTCTTAACTCTTACTCTCTTTAGTTCATTATTTACTCTTTAATCTCTGTTTTTGTTATTAGAACTACTTGGTGTTTGTTGATTGTTGTTATTGTTGTTTTGAATATCTTTCTAAGTATGAATGAAGTTATTATTATTGATAGCATGTTAGATAAGATGATTAGAGGCTAGAACCCTTATGGGTTAGGGAGAAACTAAGGATGTGAATGGTGTATTTGAATTGGGTTAGCAATTTTAGGAGGTGATTTGTAGTGGAATCAATTTCCAACTCCCATTCTTCCCTCAAGTAGGAGGTATTTGGGGTACGAAAGACCCCGAATACATCCAACACTTGAGTTGGAAGGTTGGAATTGGGATAGTTAGTATTCTATTCACGAAAGCGAACAGAAGCTAACTAGAGAGTCCCGTTTCTTTAACCCTCCGGGTCCGTGGTGGGCTTGTAGGAAGTTTATCCGGATTATCCTTGAAAAGGGAAATCCGGTGGGTTTATTCTAACGGGATTGTCACTTGATTCTACTATATTGTTGCTTCCTAGTTGCAAAACCCTCGTCCTTATTGCCGTTTACGTCCCGAAATCTCCCGACACCCATTGTTTCCCATTTGATTGAACCATAGTTGTGTTTGTTCTGTGTCACCATAAACCTCTTGTTATCTCGTGATCCTAAACCTCACCTAGAGTCAATTAGTTCTAGCCAAGGCCCCTAGCTCCTTGAGAAAAGAACGACAAAACCGAGGTCCACAAAACCACTGTTACAAAGTTGCTTGGTGAATTCTCTTCTTTGTGAGTGGGTGGTTATCCTACACTCTTTGTGAGATTTCTAGGGTGAGTCAAGACTCTTTGCTTGTTGGAGATACTTGTGCAAGTGTTTGAACATCTAAGTTCAATTTGGTGAGATTTATCTCTTTAGAATTGTCCATATCCTTTTAATTTCATGTTTATCTCCATTAATCCAAAAACCCAAAAAAATTGGTTCATGGTGTTTATGAGTTCTATGGGTGGATTTCCATCAACCACATGTTTGTTTAGACCTTAGGCTTTCGCGCGTCCCGTCTCCACTTAGCCTTTGTGAATATATTCAATTTTGGCGCCCGAATTTTCCTAGCATCCCTTGATATCTGCCCTTGCATTTGACCTCAAATTGACTTGGATATGATCAAAAGCCGCATAGCCTTTGATCTTACATGGGAGGCATGATTTTTGGGACGTGTTCCCTCATCTTTCCCTCCAAACCTATCACCTCTCCACCTATAAATACCTCATCATTTTCACTCATTCATCACCAATTATCATCATCATACTACCAAAACTCTCTCCATATTATTCTACTTCTTTTACATAATCACTCTCATTATCACCATATCACCATCCATACACAACCTTCCTTACCATTACAAGCATCCTCCCATCCAAGCTCCAAACCGAGTTCAAGTCAAGGGATTGATCTTCATTTCCATCTTATCCGCTATCTAGCAAGGTTTGCTCATCTTTGTTAATCATGTAATTCATGCTTTAATTTCTCACTTGTACATTATTTTGTAAAGAAAAACCTCTTTATTTTAACGTTGCATGTTTGAGAATATAACATTGTGAAATCTATTAAACTTCTCCCCGCTCTTTTCATTTCGAATTCGATTTTAATAGTCTATTTTCTAACAGGCAGATTCGAGAATTCTTTTAATTCTCGAATTCGTAACCTTGCGCCCGGACTTAGAATTCGGATTTGTAGACCGGAGTCATCTTTTATTTCTTTTGGTTTGTCGATTTTCTTAAATCGGCTGGCGACTCTTTATTCCTTTATAACCTCTTTTTATTATTAAAAATACACGTTTTTGCATTAAAATACTTAGAAATGATTTGATACCTCCATATTCACCAACCCAAGACCGACCCAAGAGAAAACGAGCATGGAAATCAGCAAAGGCTATGCAATCTTTGCTAATTTCCACCCATTTTTCTCTAGGCCGAAGAAGCGCTGACCCAACCACAAAATCATTACAGTAATTTCTGGTGGCCCATATGTGTTCTTTTTGGCCCTGGTTTGGGAATGGGTCGGTAACAGGACATTGATAAATTATTTTTGTGCAATTTCGAGTATTTTTATAATATAAATGGGTTTGTAAATAAATAAAGTTTCATCACTTCGAAAACGAATTTCGAAAATAAAAATATCCTTATTTAACGATTAAGCAACCTTAGTCGGCTCCTGATCACTTAAGTAGCGCATCCGAAACAATTTCCTAAACGGGGATTCTTTCCGGGTCCTATAGATTGGTGACTCCACTGCAGTGGCGAATCTAGGATTCAAAGTCAGTGGTGTCAGATATTTTTCTAAGAATTGAACACAAATAAACGCTAAAATAAACGTCAAAATATAACCAAGTCATGATAGTATAATACATAAACGTCAAAGTAAGTGGTAAAAATGATATTAAGTAACTACTACATACTTACACTGAACAACCTCCACAATTTCACATAAATAGTATATAATTCAATTTATATGTGCACAAATTAAACGATAGTTTAACAACGTACACATACAACAAGCAAACCCTAATTTAATCATATTGATTTAATCACAAAAATTTAATTTATAAATTACAACTAAATATGATAATAAATTCAATCAAGCGAAAAGAGTATAATTCGATTTATAAGTGTACAAATGATAATTTAACAATTTTGCTCATTCATACACATACGAATGATACAACAAGCAATTAAGTGAATTAACAAACCTTAATTTAATCACATTGACTTAATAACATAAATTTAATTTATAAATTGCAACCAAGTATGAGAATAAATTCAATAGAGTGGAAAGAGTAACTTGAGAAAAGAATAACACAGTGAAAAGATTGTGTTGTAGGCGCGAGTGAAAAGAAAAAAAAAGTATGTTGGCTAAGAAAAAGGGGCCTACTGTCGGCTAAAAAGGGCAGCGCCCATGTAAATTAAAAAAAATTATTCGCAGCAGCTAAAAGGCGTCACCGGAGTTCGAACCCACGACCAATATGACCAAACAATCCCATCTCTTTCACGCGCGTTGCCAGCAAGCTACAACATTCCTTCTGATTCTTTATGGTGTCAAACTTTATATAACCTAAAGCATTTTTTTTTTCCAGAACTGATTTTTTTTTTTTTAAAATTTTAGTGGTGTCAATTGACACCACTACCATGCATATAGATCCGCCCCTGCTCCACTGGGGACTTAAACTTAAAAAGAGGGTAAAACTTGAAAAAATTGAGTTGATTTGAAATTGTAAAAGGGAAAAGTTGATTTATTTCGCAATTTTATTATTCGTTTTAGGCATTTTTGTATACCGGGCAACTCATCGAGTCTTTTGACGCGTGAGCACAAATTAAAGGAGATGGTTTTGGAAAAACTAGGATTTTTATCCGAGAGCGGGTGGCCACTACTATAGCGATGCACTCCACAATCGCTAAGCATTTGGTCTCTCCACTCCCCGTATTATACTCCAAGGCTTCCTTGAAGTCTGACGAGCAACACCTCATACACTTTACCAACAAATTTTATAAGAGTGAAGTGCACCGAGGCGATAACATGTGGTAGGCCATATTAACCCAACCATAAAAATCCATGAACATAAAGCCTTGGTTTATGTTACCCCTCATGTGTATGCTACGTGTATATGTGTTCCCATTTCCCCTTTTCTTGTTTGTAAAGAGTTGACCCTAGTTTAGAGGCTTCGTTCTAGTCCGTATAAAATTCATTGGGTTGAGAAGAAGATTATTTATTAATTAGTATAATTAACCCAAAGACATTATGACTAGCCTAGTGGAAGGTCCCGTTTATGTACAAGGGTTGATTATTTTAATTAATAAATAAAAATTGACTCACCTTGGATGATATTGTATGACCCTTTATGATGTCCTCTTAACAAAGGTCCAAAATAAAATCTAATTAAAAGTCCAATAAAGTTAGTGGATCGCGTCTTAGACTGCATAATAATCACTAGGTTTGAGTGAATTAATTAATGGATTAAATTAATAAATCCAATACATTTATGGCTGGTCCGTTGTTAGGCCCAATCATATTGGATTTATCAATTAATCCTATAAACTAATTATAACTCGCTTATTGTTAGCTTTATTCAGTCCTTCACAACATCCATTTTCCTTGGGTAAATAAAAAAAGTTTTTTTTAAGAAAAAACGGGTTGTCAGTCTTGTCGAACATTATTCTACTTCGCATAATAGCCAATATAGCTTGAGCTGAGTGACCTGTTGGGCCAAGTTATGGATTCTCCTTAAAACAGTCTACCTGTGGATTGGGCCCATCCGAATTGAGAAACACTGACTCGTGTTTTCCAACTTATGACCAACTCGATATATTTAACTTTATTCGGCCCTTTATAATGTCCTGTCGTTAGGTTCACATAGAGTTAGGTCATGGACTCCCAAAAAGTGGGTGTGTCTCTTGTGTCAGCACAAGTATGTTAGGGTCTCATGTAGGTCCCTTAGAGCATGCATGCATCGGGTAGTACGTGTCGGAGTATGTTGTCGAGTTTCTAACTATGAATTTCCATGCACGCACCATTGGAGATTGACTTCGAGCCTGCATTAGAGATCCGCGCACCGGCTGTTTGGTTCCAAATCCTCATTACGATCCATCCGCTACTCGTGGATGCATCATGTCTGGAGAGCAATTCCAAGAGGTTTCGGTTCAGAGTACTAAGGCCAACATCACAAAGCATTTAGATGAGCTTTACACCAAGATGCAAGGCCTGGTCTTTGCTAGCACTTTAGAACAAGAACAGAAGATTGGGAAAAGGATGAATGAGCAACAACAGGTGATGGATAGTGTGCTATAGGCCATCACCAAAATCAATACCAAGTTAGGGTTGAATACTGAGGAAGATGATGAAGAAATTCATTAGGTATGAGTGTGAACCTGAGCTCCTCAAAACATTAGCCGATTCTGGGGGAGTGGAAACATCCAAGATAAGGGTTAATGCTTCAAGGGATCCCGTTGTTCAGGCCCTTGAACAAAAGTTGGAAAACATCACTAAAGTGATGAGTTCTGTGCCAGCCTTCGCCGACAAATACATGGAGGTGCCCTTGCTCATTCAACCTACTCTAAAAATTGCTAACAAGGTCGAGGTGCCAAACATCAAGTTTAAACCCTCTGAAAATCCAACGCATCATATTGAGGTTTATGAGATTGGCTTCACTGAACCGGATTGATGTCAGTTTATGCTCCACAGTCCTCCCATCCACACTAGATGGTGAGGCCAAAGTGTTGTATCATGCTCTATCGCCTCAAGTCATGGCCAAATGGAATAAGTTATTTAAAACTTTCATTAACCATTACCGTCGTATTTAAAAGAAGTAAGCCACGATGGAGGATTTGATCACCATGAAGCAGAGAGACTATCCCTCTCCGCCTATAGTTGTCTACCTTCAAACAAGGACTCAAGAGAAGTTTATCTAAGCATTTAGGGTATCATGTCATCAAGGAATTTGATTACCCAAAGGACATTTGCGTTCAGTTGGAAGCAATGCATAATGACAAGACCACTTCGCTTGGTTGGAAAGGATCTAGCTCCAACAGGAGGGCTACTTGTACAACTAACCACCCTCCTAAAATCGTTAAGACAAACTCTATCCAACGCAAGGGGCTTTTTATGCTAAAGTATGAAACCTACACATCGCTAGATGTTTCTTACGCTCAAGCCCTTGATCGACTAGTTTTGAAGAGCATCTTGGTATTGCCATTACCAAAGGAGGAACCAGAAATTAAGGGTAAGAATTGGGATGCTAATCAATTCTGCCGCTATCGTCGATGCCGAGGACATGACACTGAGAAATGTTGGACGACTCTCAGAAATAGGATTGAAGATATGATAAAAGCAAGGACTCTCCCGATGCCAAAAGTTGCTAAGAAGCCTAACAACTAGGATAATCCTATGCCCGAGCATACAAATGCTATCTTTTATGGAGATTCAAGCTTTGACCCTTCCTCCTTGATTGTTGAAGTGGGTCAATCTGTTCCAGAGATATTCGGGTTTCAAGAAGATCTATTCGTCCATGGCATTTGGGATAGTGACGATGATGACGAATATCAGCACTCTGAAAAAGAGTGGGTTGAAGTAAATGAGCAAACATCAAACGGTGTTGCATTTCTTACTCGATCTGGCCGCCATAACAACAGGAACACCACCACCCCAATGGCTGTCCCTAATCTTACACCAGTGGTTGGCAATGAAAATTAGACTCCTCCAGAAGATCCACTCTTCACTAAACTCAAGAGGACTAAAGCTGAGGTCACCATTTGGCAGTTATCATGCACCTCACAAGCTCATAGGCAAAAGATGTTAGATGCCCTTACTGCACTAACAGTATCTCCTACAGTGACCCCTGAATCTCTGGTCGCTCATGTGATCACCAACCAGGGGATAATTGGTTTTGGAGATGAAGATCTACCTTAGAGAGGAACATCCCACAATAAAGCTTTGTACCTTACAGTGCAATGCTCCAACAAGACTATTCCTTTGGTATTGGTTGACAATGGATCAGCTGTGAATGTGTGCCCTTGGAGGATGGCACAAAAGTTAGGAGTCTAACAACAACATCTGATTCAAAATGGTGTGCAACTTTGGGCTTATAATAATTCCCCTCGGAAATCAGTTGGATCCATAATATTGCCCATCACTACTGGAAATATCACTCGGAATGTAGAGTTTGTGGTGCTAGACATCCCAACTTTCTTCAATTTGCTTCTAGGAAGACCTTGGGTTCATGAATGCAATGCTATAACATCCACTCTGCACCAAAAGGTAAAAATAATGGTTCGAGGCCAAGTAATCACCATCTCGAGAGAACCTATCAATGTTGTCTTTACTCCTAAGCAATCAACCCTAGAAGTGGAGCATAGTTCAATGGATAAAGAGCTACACAACTTTGAAATTGTGGATGTTTTGAGCAAGGACGAAGCCCCTTTTGACTTTGATCCCTACTCAAACCCCAAAGTGAACTCCATCCTCAAAAAACAAGGTTACTTTCCTAGAATGCCACTGGGAAAGAACCTGAAGAACAAGATTCCTCTTGTGATCAAGACATTCAAGCAAAAGGGAAGGTTTGGCTTGGGGTACAAGCCAACTGAGAAGGAAGTCAAATTGGCAAAAATGGCCATAGTTGAGCAAAAACGGATTGATAATCCTCTGACTTTGTTCCAAACAAAGCCTTATCCTCTCACTCTGAATGGACAATTTGTTAAGGAAGGAGATGACTTTCCTTACAATGGATTCCCTGAACCATTTTACCTCAAGAACAAAAGAGTTCAAGTTGCTGGATTAGAGATCTTCAAGGATTGTTCCACTAATATGGCTATTGTCTTTGTTCCCGCCCAGGACAAGCAGCCACCATTAGACTGGACTCACTTAACTGGGAGCAACATATTCGACATGCTGTTTGGACAAGAAGCTGTACAAAAGAAGTCTGAGGTTGACAATGTTATTGCTGCACTATCCAAACCGGGCTTTGATCCAAGCCTTATGGTTACTGAAGATAAAGGAGCTAATGCGATCTCGTAGGTCGATGTTGGGGAAAATATCTTCTTTTTGTCTGTAGGAGAGTATGCTCCTAAGGTCATAGAGTTAGGTCCTAAGGGTCTAGAGTCAAATGAGGCTGGTCTCGAGTCTGTTGGCGATGTACTCCTTTCTACATTTAATAAGATGAACATTTCTTCTTACTTTGATTCTTCTTTCCCCTCTTCCCTAAACTGTTGCGCCAACAATAATCTTGAATTTAATGAACCCTTAAAAGAATTTTCTAAAGAACATGTGCACAAAATAACGATGTTAGAGGATACCATCACTATAAATGTGGGTACGGAAGAACAACCTCGAGAGTTGAAATTGGGTAGTTCGCTCACCGAGGAGGAACGGTTAGCATTCACAACACTTCTCAAAAAATTTGTGGATGTGTTCGCATGGTCCTATGAAGATATGCCGGGGATTGACAAGGAAATTGCAGAACATACCATACCTTTGCTCCCTAATTATAACGTGGTTTGTAGACCTCAGTTTTTATCATTCTTCTCAGGGAGCTAGAGGCCTTGGCTATAACTAAATGACTCTAGGTAAGGTTTATGATCATGAGATAATAAGAGGTTTAGGGTGAAAACAGAACAAACACAACTATGGTTCAGTTAAAAGGGGAAACAATGGGTGTCGGGAGATTTCGGGATGCAAACGGCAATTACGACGAAGGTTTCGCAACTAAGAGGCAACAAGATAGTAGAATCAAATGACAATCCCCTTAAGATAAACCCACCGGATTTCCCTTTTCAAGGTTAATCTGGATTAACTTCCCCAAAGTCCATCGACAGACCTGGAGGGTTAAAGAAACCGGATTCTCTAGTTAGCTTCTATTCGCTTTCGTGAATAGAATACTAACTATCCCAATTCCAACCTTCCAACTCAAGTGTTGGATGTATTCGGGGTCTTTTTTACCTGTAGGACCCGGGAAAATTCCCGAAGGAAAATTTTCCAAGTGTCCCACGATGTGACGAGTCGAAAGAGGTTGCTTATTCTTTAAGGGGTTTTATGCGATTCTTTTATTGTGTATTTTTAATTTTGTTAACTGTTTGAATAATTTATGACTAAAATTTCAATCTGAGACTGAAAACAAGAAGAAAGAAAACGAAGAACAAATCTATTATCATTTTTAGAGTCTCGGGACTGACCCGAGCCTCGGGTTGACAAGGAGGCCGCGTGGCCTGCTGTCTGTCCAGAGCCTCGGGCTAGTCTAGAGACTACTCTAGACAGGCATACACTACACCACAGGCAGGCCGCGTGGCATGCCAAGGAAGAATGCAACTATATTGGCTTATTTTCATGAATCTTAGTCCAAATTTTAAGTCTCGAAATCAAAATCGAAGCCAAAAAAAAGTATTCAAATCAGATTAACAAAAGATAAGAGAAAAAAAGGAGTCGCCAATTAATTTTTAAGAGAAAATTAATAAACTCTAAAAATACGAAACTTCAAAACCGCGAACCATGAGATTTGGATCCGGGGATAAGGTTACGAATTCGAAAGTAAAAACCTTCGAATTCGCCTGTTCGAAGAACGGACTCTACTAAATCGTTTTAAAAAAAAAAAGAAAGAAAAGAAGAGAGAATTATTATTATTTCATTCCAAATTTCATCATTTAGGTCATACAAAATGAAATGGGATGCGAGCAAAAGAAAAGAGAAGGGAAGTGAAATATGAACACAATGATATTCATATATGCATGAACCATTTACAAATTATGCATGAATAAAAAAAAAATGCAAGAATAAAATTAGCATTCCAACCTTAATATTCAAGCACTTCAAAGGGCATGGATGCAAAGGTAGAGACTATGGGGGGGGGGGGGAGAAAAGAAATGAGTTGACGCAGTGTCAATACTCCTAGGTCAACTCGGGGAGAAAAGAAATGAGTTGACGTAGTGTCAATACTCCTAGATCAACTCGGGGTGCCGAAAATGAGTGGAGATGGGTGTGTATTCATAGTGAATTGAGGGCAAAAAGTTAGGTTAAAATAAGGGAATGGGCCTTTGTGCATGCCACGTGGCTTAGCAACACCCAACTTCTCATTTTAGGTCAAAATTTAACCTAGATAGAGAAATCCAGGGTTGCATCCGCCACGGGCAGGCTGCGTGGCATGTCCTCGGATCCATCCGAACTTTTATGGAGTTTAAGCCCGTTTTATGGGTTTTTGTCGTGCGGGGTAATCCACGTGGCTTGCTCATGGCCCCTATTATTTTTTTGGGGTTTTGGGCTTGTTTTTTGAGGGAAGGTGGATATGGGTATAGATTCCGACTAGGCATGCCGCGTGGCATGCTAGTGGATTTGAACTGGTTTTATTATTTTTGGACTGGGTTTTTTGGCTAGACTCTTTGCATCCATGTTTCTTTATGTGCTTAAAATAACAATATTTCTAGAAATAAAATGAGCAATAATTACAATAAATTTACATATTCCGACGCTAAATTAGTGACAAAATTTAGCGTCTACAGATAGCCCCCACTTTGATCGAGTCAGAGTAAGACGACGATCAAAGTAGTTTGAAGATGCTAACGATGATATTCCCCAAAAGTGATATCTTGAGGCTGATGATGCTTGGAAGCAAAGTCCTGCACTTGGAGTGATGCTTCAGAAACAATATCATGTAGCTGATGAAGGGGCTACACTTGGAGGCAATGTCGTACATCTATGTTGTGATGCCTTGGAAACAAAATTCTCTGGGTGGTGAACAAGCGGCGCTTGGAAGCAATGTCTTGCACTAATTGTAATTTCAAATTTTTGCTCGTCATATTGTAATCGCCTGACGATTGGCAGAGCTAACATCGTACTTGTATCGGTGTTGATTTCCCAGTCTTTCCCGATGTCGATGATGATTTTCCAGTCTTTCCCCGTGTCAATGATGATTTTCCAGTCTTTCTCGGTGTCGATGATGATTTTCCAGTCTTTCCCGGTGTCAATGATGATTTTCCAGTCTTTCCCGATGTCGATGATGATTTTCCAGTTTTTTCCCGGTGTCAATGATGATTTTCCAGTCTTTCCTGGTGTCGATGATGATTTTCCAGTCTTTCCCCGTGTCAATGATGATTTTCCAGTCTTTCCCGGTGTCGATGATGATTTTCCAGTCTTTCCCGGTGTCAATGATGATTTTCCAGTCTTTCCCGATGTCGATGATGATTTTTCAGTCTTTCCCGGTGTCAATGATGATTTTCCAGTCTTTCCCGGTGTCGATGATGATTTTCCAGTCTTTCCCGGTGTCGATGGTGCTTTTCGAGTCTTTCCCGGTGTCAATGATGATTTTCCAGTCTTTCCCGGTGTCGATGATGTTTTTCCAGTCTTTCCCGGTGTCGATGGTGATTTTCCAGTCTTTCGCGATGTCCATGATGATTTTCCAGTCTTTCCCGGTGTCGATGATGATTTCCCAGTCTTTCCCGGTGTCCATGATTATTTTCAAGTCTTTCGCGGTGTCGATGATGATTTTCCAGTCTTTCCCGGTGTCAATGATGATTTTCCAGTCTTTCCCGGTGTCGATGATGATTTTCCTGTCATTCTTGTTTGACTGATAATGATTTGTCATTCTTGTCTGACCGTGCATGCACCATTCTGGTTTGGCTGATGATGTGGATGCAATATGGTCTCACTTGATCTGATGTAGATTGTTGGAATCAGTTAGAGTATGATTAGAGTTTCAAGGAACCTCGGTATTAAGGTGCTTGGTTTTCTAATACTTCTCGTAACAGTATCAAAGTTTGATCTCGTTCAGCCCCCGGTGTACAATCTAGGGCAGTAATCCGAAAGCATGCTCTTGTCCAATCAAGCATTTGATGCTAACATCATGGGCATTCTTCAATGCATTGGAGTGTAATTAGAATATTAGAGACCCCAAGTAGTATAGTTGCTCATTATTCAGATTTTTCTCGTTCGAATTTAAGTCTGCTCCTTGGATTAAAATGTGACTCTTGAGTGAAAACTGCTGGTTTGGGCGTTATTTTCACCCTTCATTGCGGGTCTCGAAGCTCGGGGGTTGCTTTCTCTTTCCTGGCCATACCACGTGACTTTGATGCACACTTTTCCCTTCATTTCTTTATTTATTCAAGCAAAAAAATTTTTACGCCTCAACCCAATAGAATTTATCCCTATGTCGTTCCGCATGTCAAGGGTGGTTGCATAATGATTTTCTTGACAAGAGAGTTGTACCCCAATGGCCATCAACTTACTCAAAGGGCCAAATATCTTTGATCCGAGTGAGTTCATCTTTGAATATTGTTCCTAGTTTGAGTTCATGCTTGGGATGTTAGTTCTCAAGCTTAAAATTGTCAAATTTGAAAGTTTAACATGTGATGTTCATTTTTTTTTTTTTGCTCCCAAATCTGTTTATTTTTAGTCATCATAATGCTGAAATTTGTGCTCGAAAATATAAGGAAAAGTGTCAAAAATCGGGTCAAAATCTGGCCACAAAATGATTCAGAACTAACCCAAAAAATCCAGGTCTGCTGACCAACCCATGCCCCGTGGCATGAAGGTCAGTTCAACAGCCCAACTTTAGAAGGGTCTAAATTTTTTTTATGACCTCTATTTTTTTACTGTGCTTCCATGCCACGTGGCATGGTGGTAGGGTTAACTATCCGAATTTAACTATGCTTGAATCCCTTATACTTTCTCCTTTTTTACCGCAATTCCCATGCCACGTGGCATGGAGGTTGAGTGAGCAACTTGATTTCAAAAGGGTTCTTCCCCTCTTTTTATTACATTTCCATGCCACGTGGCATGGAGGTCAGGTCAACAGCCCGGTTTCAACCGGATCTGAATTTTTGACACTTTCTCTTTCTTTTTTTTTTACTGCACTTCCATGCCACGTGGCATGGAGGTCGGGTCAGCAACTAAAGTTCAACCGGGTCTGCTTCCCAATACTTGTTCTTCGGTTGCGGTTTCTTTTTTTTAAAAAAAGAAAAAAAACCTTCAAGTTGAATTTAAAACTTGAGCATAGTGATTTAATGCCCTTGTTTTAAGTTTTGCTTCAAAGGACTACCCATGTCACTAATTAATTTTAGAGTCAAGATTTTGGAACGTTAAGTTTTAACGCGTCATCTCAATCTCAAAAATTAACTTTTGATGTAAGCTCTTTGAAGTGGAATTTAAAATGTAAGCGCCATGACACTTTCAAATCAAATTTTTCTCACAAAGATTTTCGACAGATAGCCCCCAGTTTGGGCTATTTTCCTTTGTCGAACCTTAACTCCCAGTGTGCACTATCAAGTCGTGTTCTCGAGTCTTCTTGCCATGCTCTAACATCCTTAGAAGCTTACTGATGGAGATTGCTCAGTGTGATAGGATTATCCTCCAGGGATGGTCACAATGCTGGAATGAATGCAACTGGTCTGCTGTCTATATGCGATGCTTAGATACATGACTCAAGATATGTTTGGAGTCATGCAGTTATATATGACCTCGTGTTTAGCCATGCATGCACTTGACTTCTTAATGCAATCTAAATGCAAACTTATGCTTCATGCAACTCTTAATGAATGGATGAATGCATGTACATTGAATATGTCACGTTTCATGCTATGTATGTTAGTGCTACCATGCAGACAACCCCGATACTCTTTTTCCAACAATAAAGAAACCTTAAATGTCAAGGTTGATTTTGAGGTGAATTTTAGGACAAGGCAGAGTAGCAGGGTGTACAAGCTCTTATGAATGGTTTAAAATAATAATCTTGTCTTGTAAAAAAAAATGGCGCAAAGCTCAGTATCTCTACCTATACCATGTGGCATGGGTGTCTGCTGCCGTTTTTTCTACTTTTTTTTTAAAGCCAAGGAAGAATGTGAAAGCCACGAGTAATAAGTGTTACGTCTGGGATGGGTCATGCCACGTGGTGTGCCAACCTTTCCTTCATTCTTGCTTGATGGGTTGTTCAAAGTAATACAAAAGGGCCGACAGGGGTAAATTATGTCACGTGGTATGGTCTTCTTTTGCTCTTTTCCTTTCTTCTTCTTTTTGTCATTAGAACAACAGATCGAAATATCAGGAATCAAGTATGCCACTGAGTTGCTCTCTCTTTCATGCTCTTTTCCTTTTTCCTTTTTTTTTTGGGTGTAGATAATCACAAAAGGAGAGAAATTATAAGATTCAAAATGCCAATGCAGGTGAAATCTTCTTCTGAAAGTGGAAACATGTAGACACAACAAGCCCCCATTTAGGTATACCGAGTGAAAACGTGTCTTTAGGTGAGCCACGATATGAATCCAAGGTAAGCATTGTCTTAAATTAACCCCCTATTTTGATGCAATTGGCTTTTCATTTTACTGAAAGAGCCAATCTCCACTCAGGTGTTCTGAGTAGGGATCGACTAGGTGAATCTCATGCACGCATTAATGATTGAATCAAAGAGCTCGAGGGGTGAGAACAATGGAGGATGGATTATGGAAAAGATAATAATGGTGGTATAGAAAATATGTTTTGTGAGTAGTTAGGCCACAATGGTGGGCAAAACGAGGCTATGGATGATTAGGCGAGAGTAGTGATTAGATGAAAGGATGAGTAGTTCTATGGATAGAGGTTCGAACTAATGGAGTTAGATGAGATGGTCTATGGATGGAAGACCATGTCTCATGAGTTTATCTCATAAAGGAAGAGATGGTCAAAGGGCTATGGAAGAGTTGCAATTTCATAGGTTTGGGTATGAAGGATGATCCAAGTCAGATGGGAAAAGTGATGCGCTTGATGAAAAGAGTTTTTCATTGTCCTTAGAGACCAAGGTTCTCTCTCCTTTTGCCTAGCCCGCCTTGTGAGGTTTTCGGGCTAGCCACTCTTTATTCTCTCTCAAAGACCAAATGATTTAATTAATGACAGATTTTCTCAAAAGTGAATTGCAGCGGCCGGGCCTCAAAGAGGTTCTCCTACGTATCCAATGTGGAATCAGGCCAGTCGTAGTTCAATTGGTGCAGCTTTAAAGGATTGATGCCTCAAGAAGGATTTTTAGATAGGTGGGAAGGTTGAATGGGAATGATAGGTGTGAAGGTTTTGGGATTTGTGCGGGTGACTTACAACTGTCTCTTATTCTTGCTTCTTTCTTTTTTCTTTTTTTTTTTGCTTTTTCTTTTTTTTTTGGGATTTTTTTTTCTATTTTCTTTTTCTTCTTCTCTTTTTTTTTGATATTTTTTTTGAACTACAAACCTTCAGCTTATATTTCTCCTATCAATGAATGTTATCCGCAACACATTATTTGGCTTAGGTGGGTTTAGGGATGAGATGGTCATAAAATGAATGACCGGGTTCGTGGTGGTGGCTAAGAAGATGGTGTGAGAAGGTAATAATGTAGGTAAAGCGGCTAGGCGAAAATGAAGGTGGTGATGATGTCAGTGGTAAGGGGTTGAAGCCTCCAATCATAGGTATGACTTTCTGAGCTGCATGATTTATTTGATAGTGAGATTCACTTTTAGAGACAATTGGTCTTGTTCATTTGAATTCTCTCCTTTTGCGTAACCTATTGGATGAGTGTTCAGGTTAGCTTATCTCCTCTTGATTTTTACTCATTTATCTCTCCTTTTGCCCAACATGGAGGCGTTCATGTCGGCCTCGTATTTTGTTTTTTTAAAATGAAATTTGTCTCTCCTTTTGCCTAACTTCGCTTTGGCGGTTAAGTTAGCCTCTCTTCTCTCTATTACCCTTGGACTCGGGGTAGGACTAAAAAGAAAATAACATAGAATTAAGGTGTAATCGGGAAGTGAAATGGAGTGAAAGATGTAAGCAGATGGATGTGTCAGACTTGGATGGTTACACGGGTGAGTGAGCTCTTCAATACAAATCAAGAATGCAAGCACAAGATTCTTTCCTTAACAGTTTAGAAGCAAATGAAGGGTCGGGGAAGACAAAAGTCATAATAGAGATGAGTTCATTATATTGAATGCAAGTAAGACGAATACATTGAAAATCTAGTAGAGGTAAATCTCGATTGACTCTAAAAACATAAGATAACTTTCATGAAAAGAAAAAGAATAATGTGGCATTAGAGAATCTCCTAATTGAGCCTTGTTATCTTCAACTCTGACATAATTCCAAGTCATAAAGCTTGCAGTGGAAGAGCACCCTACACCCTAGAGTACTAATAAGGTTCCTGCATTTTCGGCGGTGGCAGATCTCCTAATTGGAACATTTCTTCAAGTTTGTTATTAAAGGTAAAACAATTTTCAGTATCATGACCTCGAAGTCTGTGATATCTGCAAAACTCATTTGGGTTCCAAAATTTCCCCTTAATTTCAGGTTCACATCGGACTGGGGGAAGCTTAATCTTTCCTTCCTTAAGGAGACAGTCGAGGGTCTCAGCACGATGTTCAATGTTAGCCATTCTTCTATTGTTTTGTAGAATCCAAAGAATCATATCCATTTTTCGATCCAGACCTTCCATGCCTGTTTGCATTTGATTTATTGTGGAAAAGAGTTTGTCCATAAAGGAACTTTCTTGTTCACCATATCTTCTTTCTTGATCTCCACCTATGGATAGGGGCGAGATTTGATCTTCCTTCTCAGTTGAAGGAGATTGGGAAACACTTGGAGCAGTTCTAAACTTCTTCCTTGGTAAGTTAAACCCATGTGGTTGTTCGTCTCTAAGAATAGAAGTGAGTCCCAAGCCCATATAGTGATTTGTAGATACGGGGATCTCTCTCTCTATTTCGTGCATGCCCGTTATTTCCTTATGATGATTGTTGCTTTCATCTTCATGGGGAAAATTCAGCTCATCATTCATCCTTGTCAATGTATGGATGATTTCCTCTATCTTCCTATCATGTTGAGTAGTTATGCCTTGCATTTGCTGTGAAATTTCGGCCAAATGTTGGGTAATGAAGATACTGAGTTCATTGTCAATAGGTATTCTGTTGGAGGCCATTAGAGCCAGCGGTGTAAAGAAAGCAACTTCGAGACTTGATCACTCCAAGTTCAAGGTCAGTCGCCCGGATCCTTATTCTTCCTGTATGGAAACCAAAAACCTCAAAAATCAACATGACATTGACCTACCCAAAGACATAGTGACTTATATAGAACAACCTAATGCAAACAAAGCCTACATGATGAAAGATTTTTTTCTTCGGGGATGGACTCACCCACTATTGGGCTTGCATGAGGACTCTTAACCTAGAATGATGCTATGTACTTGAAGAGGGGAGGTATCCATCAAGTCATCATAAAATCGAATCAACATTAAAATCTTAATGGACTCAGATTTAGTTAACGACCAGAGAGATGCCTTAGGGGTCAAACATTACTTAGGGTTGAGTAAAGGCAAACTTGAATCTCAAGCTTAATCAAACCTCTCTGACTTAGGCCTAAGAGAGACCTTTTGGGTCTACTTTAATCTCGTTTGAATATTGCCCAAACTAAAGTAATGTTTGAGGGAAATGCAAGTGTTGGACCGACTCACTTTACAATGAAATGTACAATTAGCACATAATTAGCACATTATTTTTTTAGAAAACAAAAAAAAAATGCACTTAGCATGCAAATGAGTGTTACCATCCTAACCATGGTCCATGGTTCGGCGTTTAGGGTAAGTTTCCTAAAGGCTTCTATGCTCATGTCTCGCACGGGCCGTAAATTCTATGGAGTTCATAGTAATACGGGTCGTGTGTTTCTCACAAAATTTAAGGGAAAATGTAAATTCATAATCCCTAAAATTTTGGAGTAATTCATGAGTGGGAAAGGGTCATGATCTTCCTGAAATGTGGAATTCATTTCCTCGAAGTCATAAACGCAATTTACCCGAAAGGTACCTAAACGGTACCTTTTGGTTCTTCCCGATTTAAAAAAATCGAAAAGTAGGCCCGTATGCAAAAATGCCTACTAAATAATAAAAATCGAAAAGAAAACTAATAATTCTCTATTCTTTTCAAATCCTTTTTCTTTTGAAAACCGAACTTTCAAGTTTTACCCTCTTCTAAAGTAAAGTCCCCAGTGGAGTCGCCATTTGTAGGACCCGGGAAAATTCCCAAAGGAAAATTTTCCAAGTGTCCCACGGTGTGACGAGTCGAAAGAGGTTGGTTATTCTTTAAGGGGTTTTATGTCATTCTTTTATTGTGTATTTTTAATTTTGTTAACTGTTTGAATAATTTATGACTAAAATTTCAATCTGAGACTGAAAACAAGAAGAAAGAAAACGAAGAACAAATCTATTATCATTTTTGAGAGTCTCGGGACTGACCCGAGCCTCGGGTTGACAAGCAGGCCGCGTGGCCTGCTGTCTGTCCAGAGCCTCGGGCTAGTCTAGAGACTACTCTAGACAGGCATACACTACACCACAGGTAGGCCACGTGGCATGCCAAGGCAGAATGCAACTATATTGACTTATTTTCATGAACCTTAGTCCAAATTTTAAGTCTCGAAATCGAAATCGAAGCCAAAAAAAAAGTATTCAAATCAGATTAACAAAAGATAAGAGAAAAAAAGGAGTCACCAATTAATTTTTAAGAGAAAATTAATAAACTCTAAAAATACGAAACTCCAAAACCGCGAACCATGAGATTTGGATCCGGGGGTAAGGTTACGAATTCGAAAGTAAAAACCTTCGAATTTTCCCGTTCGAAGAATGGACTCTACTAAATCGGTTTTAAAAAAAATAAAAGAAAGAATTATTATTATTTCATTCCAAATTTTATCATTTAGGTCATACAAAATGAAATGGGATGCGAGCAAAAGAAAAGAGAAGGGAAGTGAAATATGAACACAATGATATTCATATATGCATGAACCATTTACAAATTATGCATGAATAAAAAAAAATGCAAGAATAAAATTAGCATTCCAACCTTAATATTCAAGCACTTCAAAGGGCATGGATGCAAAGGTAGAGACTATGGGGGGGGGGGGGGGGGAGAAAAGAAATGAGTTGACGCAGTGTCAATACTCCTAGGTCAACTCGGGGAGAAAAGAAATGAGTTGACGTAGTGTCAATACTCCTAGATCAACTCGGGGTGCCGAAAATGAGTGGAGATGGGTGTGTATTCATAGTGAATTGAGGGCAAAAAGTTAGGTTAAAATAAGGGAATGGGCCTTTGTGCATGCCGCGTGGCTTAGCAACACCCAACTTCTCATTTTAGGTCAAAATTTAACCTAGATAGAGAAATCCAGGGTTGCATCCGCCGGGGGCAGGCCGCGTGGCATGCCCTCGGATCCATCCGAACTTTTATGGAGTTTAAGCCCGTTTTATGGGTTTTTTTCGTGTGGGGTAAACCACGTGGCTTGCTCACGGCCCCTATTATGGGTTTTTCCTGCTCAGTAGGAAAATCACATCTGCAAGGGATCGTGGGCACGGTCTATGAGACCGTGGCCACGGTCCTGCGTAGTCAAATGCAAGTTATCTCTTCTCTTCGCAACACCGTGGGCACGGTGTCTCTGGACCGTGGGTACGGTATGGCGATTTAGGTTTGGTGAGATTTCTCTCCTTCGCACCGTCGTGGCTACGGTCTCCTAAAACCGTGGCCACGGTCTTGCTCGGCCTCTTCACCCCTTGGACAAGTCTTGAACCCACCGTGGTTGCGGTCATCAGGACCGTGGCCACGGTCTAGCTCGGCTTCAACTTCTTCTGCTCATGTCTTGATCCCACCGTGGCTGCGGTTATCATGACCGTGGCCACGGTCTTGCTCGGTTCCAAAGGTCTTCTTGGCGTAACGCCCGCTACAAAAGTGGTGGCGGGGGCTACGCCTTGGAGCGTTCAACAGCCAAGGGATGACGGGAGGGTAGCGCCCGCTACCATGGGCGTGGCGGGGGCTACGCTTCGGTGAACTTCAGCAAATTCTCTTTCTTTTGAGCTACTTGACATGTCCGGCCTTTCCGCATTCCTTCGCCTTTGACTCGACCAGGACTCGGAAAATCTCGGGAAAACTCGGGATTCCCAAAATAGTTGCAAAATGGCACTTTTTACCACGTTTTGAGTAAAAACTCCGAAATCTGCAAAATTACCAAAAACGCATTAAAAGTTATTGAATTAACTACGAAACAAGTCAAAAGCCTAAGGATTTAGGCGGTATTTAGACACAAAATTGGATCTAAACACCCCCCCACACTTAAACGTTTTCTCGTCCCGAGAAAAACAAAACAAAAACTAACTAAACTAACACTAACTCCTCTGTCGTGGGAGAGAAACAGGTGCATTTAGCGTATGCACCAAGCCCTTTGAACCCCTCGGCAGCCCAGGTGGACGAGATGGACTCGTGAGGGTTTGTAGCGGTTGTGCCCACAAAAGCCAAAGAAAAAGGAGAGAAGGAAGGTGAAAACAAAACCGAAGAAAACAAAAGGAAAGAGAAACAAAGGCTTCAATTCAAAAGATCTCGCAACCTAAATTAAGAAAACGTTATTAAGCCTCCAAAAGAAACCGTTAGGAGCATCTCACAAACACCCATCTCAAATAAAAGCTAATCTTGAAGATTTTCAACCCCCTACACCTTATGCCAAGCAAAACCCCATGTGCAAATGTGCAAGTGGGTTCTAACCGAAACCAAAAGACTCCAAAGACTCATATCCGAACTCAAAAACAACGAAACAACCAAGAGAAGCGTTGCCCTTCCTCGCATTTGGTCGCCCTAGGCTTGGTGAGGGCCGTAGGTGATGCAAGAAGAGGCCCCACTCTTTTAGAAGCAAAAACTTTCTTTTCTTTTTGGGTTGGTTTTACCAACGAAATTGCTTTTTCTTTTTCTCTTTTTTTTTTTCTTTTTAAAGGTCGGTATTAGCCTTACTTTCGGGAATTGGACGGCCCAAATATGGGGTATACCCTCCCAACACAGTCTTTTCCATTCGCCTTTCCGTCGCAAAGCGATATAGGAGGGTTAAGGGGTATCCGTGCCGTACCACTGATATCGGGCCCGTGTAGGTTGGCTAAGTGTAAGGTTGTTAATGTCATTCAGCGACACGCTCCACTTAATTAGGTTATTGTATCTTTTGACTTCTTTTTCTTTCTTTTTGAACTTTTTGCTTTTGCTTTTGCTAAACAGGAAAACAAAACAAGCTCGGACACAAACCCCTAGAATCTCCCGGTTCCAATCGGAACGTGAAAGGAATCGGGGGTCTCACTCAATGAAGGGAGTCTGTTTAGGTAAGTCATGACTAGAACCTGAGACAGGGTTGAAAATGCTCATACTGGTTTTTTTTAAAGAAGAATAAGAATGGCTTCTCAATTTCGACAACAAGATCCAAGAAACAAAGCGAAACAAAGCGAAAACAAAACTGAAAGAAAAACTTTTAAAGGATTTCACTCCCTTTTTCTCATTTTTCATACGAAATTTTTTCAAATTTTAGGCAAAAACTAAGAAAAACAAGAATAAAAACATCTAGGTGATCTACCCTTGAAATAGAATATCTTCCCCCCCCCCCCCCACACACACACACTTAAAACGCCACAATGTCCTCATTGTGGGAAGGTGTCACATGAAAAGGGTAGAGAACCTACAAAAACAAACAAACAAAAACATCTAGCAAGGAAAAATGGTGGCGACCCGAGCCCATACGACTCCAACAGCAAAAAATTCCAAACACAAACACTCAAAGGGGTTCGCCACCTAAAAGAAAATCAAGCATGCGACGGATCATGATGATAATTCACATAAGAAAGAGTAAGGTGGAAAGATAGTACCTCGAGCTCTTCATAAGTGTTGAAACTTTGATCTGAAGTCGTCGTTCAAGTGAATCAAAACGATATGAGAGCAAAAGACGACTTTACAAGCGACAAAATTCGCATGCAAGATCGGAAACAAAAACAAAGAAAAACTAACTGACTAGACTTCGAAACAAAAACTGCAAAGAAGAAAATAAAACTATAAACAATATGTACATTGCCAATTACTTACCTTATCCCCGAATCTCACTCATTGAGGCGGGAAATAAGGGTGAAATTCAATATAAACTGAACAAAACAATTTGATTCATTTCATTAACTTCAAACAACCATTGCTTACATGCCCAACCACAAATCATTCAGAACCAAAATACATCCAAAACAGACAAAACAAACCGTCCCTAGCCCACAAAATCAATCATGATACAACAAAAAAAACATCGCCAACTACAATCAAAAGACAACGAACACAAACCAAGCCCGAGCATTCAAGAAACAACCCTAAAACATGCCAAAAGAACTCCGAGATACCAATCATATCAAAACCACAAGACCTACGCATCCAAATCCTGATGAAGCATCCCCCCACACTTATACTTCACAAAATAAAGTAAGTAAAAACAGTGATAAAGATCGGGTGGGGGCGGGAATGCTTACAAACAGTCCTCAAGCGGATCCTCCCGGAGGAGGACGGGGTTGGAGTTGCGATTGGATGCTAACAAGCATCTCTTGTTGGTTCTCAATCAGCCCTTGCAAATTCTCGATCAGGGTTTGTTGGTTTTGAATAAGCTCTCGCTGCTCTTGAAATTCATCGTGAAGCTCCTGGAGTTGATCACTGATACGCTCCAAGGTGACATCCCTTGCTTGGCTCGGTCCAGCTTCTTCCTCTTTCTCTTCTTCATCCTCTTCTTCCACTTCCTCAGCTTCTTCTTCACCTTCTTCCCCGGGCTCCTCAGGACCACCCACCACAAAGCGGCTCCCAAATGTTTGGCCACATAATCAATTGCGTTGGTCGGTGACATCTAACCGCTTCTCGGCATGATCGTCACTCAAATGAACCACGACGCTATGGCAATCGTTCCTGCGGCGGTAAATCGTTCCTGTAGGCGAACACCGTCGATGGGGTCAGGGAAGTACCGTGGAGTCCACTTGGCAAGATAGGACTCGAACCTTTGCTTTTTGAGAAAAATGGCAGATGATGTGACCCATGCCAAGGGTCATGTTTCGAGTTTCAAGGCTTATCTCCCGAAGACATTGAAGGATGCATGAGCCGGTGTTTACCCGGCACCCATTGATTGCGTTGTGGAGGATGAAGAGGTCGTCTTTCAGAATGCTTAACCGTCCAGTGTCGCGGCCGAAGACGGAGCTTGAAATGATACGGTGAAAGATGCGAACACTCAGATTGCAAAAGTCTCTGGCCTTTGAATTGCTCGGGCAATGGACTTGTAGTTTTCGAGTCCGAACCTTGGGATACCGTCTCCTCCAATAGGTGAGGGCTCTCATGGCTTCTTGCTCATAAAAGTTGACACATTCCCCGTAGAAGATACCATCCTCAGGAAGGCCGAGAACATTACAAAGGTCTTGAACCGTATACACTCTACCTACTTCTTGGCCATGATGTAAGAGAAAGTGGCATTAGATATGCCGTCTTCCCGAACCACAAGAGAACTCAGAAATTTAAGCACCGGTTGTTCGATGATGGGCTCGTTGATTGTGGCAAACATTTCCCAACCCATGACTTTAATGAAAAAGTCCATGCTGGGTTTACATTATACATCCTGTGCCGTCTCCTCGTGATACAAGTTCGGAGCACAAATTTTCCGCTTTTTCAACCTTTCGTACCTCGCCTTATGTATATCATCCCTGAAGTTGACTTTCACTTTCGGGTCACATTGGATTAAGGAGGCGGGTTGACCCTTGTAGTGGGTCTTGTTGGGTTCTGTTGAAGTGGATGGGGGAAGGGTCGGTTCTGGATCAGACCGGGCACGCTTTGCTCGTCCCATTGAAACAAACAAAGAGAAATACAGCCACAATAATAGGCACAATAATAGCAATGTCCCAAAATCCCAAAGAACAACAAAATTCCAACCAAAAGCTTCACCAACTACACTCCAATCAACAATGTAACTCCCAAATTGGCACCCCCAAACTCAACCAAGAGCATTCAACAAGGACACAAGAAACAATCAACGAACTTGTGCACAAAATACCCCAAAATTAGCAGAAAAATCGAAATTTGATGCACCAATTAGCAAGAAGTACCTGAGTGGAAGACTTGGAAGTGTTGCCCTGACAATTTCGAGCCCCAACACGAGCAAAAACCAGAAGTTGCTATTGAAGAACCCCGAAAATGACGAGGAAACACAGGAATGGTGCACCTAGGGCATGAACTTGCGGGAAAAAGGAGAGTGGGGAAGGATTTTTGTGAAGGAATCGAGCAATTAGGGCAAGGGATTTAGGGTTTGAAGTTGGAGAGAGGGTTTCGAGTGAGAGGGAAAGAAGGGAAATGAAAGAGAAATGAAAGAGAAATGAGGGAGGCTAGGTTAAAAGCCCCGACAAAAACGCAGCATATCGACACACCGTGGCCACGGTCGATGAGACCGTGGGTACGGTTTAACTCGGGTAAGAACTGGGAAAAAATTGCTGGCTTGAGACCGTGGCTACGGTGAAACCCACTGTGGCTGCGGTCTAGTTCGGTCAGAATTCTGGGATACAAAAGCTGTTTTGATACCGTGGGTGCGGTTAAATAGACTGTGGCTACGGTCTCACTCGAGAAGGAAAAATGGGCAAATTTTGCATTGCTGGACCTTCCAGATAAAATGCTGCAATACTTACTTTTCTACTCACGGGGACTTGGACAACCACAAAAATCTTTTCCATCGACCTAATCCAATCCTCCAGCTTAACAGGGTCAACCTTACCATCATAGGTTCTCGGGTTTTGTTTAACTACCCTCTCAATAAGTTTGCTATCGTTCCCCTCCTGATTTCTAAGTTGATCTCCCAATTTCTTAAGCAACTCAACAAACAATTGACCCATCATATTAAAATCTAGACCCTAAGGTTGACATTTTGAACTGGTGGGGTATTTACTAGGCTTTCTCGTGAATAAGGTGGGATTTGGTCATTGGGTTGAGGGTAATAAGCGATGTGGTTGTGACCATTAGCTTCACTCCCTTTGCTCCGACATTCTGACAATTAAAAGACTCAATTAGGTCGGGTTGGTCGTGTTGGGCTATTAATACTAACATTCTTTATGAATGCACTACACATTTTCCAACCAAAATTTACAATGAAAGAGGTTTCATGAAGTTTTGAAATCTAAAGATGCATAGTTTCGGAAATCTGCCCCAATAATATGTTTTGAAAAATGATTTGTAATGCAATGAATGATAAATCAAATATTGTGAGAAATGGGAGAAATAAGAGACATGGATACTTATCAAATTTAAAACGTTAATTACAACAAATAATGATTTGCACACAAGCGAAAATCACTGCAAAATATCATGACTATAACACAACTAAACACAAAGGAATTGACTACCATATTTATAAAATACGAAACATAAAGTATGACCTCTTGAATTTAATAAGGTAATATTTAGAAATCATTTTATCCAAAATCAACCAACATATAAACTCTAATCACTTACTCACATAAATTAAAGCAACATAATATGAAACTCATAAGTCACATAATATAGAAATAAAGAGGTTTGAAAACTTAATCAAACAAAATAGAATGCTAACCCATAGCCCGCAATCTCTCACCTATGTCTACAAATTTTATTTTTCAAATTTTAGATGTTATTAAACCCTATGGCTCGACCGCTCTGATACCAAGTTGTAACGCCCCGACTTTTGGGGTATTACTTAGCAATATTTTAATCCATTTAATCTTGATTTAGCGGAAGCGTATTTTTAAAAAAAAGCCGAGAGCGTCACGCCGCTTTCCCACGAGGAAAAGCAAGGCTTTTGCTATGAAAATAACTGAAAATAGAAATATATTTCATAACGAAAATTTTTAAAAAATAAAAAGGTTGTTCAATTACAATGAAAATATTAAAACGTGCGGTCAAATTAAAGAGGTAAGCCAACTATTAATATTGGAACCTTAAAACTAATAAACTATGTGGCGACCTAATTTGTTATATGAGTTATCATTGCCACAAATATGTCCAAAATGTCCCGCTGATACCTAAAAACAAAACATTTGAAAACATGGAGGAAAAATGAGATGGAGCTCAATATATTCGACACTATAATGTAAAAACATTTTAAAAACAAATAGTTTTATTGGGGCCCAGTTAAATTCATTTTGAAATGAGGGAGAGGAGAATATGCGAAAACAGTTGCAGGTTATTATCTGAATGTGGAACTCTGCCCAGATAATTTTAATAAAAATAGTAGCAAAAGTAACAATAATATTAAAATAGTGCAACAATGATTAGAACAACGACAAGTAACAGACATTGGGTAACACATAGATAAATTAAGCACAATATAAATACACACAACCAATAAATATTAACTTTAACGATATTCAACGACCATTGCGATAGGGGTTAGTAATTGGATCTTGGACGTCAGCGCCCCCTTCCGACACGGTTTCCCAAGGCACATGCACTCGAGGACGGTCAACCCTCGATTAGGTAAAAGATAGACCATGAAGACGCATGTGTTCGGGCCGATCAACCCGATTATTGGCGATAACATTAAATGCTCCTACAGAACATGCACTCGAGGACGGTCAACCCTCGATTAGGTAAAAGATAGACCATGAAAACGCATGTGTTCGGAACATTAAATGTTAGGTTTTCGAAAACGACAATGAGTGAGTCCACATATATTAGTCCTAATCGGTGTTTTGAAGGCGGTGCGATATGCCCATAAGACTTCATCTAATTTCTCCGTCCAATCCTTCCGTGAAGAGCTGACCGTCTTCTCCAAAATTTCCTTGATAGCACGATTTGAGATCTCTACTTGCCCTTGCGTTTGAGGATGATAGGGGAGTCCCTTCTTGTGATTGATACCATACTTTGCTAGGAGGGACTCAAACTTCTTCTCGATGAAGTGGGATCCGTTGTCACTAATGATAACCCTTGGAATGCCAAATCTAGGGAATAAAATCTTCTTCAAGAATCTTGACACGGACTTGCCATCGCACTTCACGCATGGGATAGCTTCGACCCATTTCGAAACATAGTCAACCGCCACTAGGATGTATTGAAAACCTCGTGATGACGGAAAGGGACCCATGAAATCCAACCCCCATACATCGAAAACCTCTACCTCAAGGATGAAGTTCAATGGTGCTTCATTCTTCCGGGAAATATTTCCGGACCTTTGGCATTTGTCGCATTGCTTGACATGAAGATGGGCATCGCGAAAGAGAGTCGGCCACCAATAGCCAGCTTGTAAAACTCTTGCCGCCGTCTTTTGAGAGCCACCGTGACCTCCAACCGGGAATTCATGACAATGTGTCAAAATAGATTTCACCTCGCTCTCGGGTAGACATCGCCTATACATCCCGTCATTGCACAACCGGAATAGGAATGGATCGTCCCAAAAGAAATGTTTCATGTCGTGAAAGAACTTCTTTTGATGAGGGTTCAGAATTGGAGGAATCACCTCACTAGACAAGTAGTTTATGATGTCGGCAACTCGACATACCACAGATGAGAGTGCTTGATAGCCATGAGTCGCTCATCCGGGAAAGAATCTACAATCGGTTGGGTATCCTCCAAATCAACAAGAATCCTCGATAGGTGATCGGCTACTACATTCTTCGTGCCGGCCTTGTCGTGAATTTCCAAATCGAACTCTTGCATAAGCAAGACCCACCGTATAAGCCTCGGCTTCGTTTCTTTCTTTCCCATCAAATATTTAATCACGGCATGATCTGTGTAAACCACCACCTTGGAGAACATAAGGTATTGCCGGAATTTGTTGAGAGCAAAGATGATTGCCAAAAGCTCCTTCTCCGTGGTCGTGTAATTCTTTTGTGCACTATCAAGCGCATGACTTGCATGGTAGATGACTCTTGGCTTCTTCTCTATTGTTTGAGCCAAACACGCTCCCACAGCGAAATCGCTTGCATCGGCCATGATTTCAAAGGGTAGTGTCCAATCCGGAGGTTGAACTACCGGAGCGGAAATCAAGGCTTGCTTCAATCTATAAAATGACTCAAGGCATTCATCAGTAAAAGAGAATGGGGCATCCTTGCACAAGAGATCAGTTAAAGGTCGAGCGATTTTGGAAAAACCCTTGATGAATCGGCGATAAAAGCCGGCATGGCCAAGGAAGCTACGCACCCCCCTTAACAGAAACTGGGGGTGGTAAGCGCTCTATAACCTCAACTTTAGCCTTGTCCACTTCGATGCCCTTAGAAGAAATTAAATGACCCAACACAATACCTTCTTCCACCATGAAGTGGCATTTCTCCCAATTCAACACTAAGTCAACTTCCTCACAATGGGTTAGGACTTTCTCCAAATTTAGCAAACAATCATCAAAGGTATTACCATTAGACAGAAAAATCGTCCATAAAGACTTCCATACATTTTTCAATGAAATCACTAAAGATAGCCATCATGCAGCGTTGAAATGTCCCCGGTACATTACGTAACCCAAAAGGCATGCGACGATAAGCAAAAGTACCATACGGGCAAGTGAAAGTAGTTTTCTCTTGATGTGAGGGGTGGATTGGAATTTGAAAGAAACCCGAGTACCCATCCAAAAAGCAAAAATACGAGTGACCCGCCAACCGTTCCAACATTTGGTCAATAAAGGGAAGGGGGAAATGGTCCTTCTTTGTTACTTTGTTTAGTTGGTGGTAATCAATACACATCCGCCAACCGGTGACGGTCCGGGTACTAATTAGTTCTTTCTTTTCATTTTCCATCACAGTCATTCCATCCTTCTTGGGTACACACTGAACCGGGCTTACCCATTCGCTATTTGCAATGGGGAAGATGATCCCAGCAGCTAGCAACTTTACTACTTCCTTTTTAACCACCTCTTGCATATTAGGATTTAATCGACGCTGGGGTTGCCTAGTAGGCTTTGCATCCTCTAACAAGTCAATTGAATGCATGCATATAGAAGGGGAAAAACCTTTCAAATCCTCTATCTTATAACCTAGTGCACCCTATGTTTTCTAAGCAAATCAAGCAACTTGGACAATTCAGAATCATTCAATTTTGCATTCACAATGAGGACAAGATTCCTCATCATCCAAGAAAGCATATTGGAGGGAAGGGGGCAAAGGTTTAAGCTCTAAAGGAATAGAGGATTGAATTTCAGAAGACGACATACCTTTGTAGATCACATCTTGAATCTCCATGCACTCCATATAAGGCTTGTCAATAATGATCTCCTCATGCATGGGTGAAGAGTCAAAAAGGTTGGTGAAGAAAGTAATATCGGTGCCGTCGCTCTCAAATTGGAAAGATTCTAATAGGCAAGCTCCCAAGGGATCGTCGCAAGTAGACTCAAGTAGATGAGAGTCTTCAATATACTCATCAACAAGAAACTCCATCATATCAATAGTATAGCATGAGTCCCCATACGAAGGACCTTTCAATGACCCCTCAAGTTGAAAAATGATGCTTTCATCACCGACATTCAACGACATGCTTCCATTTTTCAATTCAATTATCGCTCCCGCCGTGGCAAGGAACAGCCTTCCCAAAATGATAGGGATATTGTTGTCTTCCTCCATCTCCAAGATCACAAAATCACACGGAATCAAAAACCGCCCCACTTGGACCGGGATGTCCTCCAATATTCCCAAAGGTCTTCGCACGGAACGGTCGGCCAATTGGAGATTAATTGTTGTAGGAGTGAGATCGTCGAGATTCAACTTCTTGCAAATCGAATGAGGCATGATGCTTACACTCGCTCCTAGATCGCAAAGAGCACGGCCGATCCGCAGGTCACCAATGGTGCACGGAATAGAAAAACTTCCGGGGTCGGCTAACTTCTTCGGTGACTTGTTATCGATAATGGCACTACAATCCGCTGTCAAATGGATGGTAGATGTCTCTTGAATCCTCCTTTTGCTTGTGAGAAGCTCCTTCAAAAACTTTTTGAAAGATGGGACCTCAGAAATAACATCAAGAAATGGAATGTTCACTTGAAGCTTTTTGAGCATCCCAATGAACTTTGAAAACTTCGCATCGGACTCGGGCTTTGCTAACCGCTCGGGAAAAGGGACCGGCGGTAGCTTTGGCTTCTCAATGGTTTGGATCGGCTCTTCTTCCACCATCTTTCCTTTCTGTTTAGTTGTAATTTTTGTGGTTTTATAAGTTAAGGTTGTTGATCTCAGGGATGGGTGTGAGGCTTGATTAAAGTAATCGGTTTGTGTAGAGGGGTTTTTCTCAATGCGGAAAGCAATAAATAATGTAAAGAGAAGCAATTAAATCTAACCTAGGCATGAATCAAAGAAAGCAATTAAAAGCATGAAATCAAATAAAGCAAATAAAGCAAGGAATGGAAATCTAGAATGAACAATGAAATTAGAGACAAGAAATTATACCTTTGATGACCAAAATCTTTTAACCTTCAATCTACCTTTGCAATTTCCCCCGAACAAACAAGAAAATATGGATTGCATTACCAAGGATCTCCCAAATTCTCACTAGGAAGTAGAATTGGAATTCCTTGACCCTCCTCCCCACTAAAAGATGGATTTGATGTGGCTAACCCTAGAAAGCTTTGAAATCAAGTCAACAATGGAGATTAGAGAGAGAGAGAGAGAGAGAGAGAGAGAGAGAGAGAGAGAGGAGAGAGAAAGCTTGTAAAACTTCAATGGAAACTTGCTTGAATTGAGAAAGCTTGAGAAAGTTTGAATACAAATGCTAGAAATCAAAGAAAGCTTGAAGAATCAAAGAAAACTTGAAGAACAATTAAAGACAGCAATTAAATCTAATCTAATTCTACTCCTAAACTACCTAGGCTAATTAATTCCACTTAGATTAATACAAGTGGGTATTTATAGAAGAAGGAGAAATACAACCCAAAACCCTAGAAATAAATCGCAAAGACGCTGCGATTTTCCGCAGACAGTGGCTCGGGCGAGCAAAGACTTCCGCCGCAGATTCACCGCCCTCAAAGATTATGTCGCAGGCGAGACAGTGGCCTTGCTCGGGCGAGCCATGTTGCTGCTCGGGCGAGCAGCGCTTTTGGGCAACTTTTCCCTGCCGACTTCAAATGCGCATAACTTCTTCATCCGAACTCTGTTTTAGACCCGTAAGATATCGATGGAAAGAACTGAGTGTGTACTTTAAGCTCCCAAAATTTGCGACCAATCGGAGTTATAAAGAAAGAGTTATGAGCCACAGAGTTAAGGCACACGTATTTCAATCCTTTGAGTCTGTACCGTTCCCCTGTTTTGCGCCAATCTTGACATGGAATTTCCGGCTTTGGTTTCGCCTCTGCTCTCGACTCGGGTTGACTTGGTTTGACTCGGCTTTCGACTCGGGTTGACTTGGTTTTACTCGGCTCTCGGCTCAGGTTGACTTGGTTTGACTCGGGAAATAGCTCGGGATTCCCTAAAAACCTTCAATTAAGCCCAAACTTCTTCTAACTCCTTATTTTCCTACAAAACACCAAATCATTATATCTAATATATAAGTAGGGGTTAAAACAAGCAAATATACCCTATAAAAGAGAAGAAATTCGGCTCGGAACGAGACCAAACACCACTCCAACACAAGGGTTTGCTCGCCCCGAGCAAACTAAAAACAAAGAAAAGGACTAAAAAGGAAAACTAAAAAACCTAACTCACTTTCGCAGGAATTGCAGATGCATTTAGCGTATGCATCAAGCCTTTTAAACCCCCCGACAGCCCGGGTGGACGAGGTAGGTCTCGTGAGGGTTTATAGCAACTATACCCACAAAAGCCACGAGAAAAGAAAAAGGGTAAAGAAAAAGAAGTGAAAATCGAAAACCGAAACAAAACAAAAGCAAAGAAAATATTCCCGTCTCCAATCATGCAACTAGTTCCCCAACCCGCCTCAACAATCAATTGGAAGAAGCAAGTATAAACAAATTAAGACACAAAGGTTGGAAAACTGTAAATCTTTGAGATTTTGAACCAAAACACTTCCTGATGAGCAAAACACCTCGTGCATATGTGCAAGTGGGCTCTAGTCGGTCCTTCCTATCCTAAACCAGACAATTAGAGTTTTTCTCATGCTCAAGCTCGGGATTATCTATCCTACTTCACTCTTGGTTTTTCTTTCAACCTCTCTTTTCTTTCTTTTTCTTACTTTGCTCTTTTCTTTCTTTTTCTTCTCTTTTTTTACTTTTCTCTTTCTTACCATTCTTTTGCTCAACTCTTTTTTTTCTTTTTCTTGCTTCGTTTTTTTTTTTCAAAACCTACGCTCTTTTCTTTCCACTCAATCCGTTTTGTGTCTTTTAGAGCGTTTGTGTCTGGTTTTGCGGGATTTAAGCACCAGCCTTCGCAAAGGGCTACCCTCCCTGCTGGGTGTCTCCATACGTGAGTCATTGCACTTAAGGGGCATAGGGTGCTGATCCACCCAAACCAACCCATGACGGTAGGCCCGACAGTAATTATTTAATGCATTAATTAAGAGCTTAAGCAATTGAACAACTAAAACCATCTAACTTAGGTAAGAAGACAAGTCAAAGCGTGTAAGATTTGAGGATTCCGCTTTACCATTCCATGTAGAGGTCTAATAGAGATAAGTCATGGCAAAAATCCTTCCTAAGGCCTATCATTATTCATATCGGCCGCTTCTAACTGATTGAATCAACTGATTACACAACTATCTACACAACTGTGAACGGAAACATCTTCAAAAAGAAAAACAACTTTTGGGTTTTTCACAACATTTCTCCCTTTTTTTCTTTCACACAGAAAATATTTTTAGATTTTGGACACAAACTACGAAAGACAAAAATAAAAGACTCAAAACTAGGTAATCTACCCATGAACAATGAAATATATCACCCCCACTCCAACACAAGACATCACAATGTCTCCATCATGAGAAGAGTGTCACAAGTAAGGTAGAAAACCAAGAAGAACATATATACAAAACATTTTATCACATAAAAAGCGGTGGCGACCCGAGCCCACACGGCTCCAACAACATAATAATCCCAACATTCACATTCAAGGGGTTCGCCACCCAAAAAGAAAACCAAGCATGCAACATGGATCATCGATATATTCACATAAAGAGAGGGTGGAAAGAAGTTACCTCAAGATTTTCAATTAAAAGTACTCAATCCACGATCCAAAGAACATCACACATAGGTTAGAAATAGACAAGAAAATCATACTATGTATGATGGTTCACATGCAAGATCAAAAGGAAAAACAAATTATACAAGACACTAGGGACTAAAGAACTAAGAAAACAAACTAAAATATTTACAAAACGACTATTTTTTTTATTTTCTTAGACTCAAAAACTGGAATGCAAACTACCCTCCCACTCCAACACAAAGAGGTTGTCGAGTCCTCAAAATGGAAAAACAGAAGTAGGTAAGCAAGCACCCCAAAATAAAAGAAAAAGACACACACAAAAAGAAAATAAAAGAAGAAAAGAAAACCGACTCATTAAATATACACAAAAGGTGAGGAAGGATATTACCTAGAAGGTGTTTTATCAAGAAATCATTCCTTCACACCTCACGATATCGGGCACCAAGTCAGAACCATTCAACGCCCGGAGTAACAAATCATGCATCCTCTCATGCATCTCAGAATGATGTCAGTAAGAGCACACTCGCAATGACACATAAACAAACATTAGTGCCCTTAACAATTTATCAAATGCCCTAGAAAAATCATAGAAATGATGAAATGCATGAATATACAAGACTTTCCTAGGCATAGTGAAAGAAGACATGACAAATGGATCCTCCCATTGACTCGTAAATGAAGATTGGGTATACAAATCAACGGAAGGAGGCAATACAACACATTTCTGAACATGCTCATGCGAAGACTTGGATGCAAACAATGGTTCAAACTCAATTTCCATGCAATTTTCATCAATCACAAATTCCAAATCACCACTCTCATCCAAATAATCATCATAATCGTCAATAGGTGATAAGGAAAACAGAGGGTTAGACTACATCATAACACTCCCAACATCACAAACAAGCACATCTTCATCTTCGTCAATATCAGACTCACTAGAAGAACTATCAACATCAAAAGACAAAGGTGCATCATTCAAAACAACATCAAAAGTGAAAGTGGAAGGCTCCGGGTCATAACTCATAGTGAATGACTCATAAAGCATGTCATCATCAAAAGCGTCATCGTCAACAACCAAGTTCAAACAATCATGATCAATTCCCAAAGAATTATGCTCATCATCACCAGTATGCACATCGATGGACTCACATACAAGGATAGCTAATGCCTCACTAATGCAATGATCCTCAATGAAAGTGAACAAATCGGTATCAAGCACACATTCAATCTCAACATATTCAATTTCACTCTCAACAAGATTATGCTCAATTATATCACAAGCATCATGGCATTCACTAAACTCAATCTTTTCTTCACATAAAGGCATGGACAACGGTGTGGACAATGGTTCATCATCTAACATGTTTTCATCAATTTCAACATCATCACACACAGAATCAACAAGTTCCTCATGCTCACTAGGTGGGGCTAGAGCTAAGGAATCACTTAGTCCAAGGCATGGTCGGTTATAATAGTCATCATCCTCATCATACACAGAAAAATCAACTTGCATTTCAGGACTAAAAGACGATGAATGACCTACTTCAACATTCGAATCAACCATTTGTGAAGAAGGAGTTTCTACCATATGATTCAATTCATGGAAAAATCCACGCATCAACTCATTCATTTTTGCACACAATTTATCCATTCCCGCACTCAAGGTAGCTTCCATTTTATCTTTCAAACAAGAATTAGAACTATGGTACGGCGAATCACATAAGTAGCACACTGAAGGAGACTCAACATCGACACCTTGGGGAAGATCATAGCAGTTTTCCACATAATCCCCACTATAAGATTGATCATCAACATACACGGGGTATTCACATGATTTTTCAGGCAAAGTCTCACAAAAATTTTCCATATACTCCCCACCACTCGATTGATCATAAGGATTTTGAGGGTATTCTTGATATGGTATGGCTAAAGTCTCGGAGGGTGGTGCATAATAAGAAGGTTGGACAGTAGGGATAGCATTTCTGTGCTCAAATTCATAAGAGTCCCTAGACAACCATTCAATAAATTCCCAAGCACCATCTTCACCTAAATTAGAAAACCCATAAAAAATGAAGAGATTACGAGTTTCATAATTTATACCATCATAAACAATTCCCAACATATCTAATGTATCATAAAAGATACCATACAATTCACATTGAGCACGGTAATCAGGTAATCTAGCAAAATATTTCCAAAATGCTTCATGCAATTGGGGGAATCGAGGACTAGCCATAACTCTCTTTTTCTATTTTCTAATTTTCTATTTCTTTTTTCTTTTTTTTCTCACTTTTTTTTTCGATATTTAATTTTTTCGCTACATTTTTCTAGCATAATCGAGAAAGCAATAAACTATGTACACACAAACCAATAGCCTAATCTACCAAATAACGTCATCCCCGGCAACGGCACCATTGCTCGGTTGTAATTTTTGTGGTTTTATAAGTTAAGGTTGTTGATCTCAGGGATGGGTGTGAGGCTTGATTAAAGTAATCGGTTTGTGTAGAGGGGTTTTTCTCAATGCGGAAAGCAATAAATAATGTAAAGGGAAGCAATTAAATCTAACCTAGGCATGAATCAAAGAAAGCAATTAAAAGCATGAAATCAAATAAAGCAATTAAAGCAAGGAATGGAAATCTAGAATGAACAATGAAATTAGAGACAAGAAATTATACCTTTGATGACAAAAATCTTTTAACCTTCAATATACCTTTGCAATTTCCCCCGAACAAACAAGAAAATGTGGATTGGATTACCAAGGATCTCCCAAATTCTTACTAGGAAGTAGAATCGGAATTCCTTGACCCTCCTCCCCACTAAAAGATGGATTTGATGTGGCTAACCCTAGAAAGCTTTGAAATCAAGTCAACAATGGAGATTAGAGAGAGAGAGAGAGAGAGAGAGAGAGAAGAGAGAGAAAGCTTGTAAAACTTCAATGGAAACTTGCTTGAATTGAGAAAGCTTGAGAAAGTTTGAATACAAATGCTAGAAATCAAAGAAAGCTTGAAGAATCAAAGAAAACTTGAAGAACAATTAAAGAAAGCAATTAAATCTAAGCTAATTCTACTCCTAAGCTACCTAGGCTAATTGATTCCACTTAGATTAATACAAGTGGGTATTTATAGAAGAAGAAGAAATACAACCCAAAACCATAGAAATAAATCGCAGCACGCGCGTCAGATTTTCCGCAGACAGAGTGGCTCGGGCGAGCCATAGTGTCGCCGCGAGCAAAGACTTCCGCCGCAGCATTCACCGTCCCTCAGCATTATGTCGCAGGCGAGACAATGGCTTTGCTCGGGCGAGCCATGTTGCTGCTCGGGCGAGCAACGCTTCTGGGCAGCTTTTCCCTGCCGACTTCAAACGCGCATAACTTCTTCATCCGAACTCCGTTTTAGACCCGTAAGATATCGATGGAAAGAACTGAGTGTGTACTTTAAGCTCCCAAAATTTGAGATCAATCGGAGTTATAAAGAAGGAGTTATGACCCACAGAGTGAAGGCACACGTATTTCAAACCTTTGACTCTATACCGTTCCCCTGTTTTGCGCCAATCTTGACATGGAATTTCCGACTTCGGTTTCACCTCGGCTCTCGCCTCGTGTTGACTTGGTTTGACTCGACGCTCGGCTCGGGTCGACTTGGTTTGACTCGGCTCTCGGCTCGGGTTGACTTGGTTTGACTCGGGAAATAGCTCGGGATTCCCTAAAAACCTTCAATTAAGCCCAAACTTCTTCTAACTCCTTGTTTTCCTACAAAACACGAAATCATTATATCTAATGTATAAATAGGGGTTAAAACAAGCAAATATACCCTATGAAAGAGAAGAAATTCGGCTCGAAACGAGACCAAACACTTTCCCATTTCGTACCTTCTCCATCTCCTCTCTTTCTTTACTAGATTTTTCCAACTCCTCCTCATGCACTCCATCATCTCCCTCACCCAAAACAAACTCACTCTTACGCTCCTCTATCAAATCTTCCTCCTCCGTGACATCTACCACATCACCCTCTTTGTCACCCAAAACATCCTCTTCCACTATCCTAGGTCCATCAATCTCCCTACCACTCCTCAATGTAATAGCAATATGTTGCCCTTTCGGATTTGGTTGGGTTGGCTAGGAAAAGATTGGATGGGTTTAGATTGTTGTGCCATTTGAGCCAATAGTAACTCAAGGTTCTTGATGCGTGCTTGATCCCTTTCTTGAGATAAGGCTTTCTTTTCTTGAGATAAGGCCATCTTTTCTTGAGATAAGGCCATCTTTTATATGGTTTGCTCAATGGTTTCTTGTTGTGGTGGTTTGGGTGCTTGGGAAGTTTGACCTTGGTGAGGGTTTTGGTGGTATTGGCGGCGGTTTTGATTTGGGAAACCGGGGGGTGGGTTTTGGGTTAGTGGAGCTTGTTGGTTGTAGGCATAATTCCCACGAGGACGAACGGGGTTTTGATTGGTGTAGGAGAGGTTATTGTTGGGATAGATAGCTTGGACTTGCTCGGCTTGATACTCTTCACACCGCTTCAAAGAATGTAGCCCTCCACAAAAATCACATACAAGAACTCGGGAATCCGGAATAAGCAAGGGTACTTCTTGAGCTGCCTTTATTTACCTCGTGGTCTCTTCGAAAGCCGTCTTTTGTTGCATCTCTAGAACGGCAGGGATAGATAGCTTGGACTTGCTCGGCTTGATACTCTTCACACCGCTTCAAAGAATGTATCCCTCCACAAAAATCACATACAAGAACTCGGGAATCCGGAATAAGCATGGGTACTTCTTGAGCTGCCTTTATTTACCTCGTGGTCTCTTCGAAAGCCGTCTTTTGTTGTATCTCTAGAACGACATTTATGAGAAATTTAATAGTAGGATTGCTTTCTAGAGAAGGACCATCTCTTGGACCACGGCTGCCTCCCTAATGTTGAGAGTTTTGGGATAACTCATGAAGAAACACGTTTGCTTCCTCTGCCGTCTTCTTGAGGAACATGCCCCCCGAGGCATGGTCGATGGATTCTCGCAAAGAGCTACTCAGTCCGGAGTAAAAATGATGCAATAATAGCCAATCCTCAAGATTGTGGTGTGGACATCTTCGTTGGAGACTCTTGAATCTCCCCCATGCTTCGAATAACGACTCATCAGACTCTTTCTTGAAGCTCATGATGGCTTGCCTCAACCGACACGTCTCATCATTGGGGAAAAACCTTTGAAGAAAATCGCGGCTAAGGGCATCCCATGTAGAATAGGTTCCGAGCGGACACGTGTTGAGCCATAATAGTGCTTTCCCTTTCAAAGTGAGAGGGAAAAGCTTCAGCTTCATGTATTCGGCTGAGACTCCATTCATTTGTATGAAACCCATGCGTTGCTCGAACTTGTTGATGTGGTCAATAGGATTTTCATGCTCTCCTCCATGGTACGGAGTATTCTCGAATATCTCCAACAAATATGGCTTGAACTCGAACGATGCGTTCGGTGCCTATGCAGGTAATATAATGGGATCGCCTCCCGTACCCGACGATGGTAAGGAATATGATGCTAAGGTACAGGGTGGATCTTGCTCTCCGTCAGACATTAGAATTTCAATCGTCTCTCGCTCCCTTTGTTGTCTTCTTCGTCTCGAGCCGGCGTTTGCTTGGCGAATAATGCTCTCCGGGTTCGGATTCGGTGGAGTTATAGGAGTTTGGCCTCGTCGAGATCGAGTCCGCATGCACAAAAGGAACAAACTGAAGAATCAAATTTCCAACAACCAAGGATAACAAAATCTCTAGCAAGTGAAATGATCTTAAACAACCTAAAGACAAAGAGCTAAGCTAGGTGCGCTTGCTCCCCTGCAATGGCGCCATTTTGTGTAACATGGTTTGTAGACCTCGGTTTTTATCGTTCTTCTCAGGGAGCTAGAGGCCTTGGCTATAACTAAATGACTCTAGGTAAGGTTTATGATCATGAGATAATAAGAGGTTTAGGGTGAAAACAGAACAAACACAACTATGGTTCAATCAAAAGGGGAAATAATAGGTGTCGGGAGATTTCGGGATGCAAACGGCAATTAGGACGAAGGTTTCGCAACTAGGAGGCAACAAGATAGTAGAATCAAATGACAATCCCGTTAAGATAAACCCACCGGATTTCCCTTTTCAAGGATAATCTGGATTAACTTCCCCAAAGTCCATCAACAAACCCGGAGGGTTAAAGAAACGGGATTCTCTAGTTAGCTTCTATTCGCTTTCATGAATAGAATACTAACTATCCCAATTTCAACCTTCCAACTCAAGTGTTGGATGTATTCGGGGTCTTTCGTACCCCAAATACATCCTACTTGAGGGAAGTATAGGAGTGGGATGTTGATTCCACCACAAATTACCCCTAAAATTGCTAACCTAATCCAAATACACCATTCACATCCTTAGTATCTCCCTAACCCATTAGGGTTCTAGCCTCTAATCATCTTATCTAACATGCTAACAACAATAATAACTTCATTCATACTTAAAAGGATATTCTAATCAACAATAACAACAATCAACAAACACCAAGCAATTCTAATAATAAAAACAAAGATTAAAGAGTAAACAATGAACTAGAGAGAGTAAGAGTTAAGAAATGCTCATTAATTTGATGCCAAAGGAAGATGCTCCACAATAATAAGGATCCAATGCTCCAATAATAGGAAAAAGTCTTCAAAACTTCAATAGAAATCCAATAAAATCCAGTGTAAGAACAATAATCCAAGTAAAACTCTCACTAATCACTAAGGAATCACTCTAATTGAAAGCTTAAATGTGATCAAATATGATAAAGTATATGCTAAGATATGATAATCTGCTAAAAGACCTAAAAGCAATATATAAAAGCAAAGTTAGTTACTCAATACTCGTCACTTCACTCAGCAAGAAAATCGAATCTGCAGGGGACCGTGGCCACGGTCCTACGTAGTGAAATGCAGGTTCTCCCTTCTCTTCGCAACACCGTGGACACGGTGTCTCTGGACCGTGGGTACGGTCTGGCGATTTAGGTTGGGTGAGATTTCGCTCCTTCGCACCGTCGTGGCTATGGTCTCCTAAGACCGTGGCCACGGTCTTGCTCGGCCTCTTCACCCCTTGGACAAGTCTTGAACCCACCGTGGTTGCAGTCATCAGGACCGTGGCCACGGTCCAGCTCAGCTTCAACTTCTTCTGCTCATGTCTTGATCCCAAAGTGGCTGCGGTTATCATGACCGTGGCCACAGTCTTGCTCGGTCCCAAAGGTCTTCTTGGCGTAGCGCCCGTTACAAAAGTGGTGGCGGGGGCTACGCCTTGGAGCGTTCAACAGCCAAGGGATGACGGGAGGGTAGCGCCCGCTAACATTGGCGTGGCGGGGGCTACGCTTCGGTGAACTTCAGCAAATTCTCTTCCTTTTGAGCTACTTGACATGTCCAGCCTTTCCGCATTCCTTCGCCTTTGACTCGGGAAATCTCGGGATTCCCAAAATAGTTGCAAAATGGCCCTTTTTACCACGTTTTGAGTAAAAACTCCGAAATCTACAAAATTACCGAAAACGCATTAAAAGTTATTGAATTAAACTACGAAACAAGTCAAAAGCCTAAGGATTTAGGCGGTATTTAGACACAAAATTGGGTCTAAACACTAATGCAAAGCAGATTTGAAAAAAGGTTAGGAGGATCAAGCCATAATGGGCTAAGAAGATTGAAGAGGAAGTGATCAAACAACTCAATTCCAAGTTCATCAAAGCAATACAATACCGTGAATGGATTGCTAACATTGTCCCAGTGCCTAAGAAAGATGGGAAAGTACGCATGTGTGTGGACTTCCGAGACCTCAACAAAGCCAGTCCCAAGGATAGTTTCCCACTACCTCACATTGATGTGTTGATGGATAACACTTGCGGACACGATCTCTTGTCCTTCATGCATGGATATGCTAGTTACAATCAAATCAAGATGGAAGAAGAAGATATGGAGAAAACCTCATTCACCACACCATGGGGAACTTATTGTTATGTGGTCATGCCTTTTGGTCTTAAGAATGCTGGAGCAATATATCAAAGGACTGCCAACACTTTACTTCATGACATGATGCATAAGGAAGTGGAGTTCTATGTAGATGACATGATAGTCAAGTCCAAAACAAGGGAGGAGGATATACCCAATCTCCGCAAGTTCTTCCTTCGACTTCGTAAGTGCAAAATGAGGCTCAATCTAGCAAATTGCACCTTTGATGTTACCTCTGGAAAGCTATTAGGCTATGTAGTTAGCCAACGAGGCATTGAAGTTAATCCTTCAAAGATAAAGGTCATCTAAGATTTGCAACCGCCCAAGACAGAGAAGGATATGAGGGGTTTTCTAGGGCGAGTTCAATATATTAGTAGGTTCATCTCAAAGCTCACCATGACATGTGAACCTTTATTCAAGAAATTGAAGAAAGAAAGTAAAATAGAATGGGATGATTAATGTCAAGCTGCCTTTGAAAAAATGAAGGAGTATTTGCAACATCCACCGGTCCTCATGCCTCCGGTACCAGATGAGCCACTCCTCCTTTATCTTACAATAACCAGCTCTGCAATCGGAGCTATGCTGGCTCAGAAGATCAAAGGTCAAGAGAGCGCCATCTATTACTTGAGCAAGAAATTTCTAGACTATGAAAGCTGGTATGCTGATATAGAGAAAATGGTTGTTGCGTTGGTATGGACCACCAAGAAGCTAAGACATTATATGCTCTCGCCCACTGTATATGTCATTGTTGAGAATAATCCCATCAAATTTATCATGGAACATCAAACCATCATTAATCGCATCGCTCGATGGGTAGTCGTGCTCTCAGAATTCAATCTCCAGTACTTGCCTCAGAAATCCATTAAAGGACGGGTTGTTTCAGATTTCTTAGCCGCTTCACCATCATAGGAACCTCCAAGCACTCACTTTGAATTCCCAGATGAAGATATCGTTCTCACTGATGAGATTACATGGGAGATATATTTCGACGAAGCTTCCAATCAAATGGGTTGCGGAGTAGGAGTCCTGTTAATCTCTCCAGAAGGGGCACATGTCCTTGTATCTGTAAAACTGGATTTTAATGCTACTAACAACGCTGCAGAATATGAAGCATGCATAAAGGATTTACAGGCTTCTTTGAACATAGGAGTGCGCCATATAAAGGTCTTTGGAGATTCTAGCCTCATCATCACTCATGCTAAGAACGCGTGGAAGGTTCGAAATAAATGCCTTATGGCATATCAGCAGAAGCTATTGGGACTCAATTTGAGAAGATTAGTTTCCAATACTTTTCTAGGGATCATAATGAGCTAGCCGATGCTCTAGCCAAGTTATCTTCAATGATATCAATCCCAGTAGGTACTGTAACACCCCGGATATGTGGTTAAAGTGTGGCTTTAAAGGATTCAAATGACTACTTATATCACCAAGGTGCACCTTCTTTTATGGTTGCTCATCCGTTGTGAACTCTCCGGTTAAGCGTGCTTGGCTGGGAGTAGTCAAAGGATGGGTGACCACCTGGGAAGTTTTCCCAGGCAGCGTGTGAGCGAGGACGAAGCACGCTGGAAAGACTCGTGGTGATTTGTGGGGTCAGTCAACGATCCTTGAAGCAGTTATCGGTAATGTCCGCGGTCCGGGAGGGGATGGGGCGTTACAGATGGTATCAGAGCCGACCCGCGACTGTGAGTTGCGCCCTTGGATGGGAGAGCCATGGGCAGTCAACTAGCGGGGCAAAGATTCTGGAATGTATTGTGGCACAACGAGGACGTTGCGCGCTTAAGTGGGGGTGATTGTAGCACCCCGGATATGTGGTTAAAGTGTGGCTTAAAAGGATTCAAATGACTACTTATATAACCAAGGTACACCTTCTTTTATGGTAGCTCATCCGTTGTGAACTCTCCCGTTAAGCGTGCTTGGCTGGGAGTAGTCAAAGGATGGGTGACCTCCTGGGAAGTTTTCCCAGGCAACGTGTGAGCGAAGACGAAGCACGCTGGAAAAACTCGTGGTGATTTGTGGGGCCAGTCAACAATCCTTGAAGCAGTTATCGGTAATGTCCGCGGTCCGGGAGGGGCCGGGGCGTTACAGGTACACTCTAGTTGCCTGTGGTAGTAGAGCGGAAGTCTGAACTAGCATATGTTCGCACTATGGAATCACAATAAGTTGATACTGAAGCATGGTTTCACGACATATACAATTTTCTTCGGAAAGGAGAATATGATGTATGCAAGGTCGCTAAGATCATAGTATTGACCTCACAGTACACCACATTAACACACAACACACATAATTCTGGCCTCACAACAGAGAATCAAGCACAAACACACCAAAAAAGACCTCACGACAGAAAATCAATTACAACCTCCTCCAAAACAGAGTATAAACACCAATGAACGAATGGATGAAATGGATGATGATGAAATGATGATCGGATGAACAAACATACAATCAAACAGTAAATAGAGGATAGACTTGAGCTCGAGCTGATACTGTTAGGTTTTAGGTTATCTATTTCCTAAACAGATACAGATTAATTGGCGGAATATTATAACAGTTATAAACAATTAATCAACACAATTGCAGAGGCTTTAGTAATTATACCTGATTGCTAATTCCGGCTGAAGAAGAGGTTGACCTTCCAGATTCCAATGCTGAAATCCTCTACTAAAAATTCCACGCAGCACTCCGGGAACCCGATTGCTAGATCGACCCGATCGAGACGAATCTCAATCTAAGATGTATGTAAGATTGCTTCGGGAAACAGAGAATGTTTCCTGAAACTAGAACTGCAAACTAAAAGAGAGAGGAACTCAGGAAATCACCCTGGTATCTCTCTAAGAGTCTTAAGCAGTTGGTGTGGAATAATCTCTCCCAGAGACCCCTTTATATAGTGTTTAGAAAACCTAAGGAAAGGGTTCAAAACCCTAAAGGGCCGACTTAACGCAACGGCGCACTTCTCAGGCCCAACACGGTCCGTGTTGAATCAACACGGTCCGTGTTGGACTCCAGAGAGTCCAATTATTCGACCCATGGATACCACGGACCATGGTGTCTCAACACGGACCGTGTTGGGTCAACACGACCCGTGTTGAACCCAATTCGGTCCGTGTTGGGCTGATTTCTCAAAGAAATCAATTCCCAACCTTTCTGAACTTGATACAATATCAATTAGGCTACATATATTGTTCCAGGGCACTGACTTGTGTAATTAAACATATTTAATTACTAATTATAGAGGTCTCTAGCAAGACATATAATTACTATATCACTTTGGTTTAAACTCCGTGTATATCGAACATTGTCGGGACATTCCCAACAATCTCCCACTTGTCCCACAAGTGTTCGATTCCTTGAATTCCCTTGTCACTTACTATCTCATGTTCGGATAAGGTAAGCTGATGTCATCCTTATGTAAGGTCCGAAACGTTCCTCGGTCTCCGAGTTTAGACTTTGAAAAACAGATGATCAACTGTTGATTCAACTGAGCTCGGCCAAGCATTTTCAGTCCAATCTCACTGAGTGGCCAAAAGACAACTGTCCCTAATAGGGAGGACAATGCCATCTTGTTCAGACACACATTCTCACATGATCCAATCAGAACCTGGACACGCCTTTATAGCCTCTTTATTACGAAAGGCGTTTGACGCGCTCCAAAGTCACAACAGACTATGTAGTCGATGTACTGAACTCAGGATTTAGGAATTTTGAGTAGTGAGAGCTCCTATGACAATTCCCAACTTAAAGAGCTCCCACTGCGGGTCAGTTCGGTAGTTGTTCTCAACAGTACCCATGTGATTGATTTATGATGTCATCACATCACTATGATCACGAAACTTGATCATCACCTCAATCCTACATGCTAATTGTGTTGATATTATCACTGTTCCTACGTGATAATACAATTAGGAACCAGGTCGACTATCGACCAAGACTAGCGTTATCAAGTTCACTAATGGGGTTTCAGAAATCGGACCTCATCCAATTTCCCATTTTGAATGCGCTAACCTTTTTGGACATTTACATAATTCTAAACCACAATTGATGTAAATTTTGGAATCTTATTCTCAATGATGAATCAACAAGGTCATAATTCATGAACAAGTCATGCAAATTTGACTTGTTAATATTCCGGAATGTGTTTAATACATATTGCCCATGCATGACTATCATGCTATAACTACAATAGGGGTTTAGTACATAATACTTGCAATGAACCTCGTACGTATACCATCTCACTAATGACCTTTCATATAGGAAGATATTTCCAGAACACATGTTTGGATTCATAGTGAGCTTCAGTTCCTTTGCTTGAGTGATGGCTCCTATCAATAAGGCTTCATTTCTCTCGCAAGGCTAGAAACATCACCCAGTTCTAAAAACGAACTTCGCAATCCTAACAGTTTCTGCCACAACTTCTAAAGTCGTGTCATACTTGTCTTATTTGTAGAATTAACCGCATGTCATGTTAGGAACTTCTTCTAGTTCACCTCAATACCACTCAATACAGATCGTATAATTTTCTCTGACCTTTCAGATAATCATATTTCTCTGCATGAGTGTAGCATCAATGCAACTCTTCACACTTAGCTTTTATCAACCACTTTAGACTTAGGACACATCCTTAGTTTTGCTTATACATATACAATGTATATGTTATGTTGGACTTTGAACATCTCATGGAATACATTAATCTTACACCTGAAGCATGAGTTATAAGTCTCATCCTTCTTAGAACTTCTGATTGTTTTGAGACAATCAAATTCCGTAAGGATATGCCATGATTTTGGAAATTAATTCATTCTCGAAGTGAGTTGAACTATTCAACACCTAGTTAACTTTGATTCAAACAATCAAAATCTTTAATCTATCACTATAGATCTTGTTTCCAATAAAATTCTTAGCCCCACCAATCCTTCACTTTAAAAATTATTTCCAAGTCAACCTCAATAGAAGCAACATTGGAATATTCTTCTCAGTAGGCAGTATGTCAATCACATACAATATTAGAAAACGCATTGCTCCCACTGAACTTCTTGTAAACACAATATTATCTTTGGCACTTCCCAGTATGTCAAACCTTTTTGATATCCTGGTCAAGAAGGTCAATGATTCCAACACCTAGAAGCTTCCTTAAGACCACAGATGGTCTCTTGAAGTTTACAAGTATTCCAACAAAAAACCACTCAGTTGTGTCAAGTACACACCTTTCTTCAAAATCTATTTTGAAGTCAGTCTTGATGTGTATCTTAATGAACCCATATTTTGCCTTAAAACCCTCATATGCCTGATGGCTCACACCTTCAGACAAATCAACCGAGTTCTAAACTTGGCTGTATATATGGAGTCCATCTTAGACCTTATGGAAAGCTTGACTTGCTAAAGCTTCTTTGTTGTAGGTAGAGTCATTACTTTCTAAAAGTAACATCTCACGTTCATCCATAGAAGATCGATATCTTTGTGGCTGACGGAGTTGTTTACCTGACCTTGCTTGGAGTAATGTTCATGACACCTTCTCCTCAACGTTTTGAGAAACTTCAACTGCCTCAACCTTGTTCTTAATTTCCCGACCAATAGGAAAAGAAAATTTGAACAAGGATCAAGTAGCAGAGTTTCAGGTGATGATTATAGTGTTTTGTGTCTCTCGAACTTCGGTAAGTTCAAAATCTCTCCCGCTCTTTCTTTTAGAGAATAACATATTCTCTAAGAAGAAAGCATTTTGAGACACAAACACTTTCCTCTACAACAGTTTGTAGAAGTGATACTCCTTCCTTTTAGAAAATGGTTCAAGAACCTCTCTTCTCCATATCATATATGGTGTCTTCACTAGTGCTTCAGATAATCTTTATTCAGTAATTAGAGCTATGGTTAATTGCGTGTATCCCCAAAGGTAATCGTCAATGTTGACTCAACCATCATTTATCGCATCATATCCAATAAGGTGTGATTCCTCTTGGATAAGCCATTGAGATGTCGTATTCCTACAAGAGAGAGTTATGAAACAATTCCACATTCTCTGGAATGGTCAGTGAAATCATGGGTCAAATACTTACCTCCTCAACCTTGTTGAAGGGTTTTGATTTTCTTGCCAAGTTGGTTTTGTACTTCACTTTGAAAATCTTTGAACATTTCAAATGATTTGGACTTGTGGCGTATTAAGTAGATATACCCATATCTACTAAAAAATCGTCACTAAAAGTGATGAAATAGTACAGTAAACCTTCTTCTAGCACTAGTGCTCATAGGCCCACATACATCAGTATGTATGCATCCTAATAAGTCATTAGCTTGTTCACCAATTCCAATAAGAGGTGATTTTAGTCATCTTACTCATCAGACATACTTTATAAACATTGAACTTTTCAAAGTTTATGTTTTCAAAAATCCTGTACTATGCAGTTTTCTGAATGCATTTCTGATTAATATGACTTAAGCTTATAGTGCCAGAATTATGTTTCAATTGAGTCATTTGTTCAAACTCTTGGCTCAACCATTAGCATCATTTCGATCGTATCTAGGTGCTCTCATTGTTTCGCCAAGACTACTTCATTTTGGAAATCTTCAAACTATTTTAACATTTCAGCTTCAGATGAATCTCATAGACATGAATCACCATGTGTTATTTTATTCATCTTTGAAGATTTGAAGTAATTCATCCCTTGTACTTGTGCTCAATTGGACTACATACATCCATATGCATGAGTGTCTGTTGGCATATTCACCCTTTCTTGTAAAAGGTACAGTCATGCTTTGCAGACATCACATGCTTCAAAGTCTTATCATTCAAAAGTCTATCACTGTGATACTTCCGAATGCGCTCTGATTTGCATGACTTAATAAATAGTTACAAGGTTTAAGTTTGAATATGAGTTATTCCTTTTAAACCTCTTGGTTTCAATGTGTTGGGTGTGTTTATCCGAGATCCTCTCTCTCTCTCTCTCTCTCTCTAATTGAGAGCAAGAAATCAAATTTCTACTTATAATGAGAACATAGAATCACCTATAAATTTCTCTTATAAGTCTTGAGGAAATGGATAAACAACCAACTCTTCATAAGGAACTACAACTAATTGCATGTTCCTATTTGTAGGTTGACTCTCATCCTTCAAAGCACATCTATTTTGCTGTAGATACTACACATTTGCGTAAATGCGAGTTTCACAGCCGGTATCTTATACTCAAAGTGGGTTTAAAAAGGGTAGTGTGTATCATATACGCATTTGCCTAGAATTGAAATCATATCTCAAGTCTTTCTTATAGTTATTCACACTCCCAGTGTCATATATACATGATCTGGTTGTTAACCGGTTGCTGTCATTGGTTGGGTATGTACAATTGTTTGTCCTTACCTTTCCTTTGACTTCTTGTCTTTGATAGATTTCTTAAATCTTATTTTCCCTTTCACTAAAAGACTATCTTTGGTCGCCAATCTTTTGGCTAAAGAGGATCTGAGGTTTCTCATGTTTTAAAATAGTCAAATTATTTCAGAACATGAGTGCCATCAATTGGCCTTTATCTACCTTAACCGAGACTATCTGGTTATTGGTTTCATATTTGTCAACTCTAACTAGTTCGATAAACTTGTTTTTGAGTTGGTAAGATTGAAATCATTCCTCTAATCTTCAAACATTTTGAAGTTAAAGTTGTATGAATACTATGACATTACATGTATTCATTCGGCTTGATTGACCTCTTAATATTGATGCCTAGCTCAATGTTATATCAAAGACATGTTTCTTTTAATTCGCCTCCAAGACAATCTTGTGATAGCGATGCCAATTAAGGAATTGGTGTAATTGTTTTTCTCTTTCTCAAGGAGAAAACAATATTTTATTAGTGGTGGATGTTTGAGTGAAAAGACATAAATAATTCTACGAGACAAGTTGGTTCATTTTAGTTATTATTCATCAAAAGAAATTAAACTAATTTAATTTCAAATCAAAACACTTTATCAACTCTCATTTATTGTTTTAATTTACCAAGACCCACAAGATTCATGGGCTCAAGTGGACTTTGGCCCAACAAAACTTGATCTCATGTTATCTTTGGTGGATCATTCAAAATGACTCTTGGCAAGAAATTTGTATCGAATATAATATTTCTCTTACTCTGCTCTTGGCCCAAAACTATTTTGATAGCCAATTTGAGTTGAACTAGCTCCCACCCTACTTATAATGATGGACAAATAATTCGCTTTGGCTTTCTTTATTTATCCATCTAAGTGGTGTTTCGATAGGTTGAGCAATAATTCAATTTTGAGAGTAGGTTTTATTATCCTAAACGTGCAATTCTAGGTGAACTCTTTCGAAAAGCATAAAAGGCATAATAAAACATGCAATAACAAATTTAAAGCATAAATAAAACCCCTAGTATGGTCACCTAGACTTGATCAACTAATTTAACTAAGCCTTGATAGTCTTCAAAAAAAAAATCTTCTTGGGTCTCGCAACTTCATTGGATGGGCTCCCACTCAAATCACCACCTCTATTGGTGTTGGGCTCCCACTCAATTTGATGTCTCCAATTACAACCAATTTACAATTTGGACTTCATAATTGAGTCCTTTCATGAATTAAAAATAAACTTAACTGAAACTTAAATTTAAAATTTAATTCAAAGACGGTACGCAGACCGTATTTCACCCAACCCGATACACAGACCAGTAAAACCGACTATCTATGGCCATACCAGAAGCACATGCAAACATGTAATATTGCAATAAAGACATGCTTAAATAACAAATTATAAAGGCATATAAATAATTGCAATATAACACATAAGGAAATAAGTACTAAATAAAATTTCCTAAAAGGTTTGCATGATTAATAAAGTAAACAAAATCCAAATTTTATCTTAGTTACCTAAACAGATTTAGGATTTTATACCTATACATACAAAATACTTGACTTTCCTAAAATCAAGGAGTTTAAAAGATACTATATCTTTCAAGATTATTGTAAGTTTCCTAAACTTTACAAAATAATAGATCTTATGCCTATTATCTGATTTAGTAGTAATAGGATTTAATAATTAATTTTTAAAATTAATTACAAACCCTAAAATATACGAATTCACCAAAACTGCTGGCAACAAGGTCCATGTTGATCCAACATGGTCCGTGTTGCTTCCCAGTTTCGATTAATTTCGTGAATGAAAAATTTAAATAAAACTATCATAACTCATTGAATTCAAAGATTTCATATCACAACGTTATCTAATAACCCAATATGAATATTTTTCAGAATTTTAACAATTTTCAAAAGATTGTAAAATTTTAGGGAATTAAACATTTTTAATTCTCCATTTAAGAGGAAAATAAATAACAACAGTCCGATAAGTTCAAAAATCAAATTTTATAATTTTCCCATACAGTAGGTTCATCTAATATGCTACTGTAAACATTTCAGATTTTTATCAAATTTCGAAAATTAGAATAAAATTCAGAAAAGTAAACGATTATATTTTTCTGTTAATCTGGAAATTAAAAAAAATTAGTAAACGATTTCGAAATTCACGAAATTTTTATCCATAACAGAATGGTTATCCAATAACCTACTGTAAAATTTTCAGAAAATTTGCAAATTTCTATAAATATACAAAATTCAGAGAAGCAACGAATTTATTTCTCTGAGATCTGAAAATATAAATTAAAAAATATAATTTGATCGGATAAATTAACGGAAAAATTTTTCCCTAAAAGTATGGTTACCCAGTAACCTACTGTAAAAATTTCAGAAGTTTTACAAATTTCTACAAATTTATAAAATTCAGAGAATTAAACAAATTTTAATTCACTTCAGATCTGAAAACTCAATTAAAAATTCATTTTAATTGGGAAAAATCTACAAAAATTATGAAAAGTCCAGAACACTTCCAGACACCTACAGTAAAAGTTTCAGAAATTTTCGAGTTCGTTTGATAGTTTATTTCGATTTTTCATGTTTACCGTAAATAAACTAAATCAGAAAATTAATTCTACAAAACCCTATTTTGCGAATTTAAAGCTATTTCATGCATTGCCTACTGTTTAGCAACATTAAACGTGATTGCTTCTAAAACATTCAAAATTAAATCGAGTTCATGCTATATTTAACAATTAAACAAACATAAAATCGATTAATTAAAGGCAATAAGAAATAAGCAATAACAAAGCATGAAATTTTACAATAAAATTTCAGATTTACTATCAAGAACATTGAAACTTTCAGAAAGATTCAAAATTTAGGCATAAATCTATTCTAGCATATTCATAATATAATTCAACTATTGACAAAACTAATTATGAATACAAGTACAATACTTTAGCATGCAATTGGTGGCTCTGATACCACTATTAGGTTTTAGGTTATCTATTTCCTAAACAGATATAGATTAATTGGCGGAATATTATAACAGTTATAAACAATTAATCAACACAATTGCAGAGGCTTTAGTAATTATACCTGATTGCTAATTCCGGCTGAAGAAGAGGTTGACCTTCCAGATTCCAATGCTGAAATCCTCTACTGAAAAGTCCACGCAGCACTCCGAGAACCTGATTGCTAGATCGACCCGATCGAGACGAATCTCAATCTAAGATGTGTGTAAGATTGCTTCGGGAAGCAGAGAATGTTTCATGAAACTAGAACTGCAAACTAAAAGAGAGAGGAACTCAGGAAATCACCCTGGTATCTCTCTAAGAGTCTTAAGCAGTTGGTGTGGAATAATCTCTCCCAGAGACCCCTTTATATAGTGTTTAGAAAACCTAGGGAATGGGTTCAAAACCCAAAAGGGCCGACTTAACGCAACGGTGCACTTCTCAGGCCCAACACGGTCCGTGTTGAATCAACACGGTCCGTGTTGGACTCCAGAGAGTCCAATTATTAGGCCCATGGAGACCACGGACCATGGTGTCTCAACACGGACCGTGTTGGGTCAATACGACCCGTGTTCAACCCAATTCGGTCCGTGTTGGGCTGATTTCTCAAAGAAATCAATTCCCAACCTTTCTAAACTTGATACAATATCAATTAGGCTACATACATTGTTCCAGGGCACTGACTTGTGTGACCCAGTAGGACCAAGTAATATAGTTGTAATTAAACATATTTAATTACTAATTATAGAGGTCTCTAGCAAGACATATAATTACTATATCACTTTGGTTTAAACTCCGTGTATATCGAACATTGTCGGGACATTCCCAACAGATACAAGCACACCACAGCTACAATATCAAGGGCAATGGACTCGATGACCTCAATGGATACAAGCACACCATCATCGAATCTACCAAGCTCTACACGCACCACAAGAATTGCCAAATCCTTGATACTGAAGTACAATTAACCACGAATGAGAGTTTAACATCACTCACAAACAAGAGGCTCAATCAAGGCACTCAAAATGCTATTGAATATCACTTATTGTTAATGTCCTCAAGCTGCCGATTACAATGCATATATACCTAGGGTTGAGCTAGCTTATTAAGGGTTTCCCCTTTCTCAAGAAACTCCCTAATTATGCATTAAGCTACTTAACTAACTTAGTAAGCTAATTAAGGCTCATTACAACCTGAATTACATCAAAATAAAAAGGAAATAAAAGACAACAAACGCGTCTCATTATTACAAAACGGTAAATTCACCTCACAAGCTGGAAACGACCTCAACAGCTTGGAAATGAAGTCTTCATAGAGGACCTCAATGCAGGATCACCTCAAAGAACTTGAATATCCTCAACAGTCCAGAAGTGATGTCTTCAAAGAGGACCTCAGAACTGGCAAATATCTTCACTGAGCTGGAAAGTTCTCAACAACTCTAAAGTGAAGTCTTCAAAACACTGGTGAGGACCTCAATTCAAAGATATGGAATTGAGAAATAGCCTCACTGGCTGGTTGTTGCTGCTGATGTCGATGTCGATGTTGCTATTGTTGGACGACCTCATGACTTGCTTGACCATCATAAAACACTTTTGGATGTCAGTGTTTGATGTCGTTGATGATGGCCTTGGTGTTGGTGTTGGTGAAGTCGTTGCTTCTCCTGATGCTGGCTCTGGTTCACTTGGCTCTGGACTTTGGTCTTCTGATGAAGGACCTCCATCGGAATATCTGGCTGAGTTAGATGCTCGAGGGCAACGAGCAATCAGGTCCTTAGCAGCACAATACTGCTTGGTCCAAGATCATTTGTACAAGAAGTCGGCTACATGCATTAATTTGTTGTGTATAGATGCTGATAGTGCAAAGGAAGTCATGCCTACTATGCATGGAGGAGAGTGTGGACCTCACATGAATGGGCGCATGTTAGTAAAGAAAATTCAAAGAGCTAGTTACTATTGGTCAACTATGGAAGCAGATTGTTTAGATTTCGTTCGAAGATGTCATAAATGTCAAGAATATGCCAACCTGCAACATCAACCCCCTTCGTATCTAACTACCTTGACATCTCCATGGCCATTCTCGGTATGGGGTATCGATATTATTGGCAAGATACACTCGACAGGGACGGGAGGACACGAATAAATCTTGGTCGCCATTGATTATTTCACTAAGTGGGTAGAGGAAGCCTCTTATGTCAATCTCACATCCAAGCAAGTGGCTAAGTTCATCCTTCAGAACATTATATGTCAATGTGGAGTACCCCATGAAATCATCAGTGACAACGGATGTCATTTTTGGAAGGAAGTGGAAACACTGCTAGCCAGTTATCATATTTAGCATCACCGATCCCCACCCTATCGACCTCAAACTAACGAAACTGTGGAAGGTGCCAATAAAATATTAGTGGGAATCATTAAGAAAATGGTTGTCACTTTGTGGACATTTTTCCTCGCCGTTCGGGCTTCCGAACGTCCACGTTGGATGGGGGGATGTGAATCGGTGATTCGTGTTGGGGTTTAACCTTTGAAAAACCCTTTAAGGGAAATCAAACCTATATATCATGAATAATATTTTGTAAAATCACTTTCCCTTTACTTATGCATTTTATGAGTCCTTGAATTAAACCTTTAAGAGTCAACATCCACTTGTTCCAAACTCTTTTAAATTTAACCCAATTTGCTCATTTAAATGTTAGACTCAGAAGAGAGTGATTTATACAACTATTATTTAGAAATATAAGAAAGAAAATCTTAAAGTTGCATCGATACGTTGTAAAACCATGTTAACCATAGCTTATGCAACCCTCGATGTATTTTAGTTCAAAATGGTAGTCACCACCCGACTTTTTAAGGGAAAAGCCAAGACAAAACCAAAAGAAAAATAAAGAAAGACTCCGCCTGCAAAACCCAAAAATGGATTCGGGGGTAAGGCTACGAAGTCGAAAAGTAAACTTTAAGAGTTCGCCTCTCACAAAGGAAAGACTCTACTAAAAGTTTAAGATGTGCTTTTGATAAAGTTTGGAAGGGAAATAAATAAGAACTTTATAGAATTATTTCATTGAATCATGCAACAAGAGTGTAATATAAAAGATAAAAGAATGCAAATGCACAATTATTTACAAGAGAGGAAAGAACACTTAAAAGCTTATATTGCTATTTTGTTGGGAAAAACCTTCCCTAGCCTTTTGATGCTTGATGAATCCTCCTTAATGCCTTAATACCTTCCTCTCCAAGTGCCAAAAGGGATGATAGAAAGAGATGGAAAAAAGATGATAAAAGAAGAAGTAGAAAGAGGGAATAAGAAGGCTTTTTGTGATTTTGGATGTGTTTAGGCTAGGGTTCTTTGTGGAGTTTAGGATGGATAGGGTAGGATATGTGTTTAGGATTTTTGTGATGAAGATATTAGGAGGATAATGGTGGTAAGATCGAAAGATGATAGAAGAATAGGATGATAAGAGATATGAATATGAAAGTATAAAAAGTGGAGATTAAGAGAGATTAGAGAGATGGATGATGAGAGAGATGAGAGACATTAGTGAATTGGTGAGTGAATGAGAATGAGATGAAGCGAGGATTGAGTACCCTTTGCTTGAAGAAGAGGGTGGTATTTATAGTACAAGGTGGTAGAAAGCATGCATGAACATACATACACTACCTCGTAGTCTCCGGATGAGTGCATGATACCAAGGCAGAAAGGGGGAGCTCACCTAGCATGGTCGGTGGCACATGGTCAATTGACCACGTGTGGTGGAGTCACCAAGGCCGACCGGCCACTATGCCAGGTGGGAGGAACCAGCTTCGTCCATGCATGCATGGACGGTGGAGTGTGAAGTCAACCAACTTAGGGAAGCTGCCATTCATACTGGACGAAATCAGCACATTATTTATCTAACTTTTTTAGGTGTTTTTTAGTGCTTTTGTGAGGATTCGATCTCGCGATCTCTGGCGCTTGATTTTAGGGTTTGCATGGCTCCATTTTTATATAAAAAATGTACATGTAGCTAGGATGGACCACATGTGATCAGACTTCAGGTGAACAAATACATGTAAAATGCATGTACTTATCGATCTCTTTTATTTCTTCCGCTCTTATTTTTATATTGTCTTATGCGTCAAAATCCCGGTGTCTACACACTTACAAAGATTATCCTGATAAGTTGTCATTCACTCTATGGGGATACCGTACCTCTATACAAACTGCTACAGGTGCAACACCATATTCATTGGTATATTGAATGGAAGCAGTCTTACCAATTGAATTAGCAATCCCTTCGCTACGAATAGTGGCAGAGAGTCAATTGCCGGAAGCAGAATGGGATCGAGCAAGGTTCGAGGAGTTGATGTTGATGTTGATGGACGAAAGGCGATTAAGGACATTACACAATGTGCAAGTATACCAAAATAGGATCACTCGTGCTTTTAACAAGAAAGAGAAGAATCATGCACTTCAAGCAGGGGATTTGTTGCTTAAAGAAATAAGGGCACCCACACAAGACCCTAGGGAAATATTTGCACCTAATTGGAAGGGTCCTTATATGATTAAGGACATTTTACCAGGAGGAGCAGCTCGTCTTGCAACTATGGATGGAGAAGATAGGAAAATTTGCACCTAATTTCTTTTTTTTTTTTTGTGGTGGGGGGATGTTTGGGGCCAGACAAAGTGACTCTTGCAACATGTTCAGATTCAAAGACATGATTAGAAAAAGTTATGTGTCATTTAATGCCAAGTACTACAAGAACATAAGTTCTGGTCAAGAAAGTTTTTTTTAAAAGGAGAATAAAGAGTTTTTTTTCCTCGAAATTCTTTGTAATTGTCCCAATATACCAAATATACTAAAAGATAGGAAAGTCTGCCAATTTGGCATAATTAACCCATTTTTCCAACAAAATAATCCATCCAAACGCTCCCTAGAAATTAATCAACCTAACCTAAACCCAAATCAAGCGACCAAATGTATCCAACATAATCGACCTCAACTCAATCAACCACGACCATAGTAGTAAAATATTGGAAAGTCATAAGCAAAAGTATAACAACAATAACAACTTTCAACATGAATCTGATTATCACAACACCTAAAGAGATCTAAATATAGGTAACATCATCTCAACGTATATTATTACCCATAGAGAGCCCAAGTCTAGTTGTAGAGTATGAAAGAACAAAGTATAATCAAGGACAAGAAAGAACTCAGTAGGAATAGTTTTCATTACTTTTCGCTCGTTTGTTGGTTATTGGGTCTGTTTGTCAATTTGGTTGGGGGGGTGGATTTCACTCCCCACTATAGAGGCCAAGCAAAGGCCAAGCCACGAATGTCTATTGACGAAAACTCTCCAATTCTGAATACTCTCCATATTTCACCATGCGAAACAACAGTCAAAATTAAGTTGCTATATTTATTCATGTTCCGTTGTCTCAATTCCATTCAGACTCAAGTTTGGAAATAAATAATTATTTTCCTTATTGATACTGTGCGCTTGGGCTCTAAGCTGTTGATTTTGACTAAAAGACTATTCTACGTCTCCTTGGATTTGCTATAAATACTAGGTTATTCAACCTAGTTTGGTGTGGCCAAATTATGTGCTTCTAGGCACCCTTGTGAGATCTCCTTTTATCTATTCCACTTTGAGAGTTTTATTATGAGATTGTAATATCCCTTATATCTCGTTACCCTTCCTTTGAGATATGTCTACTCCCGTTGTGCTATAACTGTTTGAGATATTTTCTTTTTGATCTCGTTGGGTTATACAGCCGTTTGGGATACCCTTTGTAATCTCTTCATTATAGTGAATTTTATCTTGACTCTCGTGGTTTTTTCTCATATTGGGTTTCCATGTAAAAAGCTTGTCTTCATCACCCATATATTGTTCTTTTTTATTTTCTCAACACCTACATCCCGAAATTAATTATCTTGTTCACTCCTGCTGGAATATTAGATCTGGTTCGATCTGGATCTAATATCTAACAAGATGTTTAACATCTGAATCTCGATCCTAACAATTCATCCATTCGTCAAGCACTTTCTTTCCTTTCAGACCCTTTTCACAACACAATCTTCATTTCATCCTCCATTTGTTCCCACCAAAAGGAGAAAACATGCGTGGACCTTAACTCAGCTCGAGTCAAGTCATTTGGGGTTCACATCATTTGAAGGGTTTACAACATATCTTTATCAAGCAAGGCCTCTTCTTTATTTACTCCGCAAACCTTGGTCTATAATTTTGAATAATTTCTATGAAAGGGGGTTGTTTTAGCTCAAAAACCTGTAAATGCACAGATTTCCTTATCCAACATTTTCAAAGAACAAATGGAAAAAGAGAAGCGTCTAAGCAACATCACCAGCATTTACAGTAGACACTTAACATAGATGCTTCCAAACCAAACCACGAGGATATTCAGACACCATAAAAATTTCGTCATTTTGGATACTAGATTACTAGTGGAGTACCCTCCTACGGGGAAAAGGCCACCTCCCTCAATCACCTGTGGATTCCTAAAATATTAGCTTATTATAGAAAAAAGGACTAATTTTGAAAAACCACGTAGATAAAAGATACGATAGAACGCTGCCTTTTAGCTAAAACCTTCATACTAAGTATTAAGTATGAATATCCACTAACATAATTAACTAGGACGCTATGTAAAGATTTACCTAGACTATTTTGATCAGCCCATTCTTGGCTGATCAAAACATTTTGTCAACAAAACATGTTATTCTAAGGATTATATGTGCATAAGGAAATGGATTCAATTTGTTCCTTTATTTATTCTCGCTATTTTACTTCATTGTTGTCTGCATTCATTGTATCTCGTTATTAGCCTACTGCAAGCAGTATGGTGTTTACTGTGATATAGAAAATGTGGTAAGCAAGTCTCACCCTATATGGAACTTTACATAGGAGATAAAATCATAAGGGAAAGTGAGATATCAAAAAACAGGACCACTTGGTTGTTTGTTTTCATTTCAGCAAAACAGAGATCATTCCAAAATTTTCTCATATCATCATAATCTAATCACACAAATTAAGGATAAAAGGAGCAAAACATGAACAATAAGTAGTCATAAAGCACTTAGCAAATAAACCACTCATCCCTTTGTACAGCAATATATCAAACAACCCCCCTCACATGGAAAGAGCCAAAATTGAATTACCTAAATACACCTTATATTTTGAAAATACATTTGATCTAGAAAAGCTTGAAACGTGACTAAAAGATTAAATAAATGAAAGCACCTTACTCAAGACGACATATAGATGTAGTTATCTCTTATTTGGAGGCCATTCTCATTAACAAAAATGATATGTCAGTCCAAATGTTCAAACCTCCAGTAGGCAGGTAACCCCTACTATATCCCAAGTAATTGATTTCTGGCCTTGCATTACCAGCAAAAGAAATCAAACAAAGGTAAATAAACATTCAAAAGAACAACATGTTTCTGTTCATGTTCAGTGGTCATGCTCAATATTCCCACATTAAGAAAGTCTCACATTTGACAAATAAAATTTCATGTGTATGATGATCATCATTACAATATTAATGCTAAAAGAAATGATACAGTTCCTGGTGAATGTGAATGAGAAAATGCACTTTCATATTAGAAATGCACTTTCTGATCCAAAAATGCAATTTTTAGATTAGAAATTACTTAATACCAGTAGTATTGTAGCAATGCATCGAGGTAAGTCCATGAAAGCTAAGGGGGTGTCTTGCTTGTATCTGAACTTCATATCTATCTTTGGATTTTACAATTATGTTATGATCAATAACCAAAGATTGAAATTTAGCCTTGTTAAATGTTGGTTTTGAATTGAGGTTGTTGTGTCTTTTGTTTGGATTTGAATTGTCATGGGGGTCATTTGTTTTAGGTGCAAGTTCTCCATCACTGTTGATATTAGGAATGTTTTAAGCTTTACATTCAATAGGCATTAGAAATGACAATGATTTCACTCTCTCAATGCATTAAAATCAAGACTAATTAGCATGTTCTGCCCACATCAAAAGTTGCTTCCAGCAAGGGGTATTCTTGATCCTATATGTAGCTTTCCTGATAATTCCTTGATCACCCGTATGGTGGTGGCGAAGGTATAAACAAAGGGCATCAATTATAGTCCCTCACTTATTCCTCACAAGGGGTTGTTGACTTTTGATGCTTTGGTGTTCAGGTGTATTATTGGCTTTGCGCGTGTAGGTTTTACGGTTCAACTTTAAGTAACAACAATACTAAGTGTTTTGTATTTCATTCACTTTGGTTTTGCATTACTTGATCCTTTTTTCTTTGCTCCATAAAGTGATTCATACGAGACATTGATGAATAAGGTTGAATGAAGGTATAATGCAATATGCTAAGGCTGTGTGATGCTCTTTTTTTTTTTTTTTTTGTTGCCTCATAGTAAACAATTTCATACATAAAGCAACAATATATCAAACAAGAACCAATTTGCTCATTTAGCACAAGTTAAATAGAGAGCAAGATTCTCCTCTAAAACTCCAAGAGTTCAACAAATAACAATTTCGAACACACTAACAGGATGAAGGATGTCATTATCAACACAGTGTGCAAGGAATTCGCTCAGTCCACGCACATGAGTAATTGCTACACAGGGGAAAGACAGAAGGAACTCATACTTTTCATACAAGAAACTCCAATAAACAAGAATTCACACTTCTATGTTGATATCACCATGCACTACTATTTGCAAATAATTTGTGAGGGAACACCAATAGACTGGTCTAGGTTATCAGCAAATAGACCAAAAACCCAGGCATTAAAGTTTAAAATAAAATCACAAAACATTGATTTTATCACATATTGTAGTGGAACTATCATATGAATAACCACGGTCACAAATTATAACCCCAAAAAAGTTTTTTCATTTCTTTGTGACATAAACTCAAACAGGTGGATATGCAATGTCGATGAACATAAGGAGACACAAAAATTCTAAACAGAAGCAACCCAGCCACATGCTGACACCCAAAATCAAGCATAAATAAGAATGTTAAAAAGACGAAGGGGAGACAAAAAGAAGCCCTATTATCAAAGTATCCATAAATTCCCATGGCTCTTAACAATTCAACTCTAGTCTCAACTACAAAATTTCTATATAAAACTTTTTGTAGAAATCCACAAAATCATTAAGATTGTCAAAATTGAACCAACAACAATTAATTGGCAATGCTAATCTTATCTATTGAACATCCATAAACATAAAAGTTAAATACTATGCATTTTCAAAAACAAAAGTAAAATGCAATAACATGTTTAATTAGGTGATTTACCCAAAAGTGGATGACGTGGATGTACTCCCAGCTACTTTAACAAACTAAGGAATAAGGATAAAGGGAAGGATCTAACACAAAGGATAAGTTATAAGACAAATAATCAAGTTGCTAGTTGGACTCTCAAAATCAAGCAGAAATAATAATGACCTCGAACAAATTATACAACAACTACAATTTAATAGATATTGGATCCATTTGGTTCTTTTGAGTTTAGCTCGAGCCGGGTGATGGAAAAGGATCATGTCCGGTTCTTTTGGAGGATGAATCAAATCTATAAGAGTTCATCTATCCTAATAACAAAAAAATCTGACTTAAATGATCTTGTATTAAGAGTTAAATTGGCAAAAGGGATGGGTCATAATTATTATGGCGAGCTCGCGTGGCCTAATGATCTTTTATATATTTTTTCGGTAGTAATTCTGGGTATTATTGCATGTAACGTACGTAGGCTTAGCGATTCTAGAACGATCAATGATTGATGAGTCGGAAGATCCCTTTGCAACTCCTTTGGAAATATTACCCGAATGGTATTTTTTTTTTACCATATTTCAAATACATCATACAGTACCCAATAAGTTATTAGGCATTCTTTTAATGGTTTCACGTAGTTATGAAACTATAGAAATATGAATGGGTAATGATAAAAAAAAGGCAAGAGTTATCACCCTCTCTTGTCTGGAAACTTAGTAGCAGTTTAGAAATAGTTAGGATTAGCATCTAGTATGCATTCTTTCTTTATTTCTCTGTTTCTTTCAAGGAAAAGGCTCATAATCTGATGTGCTTGTTTCACAATCTACCCTATAGGCTTACAGAATTACAGTAAAGAGGCTTGATGTGTAACCATTGTCATACACTGAGCCCTATCATAAACTTCCAAGCATGGGTAAAAGAGGTGAGAATCGGATGGATATCTAATTGAGAGCAAACAAATAGAGTACTTTGTAATAAAATAAAGATTTAAGACCGTTGAATTCCACTATTAAATAAGCGATTCATTAAAATAGACTTGAAACAAAAAAACAATTGTAAAAGAAAAAACCACCATCTAAGTCATAGCCAAAACATGCATAACAAGAATGACTCCTAGCTACTAGAAACAGTTGAAAAATATTTAGAAGTTGAATCAATGCTTCTTATTTGTGTGCAATGCACCGAGGGAGGAAACAACAACTTCAAGGATATACCTATGCAGAAGCCAATGAGAAAATGTACAGAAACATTCTGGGAATCGTTGGTGCTATTCCTAGGATTTGATCTACAAAAACTAATTACAAACGTATCTTCTTAGCAAGAATTGTGTAAAAATCTTCACTACTAATTGAATAGCCTAAAGAATAGAAAGAAGGTTGTTCAATGCTCTCATTTGAGATTTAGAAGAGCTATCTTATACAGTAATATTCAATATAAAACTCCCCAATAATGAATGAGTCCTCTGGCTTTCAAATTATTTATCATAGGAGGTGGGAGGGAATATAGATGTGATGCAAGTGCTTGGGGAGCAACCTAAACACTAATTTTAATCGATAAAATTGGCATATGCAACCCTAATTTCAAAATTGAAATTACTAAGCTCTTTGGAAAAGACTTGAAAGGGTCTCAAAGTCCGCAAAATTGAAATATTTCATAAAATTCTATTGTTTTACAATTACGAAAAGTCCACAAAATCAAATATCACAGACAAAAAAGAGGAGGAGATAGTAAGTATAGTAAAAGCTGGGATCTGACGGTTCCGAAAGAGACCGAGGAGAGCATAAAATCTGTGGAAAGTGGGCAAAAAATCCCAACAGCAAGGAAATCCCTTAAAGATATTCTGGAGGCTATTAATGGAGCAAGGGAAGGGACGGGCGCTACCGGCATTGACAATAGGGTGGAAATTGAGAAGGATGGGGTGTCATCAAAGACAGCAAATGGAGAGAAAGATGGTGGAGACAGCACAGGAGTTGATAACGTAGAGGAGGAGAATATTTGTAGGGTGGTTGGGAACGTGAATAGTGCCATGCAGGATGATAATAGTCGTAAGAAAGGGGGTAGGAAAGATATAGGAAATTCAGAAGCAGCTGGTGGTCTGAGTTATGACAAAACGGAGTTAGCTAGGGGTACGTGGAACAGATTGAAATCACACAATGGGAACCGAGCTAATTCAACGGAGAAGGAGGGTACCTTAAATCCAAGGCGTATGAAGAGGAAGGGAGAAGCTATTGTTGATGTTGAGTCTATGCAGCTTTCGAAGGTAGAGGTTAGACAGAAGAGAGGACGTATCAATGATGTGGATATGCTTGACATTCAGGGAGCGGCGGGGGTGAGTGGTGCTCATCCTTGCCGGGAGCAATAAAAATCATAAGTTACAATTATCGCGGGTTGGGGAGCCCGAGGAAGTTCTCTCTCTTCGCAGTCTTATGCGAAAATTCTCCCCGGATGTGGTTTTCTTAATGGAGACCAAATTGTGTGCTCATGAAATGAATAGGGTGAAACTGAAATGCAATATGCGAGGGTGTTTGGTGGTTCCCCTTAGAGGGAGAGCGGGAGGGCTAGCTTTAATGTGCGTTGAAGAAGCTGAAGTGAATGTCAAGACATATTCGTCCCATCATATAGAGGCTTTGCTGATGTTAGATGGCCAGCAGGTTCGAATCACAGGTTGCTATGGATGGTCGTAAGGTCAGTGGATAAAGAGGACCGTGGAGCTTTTAGATTTCTTGGGGGCACAGGAGGAGGGAGATTGGATTGTGTTTGGTGATTTGAACATTGTACTATTCCCAAATGAGAAGGAAGGAGGGAGTGGTTTTAACTTTGATGCAGCAGTAGGTCTTTTGAATGTGATGGAAAAGTGGGACTTGGTGGATTTGGGGTTCAGAGGATATCCCTTTACTTGGAGTATTATAAGGGAATTGAAGGGGGAAATCATGTTGAGGAGAGATCGGATAGGGTGTTGGCAAGCATGCATTGGAGGGATAGTATGTGGGTAGGACAAGTGGAGCATATTTGCAGGGATGGTTCTAATCACTTCCCGATTCTGTTGGACACCAAACCGGCTGAAAGGGCGCCTAAGTTCTAAAAGAGAAACCCGAAATTTGAATCTATGTGGGTGGATAATGAAGACTTTGGGCCGGTGGTTAAAGATAAATGGAGAGAGGTTATGGGTTGCTGGACAAATATAGTGGATGGGCTCAAATTGTGTGGGGAGGAATTCGCGAATGGGGTAGGAATCACTATGGCAATCTGGGCAAGAGAATCCAAGAATTAAGAGGCCAATTTCAAGATCTTTGTGCGACTCAAGCCACGGCCCAAACTTTAGAGGCTATGAGAAGCATAGAGGATCAATTGGGCGAGCTAGAAAGGGCAAATGATAAATATTGGGCCCAAAGAGCCCATCATCAGGTGCTCAAAGAAGGAGATTGTAATTTAGCTTTTTTCCATGCTAGAATGAACCAGACGCGGAAAAAGAACACAATTTGTAGTCTCCATGATCAAGATGGGAGGGTATACACGGGGAAGGAGGAGATTCAAAAAGTGGTAGTAGATTACTACCAAAATCTTTTCACCTCCAGTAATCTAGATCTAGAAGATGTCCATTTCCTTGAGCTGAATGGTAGAGTGACTGAGAGCATGAAAGATCACCTACTAAGGTGCTACACCCTTGAAGGGGTGGAAATGGCAATTATGCAAATGGGACCAACAAAAGCCCCGGGGCCGGATGGTTTTTGTGCTCTATTTTACATGAGATATTGGTAGGTGGTCAAAGAAGATGTAAGTAAGACGGTCCATGGGGTCTTAAATGGTTGAAGTATGTCTGACCATCTTAATCATACTCTTGTTACTCTCATACCTAAGGTCAAACAACCTAAGGAGATGAAGGACCTGCGCCCCATAGCTCTTTGCAATGTTCTCTATAAGATCTCAATCATATCCAAGGTTATAGTGAATCGGCTAAAACCTTGGATGGATTCTTTGGTTGATGAACGTCAATCTGCATTCATCCCGGGGAGATTTATTTCGGATAACGCTTTGATAGCTTTTGAAGTTTTCCATTATTTGAAAAAGAAGAAAAAAGGCAAGAAAGGCTGGATAGCGGCGAAAGTGGATATGAGTAAGGCCTATGACCGAGTGGAGTGGGTTTTTTGGAAAAAAGATTTAGCAGAAATGAGCTTCCCAGTTCAGTTCATCAATTTAGTATGGCAGTGTGTGTCCACAGTTTCTTATACTTTCTGTGTGAATGGAGAACAAGTTGGAATGGTGCTTCTGGAAAGGGGTCTACGTCAGGGTGGTCCCCTCTCCCCGTACCTCTTTTTGTTGGTCACAGAAGGTCTAACATCCCTCATACAACGGGAAGTAGCTTATGCTCGGTGGCGCGGTATTAAAATTTGTAAAGGAGCACCGACCATTACTCACCTTTTATTTGTTGATGACAGTATCTTTTTTTTTATTAAAGACAGATGGGAGGACATAGAGGCTCTGCAAAAGGTGTTGGAGAAATATGAAATACTTTTGGGACAACAGATGAATATGGAAAAGTATGAAGTTTTCTTCAATAGCAATGTTGGAGAAGAAAGAAGGTCCAGAATCCTAGCAAAATTGAAGATGAAGGAAATGCTGCATCAAAAGAAGTATTTGGGACAACCATTATTGATTGGTCGATCGAAGAAAGTCATTTTTGAAGATCTAATAAAGAAGATTTGGGCTCCCTACCATGGTTGGAAGGAGATGTGGGTGTCTCAAGCGGGTAGAAAAGTGTTGTTGAAAGCTGTCGTTCAAGTGATTCCCCTCTATGGTATGAGTATTTTCAAACTCCCTGATTCTTTTCACGAAGATGTTGGTAGCATAATGAGCAATTTTTAGTGGAGCGGTGATGGCGAGAAAAGAAGTCTTCCTTGGATTCGGTGGAGAGATATGTGTAATGGAAAAGAGATGGGTGGAATGGGATTCCGGGACATGAAGTGTTTTAACTTAGTGATGTTAGCTAAGCAAGCTTTCCGATTATTGACAAAACCGGATTCACTTGTGGGTTCTTTGTTGAAGGCGTGGTATTTTCCTCGCGGCGATTTTTTGACAGCAAATGTGGGCTTCCAGGCGAGCTTTGTATGGAGGAGTATATTGGAAGGCATATCTCTATTGCTGAAGGGTGTGAGTTGGAATATTGGGGATGGATGTAGTAACAAAGTTTGGGGGGGAAAGATGGGTCAATTCGAATGGCAACTTCTTCTTGGGTTGTCTTGATGATAATAAAAAAGAATGGAAGGTGGAAAGGTTGATGAAAGAAGGTGAGGAAAATGAATGGGATGTAGAGCTATTTGTTTTCCTCTTTGAAGATGACCAAGTTCAATCCATCCTTGAGTTGCCAATCCCTCGTAGAAAAGGCAGCGACCAAGTCCGGTGGCTGTCCATAAAGAATGGTGAGTATTCAGTTAAAAGTGGGTATCACCTTGCTAAAAGCTCAACTAATGGATCCCCGTCTGCACATCCTTCTCATTCCATTTGGAAGAGACTTTGGGCAGTTCCTGTTCAGCCGAAAGTTAAAAACTTGGTGTGGCGTTTAGTGAAAAACCTCATCCCCGCTAAGTTTAATCTTAGGCGCAGACATTGTGTTGAATCCTCGATTTGCACCATCTGCCAGAAGAGTGAAGAAAGTACTCGCCACGCCTTGATTGACTGTGAGTGGGCACATACAGCTTGGGAATTGTTGGGTATCCCTCATTTCCTAGCTGGAAATGAGACGAGTGGATTAGATTGGGTTGAACACATGTTAAAGACGGTTGACCGAGAGGAATCTGTGTTGTGGTGCTATGGGATTTGGAGTATATGGTGGGCACGGAGCGACTTTGTTCACAAAGGATTTTTTTCCAGATCCAAAAAGTGTGGCGGAAAGAACGGTAAAGTCTAGCAAAGACTCTCAGATTTGCACTCAATTCGCAGCAGTGTTCAAAGGAGTGAACAAAGAACAAGGTGGGTTGGTGGCTTTCAAGGTATCAAAATTAATGTGGATGCGACCTGTGATGAAAATAGAGGGCTGATTGCATTGGGAACAATTGCAAGATCAGGAGATGGAAGTGTTATCTGAGCAACCGACAGAAAAATGAAGAAATGTTGGAAGGCAGAGCTTACTGAACTATAGGCGGTAAATTTTGCCCTAGATGTGTGCAAAAAATTGGGAGTCTCCAAAGGAATTGTGGAAAGTGATGCCAAAGGGGTTGTGGAGATGCTCAACAGTGGGGTGATTGACAGGGATCCATTGGCTCTGTTATCTGAGGAAATTAGACATAAATGGGGTAGCAACTGCATTGAGGAGATCAAGTGGATAAAGAGGGATGCAAATAAGGTGGCTCACCGCCTTACTACTTGGTGTCTCTATCAAGAATTAGATATTGTCATGTCCCCCCCCCCCTTCTTTCTTGGTGGATGTAATACTTGAGTATGCTATTAATATTGAAAGAAGTGTTGGGCCTTGGGCCGTTTTCTTGCCGAAAAAAAATATGGAAAGTATGCTCAATTCTAGTTCACATTGCTTGCTCATTTTAATGGATATGAAGTTTTGAGTTTCCTTGCGAAAGGAGTAATCCTCTAAGAGATTGTCAGTTTCAACCACATATGCTTTCATGAGGGTAAAAAACTCAAAAGGCAGAGGAAGTGGTAGCAATAAAAACATAAGTTAATTAAATTACTAACAAAGAAAAGACAACAAAAGAATAAATCAAATTAAAAAGGTATGATAGTTCACCAGTAGAACAATACTTTGTTAGAAAGCACAACTAAAATCTTGCACAAGAACCTGTAAGTAAAGTAGTACCAGACATGTTCTACTTTGTTGTGCCTAGGTGAATTAGTCACCAATGTGCAAATGTTATGCATACCAATCTCTCAAAGTTAAAATATGGTTCTCTTATTTAGCATGAAAAGCTAAAAATTTGTGAGTAGTTTGATTTGGATTCAAATACCATGAATATCAAAAAAGAAAATGAAGAAATGGCTAAGTTTAACACAATAACAGCATGCACAGACCAAATCAGATATCCCAAACTAAGTAACGACTCACACTGGCCAAGCATTAACTGATACTAAGCATGGACCACACATGCAACTATAGAAATTACAAGTTACAAGAAAAGTAAGTCTAATAATTTCAAGGATGTTGGTTTACAACTTGTATCTAGAACAGTATGAAACTGTAACTCAAAACCAATTTCATCAACAACAAATACGCCCACTGATCCAAATCCCATAAATAACCAGAAATCAAAAAATAAATAGGATGTTGATTTTGCTAATCATTAGCAGGCCCGATCCTGGGGGTAGGCCCAAGGGTGACCGCCCATGGCCCAATGTGTGAAAGAAAAGCTGACTAAATTCTTAGGGCCCCAAACACTATCTAATCTCATGCAGTTATAAAAATAGTAATAGGCCCAAAAAATAACTAAGGCCCAACGCTGGACTGGACAAAGCACATACTGATACTGTCAAGGGTTTCAATTTCAAAAATCCAACGCCAAAACGATTTCGCTCTGCGCCAAGTTTTCACGTCCCTTCATCCTCTTCAGTCTTCTCGAGTCTCGACCACCGCACCGAGCTCCCCTTCTCAGTCACGTCCCTTCGTCCTCCTCAGTCATCTCGACCACCGAGCTTCCGTTCTCCGGTTCGATGGTCGTTGCTTATCTCCCTCAGTCCGAAGGTCCCTTCGAATTCATCTTCCATTCTTCCTCTCCCTCACCCTCGGTCATGGTGTCTCAAATCAATTTGCAACGGTAATTTTTCTTGTTATATTTAGCAAATTCAGTTCTGTTGAATAATAATCAACATTGAGTTAGTAATCTCTAAACCCCAAATCCTAACTGCTAAAGGCTTCATCTTTTTCCCAATTTGATTTTGGTAATTGTCTGTGCAGGAGTGGACTGGTTGACAGTGCCAATTTGCCGGTGTGAAGCGACGGTGGACTCTGATGGCGAGGATTTCTGTGGTGACAATGGTCTCAACCAACATCCGTTCAGTGGCGGCGGACCCTGGTTAGTATTGCTTCTCAGCTTGTGCTTTATATTTTAATGGCTTGTGCAATTGTGCTTGATATTTTAGTTGGATTGTTTATTTGTTTCCAGATTCCAGTTTGCTTCTGTAATCTATACCTTTGCCTCTTTTTCCCTCTCAATTCAGTAGCAGTAGCATTAGGATTTAGGAGTGTAGAGCAGAGTAGTAGCATTAGCATTAGGAGCAGTAGCATAGCATTAGAGTAATTGAGAGTATGAAACGGACAAAAGGTGAATCAAACAAGTGAAACAACCATTACCTTAGAGCCTTTGGCTTTGCGCTTTTGTCGGTTGGCTTTGCTGATCAATTAAGCAATAGAATCAATGAATAGATCTTTGTTTGAGGATGGTACCATGAATCCGTGATGATGAATTGATGATGATGATAAAAAAAAAGGTGAATCAAACATGATACCTATTGATTGATATTGTGTAGAATTAAAGAATCAGTTTCATAGTGGTATATATTTTTAAGGCTATATAATATAATTATATGTATTTGATAATATAATTTCATCGTGGAAATAAAGTTGGGTAAAATGAATCAGAAAAGAATTAGTTGATCATTGTTGATGTGGTAATCATTTCTATTGAATTTGATAATATAATTTCAACGTGATATTATGATTTTGCTTCTCAAAATGTTCGTAAAATACATCTCCTATGATTATTTTTTTTTTTGAGTTTTTATACTAAATGATATGGTGTAAGAGTCGTCCAAGTTTATGTTTTAGAGATTTATAGTTACTAAATCAGAAAAGAATTATTCCAAGTGTGAATGTTTTGATGTTATTGTTATATCTCAATTTATCATAATGAAAAATGATTTTTTTTTTTTTAGTATCATCGTACTTGTGAATATTTGCTTATTTTCTTTTCATTTAATTGAAGCTATGTGAATGTTCGAAATACTTTTCATTTAAGATTGTGACTATATTTTCATTGAAGCAAAGTTGAATGAAAAATTTTCTTTTGCGATGCATTGTCGGGCATAGAAGAGTCACATTTGGTATCATTTCCTAGGAAAAAGAATTATGCTTTTGTAGGTACGCATTTTGACTAAATTTTTAGTATCGTTGTTTGATATGAACGGTGACATAATGTTTTTTTTTAAAAGGGCCCCAATTTAGAAATTGATAATTATGTCACCTGGGGCCTCGAAATTGTCAGGACCGGGCCTGATCGTTAGTTTTAGTCTTAAATCTAGTCTCAAAGTTATACATGCAAGGATAGTCGAGTTCATTCCCTTCATTCAACTAAAAAAACCCAACCTCAATCATCTTCTGAACCCTGATTCAAGATGCGAAAAACCTAATTTTAATTTTCGCAAAATTGAAATGAAGTGGTACTTACCTCTTAAACTAATAGGCTGAATAGGCTGACAAATTCTTTCAACGCTTAATCTGCGAAGTTTCTGCAACGAGAGAAAGAGGGAAGGAAAGGGAAAAAGTGCACAACTAGAAAGATAGCAAGAGATCGTATTAAGAGTATTGCTACAAAGTTCAGCCAGAAAGTCGTCCAATTATCGCTACACGGCTAGGAAGATAGGAAAAGATTGTATTCAAAGTGTTAGGGTTACAGAGTTCAAAATAAAAATCGCCCTATTATTGCTTCTATTCTCGCTATAAACACAATTAATCTTCGACGGTATGTGACTTTGAGAGAAATCCAGCAGAAAGACAACGAAAGAAAGAGGACTATGCATATTATTGGTTTAGAGAAAACACAGAGGAAGAGAGCGTGAGAGAAAAGGCGATGTTACATAATAGCGTTTCATGTGAGTTTGAGAGAAAAATGAAGAAAATGGCATGAGAAGAAATTAATAGTAACAAGGGTATAAATGGAAATTGATATTTTGTGACACTTCTCTTGATTAGATGCTTTTATAAGGGATGGTTGATACATAGATCGATTCAATATATATATATATATTTATCCACAAGTTTTTACTACAAATAAACGTACACATTATAATCCTCGCCAATCACCATTTGTACCTGATAAATAATATTATAAATAATAATAGATATTCAAAGAAATTAGTTGATTTTAGACTTTAAAAAATAAAGTTACATCTCAATTATTTTTGTCTACAATATATCAAACCAATTAATGGTTTACTAAAATTCATTAATTTCTATTATTATTAATACAAATTTCTTTAATTTTCAAAAGTAACTATTATTATTATAATAATGGATTATTGGATGATAATACACTGAACTTTGAGGGTATTGGACAATAACGCACTCAGATCAATTCAGCTGGTGGTTGACGCGGTGGTTGTCCTACTTTGAGGTGTCGTTTTTCTATTTTTTTCAGAAAAAGCTTTTGCCGTGTAAGAAAGTACACATAAGCAGGATGACTAATATATTTTTTTGGAAAAATAGAAAAACCATACTCAAAGTAAACCAGCCACCGCGTCAACCACCAGCTGAATTGGTCTGAGTGCGTTATTGTCCAATACCCTCAAAGTTTAGTGTATTATAGTCCAAGAAAAAAGTTCAGTGCATTATTGTCCAGTACCCTTAAAGTTCAGTGTATTATCATCCAATAATCCTATAATAATTATAATAATTATTATTACTTTATAAAAATGATAATAATATTTTAGATATCAAACATAGAATTAAATATTATTTGTTATATAAAAATTAGCATTTAAATTTTTTATGTGGAAAAAGTTCACTTTAATGCCTTTATTGTTGATTAATAAATTATTTTTTTTATAAAATTTTACCAATTTTTTAATTTCAAATTTTAATTATTATGTTTTATAATTAGTTATTGTTTTTTATTTACTAATAGTGGTAACTTATACCATTAATTAATAAGTATAATGAAATTTTGAGAAAAGGACCAATTATAGCTTTCTAAAAGTACCCTCATTAAGACTTACATATTTCTACCCTCACCTTTTGTACCTAAAAATATATATACACTAGTACATAGACAACGCACTGGGCGCAAGTAGACCACACGTATTATTGAAAAAATTGCGGAAAATATTTAAGATTGAGAAAATACAATAATGAAAAATAAAAGAAATAGTGCATAAAATAAAAAGAAAGAAAGAAAGAAAGAAGTAGTGCCAAAGATATATTTAGAATTTTTCTTACTTTATATTTTCACATATAATTCACATCTAAAGTTATGTATGTTTGTGTAAGACTATTCATGAAGAAGCAACTATTAATTTACATTATATATTGTAAAAATTATTGAAGCAAATTAAGAACATGCACATCTATTACAGATAACTAGCCAAAATTAATGCACATCTCAATAAATGCATGCATACATATTAATATCATATGATTTTTTTGAAAAAGTTAAATATGATCTATCCCATATTTTCTAAAATGCCCTCATTAGAATCTACATATTTCGGATCTGGTAGGAAGAGAGTTTAGGTAGAAAGGTGATAAGAGCAAATCACAACCCTTGATTTTGCATCTAACGATGTGTGGTCATGGATATCAGGGAGTGTTCCATGACCACACTCCCTGATATCCATGACCCACACCGTCAGATGTAAATCAAGGATTGTGATATGCGGATTCGGTAAGAAGAGAGTTTAGGCAAAAAGGTGAAAAAAGCAAATCACAACCCTTGATTTTGCATCTGATGATGTGTGGTCATGGATATCATGGAGTGTGGTCATGGCGCTCATGGGTCAGGGAGTGTGGTCATGGATTTAAGGTAATGTGGTCATGAAATCCATGACCACACTCCTTAATATCCATGACTACACACTATCAGATGCAAATCAAGAGTTGTGATTTACTTTTCTAACTTTCTTACATATATATATATATATATATATATATATATATATATATATATGGGAACTGATCATATGAGCATTGACCTTTTGTGAGCATGGTTGCATTTCACGCGGACATCAAGTATTATTTCTGTGGGCATCAATTATGTAAGGTGGACATTAAGTATTATTATTGTGGACATTAACTACAAAGGTTGGACATCAACATTTGATGTCTTCCAAGCAAAATCTTATATTCCTTTTGCATACTTGATGTCCACAATAACAATACTTAATGTCCACTTTACATTATTGATGTCCACAGAAATAATACTTGATGTCCACCGGAAATGCAATCATGCTCACATGCTCACCAAAGAGTAATGCTCATATGACCAGTTCCTATATATATATATATATATATATATATATATATATATATATATATATATATATATACTATACAATTAAAAAAAAAAGGCTTAAGTTCCTTGGGTCAACTAAGAATTGTGTGAAAGGTAAAAATTGTGTGAAGGTGGGCTTAGGGTTGGGCATTAGGCTAAGGGCCTCATGGGTCGAGCTAAGATTAATTGAAACAAAACGGGTCGGGTCGCGGGTCAATAAAGAAGAGTTAGGGTTGATGCACCCTCTATGCACTTTGCCACTTTCCTTCGTCCTTAGTTCCCATCTCTTTGTCTTTGTCTCTGTCTCTCTTTATCTCTCTCTTTGTCTCTCCCTTTCCTGAAGTGCTATCATCTTTATCATCAATCGCCATTTTGACATGTAATTGTCGGATTTGAAAATGCCATGTTTGGTGCTAATTTGTGCTCATTTATGATTCCATCTGTTAAGCATCTGCCTTCCAATGAGAGCGATGGATTACAAAATTTATGGTTGGATGAAACGAAAAATGAAGATTTGTAGTGACAAAAATGCAACAATTTTTGGATGCCCATAAGGAGGATCAAGAATTAAGTGCAGATTTTGTTCGTAGTTGCAATTGGTCGATGTGAGGGAGAACTTTGTGATTGTTCGATGGTTTGTTCATAATTTTTGTTATTGATTTCCAATTTTTTGTTGTTTATTTATGTTTGGGGATGATTTAGGGCCAATATTTATTTGCCCGTTCACGGTGTCCAACATTGTGCCATGGATATTCACCGTCGGACCTTCCATCATTGACAGGCAGTTTTCGACGGATGTAGTGGTAGGAGATGGAAGGAGCTTTAAGGGAGTGTCCTTGCGTTATTGGGATTTTTGAATGATGGCCCCTATTTGGAGCTTATTCATGGTACTGCACATTGTAAAGATGGTAATATTTCTATTTATTGTCACTATTACCTTTTTAAATTATGAGTTTTTTGTTCTTCATCATGTCCTTAATATGTTTATGCATTCTTCAATTTGCCTTTTTTTTGGTTTACAATTTATGCATTTGCAATCTGAGTTTATAATTCGTTCTGTGGCCGAATTTTTGTTTTCTGAATTATAAAATGACCCAAGCCCGTTTTTGTCACAAAATGACCCGACCTGGTCTGGCCTGGTCACTAATACTCAGGTCAACCAACTCCGTCTTACTTGGTTCGATCCTTCTTTTGGTTTAAGTTTTTCAGTTGGGTCCTTTTCGGGAAAATGACACATCTGTCAATTAATAAAGAGGACAACCTATGTATCTGTCTTCTTTAGGTTGTGACAGCTGTCTATTTTCTTTCTATTCCAATTACTGCAAATCTATTATTACTTTGATGTATTTTCTTATCTACATCCCACTTCTCTTGTTTGTGTAACTTCTTTTCTTTCAACTGTGTCAAATCGTATTACTTTTCTTGTTCTCTATATGTTGTCTTTGCTCAAGGTTAATATTTATTCGTAATTATTGACTGTTGGGCTCTATTCAAGAGGGCGAGCTATTTATTTTTCCGTCCTAATTCATCAAGTTGAAATAGGACAGGAGTTCTTTGGAGTTCGTCCAATCATCTTTCAATCATCACCTAATATCAATAAGTTTTAATTACGAAGTTCATGTAATATTAGTCTTTCTCTTTTCCCGATCTTCAACTTGTCCCTGGTGCATAATTTTTTGGTTGTCTTATTTACAGTCTATTCTGCATATTCATTGGTGACAATAAAGAATTATGTTGCCATGTAAGATGCAATTTTGTCATGAATTTCTTGTGGAAGATAATTTTATACCAAAAAAAAAACCTCTATTTGAGAAGGCTTCTTCCCATACCTATGAATTCTATTGGACTTAGAAATTGATTAAACACCATTATACTACAGAAAGAAACTCAACCCCGCTATTTATTAGATTGATCAGTTTAGTCATTCTCCCTTTCAATAAAAGAATCATTGTCATACTACTAAGATTTTCCAAGTGAAGCATCAGTTACCTTCATAGGCACCATATCAAAAAAAATCTAGAAGTTTGTTTCTTTTAGTCGCTTCTATCCTTTGCACATGTTTTGCAGTATTTCAACATGTTGTCTGTTTTTCCAATGTAACGAAAAACATAATTATTCACTCTACTTTCAATGGATGTGTAATTGTCATGGATTGTTAGTTTTCTAAGTGAAACATCACTTAGCTCCATAGGGATGACATTGCATTGTTTGGTCTGTGTTTGGAATATGGGAATGGATTGTGGCCAACTTTTTTACCAGATTTGGTCTAAGCATCATCAATATCACCTATGCTCTATTATTCATTATTTCATACATTTCCCGCATTCACCCATTGCTCCTGGACTCATGTTCTTATAAACTTATCCGATGGAGATAAGCTGATTTAGAAACTATCATTTGATTAGGGAGCTTAAAAGGGATTTTGAAGGGAGTATGAGGTGTCCTTGTGGTTGAAAGCGAAAAAAATATGGATTAGGAAAAGAATAAAAAAATTTTAACCTAAGGACATGAAAGTTAGGCTTCCAGGAATTGTGAGTAGTTAACTTACAACTACCATGAGTGGATGTGCTCAGTCTTCTCTTTCTTTCATTCTCAGCTTAGAGTTTTTACATTCAAAGCCTTTAAGTATTTGTCGCTATTGTTCAGTAAACACTAGGGATGGCAGTCAAGTCCGAATCCGAAGCAAATCCGATTCGCTCCGACTAAAAAATCCGAGTCCGAATTCGACTAAAAAAACTTCGAATCCGACTCCGATTAAAAAAATCCGACTCCGATTATAATTGGGGCGGGTATGAAGGTGACCACCTCCAATCCGATTAAGTCTGATTAAGTCCGAATCCGATTAAGTCCGATTAAGTCCGATTATAATAATTAATATATAAAATTATTAAAAAACTAAAAATTAATATAGATTTTTTTTTTTAAGTGAAGTACAGTTTTAGTGTTTTACTTTAGGGACTAGGGTTTCATGTTTTCATTTCCTCAGTTCATTGCGCATCCTGTGCTCTCCAGGTCTCACTTCCCACTGCCGCTGCTCTACCGTCACTCGCTCACCTCGACGCCCTCTCTCGTCTCGCATCGACGCACCTGCCGTCGTCTGCTCGCACTCAAACAGGCGCATCACAGGTAAATTTCTTTCTCTTACTCTCTGTCGAATCGATCTGGTGATTCTGGTCTGATTCTTCTCTTCCCAGTCCCAGCCCCTGCCGTTTGCTCACCTCCTCTCTCTGTCTCAACGACTGACGCACCGCCGATAAATATCAGCCGACCGCACGCAACCACCGGTAAATTTCTTCTCTTACTCTCTGTCGAATCGATTTGGTCTGATTTGCTTATGTTAGATTAAATTGATTTGGTCTGATTTGCTTATGTTGGAGCAAATTATCATGTTGAAGATGATTCACAATTATCATGGTGAAGCTTAACGCCCAGACCGATTTGCATCTGTTTGAATAAAAGTTTGGTGGTTTGGAGTCAAAAAAAAAATGCTAAGACTTAATTATCATGTTGAAGCAAATTTCCAATTTTTGGTCTGAATTGTGAATCATCTTCAACATGATAATTGTGAATCATCTGGTAAATTCAACTACAACAAGAAAAGTATGTCACCACTTGCATTATTGAAGATAATTTTAAATGATACTAAGAACCAGTTATGGCCCAGTGACCAAGTACAATACAACAACTGTGACTCTGTAAGGAAGAATGCTTGTTTGATCTGAAGCACGGTATTATGGAAAGTAGATTTAAGGGAAAATTGGGCTGAGGGCCATCACCAAAGCTGCGCTGTACTTGGAGGAAAAAGGACATTTGGTGCGGCCTTGTGTAACTGTAAAAGTGAAAAACTTGTATGCGATTGTATGTCATGGTCTCATGGAAAGTAACTTGTATGCACAAATTCCTTCCCTACGTTATCTATCTCGCCTCTATCTTTCAGACTTTGAAAACTATTACTATAAATTTTTTAACACTCATGTTCCATCATATGAAAGTACTATCATTAGATTCCTAACGAAAACACTATCGTAAGAGTATATTGTTGTAAGTTTTTGGTAAAATATTATGTGAGAAATTGTCAGTCAAAGAACATTGGAGAATGTGAACCATTTAATAAGTGACGGATAAAATGGGAAGGAGGGAGTATCAATTTTCAGGCCATGAAATGTAATTTGTATATATTAATTTTCTAGGACTTATTCCTACCTAATAAATAGCTTAATTTCAAACCCTGTGCTAGGAATGGTCCTCTTTATAAACAATGGCCTTATATAATGAATTTTGATTGATGGTGTCCTTAGACTCAAAGTTCCTGTGTTTTACATAGCGAACAGGCTGTTAAAATCTCCCAGGCTAAGATCCAGAATCACAACATTCAGAAAATATAATGCAATACTTACTTTAGTTCCCGTGTAACACCTGGTCGAGGAGCTGCTGGACACATTCAGAAAATATGGCTGCCCAGGACCAGTTTGCATCTGTTTGAATAAAAGTTTGGTGGTTTGGAGTAAAAAAAAATGCTAAGACTTTATTATCATGTTGAAGCAAATTTCCAATTTTTGGTCTGAATTGTGAATCATCTTCAATATGATAATTGTGAATCATCTGGTCTGATTCATCATATTGTTGTCCTCTTAGCATATTAAATCTTGAATGTCATTGTTATATTAAATCTTGAAAATTTTTGGTCTGAGAGTATTCGTTATGACTTCTGAGTGTCATTGTTTATTTGGGTTGCTTTGGAATGTTATTAGAGATTAGAGAATGTTAAAGACGTTTTTTTTGTTTTATTATGCAGTTTCATTTAGTGTGGTCTGGTTTATTTAGAATTTATACTTGTTAATTAATTTAGGATTTATACTCTAATCCAAGGAAATTGGCACCGCAAGGATTTTTGGTCCGAGAGTATTCCTTCTTACTCCTCTTATTTTGTTTTACCTATTGTAATGCTGATCGTTGTTCAAGATGACTGATGAAACCAGACCTTCCAATGCTATTGATTTGGAATCTATGCAAGGGGAATCATCTCCAGTTGTGGCAAATGTGACTCCCAGTGGCCAAATTGGTAACAATGCAACTGAGGGGGAAGATACTGATGGACGGAAAAGAAAGAGAGACAACATCTGGAGTGTGGGAATATTTTGACAAAGTTACAATAAAAGGTCGGGAAAGGGCATTATGCAAAGGTTGCAAAAATGATTATGTTGGTGGTAGCAAGAGTGGAACTACACATTTGTGGGAACATTTGAAAAATGTTTAAAGACCACAAACAAAGTTGACATTGCGCAAAGCTTCTTGAAAGGAACAATTAAGAAGGATAGTACTTCTATTACAGTGGGAAAGTACAAGTTCAGTCAAGATTTAGCAAGGCATGAGTTATGTAATATGATTGCATTGCATGGCTATCCTCTTAGCATGGTTGACCACATTGGATTTATTAGATATTCAAAAGTCTTGAATCCAGACTTTAAGGTTGTTTCAAGGAATACTCTGAAGTCCGATATCATGGCTGCTTACAAGGAAGAGAGAGAATGTTTAAAAAGACTAATTGCATCACAAGAAGGACGAGTTGCCATTACTACCGATATGTGGACTGCAAAGCATCAGAAAAGGGGGTATATGGCGTGACAAGCACTTCATCGATGAAGAGTGGACTTTACAAAGTCGTATTATTCGGTAAGTAACTTTCCTACATTCTTTTATTGTATTTTTTCTTGCTTGTGAATTTTACAACATATCTAATTGATTAATTAGTTTACTTTCATTTAGATATGCATATGTACCATGTCCACATACCGCCGTCACTATTTCTAAAGTTTTGCTTGATTGTTTGGTTGATTTTAATTTGTATGAGAGACTTTCAACTATTCGTGGATAAGCTTTCGACCAATGACGGTGTTATAGAGAATTTCTGGAAAAGCTTGATTATACAACACTTATGTTGGATGGTAAATTTTTGCACATGCGATGTTTGTGCTCATATATTGAATTTGATTGTTCGAGATGGTTTAAGTGTAATTGGTAATGCTATTGAGAAGGTTCGGGATGCAGTAGCTTTTTGGAGCGCAACTCCAAAAAGGGTTGAAAAATTTGAAGATGCTTGTAGGTACTATAAGCTTGGAGGAGGCAAGAAGCTTGAGTTGGATAGTTTGACCAGATGGAATTCAACTTATGACATGCTAGAGACTGCCCTTCACTACAAAGATGTTTTTGTAAGGTTGAAGAAGAATAGCAAAGGAAAAGTTGAAAAGTTCTCATTACCTACTCAAGAAGAGTGGCAGATGGCTAGGGAAATTTGTGATCGGCTGGTCTTATTTAAGTGTGTCACAGAAGAAATTTCAGGTTCAAAATATCCCACCGCCAATTTTCTTTTTGAAAAAGTTTGTGGAATTAGATTGGCATTGAGAAATTGGATGGTGTGTGGGAATTCTGTGATTGAGACTATGGCTAAGAGTATGTTTGTGAAGTTTGACAAATATTGGGATGATATACATGGACTTTTGGGAGTAGCTTCAGTGTTGGATCCTAGAAGAAAAATGGAATGCGTATCATTTTTTTATGATCTTATATATGGAGATGAGGCTGAGTATCAACGTGCTAGAGTTAAGAATTTATTGCATGACTTATTTGAGAATTATAAGATCAAACTTGATTCATCGCCGAGTCATCTCCAAAACATTCTATGGAGACGGATTCTAGTTCGGAAATTACCATTGGAGGGTGTGGAATATTGTTTAATGTGGCAAAACCATGTGAAAAAACAAACACCTAAGAAGACAGCCAAATCTGAAGTTGATAATTACTTGGAAGAGGAACGAATTTCACTTGATGATGTTAAATCAGGGCTTTTGGCATGGTGGAAAATCAACTCGGGTCAGTTTCCAATCCTTTCTATGATAGCGAGAGATATCCTTGCAGTGCCAATTTCTACCGTTCCTTCAGAGAGTGCATTTAGTGTGGGTGGTAAACTTATTAGCCCACATCGCAGTAGACTTAAACCAACTGTTGAAGCTTTGATGTGTCTTCAAAGTTGGCGAGGTGTAATGTTTGAAGGTAAGTCATTAATTATTTGCTTATTCGTGATAAGTTTCAAGAGTTTTGTACTTTCATTCTAATAAATAATTCATTTTTTTTGTATAATTGGTCGTAAATGCTACTAAAGAAAATCCTTTCGCATTGTCCAATGTCGATGAAGATGAGGACGCTAGTGATAATGAGGTACTTCAAAAGCATTGTAATTCATTTTGTTTGCTAAATTTTTCTTCAATGAATAATATAACTGTTGTATTCTAATCTCCTATATTAATTTTGTTGTTTTTATTACAGGTGCAAGTTCAAGATGATTGATGGAATTTGAAGCATTGTACCTTTGAGAGTTTCATATTTGCAAACATTAGACATTTTTTTAATGGAAGCAAACATTGGACATTCGGTTATGTACTTGTGTGACTTTATGTGTTGTATTTTGTTATGTATGATTGGTATGTAATACTTTTATTTTAGGTTTTATTGTTTTGGAATCTTATGATGATTGAGACACTATTTCTGATGTATACTTGATTATGATGGTTTTGGAATCATTTTATGGAATTGTATAATAGGTAATCGGAGTCGGAGTTAATCGGAGTCGGAGTTAATCGGAGTCGAATGAAATCATTTTATGGACTTGTATAACAGTTAATCGGAGTTGGAGGTAATCGGAGGTAGTCGGAGTCGGAGGTAATCGGAGTCGGAGTTGGAGTTAGGCACCTCCGATTAAGTTCGGATTTGAAGGTCCTCTCACCTCCGATTAATCGGATTTGGAGGTGGACCTCCACCTCCGATTATTAATTGGAGCGAAGGTGAAGGTACCTACCTCCGATTCACCTCCGACCATTGCCATCCCTAGTAAACACCGAAGAAAATTGCGAAAAGGTTGGTATATAGTACAATCATCCTATTCTATTAGTAATAAAGTAAATTATGTCATATTCCATTGATATAGTAATAAACTAAATCATGTTATATTCCCATTACCACAAGAAGTTTAAAATTAATAATCAAAGATTTTCACCAGTATGGGCTTATGCCATAAGTTGTTTCAGGAGTTTGAGCTATGTAGATATCCATTTTGTTTTCTATTGTTGTTAAAAATATTGTTGTAATATTCTTGTTAGGAGCACAATGGTCGATGACCTATTTTCTATGAGTTAACAAATTAGTGGATCATTGAATATGTGAAAACATTGTCAGAGTTTGAATTCTCTTAAAACCCCATTTTTCAATGCAAAACAAGTAGAAACCAAAATCGAAGAGATCACTTATCTTGTCAAACGAAGGAATACAGTAGTACTGAAAAGTAAAAGGCTAGGTAAAAAAAAGTATAGAAAAAAGGAAAAACCCCACTACATAAGTAATGAAGATAGAACACAGCAAAGAATAATGTCTAATTCAATCATTCAACTAAATGAGTAAAGCAAATAAATAATGATATTAGAATTCGAAGTGAAAAAACTAACAATGTGGAAGTGTGCACTCCTATAAGTTTACTAAGGTCACATGAAAATCACCACATTTTTTCAACATGCCTCTTGCATTAGGAGACACAACAAGGCGAGTCTATATTTTTTCTTTTGACTCATGTATATGGAGTTAAATTGGCTATAAATTCTGCGCAATTTTGTCCCTTTTCTCAACGGGCAAAATGCTTGAATTTGGTGGTAAAAGGCCAATTTTTTTCCTAAACAAAGTGTCCCACACAACAAAAGTGTCCCTAAATGTGTGGATAGCAACCACAAAACTGCCCTTACTAACACAATTGCCTCTGGCAATACCCCCTTCTTTAGTGCCCCTGCTACCAGCATCACCACCCCATAGCTTCAATAAGTTTGCTGAAGCATTTACAATTACATTTTTTGTAAAGGGATATTGGATGACAATATCCCAACTGTAAGATCCGAGAGTTTTATTAAGAGTAATTACCTTGATTAAGGGTCTAATTTGGGTTAGTTATTTATTTATAGGATTATCGACTAATTTTCTGTTTTATGTGATTATATTTATATTTATATTTATATTTATTTGAATTAGAATTTTATTGGAGGAGCCGACTTATTAATTGGTGGACTTGTTATATTATTTGGTAGTTGGGTTATAGATTTGGAAAGGAGGAAAATAAGAAGTAGGAGATTTTTATCCTTTTGGTGGGGGAATTTTACAACCAAAAGAATTATGAAAGAAAAAGGGGATTGGAAGTTAACAATTATTTGGAGTGGAGTAAAATTGATAAAAGGCCAAAAGAGAGTATCAATTATTAACTTCCCCCTCCTCCTTTGTGTTTCACGGGCCAGAGAAAAAGAAAAGGGGGCAAAGCCCTAAAATTCCATTTTGGAGCACGCACGCGCGAAGAGAGAGAGAGAGAGAGAGAGGTGGAAAGCGGTGGCGGTGGCGGTGGCGGTGGCGGTGCCACCTGTTGCCGGCCACCGACACGCAACCAGAGAGAGAGAGCAGCGGTGGTCGGTGAGACGACGACGACTGTCTGCTCGAGGGCGTGCAAGGGAGAGCGGCGGTGGCGCGGGCCACTAGCGGTGACCGCGCTACGATGGTGGCGGTTGCGGGCGACTGCAGCGGTGACCGGGGACCCTTGGTGGCAACGGCGGCGGTGGTCTGACGCGAGACAGAGGAAGGGCCGGTCGGGGTGGTTCGAGCATGGTCTTTAAACGGTTTTCCGGAATGCCCCGAATTGAGACCCTAACTATTCACTTGAGAGTCAAAGTGGGTAATCTTTGTCCCCTCATAATAACTATTAAGTTTCAGGTTAAGTTTACAGATTTTGAATATTGAATTTATGCCTGAATTGGTAGCTGTGTTAGAATGGTTGGGTTGAATTATGTAACCGAGCTTGAAGTCGATCAGATGGTATTTGGGTTGAACATTGAGCGTCGAGGTTAATAGGGCGATGTATGTGAGGAGGGAGTCCGGGTTGAATTGTGAAATTGAAATGTTTTGGGTTGAATGATGAAAAGAACGGTTTATTGATTGATTATGCTAAGAATAGCCCTTGTTGCGGTATAGGCGGAGAAGTTAAGTTAATTTATGATTCGAAGGAGGTTTATATGTAAATATGTGGTTAGTGTATTGAGATGTTTGAGTTAAGGTTTCCCTGATGTTGTTTTGGAAGTTTGTAAGTATAAAGTGCATAGATAAGTATCATGCAGGTTATACGTGATTAATTTGGTTATTTATGTGGAAAGTATGCATAAATGGAATTTGGGTGAGTTATATGCTAAGAATGGAACTTTCATGTTCCTAAGATGCGTCGTAATTAGGCCTTTTGAATTCTAGTGCTATGTGATTTGGATTTATACTAATTGCTAGACCTTGTATATGAATTTAAGTACTCGTGTGCATGTGTTTCCCAATTATTTGAACTTATACGAGCCTTATGGGCTCCATTACACGCATTTACTTGTGTATGTGAGTCTTGAATGACTCTTTGAAGTGTTTTTCTAAGAAATGGTTTGGATTTTGATACCTATGTATGCTTTAAGCCGTTTATGTAATTTCTACGTGTTAAGTGGTATGTGGAGGTCTTATGAAGTCCCTTATGAATACTTGGATTTCTTAAATGGAAAAGGTCGGAAGTTTGGCAATTGAACTGATTTATTGGACTGATTTTGATTTAAATGCAAGGTACGATTTGGAAAGTTATTTGGATAAGAAGTGTATGGTATGGAATTGTTATGCGATTTACAAGTTTGGAAGGGTTTTCGGGCTAGGTGTATTGCACTAGGTTTTGTGGACTAATTGGAAAGCCGGGGTTACACCTGTACCGGCATGGTATATAAAGTCCATTGACGTTAGAACTTCCGGGAAGTTAAACTAACTGTCTTAAGGAAGAACCGACCCCGACTGGAAAAGTGCTGAAAGTACCCTACGCCCATGGTATCGATATGTTCGTACAATAGAAAGAAGGAATGATTATATGAAATCGTTGATTTATTGAAACGGTGTATACTATGGTTATGGAAAGATGGAAAAGGAAATTTGAATGATTTTTAATACCTGTTTTAAAGTGCGTGAGTTATCCTTTATATGTTGAAAGGACTATGTTCTTATTTAAAATGAATTTGAAAGATTTTGAAGTATGATTGGTTTCCTACTTTTGAGTTGTGTTGTGCTTATTCATGTTCAAACTAAGTTTCAAAAAGCGTCTTGTGATTTAAACAAGTAACTTATTTTGTTATTCATGAATTATATATGTGATATCTAAGCTCTTCGAGTGTGTCTTTTAATTAGACTGATGCATTGCATGTGAATCCTGTCTTGAATGCTTACTTTGGAGACTAAATGGAAAGTATGAGTTACTTGAGGTATGGGATCACTATGTAGGAAGATGATGTGTATTGGGTGGTTGCGGCGTACTGGAGCACTAGAATACTTGAAACGCTTCTCTGATGGCTTCCTGACTATTTTCATGACTAAAAAGATTATTCTATTCCCCAGTGGTCGATTTGGAAGATATGCGATTGTCTAATTACCTCATATGAGACATGTAAACACTTGAATGGAAACTCATACCTAGTTTCCTACCTGATGAATTATGAAGTGACCAAGGGATGCGTTTATATTTTTTTTATTGTACTTGGTGAATGCAGAATTAAGGTGACTCCCATTTTAAGTGCTTGAATCTTAATGGTTATTCCAGGGTACCAAGTTACCCACTGAGCTTGGTTTGCTCATACCCCTCTTCCCTTCCCCTTACAGGTCAATATGAAGATGAGGAGCTGACTGTTTATCTAGAGGTTGAAGTATTCTAGTTTCTTTATGTATATGTATAGGAAGTAATTGTTTTGTAATTGATTTGTAATTGTTTTTGGTATGCCTGGGTAGTTGATGCATTTAGATTGTAATCCGAGCGTGTGGCTCGTGATATGCTCCGGCGTGTGGCCGTTGAGTTCCATTTTGGTTTAGTTTGTTTATTGTAGGGTTGTAAGGCTTTAAGCCTGGGAAGCGTCCATTTTACAGATGGAGCTCTGCCGGATTTTCCTCAGAAAATTTTGGAAATTAGTTTCTAAGCTCTCTTTTTTACCTTTCTCAACCTTAATTAGGTTGAGATTGACCTTAACAGCCCCTATTAGGGAGCGGGCTGTTACACCAACCTTTGGGGGTATTGGATTGTAATATACCGACCGTTGCTATTGGACAACAATATCCCTGACCTTTATACTTAGGTGAGATTATTATACCAATAGTAACTAAGGGGGTGGTGATTGGTTAACTAGTCTCTATTCTAACGTGACAGACAGGGGGAAAATAACCGCCCCTTGCCCAAACACACATTAAAAAAAATGGCCCTAACACAATGACAAAAGGGGTGGTGAATTGGTCTTCGTACTGATGTATCACACAACCAACCAATGTCTTGTAACGTAGGGTAATGAGAAAATGGAGAGGTTAATGAGGTTATTAGGAGCCACATCAACATGGAGCCCGTTCAACATCCCCTTACTATTGGTATAATAATGTCATCTAGGTATAAAGGTCAGAGATATTATTGTCCAATAATAAAGGTTGGTACATTACAATCCAACACCCCCAGAGTTCGAATATTATCATCCAAAAATCCTCGTAGCATTTCCTCGTAAAAAAATTTGATGAAGAGACTAGTTCCACTGAACTCAGAGGAAAATCTTTCGAAAAACCACTTTGAAAAACCAATTAATGTTTGAGTATAAAACAATCAATAAATCTTCAATCATCAGCATAAGCTGTCGGTTGGATTGCACACGTTCTTTGGATTAGGAGGGTTGCAAGGCACACTGAGTTAGATATTTATCTTTTACGAAAAAAGTTATGAGCCAACATGATGCAATATCTAAGTTATATTTCATGAAAAGTGCTTTGACAGGAACATAACTAAAGAGAATAAAACTAAATTTCAAATATGAGCATTATATAGGTTTTTTTTATTATTTGAAATCATGAAGTAGACTAGGTAATAGTGATAAATATTACTCCTCCGTTCCGAATTAATAGTCCACTTAACTAACTTATTTGTTTCAATTAATTGTCATTTTCTGTTTTCCAACACCTAATTTAATTACACTATTACTTTTTCCATTAATTAATTGCTTTATTTTCCTTTTGCTTTTTCATGTATGCAAATTAAAAACCTTTCATATCTCTTTTCCCCACAAACAACCTCAATTTGACTGACAAAAAAGTACAGGGCCTTCTGCTTCCCTTTTCACTATCCCCCTCCCGCCCACGATCATGGCCTCATTGAGTTTACCAACCACCACCTCTCCTTCTAAGCTTTTAGCACCCTTTTTCCCAATTCATTTTTCTAAAATAATTTTTAAAAAATTTATAGATCCATTGTCCAATATCACTCCCCAAAAAAAGGAAACCTAGATTTCGATGAGCAAGCAAAAAAGAGGAATTTTAACATCTCTCTCTTGATTCTATCTATCTATCTATCTATCTATCTACCTGGATTGGGATATATTGGAGCTACCCAGATCAGCAATGTGGCACTAAAATGGATGATAATCTCACTATAATAACACAGAGAGGAAGAAATCATGTTGTGCTAGCTCCAAAAACTCTTGCGTTGATGTTATAGGTTCAGTTCTGGTTTTCCTCAATGTCTACGACATAAGTCCCATCAAAGACAAATTTGATGTTGTTGGATTTGGGCCAGTCATTCAAGATTCACTCCAAGGTTATCAAAAACAAGAATGACGCATGGTTTAGCCATGGAAGAGATAATGCTGGAGATTTTCAACCTTGGATCCAGCTGCAAAGGAGTCAATAACCTCCATGGTGCAGCGTTTCTGTCTTCCGATTTTTTCTTTGCTGACAGGTAAAACAACCATTGATGCTTATCCTTGGTGTATCCTTGGTGTAACATCCTTGGTATATCAATGCATTGTGAATATTGGCTTTTGTGAATGTTGGGTTTTGTGAATGTTTTCCTAGATTTCAGGAATTGCAATCTTTCAGCAAACGGTTTGAAGTATGTGGTGTATTGTGAGCTTATAGGAGTAGTTTGTGAGGATGGTCTTTGTGAATGTTGGTTTATTATGTATCTGTTGTCTTTGATTAGGATTCAGGAGATATCAATGCATTAGATAGAAATTTGGGGTATTATTGGCAATTAGGAGAGTGAATTGCGGTATTGTTAGGGTTTTTTTCCCACAGGGGAGGTCTTATTGGAGAATGTTGAACTAATTCTTCAACCATTTGATTACCTTTACTTGCCTATTGCTCTTAACTATTTCAATTTTTAAACCCCTCTACCCCTTGGAACTATGGTTGAATGTTATTGAGAACACAAAAGATAAGCCAACTTGGGAGAGTCATCAATTTGATAATGTAGTTCAACCTCTTATTTGGTGTGGTTTGATTGCGATTCTGGTTTATATATAGAATTGTTGGCAATATGCTTGCATGTTATTGGCAATAGGTTGGTCATGTCATATGGTTGAAACAAATTGCAGGTGTTGTTGGCAACAAAGAAATTGAGCCAAATCTGAATTCTCGAATGTTGATCTAAAGTGCCCATAGCCTATTAGCTCAAAGGTAGAGCAACGTACAATGTGTGCGTTGATGTGGGTTCGAGTCCTACATAGGCTTTTGTCAACATTTTATGCATAGTTGGCCTGTCAATTTTTTTTCCCCCTTTACCACCAACAAACAACTTTTGCTAATTCTACATTAGAGACCAAAAGGGAAGGAATGACTAAATGTGGGAAGATGAATTTGCAAGACATACACAAGAAATAAAAACAGGAGAAACACAACCTTAACCATGAATGTCAAACAAGTGAGTGCCAACTGAGTAAAATACATGAAGGGCAATAACCTTAACCATCGAAACCAACCACACAACTTTGTGAAGTTCTCCATAACTGACTTGAAGGTAGTCAAACATACACTAAAAGCAGGAAAAAAAAAAAAGCACAAAAACACCAAAAGCCATCTACTGAGTTTGCAAGACAGACACAAGAAAAACAGGAGAAACAACAACCTTTGCCATGAATGTCAAACAAGTTAGAGCCAACTGAGTATAATACATGAAGGCAACAACCTTAACCATCAACACCAACCACATAGCTTTGTGATACACTCCATACCTTAGACCTGAAAGAACTTAGGCATATAAATCTTCAACATACATGATATTGTTTTGTTAAGCTCCTGTTGTACATCCACGACAACATCCATTACACTAGTAACTGACGTTGAATTTCCATCATCCATAGAGTCTTCCACCACAATAGAATTTGTTGAGTCCATCGAATCTTGTACAATCATATTGCTAAAATTAGCTATCACCAAGTCAAATCCATAAAACATAAAAAAAAGGTATAAAAAAACAGAGAATAAAGACATCCAAGGAAAAAAAAATTGGAAAATTACGATTCCTAAATAACAAGAACACATCGTAGGTGGTGACCACATCTTGATCACCATAGGAAAAATGTACACCCTAACTTAGAAAACTATGTACTTCTCCTACTAGTTGGGGATCACACTTCAGTACGTTAGGAAGTTCACCATGGCGTTCTAACCTAGCTTTGTTAATATGAGGAGGCTTGTAATTGTTGCAGCCCTTATGTCACATTATTTCTACTGTGAAAAGTTGCAATGTTAAAAATATGTGATTCGATTTCAATGGGGAGAAAAGTTCGAAAGCATTTTGAACGGCCTCTATAAGCTCATCAATGGTTTTTGGGGCTAATTCATGTTGTATGGCTTGAATTGCACTAAAAAAACCCAAGATCCAACACATTTAAGTCCGAAGAGTTAGGAGGCTGGTTAACTAGGTGAGTATTAAAACCATCCGCATTAGCTACTCGTCAGAAGTCAGGATCATCATCCGTAATGTGAGCCCTATCATTATTCAGCTGAATTAGAATAGGGAGATGTGCATCTTCACGCGACCATTTTTCTTTGATTGCAGGGATCACCATTTTTCTTTGATTGCTGCTCTTCTAACACTACTCCTTTTCGCCGGCACCTTGGTCACAAATGGAAATACTCCAATTTCGCCCGAGAAAACCAAATTTCCTAATGCGTCGAATCTCGGCCGAGCCACGACAGCCAAAAAATAACCTTAACCATATAGTTTTTGCTTTTAATAGTACGATACGACCCCTCTTCATCAAGTAGCAAGTAGTACTTCTGACATTGTATTGTCATTTAGAACCATTTCTCGTCGATGTGTATCACATTATACATTCCGGTGAAGACCGGATCATGTGGTATACTACTTGCTTCAAGAAATGACCAAAAGAACGACAAACGGGATAGTTTGTTTTGTTCGGTCAAAAGTGGCTTTGTAGGATTAGAGTGTCGTTTTATTTCCCTATTCTCCAATCGTCTGTGCAAGGTGGTCGTCAAACATCCCAAACCACTAGATAATATTCGAAGAGATGCTCGTTTTCTATAAGGTATTCGACGTATCTCATCTAATGGAATTTGCACTCGTTTACGACCACAATTGTCAGTCCTGTTATGCAATACATTGCCAGTGTTGACACCCCTGTCCCAAATACGATGGATAGTTCTTGGTGAAACCCCGAATTGGGATGCTACAAGTGTTGTAGCTCCTTTCATTAATATATCTTCCGTCCATACTTTTCCGCAATAATATCTCGTAAATAATTCCACGCTCGTTGTCTAACTGCTTCTGTCTCGTAACATCTATCGAACATAAAAAAAATACACAAAAATATATTCCATCCCCTTTATTCAAATTGGTAAAAAAGGTCATTATTAGCCGTTTCATAATTTTACATGGACATTGCTACTCACGGAAAAACTAATCCAAAATTCCTTCTTCATTTAACTAGTACCCCTCGACAGTTTGATCCTATCCTCTAAAATCCATCAAAAGAAATCAGAAAAGTGTAGCAGACAGCAAATGCAATACAAGAAGATGAAATCATATTAGGTGATGTCAAAAATTCATCATGAAATCAAAAAAGCTTGTTGGACAGGGAAAAAAAAGATCCAATACAAGAGGATGACATCAAATGAAGTCAGGTTAAAAATCCATCAAATTGCACCAAAGAAAAATATCATATTTATTGATCACAATCACATTATACTAATAAAAAAAATCCATCAAAGTATACCCAAAAGATCAAAGAAAAGAAAAGGATTCAATTTAATTCATAATTTTAAAAACACAAAAACAAGCAATCTCCAAAATAAGGTAGTCATCGAACAAAGAAAAACAAGAACAAACAAGATCAAAGAAAAACAACTCAAAACTCAGACCATACAAAACTCACAAAGATTGAACCTTTGAGAGAGATAGACATGGCTCATTTAAGAAATTCAAAACTCAGACCACACAAATCAAATTCAACATATACACCAGCAGAATGAAGCAAGAAGCATAGTTGACATTCAAAACATACCTGTTTCTCCATCTTGTTCTTCCTCCATTCCGAGACCCGACTCTTCTTCTTCTTCTTCTTCCTCTTCCTCTTCCTCTTCCTCCATAACCTTCACTTCAATTCCTTCCTCCAAAATTGATGACCATTTAGGTCATGATTTAGCCCCGAGAACAAAAAAACGCGGGCCCAAAAAAATCGAACGAAACAGAGCATATGTTGATTGGAAACTCTGTTTCGAGTGTTGGAGTTTGGCCTTTCGGGATCTGTCCAGGATCATTCGAGCAGTAAAAGCTGAAGAATTGGTATAGAAAGTTTGCTATGTATTTATCTCCTAAGGCAAGTCATTTTGGGTTTCGGCTATTCGATGTGCAGTCTAGATATCAATGTATATGGCTAGGCTAGTAATTATTTTTCCATTTCAGTGAGAGGATTTTGCTATAGTACAATTTTTCTCACTATAAAGTTAATTGCATTAGCAATTGAAGGATTATTGTTATTTTGAACTGATCAAAAAAAAAAAACAAAGCATATGTAGGCTTTTATTAACAGCAGAACATACCAAGTGAGATGCATACTTGCTTCATCTTCTTCCTCCAATAGAAAACCTGGTTTTTCATCTATATCCACTACAAGTTCTTCCTCCCAAACTAGCGAACATTCAAGTCATGATTCAGACCCAGGGAAAAAGAACTCATACCCATAACAAAAAGATCGAACAAAACAGAGCATATATACGCTTAAGTAACAACATAGCATACAAAGTATACCTGCTTCATCTTCTTCCTCCAAATGAAATCCTAGTTCTTCTTCTACCTCCACTACAAGTCCTTCCTCCCCAACTAATAAATATTCAAGTCCTGATACAACGATACATCAGATTTAGTCAACACAAGTTAGACCCAAAAAAATGTCAAAACAAGACCATACCTGTTGAGAATCTTTGATTCGGCTCTTCATCTCCATGCCCAACTATTGGAGTAAAGTTGAGGTCAGGAATCACATTCTCACTCTCAATATCACAACCTTCCATCACACCAGCTGAGAACAAGTTCTGATTTAGGTCAGGGATGACATGCTCACTATTTTTGTGATCATTTTCAATCCGACCATATGGGAACATATTTAAGTCAGATATGGAAGGTACAGGAGTTCTCGTGACTTCTTTAGCTTTGGTGAACAAGGATGACTATGCACATGATTTATAAACTTCATTTGGTGGGAAATTTGAAATTTTCAACAAGCTAATTGCAAAATTTTGGTGGGAAATCAGAAGCATGATTACTGTAATTAAGAACATTGCTGGTGAATTCTTTGAATTAGAGCGTGAAAGAAGAATATGAAGAGGCAATGAGAAGGCGTGGCTGCAACGAGCAAAAAAACCAAGCATTTATCCAGAGAGAGAAAAAAGAGTATTTGATGAGTATTTTTATGAGAGAGAAAAAGTAGGCAAAATTAAATGATTTTAGTAGTTACAACAGTTAGCTCTTGGTCTGTGTGCACAACCCAATTTCGTCAATTAATTCGAAACAGAGGGAGTATAAAACTAATTATTAAAAGAAATAGGAACTCAAATAATTAGGGCCCACATATATGTACAACATATTTGATGCACTATTTATGATATATGCTTTCTTCAAATTTCAAAAATATAGTTGACATGGATAAGAGTAACTGTAGGAAATCATGTAAACGACGTCATTATGAGTTAGCCGACGTTGTCACTGAAATGAACCCCTCAGTAAGGATTATTTAACTCTTAAAATATTACCTCGGGGGCACTGTTATATGATAATTTTTACATCCATATTCATTTCTTATATTGTTTATTTATCTTACTGTTTTTGCATAATGTAATTGCATTTTATTGTTAGGGAAACTTCACCCATCGAATGTAATTCATCATTTACTATTTTTGTTCATTTAGTGTTTTTGCTTGAACGTAATTCATTATCTATCAATATTATATGTTTGATCAGTAGATGACACTCTTACATTAAGTTCTAAAATATACAACCTCTTAAAGAATAAATGTAAACACCAAAAATTCACTCCCACAATTGAAACAACTCTGGAAATGGATGCAAAGAAAAATGAAATGGATGCAATGAAAAATAAAAACTTAAGAAGGCGACTTCAATATACTGCATTGCCAGAAGAAAAAAAAAGGAACAATTACATGCAAAAGCTAGGAAAGCTCCTATTGGGATTTTTTTTTTAAAAAAAAGCAAAAAAGCCACAGAAAAAGACATCAACATAAATCAAGATATTGATTTACAACATTAAATTCTGAAACTTAATTTTACGCTATTCGTACGTAATATCAACCGTTTATTTATTACATTCATTGGAAGATCCCAAGGACAAGGTTCCTGCCACTAACAAAAGATCCTGGTACAGGGACGAAGCTAGGAGTTAATGTCAAGGGGGCAAAATATTAAATTGAAATATTTTATAATAAATTATAATAATTAGAAAAATTTGGAAATTGCAAAATAATTTTCATAAGTACAATAGAAATGTGATGTAATAACAATTTAAGTTCATATATAGTCAACAAAAATTCAATTATTATTAAAAACAATAATACCGTAATAACGATTTTTTATGTGATAGCAAGTGTAGTTACGAACTTTTAATTTACAACTAAGAAAAGTTATAATACACAACATACTCTAACTTCATGAGTTGTTAAATTATGATAAATAATTTATTACATCATCATTCTAAATAATTTGTGCTTGAACTATAAAAATATATGATGAAATTATATAGTGCATCTAGTTATCATAGAAAATGGTTAAAAATAAAATAATAATGATAATGTGAAACAACAACAAATTATGGAAACAACAATAAAAGAGAATCCAACAAATATGATAGTCTTTGATTTAGTTTCCAAAAAGTAAAAACTCTACATATTGTAAGAGCACCTTCAATGGTGAGATTGGAGCTGAGGTGGCCGCCACCTGTCGCCGGCGAGGACGAGACTGAAGGTGCAGCGGCGAGGGCGAGGCTGGGAAGGGAGAGTTTCTCGCGGCAGACCTCGCTAGGCGAGGAAAATGACGAGATCTCGCTCGCCTTTTTTTTTTGAGTTGTTCTGGCCAAAAAATCGTTTGAGGAAGAAGGTGAGGAAGAAGAAGGGGATCAACAATCATCTCAATATCTGCACAGAAATACAAGTGATGCTCATCTTTAACCTAAAATTTTGCTGCAAAATTAGCTCCACAAACCCAGAAACCCCAAAAGGAAAAAGAAGAAGAGATGAAAAAATGGGTAGATGGGTGGATGCCCTAGAAGGCAAAACGCAGTGTATATGAAAAGAGGAAGAAGAAATTGAGGAAATTAGGGGGTAAAAGGTGAAGTTTACCTGATTTTCTTGATGGCAGAGGCAAAAATTATTTTTATCTTGCAATGAGTCTACGCAATTGGGGGTGAAAAAAGGGGTGGATGAAGCTAAGAAATTTAAGGAGGGGATAGAGTGGGTTCACCGAGAGGAGTTTGGGTTGACTTTTGTGGGGCCTACATTTTTTTTTAATTATTTTATCCAAACTCAAACTCACTATTGAAAATCAAAGTGTTTACCTCTAACTCTCCTAGTGGACCCTACAACTTCCACATCATCGAGTGAGTTTAACTTGTGCTCACCATTGCGGATGCTCTAACATCAAGAATTAAACTTATGATCTCTAGGTAAATAACATGAATGATTACCAATTCTACAATAAGAAATCATGCAATATGCCACAAGATTGTTGGAATTATTTTAAGAGTATAAGAAGATTATATACCATGAGGAATCATGTGGAACACGGATCATGTATAAGATAAACATCAAGAATATGATCAATACGGGTGTTCTTGAGATCAACACGGATCATGTTGGTCTCCAGAAGGCATAAAAAACAAGTCTGGGCTCAACATGGATCCTTGTACGGTCAACATGGACCGTGTTGAATGCCAGAATGTGTTTTTAATGCTAACGGCTATATAATCTTATGTATTAAGTGTATAATATCGTTTTTAAGTCTGATATTATATGTATTCCAACAGCTATATTAGTTAACTAAGTCAAGGTCATAATCCTTCACTAAAGCCCTTAATTATCCTTTTATCAAAGGTTATGATGAGAGGTTGGAATACTCCTATAAATAGGAGGCATTCCCTAGCCATTTGAGAGCATCACAAGCATCTAATTTATTCTATAATCACATCCTCTCATTCTAGTATAGATTGCAGCTATACTAGTATGATTCAAGTGAGAAATCTTTATCTTGAGTGAGACAAGAGCTAAGTTTTATCCCTTTGAACATTTACGGTATAGTAAATAGTTCATAAGGAAAATGAATATGAAGCCATGACTCTTAGCAATATCCAAACAAGATGACAGTATAGTAAATAGTTCATAAGGAAAATTACAATATTTATAAAGATGAATTAAATGACAAAATTCCAGCGTCTATAATTAGCCCCCACTTTGATCGATTCCGAGTAGGACGCTGATCAAACTATAGCGTGGTGTTTTTTGGTCTATCCCGACGTCAATATTGATCTTCCAATCTTTCCTGGTGTCGTCCAGTCTTTCCCGGTGTTGCCCAGTCTTTCCCGGTGTCTTCCAGTCTTCCCCGATGTCGTTCAGTCTTTCCCGATGTCTTTCAGTCTTTCCCGATGTCGTTCAGTCTTTCCCGATGTCGTTCAGTCTTTCCGGATGTCGTTCAGTCTTTCCCGATGTCTTTCAGTCTTTCCCGATGTCTTTCAGTCTTTCCCGATGTCGTTCAGTATTTCCCCATGTCATTCAGTCTTTCCCGATGTCTTTCAGTCTTTCCCGATGTTGTTCAATCTTTCCCGATGTCGTTCAGTCTTTCCCGATGTCGTTCAGTCTTTCCCGATGTCCTTCAGCCTTTCTTGATGTCGTTCAGCCTTTCCGGATGTCGTTCAGTCTTTCCCGATGTCGTTCAGTCTTTCCCGATGTCGTTCAGTCTTTCCCGATGTCGTTCAGTCTTTCCCGATGTCGTTCAGTCTTTCCCGATGTCCTTTAGTCTTTCCTGATGTCTTTCAATCTTTCCCGATGTCGTTCAGTCTTTCCCGATGTAGTTCAGTCTTTCCCGATGTCATTGTAGTTTGTTGAAGATGATCCAATTTCTTTGTTTTTGCACAGTCTTGTCGAATTCGGGCCTAGTCAGGTTGTCATACCTCCAAGCATGCAACTCTGTCCAACTTTCTTTATTTTCTGCACAGTCTCGTTAGATTTGGGTCTAGTCAAGCTATCATGCCTCCAGGCGTGCAACTCTGTCTAGCCCGAGGTCGGTCAGCCGAATTTTACTTGTTGCCCGGAACCCTAGGCAAGTTGCCATGCCTGCAGGCGTGGCGCTCTGCCTGATGTTTTTTTTCTTCGTATTGCCCAACCTTGAGTCCCCTCCGCTGAGCATACCGCTAGGTATTGCTCTGTGATATTTTGCATTTTGTCTTCGTATCGGGTCCATTTTTTTCTTGGTGGTGTTGTATGTGAGTCATACCTGGAGGTATGGTGTCTGGTTACAAGACCTAGACCCAGCTTGTTCTTGGCAGTATGAGTCGGGTTTGTCCGTATGCTCAAGTCTTCTCAACTTAATTCAGAAACGAGTTATTTCCAAACTAATTCTCGTGAACATTGTGAATTGAATTTTTAGAGTTTAACTTAGAAAATAAATTATTTTCCAAATTAATTCTCATAAAAATTTGCAATCCGTTTTAGAGTTTAACACGAAAAATGATTTATTTTTCAAATTAATTCTCATAAAGCTCCAATAATTTCTTTATTGATAGCGTCGTTGGAGCTTCTTGGTGAAACGTCCGACGGTGATCAAGATTCCAAGCGAGCTTGCTTGAGTTCTAGCTGTCATAACTTCATTTCTTTTGAGGCTGGGGCGGGAGAGAGAGAGAGAGGAATGCAAATGTGGTCTTATGCTTATGCATGCTATGCTACATATACAAGACTTCCTTATGTACAAGACTCTATTATGCAGCCCTAATCTTAATGCATGGTGTGACTTTTTTTTATTTGATTCAAGAAGAAAGAAGGGAAAAACTAGAAAACTAACATGACTCAAAATTAAAAACGAATTGATGTGACTTGAAATGCAAACTAGTGTGACTTAAAATGAAAAAATGCACATGATCTAAAAATAAACGCATATTGATTTGCTGCATGTATGCGATATGAACAGCCCCCACTTTCCCGAGGAAAAAAAGAATAAGGGAAAGTAAATCAAAAACTCTAAGAGTCAAGGGTGAATTCAAAGTGAGTTTCAGGACAAGACGAAAAATGACGAGTTCGATCTCTTCTTGAACTGCCTCACAAGTTGTCATGATGTGGATGTTGAGCTATGTCTGAGCCCCCAGTTGAAATGGCGCAAAATAAGATACCAATGGAAAACTCAGCCTGATTAAGCTCTTTGACGATATGGTTGGGATGCTTAACTTCGATGACATGGTTAGGAACCCGAAGCACTAGGAGGGATCAAGTGGTAAGCCATCTTGATTTCCCTTGCCTTTTCTCTATCTTTCCTGGTTCTTTTATTTAGGGAGGCACATGTAAGCATCAAGCACCCAGTATCAGTGAACAAGCGTCTTTAGGTGAGTCAGAATGATTGACCTAGGTGGGTGTCACCTTCAAATAATGCCCTATTTTGATGCAGCTGACATCTTGTTCTGCTAAAGAAGTTATCCCTCATTCAGGTATTCTGAAAGCAGGGATTAACTGACGAATCTCATACATGCACTAATGACCGAATCAGAAGAGCTCACAAGGTAAGGAACAATGAACGATAGGATATAGAAACGGTAGGAACGGTGGTATAGAAAGCATGTTTGTGAATAGTTAGGCCTCAACGGTGGGCAAGGCGAGAGTAGTGATCAAATGAATGGATGGGTAGTTTGATGGACAGAGGTTCGAGCTAATAGAATGGACGGGATGGTCTATGGATGAAGCACCATGTCTCATGGGTTTATCTCGTAAGGGAAGAGATGGTCAAACAGCTATGGTTTGATGGATTTAGGTATGAAGGGTGATCCAAGTCTGATGGGAAAAATGTAGGTGTGCTTAGTGAAAGAAATTTGACAGCTTTTCATTATCCTTAGAGACCAAGGTTTCCTCTCCTTTTGCCTAGCTCGCCTGGTGAGGTTTTCGAGCTAGCCACTCTTTATTCTATCTCTCAAAGACCAAATGACTTGATGATGGATTTTCTCTAAAATGAATTATACCGGCCAGGCCTCCAAGAGGTTCTCCTACGTATCCAGTGTGAAATCAGGCCATTCGTAGTTCAACAAGTGCGGCTTTAAACGATTGATGCCTCAAGAAGGACTTTGAGATGGGTCGAAGGTTTAAAGGGAATGATAGGTGTGAAGGTCGGACGGGAAGGTTTTGGGATGTGTGCGAGTGACCAATCTAAACCGACAATTGCCTCTTATGCCTCTTATTCTTGCTTTCTTGCTTTCTCTCTTTTTTCTTTTTTTTTTCTTCTTTTCTCTCTTTATTTTTTCTTCTTTTTTTTCTCTTTTTTTTCTTAACTCGACTACCTCAATCTATATTTTTCTTATCAATGGTATCTGTCACCCGTAACACATTAATTGGCTTAGGGATGAGGTGGTCATAAGATGACCGGGTTCGTGGTGGTGGTTGAGAAGATGATGTGTGAAGAAATGTCGGTGAAGCAGCGAAGTGAAAATGAAGGTTGTTATGATGTAGCTGGTGAGGGGTGGAAGTCTTCTATCATAAGCATATCTTTTTTAAGCTGCATGATTTATTTGATAGTGAGATTCACTTTTAAAGACTATTGGTCGCATTGAATTCTCTCATTTTGCCTAACCTGTTGGGTGAGTGTTCAGGTTAGCTTCTCTCTTAATTTTCACTCATTTACCTCTCCTTTTGCCCAATTTGTTAGATGAGTGTTCAAGTTGGCCTCGCTCTTTTTTATTTATCTCTCCTTTTGCCTAACTTCGCTTTGGCGGTGAAGTTAGCCTCTCTTCTCTCTATTAACCTTAAACTCGGCACAAAAGCATAACGAAAGTGTGATGAATATGTGAGATGGAGGAAACGAGCAGATAAATGAGTCAGACTTGGATGGTCATATGGGTGAGTGAGCTCTTGAATTCAAATCAAGAATGCAAGCACAAGATTCTTTTCTCAACAGTTTAGAAGCAAATGAAGGGTCGGGGAAGACGAAAGTCATAATCATGAAAGATTTCATCTTTATTGAATGCAGCTGAGATGAATACATTAAAAAAAATTGCTTGGAAGATGTCCCAACTAACTCTAAAAATGAAGACGATTGCCATGAAAAGAAACGACGCAACATGAGGGGATCGCCTAATTGATCTTTGCGGATAGGGGTTTTGGAAAGACCCCGTTTAACTCTGTAGTAAGCCACGTTCAAATTAGGTTTCTATGTTGCGATTGCCAGTGACAACTTCCCGGATTAGAGAATTTCTTCTATCTTGGCCTCCACCATTAATCCCAGCTTCTTTAGAGCTGAAAAGTCCAGGATTAACTGGCATTCCATCAAGCTAGCATATCTTGGCCTAAGCCCTTGTATAAACACCTGGATTTGATAGTCCATGGTTACTTTGTCAGTCATCAAGGCCTTTTGAACGTTCCAACGATTAAAGTAACTCATGAATGACTCTCCTTCACTTTGTTTGATTGCCGCCATGTCACTCATGGTTACATCAGCATCCACTACAACATAAAGGGCCTAAGGCAACGCCTCGGATTACAACAGTATAAGAATTGTTGCCTTATATAACCTAAGGCAACAATGTTTTATTTGTTGCATAGTTTTCGTAGTAACAGTTAAGGGACCGTTGCCTTAACTGACATAGGCAACATGTCTAGAGGCGTTGCTTATTATAATGCTATGGCAACAACCATTGGAATGTTGCTTACGAAAAGGTAACGGATTCATCAGCATTGCGACTAAGATTCCGTAGTAACAGTTATGGGATCGTTGCCATAAATCACAAAGGCAACATTTCTAGTGAGGTTGTTTATTCTTAATACTATGGCATTTGTTATAAGAATGTTGCTTTAAATATATCCGGATAATTGAAAATAGAAAAAATCCATATGTTGGATATAATTTAAGGTGTGCTTATTTTAGTGTTTTGGTATCAAAACAATATAATAAATTTCGTGCTCACAATCGAACAATATAGTACCAACCGACCCCCTCCTCCAACATAAAAAATAATACAAAGCTGCTCCTGGAGTCCTACTTATAATAATAAACATTACCAAATGAGATGAAACACGTACCTTACTATTTTCATTTTTCTTTTAACGTAATTAGGTGGTCCATCGTTAAGCCCCTACCTCGTGGGAATACTCACCCAACGGTTCATAGGAACGGGGTAGGGATGTCACAACGTCGTATACAAGGCCCACGTCTCCCATTATTATATTCATCAACATACTCTTGATCTCGGTAAATAGGAATGCTCCTGGAGGATTCGAACTCAGAGGAGAGGATGGAAGCCCAATTAAAGGGCCTTGCTTTTCTTGGAATTAACGTAACATTGAGTAACCAAAACAAGTACACATTGTCATTACTTCTCCTAGGTAGGACACTTTGGCGTCGTCGAGTTGATGATCGAAAGGCCAGAGTACATGGCTCCACCAAGGGGGTCTTAGCTTGCAGGGTGTACGTTAATGAATACTTTAGAGGGGAGCAGATAGCGAAAGACGATTAGTGAATATAATGGAGACCCGAACTCGAATTTTCGGTTAGGCTAAAAGTAATTAATTGTTAGTAGCAGTTATTGACAACATAGTGGAAAAGGCCTTCCAGGGTTTGTTGACAACCGTACCATATATGTAGCAATTATCGAATGATCCAACTGACCACTCGTAGCTAGCTAGGCACTAACTATACCAATTTCAGACATGACATGAATTGAACATCCACTCAATAGCTATGTAGAGTTACACGTACATAAGCGCGCCAAATAAAGAAGATGGCCTAGCTCAGTGTCCGACCTTTAGTTGAATGGGAATAACCTCGAATCGAACATAGAGTCGGCTCATACCCAATTCGAATATTTTTTCCCCGTCCCCATCCCCGCATTCCCCGTTGAGCAAAAACCTCAACTATAAGGATATTAATATCATTTCACTTATCCAATATATTTAATTATCAAATATCCGCATTCCCCGTTGGGCAAAAACCTCAACTATAAGGATATTATTGTCATTTCACTTATCCAATCTATTTAATTATCAAATATCCTATATTCCCATTCTAATTTTTAACTTTTGAAACCCTAAACACTACTACCATCACATCCATTCAATTCAATCTTCTCGTAATCTGCCTCAAACAGTCAAACGCTCAAACCCTAAAAACTGCTCAGTGGCACTTCCTCCTCTCCAGTTCCAGTCGCCGATTCCTCCTCTCCAGTTCCAGTCGCCGGCTCGCCATAGCTTCCTCTGCTCTCAGCTCTGTTCGACAATCGCAACTTCCTCTGAGTTTTACATATTGCAGTTCGACAATGCAGGTTCGTCACTCACTTCGCTTCTTCTTCTTCTTCAAAGTAAGTTATTGAAATCAATTACTTTACTGAAGTATATAACCACATTCTTGCAGATTGTAGGTTTTTTTTATGGATAACTAGATTGTTGTTAATTATCATTATGAAAGTTAGATTCTTGGTGATTTTTGATTCTTGTAAATTAGGTTTTTAGGTTGCATTATATCTGTGAATTGTGATTGTTGATGGCGTTTGTGATGGACAATTGAGTGAGTCAGTGACACATTGTTTTTTATTCTTGCAAATTAGATAATTAGGTTGATCAGGTTCATGCCTAAAACAAAGTATGAATGTGACCCGGCTATTAGAGTGATTTCTATGAGGTTGAGGGAGATGAGGGGAAGGACTAGGCTATTGTGCGCTGGAATGAAAGGAGATAGAAGCGATCCACCACCCTGTGGCGATAGCGAGCATTGTCGATGGTGGCATGGGTTGATGGTGTGATGTTTTGGGGCTAATCTCAGCGGTTCGGTGTATGACGTGGTGGGATGGCTAACTACGGTGCCCAGCTACAAAGAAGAGTGAAGAAGCCGGGCAGCGATTGACAAGTTTCCTAGCTACTCGATTCAATGCTAAATCGAAGTATTCTACTGATTAACTCAAAGTAGGTAATCTCCGTCTCCTCTTAGTAATTGTCAAGTTTCAGGTTTAATTAGTAGACTATGAATATTGAAACTAATGCTTGTAATTATTTTTAGGGTTTCGATTATTTGAAACACTGTCGCGGAAAGTTATTCAAGATTGGGTACTGTGCGGCGACGGTTTTGTGCTACAATTATGCGGCAGTGAAAGCAAAGCAGCGGCTGTTATGTGCTCTAATTGCTCTATGAGGCAGCGACGTTGAAGGCAATTCAAGTGGTGAGTTTATCTGATGCTCCATTTGTTTGTTTCTTGGTGTAATTATCTCATTGTACAAGGTCGGTTTGTATTCTGGATGTGACCCGTTTCGGTATTTCTTGTTACTTGATTATATTAAAACATGCTTCTGGGGTTCCTTTTCCAGTGGTTTGAATCTATTAAAACCTGCTTCTAGGATTCCTTTGGATTATAGGGCTAGGGTAAGTTCATCACATGTATCACTTGCAATGCATAATAATTCATATAATTTCTGAAACAAAATATGCCCTTTATTTTTTGTCTTTAATCTAGTACTTTTGTGTTTTTGACATTTTTTGTCCTTTTTTTAAAGTGTAGATTAAGCTAGACTAAAGTAATTATGAGGAATAAAAGTTGGATTGAACATAGCCCTTTATGTGGAGCTCACCAGGTAATTATTTTATTTACTATTTGTTATTTTGTGGTCCTTTGTTCAACATGGATTATTGTACGTTGCCTTGTAGCTAGATTCATAGTAGAAGTCAATTGTTAGGCCCTGAATTCAACTAGCATTATTGGTTGAGGTCCTTGAGGACATGTTTGGGTTGTGTTACTTGTGTATGCATACTTAATTAGTTGTGTATACGTAAGTTAGCATCGATAGATATATATAGACTTTGTAGGCTGATTTTTTTTTTGGGTACTAATTATGGGTGATATTATGTGATGTGAGAGCAATGTTAGAAATTCCCTTGAATAGCTTGTTAAGCTGTGGTTCGGATCAGTTGTGGTATTTTGCTCAAGCCGATTTCTAGTCATCTTTCCAGGTGTATTGCTCTAGTTTTTCTATCTCTATGTTGGTGTTTTCTTTTAAATGTTATTTGGTGGTTTATAGTTGATAGATTCATGGGTGCTCTTCTGTGCGAGGATTATAGTTTCATTTATGTTGCTGGGTTACTGGTGAATTGAGGAAGTAGGAGTAAGGTTGTTGGGGGTTTAAACCTTTAAAGCATCCTATTTTTTGTCGCTTAATACTTCCTACTAGTTACTAATTCTAAGTGTGTTCTTCTACATTTTCCAACTAATTGCTATTAAGTATTTTGTTTTCTTTTACCCAGGAAGAAGATGAGGTGATGGTGAAGATGAAGGTGAAGATGGAGAGCTAATATGATGAACTGTCTAGGTCGTTATTTATCTATATTGGATCATGTCATAATATTAGGATAATCTTCAAAGATGAAAACTTTTATTATTAGATATACTATTTTGGACTTGATACTTCTTATTACTATCTTTTGTGTCCTATATGGATGACCTATTTCATATTTTGACTCTTGTAATGAGATCCAGCAATGATATTAATCGCATTTGGACGTTCGTTGTCATATGTATATTATTTCTTATTACATATCATTACAGATAATCAATTATAAATATTGAATAGGTACTAGAAATAAGCATGTGCAACAATAGTAGATTGTTGCTATGAAATACAACATCTAATGTATCGTTGCTTTTGGTGGGATAAAGCAACAGTCCATTGCCTTTTAATACTGTTGCCTATGTTGGTTTATATTTTATACTGTAACGATACTTCACTGTTGCCTTTGTCGCTTTAATATACAACACTATTGGACCGTTGCCTTTGTTGTCTTCAATACAAAAGCCTTGGATTGTTGCCTTTGTTACTAATGCAATGACACGGGATTGTTGCCTTTGCTATGAATGCAACAACACTGGCCTGTTGCCTCTGTTATTACTGCAACAACACTAGACTTTTGCCTTTTCTGTTAACGCAACAACACTGGACTGTTGCCTCAGATGGACTGTTGCCTTAGTCATTGATTGAGCTCTCTTGCAGGAACCGTTGCCTTAGGCCAAAATACCGTTGCCTTTGGAAAAGGCAACGGAAGTATCTGCAACGACCCATGCCTGTTGGCTTAGGCCAAAATACCATTGCCTTTGGCCTAAGGCAACAGTTTTCGAATGTTGGCATAGGCCCTTTATGTTGTAGTGATCTTGACTAGCTGCGTATTGTTGAATGAAGGCCTTGTAAGTGGCCTCCCAATTCTCCTGGGTATCTACTGGAAGGGTGTAGTACCACTTCAGGACTTCGTCACTCAAAGTCCAAGGGAAGACATGAGCATACAGACTAGGGTCTACTTCCTTTAAGGCCATCATGTGTGCGAAGCTACGCACATGATGAGTGGGGTTCTCCATGGCCTTAAATTTCTTCTCGGGCAAGGAGAATTTGTCAGGAAGCATGGCCTGAGGAGCAGTTGGTAAGCCAATGTCCAAGAAATGTTCCCTAAATTGAGGGATTTGCCTCAACATGTTCTGCAAGTTATCAACCCTGTTGTCCTGAAATGGCGCAAGTTGCTCATCTCGGAGTATAGTCTTTTCAGTGCCCACACTTCTATCATCATCCTCTGGGTCATGCCCTATGCCTAATATGTCATTGATTGTTTGAATGGCTTGGATGACCCCTTCGATCCTACGATCCTGTTGGTTGGATCGTGTTTCTATTAAAGTATGGATGTCCCGCGCCACATCAGAAAGGTTCGCAGCAGTGATGGGTTGGCCCCTTGCTTCTTCTTCAGCCATGAAGTTGGAAGGAACGGACACAATATCGCTTGTTGTTAATGAAGTTTAAGAAGGAGTGTCGGAATCAGTATCAAGGACAACAGACAAGCCTGCGCTTGGTGGTGTGAATGAGATTGGTGAGAAGTTTGATAACCTTTGAGATCCGACTCTAGCCCAGGACTTAACTCTTTGTTGTTTGGGTCCTATTTTTCCTGTATGGAAACCATAGACCTCAAAATTAACCCTGACATTGACCTACCCAAAGACCTAGTGATTTATATGGGACAACCTAATGCAAACAATGCCTACATGATGAATGATTTTTTTTTTTTTTTTGGTATAAACTCACCCACTTTTGGGCTTGCATGACGACCTCTAGCCTAGTATGGGATTATGTACGGGGAAAGGTCCATCGAGCTATCATAAGATTGAGTCAACATTAAAGCCTTAATGAACTCAAATTCAAATAACAATCGGATACACCCTTTTTAGGCCCAAATACAACCAAGGGTTGGACAAAATCAAGCTAAGATCTTGGGCTTAATCAAACCTCTTTGATTTGGGCCCAAGCGAGACCTTTAGGTCTTCTTTAACTTTTGTTTGATTATTACCCAAGCTAAAGCAATACTTTGGGGGGAAAACAAAGAGACCGACTCTAAAAAAAGAAGAGAAAGAAAAACATATAGTACATAATTTACACATCTCACAATAAGAATGCACATAGCATACAATATGGGTAATGCACCTAACCAATGTTCTATGTTCAAAGGTTTAAGGTCGGGTACCTAAAAACTAACATACTCATGTCTCTCACGCGCCACAAATTCTATGGAGTTCATAGTAATGTGACCCGTGTGTTTCTTACAAAATTAAAGGGAAAATGTAAATCCATAATCCCAAGAATTTTGGAGTGCTTCATGAGTGTGAAAGCAATTTGCGAACTTCTTGAAATGTGAGATTCATTCCTTGAAGTCGGAAATATACTTTACCCAAAAGGGAAAATGGGTTAACCTAGACGGTACCTTTGGGCTCATCCCAATTTATAAAAACCGAGATGGAGGTCCGTATGCACGATGCCTAACTAAATAATAAAAATTACAAAAATTAATTTCTCCTTTTCTACTCAAAAATTTTAAAAAACCGGCTTTTCAAGTTTTATCCTCTTAAAGTAAGTCCCCAGTGGAGTCGCCATTTGTAAGACCCAGGAAAATCCCCGTTATCCCTCGCGGTGTACGGCGAATCGAAAGGGGTATCTTTTCTTGGAAGGGATTTAAATACATTTTATTATGATGTTCAAATGAATCAAAATAATAAAATAAAAAAGAGTCGCCAATTAATTTTTAATGAGAATTAATAAACTCAAATTTAAACTCCATAAACCACGAACCATGAGATTCGGATCCGGGGGTAAGGTTACGAATTCGAAAGTAAAAACCCTCGAATTCGCCCGTTCAAAGAACGGACTCTACTAAATCGGTTAATTTAAAGAAAAGAGTAGAAGAGGAGAATTAATTATATTAATCAATATTATTTTGCGCATACAAATGAGATGATTAAATGCAAAAAATAAAGTAAAACAAATAAATGCAACTAATAAAATAAAATAAAAGAACATAAGCATAAATATATACAAGTTAACATTTAGTCAATTTGATTAGAGCATCAATATTATTATTTAAGTTGGATTTACATCATAATAAAGTGAGAATAAAATAAGAAGAAAAAAAAAAACAATACTAACCTCAAGTTAATGCCAAGATTATGAATGCAAGATGATGATGATGAGAAGAAGGAGGGAGGAGAAGAAAGATAAAATCACCTAGTGTCAATACTCCTAAGATGATTTTAAGGTGTCGAAAAATAGTGGAAATGAAGGTGTATTTATAGTGGTGGAGGTAGATTTATTTATGGTGGTGAATGAAAGAATATTGGGAGGATAAAATCAAATAAAAGTTGATTTTATTTGATTTGGAAGAATGAGGAAGTATGAAATAAAAGAGGGATTTGATTTGGTTTGATTTTGGGGATATTCTTCATCATTTTTGCATTTTAAAATTCTTGGCATTTTTCTAAATTATTCAAAATAAAACAAACTCAAAATAAATTACAATATTTATAAAGCTGAATTAAATGACAAAATTTCAGCATCTACATCTTCCATATTTAGGCACTGTAAAATTGGTGGGTAATTTGGGGTAAGGTAATAAATACCGAAAATTATCGAAAGTTACCGAAAATTACCAACAGTTACCGAAATTTACCGAAATTTACCAATTTTTTATTTTTTTATTTTTTTATTTTTTATTTTAAATATTATACTTTATATTTTAAATTTTTAAATTTTAATTTTTAAATTTTAAATTTTATTTTTATAATTTTAAAATATTATAAATTAAAAATTTAATTTAAATTTTTTTATTTTTTACTTTTTACTTTTTACTTTTTTATTATTTTTTATTTTTACTTTTTATATTTTAGTTTTTGAATTTTTGAATTTTAAAATTAAAAAAAATTAAAGAATTTTTATTTTAAATTTAAATTTTTTAAATTTGAATAATAATTTTTAAAATTTTAAATTTTAAATTTTTATTTTTAAATTTTTATTTTTTATTTTTATATTATTAAATTTTTAATTTTTAATTTTTAAATTTTTTAAATTTCTTATTTTTAAATATTTAAATATTTTTTTTTTAAATTTTCAATTTTATAACTTTATAATTTTGATGTTTTAAAAATTTTGAAATTATAAATTTTCAAATTCTAACATTTGATTTGTTCAAATCGTATTTCCAAAAACATATCTAAACTTATATAAATTTACCAAAATTTATCAAAAATTACCAAAACTTACTGAAACTTACCAAAAAGTAACATTTACCATACCTACACTTACCACTGAAATTTACAGGCCCTTAGACAATTATTCGCATCTATATTAGTTTATTGTAGTCCAAACTATCTGAAAAGATTATGGCAAGATTTTAAATCATCAATGTTTGATGATTGTAGAAATATAAGTAATTTTACTAAACAAGATATTACAATAAGGGCATTATAAAAAATAGCTCAATTGCTAGAACCAATGGGAAAAAACATCGCCTCTTTTGACCTTATTGACAACCAAGCTAACTTAGTTACAAATGAGATTGTGTCTAAAGACATAGAAGATGAACTAAATATTGAAGTCTCCGAAAAAAACCTTTTATCTATACATCAATTAAATCGAAAATAGCAACATGCATATAATAGTATAATCAATAGAATATTCTAACAATCATGAGCATTTCTTCATTGATGGCCCTGGTGGAACCGAAAAAACATTCTTATATTGTGCTTTACTTGCAACGGTATGTTTTAAGGGATTTATTCAATCGTTGTTGCGACTACTGGCGTAGCAGCGTCTAGTTTGCCTCTAGGTAGAACTTCACACTCAAGATTCAAACTACCGATAAAAGTTGACGATTACACAAATTATAATGTTACAAAAGAAAGTTGCACTGCTGAACTATTAAAAAGAGCGAAACTTATCATATGGGACGAAACATCAATGGCTAAAAGATAAGCGGTTGAAGCAGTTAATCGAATGCTACAAGACATAATGAACTGTAATTCACCTTTCGACGGAAAAGTTATTGTATTTGGTGGAGATTTCGGACAAGTACTACCTGTTGCCCCTAAAAAGACAAGATTAGAACAAATTGATACAAGTTTAGTGAAATAAAACTTATGGCAAAGTTTTGAAAAAATTCAGCTCACTCAAAATATGAGAGCTTTATCATATCCTGCTTTTAGTGATTATTTTCTACGTATTGGAAATGGAACTGAAAAAAATCCTTGACAATTGGGTTAAACTTCCATCAAGTATGATAATTCCCGATAATGATGATAATACATCATTAAATACACTAATCAATCATGTCTTCCCAAATCTAAAAAATTCAGTGACAGATCCGTAATCCAGAGTAAAACAAGCAATATTAACTCCTAAAAGTGACTATGTTGACAACATAAATCAACTTCTTACAGATAAATTTCCTGGGAAAGAGATAATATATTATAGCTTTAACATAACAAAAACCTGAACCAACAAGGCGAACATGAAGATTTAATCAACATTTTGACCCCAAATGGCTTCCCCCAACATAAACTAGTTCTGAAACCGAATTTTCGTATTATACTATTACGAAATATTAACCCATCTAAAGGTCTATGTAATGGCACCTGTCTCATATGTCGAACATTCAATAGGAACATCCTTGATTGCGAGATTGCTACAAGATATAATCGCGGTGAGAGAGTTTTCCTTCTTGGAATTCCATTGGAATCATGAAACACAGATAAATTTTCCATTACCTTCATACGCACACAATTTCCTGTATGTCTATGTTTTGCAATGACAATAAATAAAGTACAAGGTCAAACCTTGAAAAATGTAGGTATTTATTTGTCAAAACATGTATTTTCTCATGGTCAACTTTGTGTTGCATTATCTAGAGCAAAAACAGTCGAATCAATCAAGATCCTCTCAAAGTCACTCAACAACAAAACAAACTATAACTATACCAAAAAAACGTAGTATATGAAGAAATCCTCAGTGTTGCTGAATTGCGTATTTGCTAGCTTTATATGCTTTGGAAAATGACCTAATTCCCAATCTTGATACTATTATAAAAGTTTGCATTATGTTGAAGGTTCAATCTTCTATAATGCCAGAAGGTCATGCTAAATTTGTCTTGGCCTTGGATTTAAGTTTAGCTTATATCTACTTGCTTATTGATGGGATTGGATTGTTCTTATAGTGGAGACACATACACAATTAATAAACACTATTTCATGGCCATAGAAAGAGAATTTTGGTCTTGCGCATCTTTATGGAGTTATAAATAATCGTAGCCTTGGCTTATGTTTATTTTGTGGTTACTCCAGATTATATATGTGCAGGAATTCAAAGTCAAAACACTTTGCAGCAAAGTTCAAATCAGCAATAAGCAACAAAAAATGCAGTTAATGTCCATCAAGGAAAGCCTCAATAACGGGCACCGCATAGTTATGATGATACTTGGCAAAACGCAAAGACTAATTAGTATCTAGATATAAGATTATGAGAGAATAGGCTAACTTAAATTATCAAAGACCTCCTTGTCAAAGCAGAACATTTACTCCAATTATTTTTATCGTTATAAATGATAAAATATATAAACATAAAAAATCAGAATTAACATATGGACATCATTATGTATATAAGGTTCAATTTTACATTAATCCCAAAAGAAACGTTTACAAATTATGGATTTACAGCAAATAACTAACCTTTATTCTCCTTATCAAATAATCTTTTAATCAATATGCTTCTGTGAATCATACCCATCTTTTTAAGCTCAACAACTCCAAATTTAGAAAACTGGGTACAAATTTTCCGTTGAAAGATTGAACTCAACCAATTGGACCCAAAAAAGGGACAAGTTAAACCCAAAAAATAACATAATGAAGAACAACAAACCCTACAAAATTTGTTTGTATGTCTAAATTCAGTTAAATTTGCATATGCCACAAATACATATAACGTTTATTTAATTGTATAAATCACAAGATCTGTCCAATAGGTCAAAAATTCTTATTTCAACACATTTTAAACATCGTAAACTACGTAGGAGTATAATTACTGATCAACACCAGATATACTGAAATCTAATTGTGTGAATATTTGATGTTCGTTAAGTATTCCAATTTTAGTGAATATATATGTGTTTTTTCTAAGGTTTTACAGTCCTCCGTATTAATATATAATGACTAATTAAATTATTTTAATTCACAAGTTATGGAAGCAAGTATAAACAACATGTTTGTAGCTGACATTACTCTTACAAGTCGAAGGCATTGGAGTGTTATAGTACGAGTATTGGAAAAATCGTTTCCTTGTACATCAGAAAAAACTTCTTGAGAATGTTGGCTTTTGTGGCCTACTGGATCGTCGGTGGGGTCCAGAACGAGAGAAGAATTGACAAATATGGGAGGCACCACCGGCGTCAGAAAAGACGCTAACAGCGTTCCACACAAAGAGGCAAAAGGTGAGACGCGGCCAGCGGGAATTCGACGCTACCAGCGCCTACAAGCCCCTACCAGCGTCTCATGGGTTACCTTATTTCTACTGCGGCGGGACTTTCTTTTTAGCATCTTAGGTTAATTATTAATTAACATAATTTTCCTTTCTCACCAACAATATATATTGTGCCTATTTCTCCACCAGAATCACTAGAGTTAGGTCAGAGAAAGAAAATATTGAGAGAGACACAGTCTCACCAATATTTTCCCAAGTGTATCCTGAGAGATTGTGAGTTGAGAGTTAGAGAGATTTATATTGTAATCTCCTTTCCTGTTGATCGCATCACACGATGTGATAGTGACCAAGTTATACTCCTCCTCTCATAGTGGATTATTTTTCTAGCTGCCGCTATTTGTTGGTTTTTCTCCGAGTTCTTCAATTTCTCATGTAAACCTAGTGTTGTCTTATCACTTATTTTTAGTTCCTGAATTTTGTCGTAGTTTCCGTCATCTCATTTATTTCGCTTTCGCTGTAACCTTGCAATTACTTACTTTTTCTCTAACAAGTGGTATCAGAGCCTAACAAGTGGTATCAAAGCAAGGTGGATATGACTTCAATCATGAAGTGCGAGATTCCAAAATTCGATCGAACAAGGAGTTTCACTATGTGGAGACTGTAGATGAAGGTTGTCTTGATTCAACAAGGGTTATGGGATGTGATTGAGTATCCCGACTCGAAGACTGATGAAATGATGAGCGGTGAAGACTTCAAAAAGCTCCATAAGGATATTCAAGGCAACCTGAGCCCAAGGGAGTGGAAAAAGTTAGAAGATAAGGCTCTGGCATGGATTCAGTTGTGTTTGGCAGAGCATATTCAAAGACAGGTGATGCATCTCGAGAGACCTCAGGAGCTTTTGGACCAAACTGGAAGAGTTGTGCATGTCGAAGAGTCTTGCCAACAAGTACCGAATGAAGGAGAAACTCTACAGGTTAAGAATGTCCCCGAGTACTTCTATGCAAGCACACCTTAGTGAATTTGATTCTATTACTGAATTAGAATCAAAGGTTATGAAACACACTGATGAGGATAAGGCAGTGCATTTAATTTTGTCCCTACTTGCATCACATAAACAATTTAAGGAGATCATGTTGTATGGGAACTGTAGTGTCCTTAACCTTAGCGAAGTAAAAACTAGTTTATTGTGTAAAGAGAGCTTTGATACTGATGGTGATGACCAAGCTAGTGAGGGCTTGTTTGTAAGGGGAAGGGGCAATGATGGCAATAGGTTCAGAGGGGAGTATGAACACCGTTCAAAGTCTAGGAATCTTCACAAGAATAAGAAGTGTAATTACTGTGGTAAGAAGGGCCATGTAGAAAGTGACTGTTGGACAAAGCAGAGATACCAGAAGCAGGGTAGTAAGGATAACCACACCAAAACTGGTACCGCAAACTGTGCTGAGTCCAATTCAGATAGTGTTGGGTTTGTAGTTACGGATGATGTTTTGGCTACCACATCAAGTAGGATAGCTAGGAATGATTGAGTTCTTGACTTTGGGTGCACCTACCACATGTGTCCTCATAAGGACTAGCTCGAGTCCTATGAGAGTGTTAACACTGGCATTGTGACCATGGGCAACGACACGGCCTGCAAGGTGGCAGGAATTGGTAGCATCATTATAAGGACTCATGATGGCATTGTTAGAACCCTGAAAGAGGTTTGTCATATTCCGACCATAACCCGCAATTTGATTTCTTTAGGTACTCTTGAGCCTAACAGTGTAGGTACAAAGTAGACGATGGTGTCCTAAAAGTGTACAGGGGGTTCCATGGTTTTGATGAAGGGAATCAGGAAGGGCAGCCTATACACCCTATAGAGGTCTACAGTGACAGGAACTGCAGCGGCAGTTCCAAACCTTGTTGAGTTGAGCATGTGAGAGCCCGGCGGGGCTACGCCCTGCGGAAGGGGGTGTTGATGGCAACAATCAAGATGTTTATCTGGACCGATGACTCGGATCATGGTCCAAGGTGGGGTTTATTGGGTTTTATGGCTCATTGAGTCCTCGGTGGGGTCAAGAACGAGAGAAGAATTAGCAAATATGGGAGGCACCACCAGCATCAGATGGAACGCTAGCAGCACCCCACAGAGAGAGGCAAAAGGTGAGACGCGGCCAGCGGGGATTCGACGCTACCAGCGCCTATAAGCCCCTACTAGCATCTCATGGGTTTCCTTATTTCTACAGCGACGGGACTTTCCTTTTTAATATTAATTAACCTAATTTTCCTGCCTCACTAACAGTATATATATTGTGCCTATTTCTCCACTAGAATCACTAGAGTTAGGTTAGAGAAAGAAAATATTAAGAGAGAAACAGTCTCACTAATATTTTCCCAAGTGTATCCTGAGAGATTGTGAGTTGAGAGTTAGAGAGATTTATATTGTAATCTTCTTTCCTGTTGATCGCGTCACACCCCGTGATAGTTATCGAGTTGTACTCCTCCTCTAATAGTGGATTATTTTTTTTGAATGTCGCTGTCCGTGGGTTTTTCTCCGAGTTCTTCGGTTTCCGACGTAAATCTGGTGTTGTCTTATCGTTTATTTTTTGTTCCTGAATTTTGTCGTAATTTCTGTCATCTCGTTTATTTCGCTTACGTTGTAACCTTGCAATTATTTACTTTTTCTCTAACAGAGAATTTTAGAGATTGGTTTTCATAGATAAACAGGTACAATATTCATTAAAGCTCCCCTTATAACATTTATTAAGGAATTTATCAAAGTGATGTAGAATTTAGTTAAACTCTTTAATACTACTATGTATTTCAAAACCGTTGCACTTTTTATAGGGTACTAAGGTGCAAGCTACAATTTTAAGGGAAGATATAGAGTACCTTTCAAATATGTTGATACCCCTACGAAAATATGAAATAAGCAATGCCATGGTGTCACTCTTTCCGAAACAATTTTGCATTGTACCACATGGTTATAAATGGGTAATCAACCAAAGATCATCTGTGACTGAATTACCACTACATAAAGATGATGAAAATCCTATTTCCTTCAACTTTATGAATTTTTCAGATCTGTTCGGACACATTGGACGTGAAATCGGTAAGTACTAAACCATGATTACTTATTTACCCAACAAAGAACTAAACTTATGATAATTGTGAACCATCTCTTTTTCGTTCGTTTAATATTGTAGATGTATTGGTTGTTGTATTAACATCATGTCCAATAAAAATTATCAATGGAGAACTTGTACAAGAGTTTGTGATAATGAATGAAGAGCATGATCCCTATCTCTCTCATTTAAATTTATAACATATCAAACTTTTTGGCACCTTTTGAAAGATTAAAGCCCTAACTATTCACAACATGGAATCAAATTGTCCCTAACGAAGCTGCTTGCATTATAGAACAAATAGAAAGACAACCCGTTATCATGGCAACACGCATAAAAGTCAAAACTTTTAATGGTAAGGTTTACCCTTTTAAGCATTTTATAAACTTATTAGTTTCTATTTAGTTCGTAACTAATTCGTATTGGGTTACTTCTAGAACTATTATGATTTACCCTCTCATCATCTGCTGTAATGCTATAGGTTTGTCATTTGGAACAACTCCAACTTCCACATTTATAATAATCCCTGACTTACCTGAAGCTGCAACATTACAAACATGGTAATTGTTTCCATCCTATTATATTAATGTCAAATATTATCGCATTAAATTAACCACACGTCCAATAGGATATCAGAAAATCAGCACACAATCTCTGAGATAATTGATCGAGAAGAATACTTTGTTGCACTTGTTGCACTGGCTGCTTCTAGCTCTTCTTCATATAGCACTCATCATGAAATGATATCAATCAAAAGACATTCCCTCAGCTCCAAACAACGTAATTGTGAGTTTACTAACAATATGAGTGATTGGTTTAAGGGCGGAATTGTGCCTTTTTTTTGATGATTTATGATGGAGGAAAATTAGTTATTCTTATATTAGACTTTCTCTTGATGGGATGGCTGCTAATGGGGAGAATTGTAATATCTTGTTATTTCATTAATTCATCACCTTAATGAACTAATATGAATTTTCTATAATGAGTTTACTACTTATGTATAAGGCTGCCTTTAGGCCTGCTTGTGGTTCCTTTTTCCATCATTAGAAAGGTAATTGTCCATAGAAAGGGGCTCAATTCTCCAATTCTCAACTTACTAGGCTATGATGTTAGTTATTTTAGCATATTTACGCCCCTTTATATACTTAAGGGAGACTATTTAAATAGTATTTATGTTTGTGAGGTCTTGTCTTATTTCTCTGCTCAAAAGTACTTCACATGCTATATGTCCAGTTGCTTAACATGTTTTCACTGAAAATGAAATGGTGAGTGTCCAATGCATATTGTTTTATTGAGTTTTGGAAGTAACATCTTGGGTGAATGAAGAGCCTAGCAATATGGACATACTCTCTCTGAGAAGTGTGTACAAACAATTATATAGAAATCCAAATAGTTGTAGGAACATAGAGTGAGCTCATTAAATCAGGTAGAAATGAAAGAAACTAAAATAACACTTGAAAGTATCTTGTCATGGACAACGTCTCCGGAATATTTGAAAATTCACATATAGTGGACATGATGGTGACAACATTTCCCAGACTAGACATTGATTCATGACATGGATATGACATGATAGATACACAAACACTTAATTTTTGGGGAAAATAGATGTTGTTTTAGGGAGGGGAGCAGAGAATAGGGAGAGATGCAGAGGTAGTAACCAACATTTTGCGTTGAAAACGATGAGTAGGAATACACAATGTGAGGAGTGTATATATCTCCTGTACAACAGCTACACAGCTAGTCCACTATACTTGACAATTGGTTGATATGTACAATATATCAATCTCCAAACACCCCTCCTCTCAAATTGGTGGATGATGAACCCCTAATTTGCCAAGAATCAGATGATGCAAAGCTCCGGGGATAGGTTTAGTAAGAACCATTATTTATAAGTTACAAAAGTTGTAAGTGTACAGAATTTGAGACTCACATACCCTTAAGAACTCTCTACAATAATTTCATGTTAGATAATAATAATATCATCGTATATTATACCGTTACAAGTTAGGGACGAAATGTTTTCATCTTAATTTCCATCCTTTGTGCAACAACTTTGGTTTGAAGTAATTGTTTTTTTTTGGCACCTTTTCTTTTTTTTTCCCCGCAATAGAAGCATCTCAATTTATTACTTATCTTTCCTTATCAATACATATACTGCCACACCCTTTGATATTAACAATAACTTCAATTGTATTATCTTAGGAACCAAAAAGTTGAAAATTACCATGAAGATACAGAGTGCAGAACTTCCTTTCACATATTAACTCTTCAAGTTTGAAGATTTTGTATAATCACTTGCTAAAATAATCGTGCAAAGTTTTTTGTCGTTCCCAGAATAAGTATATAAAAATTTTGTAGATAATAAAATCCACTACTTTTATATTCGTGCATCGCACGAGCACCCTCCCTAGTACATAATATAAACATGCTTATTCATTCAGCGTACGAAAAATTGTTTGAAGGAGCTGCTTGTCTAGCAATTTACCTTGTAGTTTGTGTTCACACTCGAACTTACTCTTTTGCCCTTAAATATAATAATGAGTAGTCATAGTTTCACCACTTTGCCTTGTGGCTTGTGTTCACACGAAAATTTACTTTTTTGCCTTCAAATATAATAAGAAGCAACCAATCTTATAATTGTACCAGCTTGTCTTGTAGCTTGTATTCACACTTTCTTTGTTTGAAAATGATGTTGGATGAAAGAATGATAGATTCTTTTCTTTCTCGTAATAACTATAATAATTAAGGAGTCTAGCATTAAATAAAACTTTATGTCCAAACCAATCAATTCGGAAAACGGGTTATGTACGTGTCGGGTGTATATCTAGATAAGGTAACGGGTCCGACATATTTCTAGTTCGCGGCAAACATGAGTTAGGTGTATTTCGGGTTCATGTAAATATGGGTCAAGTGTATTTCAGGTTCAGGTTAATACGGGTCAAGTATATTTCAGGCTCGGATAATTACGGTTTGGATATTATTAAACAATAGAAGACGCTAAAAGCTTTAACATGAGTCAATTTTCAAAGCTTCGTAATTTTCATGATTATGCAAACTAAATTAGTGTGCATTGTATGTGAAAAATAAATATGCTATTACATATAAAATTATAAATACTTGTATTGTTATTTGTAATTTTTCATACTTATTAAAATCATACCTATTTTTTTTTTCTTTTAAATAAATTATGTGAGTTGAATAAAAGAATTTTAATATAAATTCCCTATAAGTATTGTCATGCTCTTTCAAATGGTAAGATAAGATAACACAATGCAAGGTAAAGCAAGAAAATTTTTACCTACTTCGCAATAAAACATGGTTTGAGATTAGGTAAGGAAATGTAAATAAATAAAGTAGTATAAGTAATTAAATATCACATCACCTATTTTTTTATTTTAAAATAAATTTTGTGAGTTTAATAAATAATTTTAATTTTGAATTATGTAAAAGTATACTCATGTTCGTTTGGATGATAAGACAAGGTAAAATAAGATAAGGTAAAATTTAACTTACCTTGCAAAAGAATAAAACTTTACTTTACCTTTATATCTCCCCAAATAATTACAAAGGAGCCGAAATCCATGATGAAAGCACACGTGCACGTTAGACTAGACCAGTGCCCAATTTCTTTTTGCAAATCAAGCCTTTAATTTTGAATTTTAGTACAATCATTGGCTAAATACAATTGTACAAAATTTTTCGTCATTGTCAGAGCAAATATGTAAAAGAGTCGGACTGCTTGTTTGTTATTAAGTTTTTACAGTGATTGTTGAGCAGGTTGGGTGTGGAGGTGTAAACGTAGATTTCTTAGATGCAGTCACCAACTTTCCTATTAATGGTAAGGGGGATTGAGTTTGTGTCTGAGACAAAATTGAGATGAGTAGTGATTTGGGTAGAAGGTATGGTGGTTATGGTGATGTTTGGGTGGTCGAAAATAGTGGTGTCCGATGGTGTGTGTGGTGGCTGAGAGGTAGTGAATAGAGTGGTTCAATGGTGGTCGGTGGTGGGTTGACAGCAAGAAGAAGATGAAAAAGAAAATTAAAGAGAGAAAGAGCCAACTTAGCAGCTGAGCCCCACTTATACTTTCACAAAGTGGGATGAAATTCATAATCAGCCCAAACCTAGAAAGCCCAATGCGGAAAATCCTAAAAAACCAAAATAATAAAAGAAAAAAAGAAAAACTCCCTAGGCTGCTCGTCTTGTTCCTGGCGACTCGAGCAACTCAGTAACTGCCTCGCCGCCGCTGCCGCCGTCACGTCAGCACCGAGTCTGCTGAGTCTCACCGGTTCAGTTTGTCTTATATACATATAATTAACCTCCGGTGAATACAAACATCCTGCTAATAAGTAAAGAAGCAAAACCATGAATGGAAGCAGTTGCGAAGTGGAGAAGGTGTTCATCGGAGCAGGCTGCAATCGTATCGTCAACAATGTCTCTTGGTCTGCTTCTGATTTGGTTGCTTTTGGTGCAAATAATGCAGTCGCCATTTTCTGCCCCAAGGTTCCTTCCATCTCTCTCTCTTTTTTCTGTCCTTAATTCTTTCGGCAACTTCATTCTTGGATTCAAACTCATAATTGTGAGTTTTTGGTTTGTGTTTGTTTGCAGAAAGCGCAGATATTGACCACTCTTCCTGGGCATAAGGCATCTGTCAACTGCACCTTCTGGCTTCCCTCCACCAAATTTGCATTTAAAGGTACCGGCTTTCTAAACTCTCGCTAGGGTTTACTCAAATTTTTCGTTGCTTCTTACTCCATAAGCTTGTAGTAAGAGGATAGTTTTTCATCATCACTAAAATTGTTAATTTTTACTTATGCATTCAAATAAGTCAATTTTTAGGGTTCAATTTGTGTAAAAAAATAATAAAGTAAAATAGTATATATGAATTTTGCAATAATATTACTAAATGTATGATGAATTTTACAATAAATATTGATTTTTTTTGGGGGTGGGGGGGGGGGGGGGGAGGGAAATTTAGCACTTTAGTCTGCTGGTCCGCACGCACATATTCAACGAGTCTATAGCCTTGGTCGACAGGCTCACAGGCCCAGGTATTCTTTGAAATTTCATCGTGATAGGGATAGAATTTTTGGTCTTCAACAAGAAATTCCTAGTAAGTGCGAGTCATTAGCTCACGTTGACTACGTCCCTGCCCTTGGTACACACCGCCCGTCGCTCCTACAGATTGAATGGTCTGGTGAAGTGTTCGGATCGCCGCGATGTGGGCTGTTCGCCACCGGTGACGTCGTGAGAAGTCCACTGAATCTTATCATTTAGAGGAAGGAGAAGTAGTAGCAAGGTTTTCGTAGGTGAACCTATGGAAGGATCATAGTCGGGAAAAATAAATAAATATTGTTTTTGGAAAACTGGCCTCTTTCTTGAACAGGAAGAGCGAATTTGAGGTCTAAATGTAAGATAAGTCAGATGACAAATGCATTTGGACACGGAAGGAGTTTTTTGCTCAGTCATTGTTTAGTAAGTTTGTTGATTTTATCTGGTTTGCTTTTGACCGGACTCCCTGCAACTCCTTGTACAGCTCAGCAGCTGAAGCAGCATTATTTGCTATCTGGGGATGCTGATGGTGCTATTATGCTATGGGAGTTGTCTCTCACTAATGGAAAGGTATTCTACATTTTTCTGATAATCTCTATTTACTCAACTATTGTAGATTATTCGCAGAGCATGCAATGAGTGACTCTATTCCGAGCAGGCTGCTGGTTTGCTAATACTTTGAAATGTCTCATATGTTTCTCTTCTTTGTTTGGCCATCAAAATGCGCTTGCGTAATGTTATTTTCTCCATCTGTTTGTCTTAACATTTGATGTTGAAGTCCTCATCTGAGTGTAGTTACACATTTATGGCTATGCATACTTGTGAGCTATCTTCTTAGTTGAACTCCCTGGGGATACTTTATTTCAAAAATGGTTTTTATTTTTATTTATTTTATTTTATTGGTATGTGCTTTGCTTTGACAGACTACAATCCTAACCATGCTATCCTTGATAGAACACGATAGTGCTAAGGTTTATGTGTAATTTCGGATTCTGTCCCATGCAAACCTTTAAGGTTTTCGCCAATGTTTTCCTCCTCTAAGAAAGCAACAGTCTCCGAAAGATACAAAGATGGAGATTGCGAAATAAGAAGTTTGAAATAATAGGAGCTAACTGAAAAGATCCCTTTATTTCTCAAATCCCACCTCACCATGTATTGTAAGAGACTCCTGAAGTGGCCTCATTAAGGATATTAAAGAAAGTAACCAAAGATATTTCATGAGCAAAACCATTTCGAATAAAATAGGAGACCAAACTACAGCTTGAAAGTGGCTACCTATAATCAGCAATGCGAGCATTTCTATCCACTGTAAGAACATGAGTACTAGGGAAGAGATCTTTCAAAGAAGCCTTATTACACCAACGATGGAGCCAAAATGAAATGGTAGAACCATCACCCATAACAAAAGAAATATGAGGGGAGAAACGCTCCCACACCCTAACGTGGAACTTCCAAAGACTACACCCATAAGAGTCGCTCAGAACTAAGAGAACTAAGAAGAGTTATTTTGGTGGAAACAACTTTAAAGCCAAAGTTATGTTTTAACATGGAGTAGCATATAGTATGCTGGCAATTTCACAACTTTCATCTGTGTTACTCTGACACGGGTACGGGTGTTAGACACGGACAGATATCCGTGTGTCGGACACAATTTTTTTTGATTTTGAAGGACTCGGGGACAAGGTTGTGTACTGGGACACAGGTACGGGGATACGGGTGCGGGGATACGGGTGCGGGTACGAGGCAAAAATTAAAACAAATCAGCAGTTACCATATTTGTGGAATATCTTACCAATTTTCAAAAATAAGTCATGGAAAATAATATCTATAAATTGGAGATAGCATGATTTGAACAGTTACTTTCGTTTATAAAAAAAAACAATTACTTTCCAAAGAGTCGGTTACTTTCCATAGCATTCACAATTTTCCAAAATGTAGATTTTTTTCCTTTTTTTTTGTTCGAGGTCAAAGCAGGTTAATATTTTTCATTCTATTGCCGCTTCATTTATAAAAGCAGTGTAAACTTCTCCACCCTTTCTCCTCCCTCTCTGCCTCGATCTCCTCCCTCAAATATTGGTTGCCTCATGTTCCTCGATCTGCTCCTCTCTCTCTACCATATTTGATGTTGGTTGCCTCCTCTGATACTACGACTTGTCACAATAGCCGCCGTACCGATGTCGACACGACACGACACGGAACACCGACACGAGATATGTGTTGGACACCCACCATGCCAAACGGATACGGATGGTCAAATTAGGCTAGTCTAAGGTAGAGAAAGCATAGAAACAAACAAAGATGAAAGATTTTTTTGGACTTACTGCATAGAATTAGGGCTAGCTTCTTCTGATGTTGAACATCTAGCGTCGTTGCCCAATTTGTGTAAGTAGGGCTCAGTTTCAAATTTCAATGGAGAACTTCACCCGAAATCAAACACAACCGCATTGACTGGCCCATTTTGACGGTAGCCGGTGGACACCATCCAGCATCGACACTCTTCTCTCTCTATCTCTCTCCTCTGCCATGTCTTGTAAAATTGCGATTGCAGATTTGCAGGAGAAAGGGAGGGAGAGAGGGAGGAGATCGAGGCAAATGAGGCAACCAACATCAAATATGGTAGAGAGAGAGAGAGGAGGAGATCGAGGCAGAAGATCGAGGCAGATGAGGCAACCAATATTTGAGGGAGGAGATCGAGGCAGAGAGGGAGGAGAAAGGGTGGAGAAGTTTACACTGCTTTGATAAATGAAGCGGCAATAGAATGAAAATATTAACCTGCTTTGACCTCGAACAAAAAAAAAAAAATCTACATTTTGGAAAATTGTGAATTCTATGGAAGGTAACCGACTCTTTGGAAAGTAATGGGTTTTTTTTTTTTTTTTTTTTTTTTTTTTTTATAAATGAAAATAATTGTTCAAATCATGCTATCTCCAATTTATAGATATTATTTTCCATAACTTATTTTTGAAAATTGGTAAGATATTCCACAAATATGGTAACTGCTGATTTGTTTTAATTTTTGCCTCGTACCCGCACCCGTATCTCCGTACCCGTGTCCCAGTACACGACCTTGTCCCCGAGTCCTTCAAAATAAAAAAAAATCGTGTCCAACACACGGATATGTGTCCGTGTCCGACACCCGTACCCATGTCAGAGTAACATAGGTTGCCTCATCTGCCTCGATCTCTGATGTATAACTGATGCAAAGCTAGGGTGTTGATCAATTACACATCAAGATGACGTGCAATCAATCTAGGTGTGGGAAGGATTCACGTTAAAACCTAGGGTTTTGTAAGGATATCTCAATGAAGATAGGTAACTTGGATAGTTCAAGGGAATCGAAGTTCATACAGAGACACCACAAGTTGAATCCCTAGGGCTTCTTGTTCTTCTACCTAGTTACCCTTCTAGGTATAGGAACAAGCTCTACCCCACCACTTGAATAGCCAATTCAACATACAATAGTAGAAAAGGAAAGAGGGAAACTCTCAGATGAGCAAAGGCTCGATTTTGTATTCATAATTCGAAGTGTGTGCCCTTTTGGGACGTTACAAACCTCCTTTTATACTAGACTAAGACCCAGACCTACTAGGACTACTAACTTGACCCTAAGTAGCCTAAATCCTTCTAGGATTTGGCTTTCCTAATCCTAATTGGATTAGTTACAATTGGACGAATCCTTCTAGGATTTGGCCTTCCTAATCCTAATTGGATTAGTTACAAAATTGGCCTTCCAAGACTAGGATTTCCTTCACCTAATTGGTGTCTCTCCCAACTCCTAATATTGACGTCTACCCTCCTCCTAAGTGACGTCCCACCTACTAAATACTACTTGGCATTATGCCTTACAACTTAATTAATAAAAAGCAACTACTATAACAAACTTAGCTACTAATAAAGAAAACAACTACTAATAATGAAAAAAGCAAATACTACTAATATAACTTCTCTTCTATGGACTTCTCTTTCACGTGACTTGTATACTTCCATGGACTTCTTTCACGTGACTTTGCTCCCCTTTAGCTTGCTTGGACGTCATGTACCCTCCATGAACCTAGGGTCCCCCAAAGGTGAGATCAAGGCTAAGCGGATCTCCATCAATCTCCTCCCTCTCTCCCTCCCTTTCTCCTACAAATCTGCAATCGCAATTTTACAAGAAATTGCAGAGGAGAGAGACAGAGAGAGAGAAGAGTGTCGATGCTAGATGGTATCCACCGACTACCTTCAACATCGGCCAGTCAATGCGGCTGTGTTTGATTTCGGGTGAAGTTCTCCATTGAAATTGAGCCCTACTTACACGAATTGGGCAATGACGCTAGATCTTCAACATTAGAAGAAGCTAACCCAAATTCTATGCAGTAAGTCCAAAAAATCTCTCATCTTTGTTTGTTTCTGTGCTTTCTCTACCTTAGACTAGCCTAATTTGACCATCCGTGTCCATTTGCCATGGTGGGTGTCCGACACATATCTCGTGTCGGTGTCCATGTCGTGTCGTGTTGACACTGGTACGGCTGCTGTTTTGACGAGTCGGAGTATCAGAGACTTTCATTACATCAGTCACTTTTCAATTATTGTGGTAGAAGATAGATTGTTGTAAGACCCGAAAAAAACTTCCAAGGGGTCCTACACGATGCTAGACGAGCCGAAAGACGTGTCTTGTCTTTCAGGGGGATGTAAAATGAATTTTACCCATTAAAATGTTCAATGAAATATTCTTATTTTAATTTGAATCTTAAAATTTGCAATCTATCTAAATAATAGGAAAATCCAAGAAAGGATCCAAATAATTTTTAAAAAATCAAGACAGCTGAGGAATGACTCGGGTTGCGGACCCGGTGCCCGTGTGGACCCGCATGGCTTCGGGCTGTGACCCCGAGCCTTTCCCCGAATGCCTCGGTAATAGAAGAAGGCGGGGGCCAACATCCATGCGTACCTGAATGAGGCGCAGGATGTTAGACCGAGCTTGCTCCTCTCCCTTTTCCCTTATTTATGATCTTCTTGATATTCTGATTATTCTGAGAAATATGCAAATGCTGAAATTCGAATAAAATACAAACATCCAGAGTGAATCATATTTAATTAAATTAAATTTTTTTATTTTTCTATTACGATGTTCAAGTGAATTCTTTACAATCCATTTTAAATTCAATGCGCCTAATCTACTCAAAAAGTTTCGGACCTCGAGAAAGAGAAGGAAATGAGAAAATAGAGCCCATGGATGTGTCAAGCTTGGATGGTCATGTAGGTGAATGAGCTTTTCAATTCAAATTAGGAAAGCAAGCACAAGATTCTTTCTTTAAATGTTTAGACACAAAAGAGGGGTCGGGGAAAACAAGAGTCATAAAAAAAAGGTTCATCTTTATTTAATGCAACTAAGATGAATACATTAAAAATCTACTTGGGATAAATTTCGAATAACTATGAGAATGAAGCCGATTGCTATAAAAAGAAAAACAACATGTGGGGATCTCCTAATTGATCCTTGTAGCTCGGGGTTTTGGAAAGACCCTATTTGACACTATAGTAGGCCACGCCCTAATTGGGTTTGTGCGCTGCGATTGGCAGTGACAATTTCCCGAATTGGAGCATTTCTTCTATCTTATCTTTGAGGATGTTACACTTTTCAATGTCATGGCCTCACATTCTATGTTATTTGGAGAATTCGCTTGGGTCCCAATGTTTTGACTTCACTTTTGGTTCGAAACGGACAATAAAAAGTTCAATCGTTCCTCTTATAAGGAGGTAATTGAGGGCCTCGGCATAGGTAGTGTCAATCGTTGTGTAGGAAGCGAATCTTTGTGGTTTAACACCTGTGCAAAAGTATTAGGAGCTCGAGTATGACTCCTACAGATGATCTTCCTCTCCTATATTCTCTAACATGATGTTTAACATTAAACATCCTTCGATTTTATCCTCTTGTAAGGCCGAAAGGATCACATTCATATTTTGATCTAAAGTTCCATGCGAGATTGCATTTTATCTATTATGGCAAAGAGTTGGTTTACAAAGGAACTTTCTCGTTCACCATATGCTCTTTCTTGCTCTCCTCCCGTGGCTAAGGGCGGGATTTGATCTTCCTTCTGAAAGGAGATCGGGAAATACCTGGAGCGGTTCTAAACTTCTTCCTCGGTAAGTTGCATTGATGTGGTTGTTCGACTTCATGAATAGAAGCGAGTCCTAAGCCCATGTGTTGATTGTCAAATACAAGGATCTCACTTTCTACTTCGGGAAGGTCTTGTTGAATGCTTGACATTTCATTACGATGATCATTACTTTCATCTTCATTAGGAAAGTTAAGCTCATCATTCATCCTTTCTAATGTATGGATGATTTCCTCTATCTTCCTATCATGTTGAGTAGTTATAGTATCAGTTATGCCTTGCATTTGCTGTGAAATTTCAGTCAAATGTTGGGTAATGAAGAGAATAAGGTTCCTGTGTTGAATTACATAGTCGTCACTAATGGCCATGAACGGAATACCATAGCAACAGTGAACTCATTCTTTTCATTACCCAACATTTGATTGAAATTTCACAGCAAATGCAAGGCATAACTGATACTATAACTACTCAACATGAGGAAGATGGAGGAAATCATCCATACATTAGCAAGGATGAATAATGAGCTTAACTTTTCAAACGAAGATGAAAGTGACGATCATTATAATGAAATGTCAAACATTCAACAGGACCTGCCCGAAGTAGAAAGTGAGATCCATGTGTTTGCCAATCAGCACGTGGGCTTGGGACTTGCTTCTATTCATGGAGTCAAACAACCACATCAATGCAACTTACCGAGGAAGAAGTTTAGAATCGCTCCAGGTGTTTCCCGATCTCCTTCAACTGAGAAGGAAGATCAAATCCGCCCTTAGCCATGGGAGGAGAGCAAGAAAGAGGACATGGTGAACGAGAAAGTTACTTTATAGACCTACTCTTTGCCATGATAAACCAAATGCAATCTCGCATGGAAACTTTGGATCAAAAAATGAATGTGATACTTTGGGCCTTACAAGAGGATAAAATTGAAAGGATGTTTAATGTGGAACATCACGTCAGAGAAGAAAGGGGAGGAAGATCATTTATGGGAGTACATACTCAAGCTCCTAATACTTTTGTCACGGGTGTTAAACCACAAAGATTCGTTTCCTACACAACGATTGACACTACCTATACTGAGGCCCTCAATTACCTCCTTATAAAAGGAATGATTGAACTTTCTACTGTCCGTTTCGAACTAAAAGTGAAGTCAAAACATTGGGACCCAAGTGAATTCTCCAAATAACATAGAATGCGAGGCCATGACACCGAAAAGTGTAACATCCTCAAAGATAAGATAGAAGAAATGCTCCAATCCGGGAAATTGTCACTACCAATTCCAGCGCAGAAACCCAATTAGGGCATGGCCTACTATAGAGTCAAACAGGGTCTTTTCAAAACCCCGAGCTGCAAGGAACAATTAGGAGATCCCCACATGTTGCTTTTCTTTTCATAACAATCGGCTTCATATTCAAAGTTAGTCGGGATATATCCCAAGTAGATTTTTAATGTATTCATCTTAGTTGCATTTAATAAAGATGAACCTTTTTTTATGACTCTTGTTTTCCCCGACCCCTCTTTTGTTTCTAAATATTTAAAGAAAGAATCTTGTGATTGCTTTCCTAATTTGAATTGAAAAGCTCGTTCACCTACATGACCTTCCAGCTTGGCACATCCATCGGCTCTATTTTCTCATTTCCTTCTTTTTCTCGAGTTCCGAAACTTTTTGAGTAGATTGGGCGCATTTAATTTAAAATGGATTGTAAAGAATTTACTTGAACATCTTAATAGAAAAATAAAATTTAATTAAATATGATTCACTCTGGATGTTTGTATTTTATTCGGATTTCAGCATTTGCATATTTCTCGGAATAATCCGAATATCGGGAAGATCAGAAATAAACGAAAAGGGAGAGAAGCAAACTCGGTCCAACATCCAGCGCCTCATTCAGGTGCGCATGGATGTTGCCCCCAGCCTCCTTCTGTTACCGGAGGCATTCGGGGAAAGGCCCGGGGTCACTGCCTGAAGCCATGCGGGTCCGCATGGCCACTGGGTCATTTTTCAACTGTCTCGAATTTTTTTAAATGATTTCTGTCCTTTCTTGGATTTTCCTATTATTTGGGCAGATTGTAAATTTTAAGATTCAAAATAAAATTCGAATATTTCATTGAACATTGTAATGGGGAAAATTCACTTTAAATCCCCCTAAAAGACAAGATACCTATTTCGGGTCGCCTAACATTGCGTAGGACGCTTGGAAGTTTTTTTTCGTGTCCCACAATTGTGTATTAAATGAATGTAATTCATGTATGACTTTGATTGGTGTTTTTATTTTTTTTTGTAGCATCACATTTGTTTGTGTTGTATAAAATTGTGTTTGCTTAGAATTTGCTTTATTAGGAAAAACAAACTCTTCAAAATCATCACCAACAAGTCTCAGGTTTCTCTAATCTTGTTTTTGCTTCTATTCAACCATTATTAGTTTCAGTGTTTGAATTAATAAAACTTTGCCTTTTTCTGGCATTTAAATGTATTTCCACTCATTATATGATTAGTGACTTAATAATGCTTCTTCTATCTGTGATTACAGTGGAGATATGTCCTGACAGTGCCACAACCGCATAAGAAGGGTGTCACATGCATATCTGGAATTATGTTGTCTGCAAATGAAGCAATGTTTGCATCAACTTCATCTGATGGTACTGTTAATATATGGGAAATCATCCTGCCAATGGCTGATGGAGGTGCGTGTGTGCTGTGTATACATTTAAACTCTACCTTTTATGCTCTAAGTACTGATTTGTTCCAATGCATGTAGGCATAATTGGTAAATTTAATGACCTGTTGCAACACTGTGCAACATCATAAGAAGTGGTTATCTTTAAATTAATCCATGTTGAATTTCTGCTCTTTTGCCTCTCATCAAATGCAATGACCTTGGGGGATTCAACTATTTTACAGGAGTAATTGCACTCTGTCCTCCCATGATTGATCCTCCTCTTAAACTTTCGAACATCAGGGGTGTCATGATTTTCTTTTAAAAGAAACTTCTGTGACAAGATGTGTTTCAGCCTGATTCTTTTTTTTTTTTTTTCCCTTGGGGGGAGGTGTGTTGACAGCTCCTGAGTATAGGTGAATCGGTGGTTTCAGCATTCGTTTCTTGCACGTGACAAGCTGGATAGATTGAGGCTGACATCTTTTTAATGGCGTTGGATTACGGATGTCTTGGTGTTAAGTAGGAGGTGTATCAGAGATTGGAATTTAAATGTATGTTTGATGCACGTAGACAATGAATTGGCTGCTGCTAAGGGATAAATATTTATGTGCCAAGAATTTTGCATAAGTTTATGAATTATGATCTGTTGCTTTCTGTTTCTTTTTGCCTGTTTAACATTGATAGTAGTTTAACATCTATTAACAGTTGCATGTATATATCCCTTTTTGTCCGGAACTTGTTAACTTATTGTTTAGACAACTTGTGTATGCTTGAAGTGATTGATAGGTTAATCTCGTTATTCCAGGGGAGTGCCGATTGTCATGTATTGAATCTCTGTCTGTTGGGTCGAAAACAATGGTTGCACTTGCCTTAGCAGAGTTGCCTGGTAATACAGGGCAAATGGTCCTAGCCATGGGGGGTCTGGATAACAAGATTCATCTGTATTGTGGAGAGAGAACAGGAAAGGTATGGGATGCCGATGCCCTCATCTCCCCCCTACCCACAAAAAAAGAAAGAAAAGAAAAAGAAGAAAATCCTGTAGAGTTGAATATTTTCATTGTTCATGAGATTAATCTTGTTTTCTTTTCTCTTTCTTGGTTTGAATGGATGTTGATCCCTTTTCTTCCCTAATTATGTTTATGATTTTTGAAAATCAGTTTGTTCGCGCATGTGAATTGAAAGGGCATTCCGATTGGATTCGAAGTTTGGACTTCTCTCTGCCTATAGTTGCAAATGGGACAAGAAATAATTTACTGTTAGTGAGCTCGTCTCAGGACAAAACCATACGCATATGGAAAATGGTGTTACGTGAATCCGCAGATGAGAGGAAGGATGTAATAGACCTGTCGTCTTATATTGAAGGTCCTGTGTTTTCTTCTGGGTCTTCCTCCTATCAAATATCTTTGGAGTCTCTCCTTATCGGTCATGAAGATTGGGTGTATTCAGTTCAGTGGAAGCCACCCTCAGTTACATCTGCTGATGTAACAGAATATACTCAACCACAAAGCATCTTATCAGCATCCATGGACAAAACCATGATGATATGGCAACCTGAGAGAACGACTGGTATCTGGATGAATGTCGTTACTGTTGGAGAGCTCAGTCATTGTGCTTTGGGATTTTATGGTGGGCACTGGGGTCCTAATGGGGATGCCATTCTTGCACATGGATATGGTGGATCTTTTCATCTCTGGAGAAATGTTGGTGTTGATTCTGAGAATTGGCAGCCTCAGAAGGTTCCTTCTGGACACCATTCTGCTGTATCTGATATTGCGTGGGCCAGATCTGGTAAATTCTTGCTATCAGTCAGTCATGACCAGGTATATTGTTGCTCCTTTCCCTCGATTTAATTCTCTTATGTGTCAAAAAGTATGTTGTTACCAGACTTTGGTTTGAGCCCCTAAGCTGAGTCTGAATCAATTAAGCTTCCACTTGACTACTTGGGGCTGTAGGCAAACATGGATGAGTAGTCAGTCGGTTACACGTGAATATTGTTGCAGCATAGCTTGGCGAGGACAAAACTACTGGGACCCTGGTGCCCCCAATGTTTTAATCACCCTTATGCATTAAGCTTATTAAGGCCAAGTTTGTTTGGGTTTGAACTAACTAAAAACTAAGCAAACAAGCAATTAAAATTTCAAACAAGGATATCGAAGGATGGGGAATTAGCCACTTAACGAATCCTCATTAGTCAAATATACCAAGAAATCAACTAAATGAAATGCAAAACAAAGATTGGATTAGACTGTGTGTGAAAACCTCATCAATGCCCACTCTCTTGGGGCACTAATGCAATCTTAGACCAAGCATCTATCATACTCCCATATAATGAAGGTTTAATCCCGTAAGAGGTAGTTTTTCTATCCTCATGCAAAAGATTGCTGTCATAATACATTCACATGCCTATCAATCAGTACCACACTAAACCAAGCCAAAAAAAAAAAAAAAAAACCAATATTCATGTTCATCCAAGGTTTCAAATGAATAATACTTATTGTTCTCTCAAAAACCTTAGCATTTAAAGTGGTGATAAAGTTGAAATTCTCAGTTTTTGCAAGCATTCAAGATGATTCAAGGCTAATAATGACTAATAACTCATGATTAAGGGTTAATCCCACCCTAAGTGATGGTATTAGCCGCTCATATCGACAAATATCACAAAACATTAAAACATAAATATAAATGAAGATAAAGAGAGTAGAAATTACTTGAATGCGAAATAGATAGGTTTGGATCCTCTAAAAGCTTGAAATTCATGCTAGTAAGACTAATGGGTGTTTAGGAGAAAAGTTAAAACAATAAACCCTAAGGAAAAGCTAAAACAATAAACCTTAGGCTGACCCTAAACACTCAAAAAACAGAAAAGCTCACTTGTTAAAAGTGTTCAGTCCCTATTTGTAGATTTGATGAGGGCACATGGGGTGTGCTGGTCACTAATAGTGCCCAACCCAGAAATTCTGGTTTCAAAACAGAGGATGAAAAACACAGGGTGCATTGGTTCAGCACAGCCATGTTGACTAAAGCAGCTCAGGATGTGCCCATTAGCACACCACCCTGTAAGCCTCGTCTTAGGGTTCTTTTCTGGTTGCCTCCATCAGCACTCCTGGCTGTGCTAGTGCTTTGTTATTCAAACAAACTTTGTGCGCTTTTGGTGTTCTCCTTAATCTCTTGAGGTCTCGTCTTGGCCTCTTCGCTACCACTCAGGTCTTTGCCGCAGACTTGAGCAACTCTTGGCGCAACAAATGATTCCTGGGATTACAAATGTGGCCATTTCTGGATGTTTATTGCCATTTTGAGGACTGTTGTAGTATCCTACAAAACAACATAAAATGCATGGAATTCTAACAAAACTTGTTAAAAACTGGTACATAAACAAGGTAAGAGGGGCAAATAAGAGCCTATAAGTCGCTTATCAAATATCCTCCTCACCTGGTCTATCTTATTGAAATCATGAATCAGAAAATTGTTAGAATTGCTATACTTGGCTGACCTCTGATCCTTAGTAGTTTCACTTCGTGCTTTTTTCCCCCTCGCTCATCTCTCTTTTGCTTGTCTTCAGTGAGGTCTCCACCTCTCTAGACTCCGATGTTCTTTTTGAGGAGCTTTTTAATGAAGTAGATAATACACTGACAAATCTCTCTCTTCTTATGGCTATTGCTCCTAATTTTGGGTGATTGTGGATGCGGGGTCAATATTTGCAGACAACTCGAATTTTCACTCCATGGTTGAATCATAAGGGAGATCAGAACTCCTGGCACGAAATTGCTCGTCCTCAAGTACATGGTCATGATATTAATTGTGTGACGATCATCCAAGGGAAAGGAAATCACCGCTTTGTCTGCGGAGCTGATGAGAAAGTGGCAAGAGTGTTTGAAGCTCCATTGTCCTTTCTGAAGACATTGAATTGTGCTGGTTCAATTGAATCTGACATCAACGAAGACAACCAAATGGATGTTCAGATATTGGGAGCAAATATGTCTGCTCTTGGTTTATCCCAAAAACCCATATATGCTCATGGTGATTCTTCGTGCTCATGTTTTTCCTGTAGATTTGTACAGCATTATACTACCTCTGTCCCATATTAGTTGACTCTTTAGCCAAAATTTAGAAAACCAATGAACTGGTTTAGTTGAGTATTTTATTGCATGAAAATTGTGAAATATTACTATTAAATTGGTTGTGCTTCTTTCTTTTTCTCACATTGTATAAGAAAATCAATTTTAAAAAAAGTAGTTGAAAGAAGTTGCATTGGAATGATAAAATGACAGTATTATGAGACAAAAGTAAGTTAGTTAAAGTGACAAGTATTATGGAACGGAGGTAGTACTAGTTATGTTGCTGTAATCTTGGCTGCATTCTCGCACCAAGCCATGCCTACAACTAAGAATTATATATTATTTAACATCTTTGTGGGTGCTTTCACATGCTATATGTGATGTGAGAATGTGTCTTGTGCAGCTGTGCTCGATAATCCTCAAAAACCAAGCAATGAAGGTATTGACACTCTTGAGACTGTTCCTGAAGCAGTCCCAGTTACCTTGACTGAACCTCCTATTGAAGAGCAGTTGGCATGGCATACATTGTGGCCAGAGTCTCACAAACTCTATGGTCATGGAAATGAGTTGTTCTCTCTATGTTGTGACCATGAGGGAAAGCTAGTCGCTTCTTCCTGCAAGGTATGATGTTCTTTGTGTGATTATGGTTTTTAATGACACTTTTTACTTGTAGTTATCTCGATTAAGCAACTTCAAAATTAGTAAAATGAGATAAACCCTTCAATAGTTATTGTCGAGCATCCTTTCTGGAAACAGACAAGATTATACTTCTTAAAGGATGTTGCGTGCCTCCCTAAATGCATTTTGCAGGGTCCTTACATTAAGGGTCTACCATTTTCTCCTTTATATCATTCCTTTTCTGGTGAGGCTGCTAATTTTGAAATCTCCAGCCCCTTTTAAAGTGGCCTTTCTTTTTTGTTCTATGGGAAGCTTCTTTGGGTAGATTTTAATTGTGATCATTTATAGGAATATATGCTTCAGTGCAGAGGAGAATTTGAGTCGGTAGACCATTTACTCCAGTTTTCTTCACTGCACTATTGCAATATGCGTCTGGGACTAGGTTGTAGTTGTTTGGGTATTATTAATCGGGTCTGTCTTGTTTTGGGTTTTTTTTTTTTTAGTTAAAGCCCTAGGGATGCTATTTTGACATGTGGATTTGAAGCTTTTATAATCATTCCCCTTGCTTTCTTTTGGCTATTATGTAAGGAAAGGAATAGGAGAATGTTAGATGGGTTGAGTTGTGTACCGAGAGTTTAAAAAAGTGAAAGCTGAAAATGTTGACCGGATTTATACTAAGTTGTTTGATGGATAGGAACCTTTCATCAATAATATGCACCACCCTCTTTTGGGAGAGTGTGGATTTGCTGGAAACCTAGTTCCTACTCTGTGGAAATTTTGGAGAGTGATGCTCAATTAGTTCACTGCAAAGTCACATGCTTGTGTTCCTCCTTTTTGGATGTCTGTGATTTGTAATGGCGTTTGCTTTGGGTGTAATTAGTCTTATTGAAGGGTCTAGTTTCTTTTTATTTGTGTTGATAGTCTATCCCATTAGTATGATTAAAGAGTCGTTTGGATGCTTTATGATCATCTTTCTCTTGTACTTTTTCCTTTGCATGTATATTCTTTTTCAAGAAAAGACCTTGGGAATTACATAAGCAGAAACCTTCTTAATTAAGATCATGTTCACAGTATGCCTTCAAATCTCTGTTTTCCTATATTTCTCTCTGAAGTCGCCAATCAATAAACATAGGAGTTGTTTGGATTTGGGTCCAATACAGCTGCTTCAGAGAAATATAGGAAAACAGCCTATTAAAGCTCTCGTACTGTGTACCAGTCTATCAGCCTATCTCTAGCCTATCTGCTTTATAGATAGGTGCAATGTTTTGTTCAGATGGAAGTGTTTCTCAGTTGTCTTTTGGGAACCTTTAGTTGCTCTCTCTGGGATGTACGTAGCACATTTGGGTTGTCTCACGGTTCTGCTCATTCTTCCCCCTAAATTATTGGGTGGCTGAGGGGAGAAGGAAGAGGGAAATGATAATCTTTCTAGCATCTGCAACCTACTGCAGAGATGTTTGGAGAAAGTACAGTTTTGCTGTGGGAGTGGGGAGATATCTAACTGGCTTGAAAACCTTCAGTGTATGTGCGACTGGATCTTTTTTGTGCTGTTGTAAGTTATATTTGGAGTTTAGAGGCAGAGGTTGAACTGTAGTTTTATCATTAATTTGGTGCATGATGGATATTAGTTTATAGAGCAACATCTGCTACATTCTTGTAGAATTTCAGTCTTTTGTTACAATGGTAACTTTACCATATTTCGTGGTGTTGGAGGTACGTGGCCGAACATAGAGATGAATAGACTTTTCTTGAGAATTATGTTGCTAATCTTCTTATGGTGTTTATACCTCCCCTTGACCCAATGTGGACTATGCTAACCCCATTTGTGCCTATGCCTTTATGAAAATTCAAGCTTGTCCTTAGTATCTGCTGCCTTGCTGTTTTGTTAGACCAATGACAATGTCACAGCCTTGGGTTTGTTTGAGTGATTTAATCCTTTTTTCCCTTGTTAGAACTGATAATCAAGTATTATTACGGGTCAGCTATTTCTTTGTAGAACTAGAAATGATTATTGAGTCAATTACATTTACCCTATCTGAGATTTGATGCAATAATTTTTACACACCCCACATTTGTGAAATAATTTTTACCTTACCTCACATAAGCTCTGAGTATTTTTTTTCCTACCCGAGGTTTGTCGTAATAATTATTATACAACCACCTTTGTGAAATAATTTTTAGCCTACCTCACAATAGTTGTAAGTGATTTTTACTTAACTTGTTATGGCAGTAAGTGTTACTGAAAATCTAGATCTTCGATATCCACCTTTACTACTGAAGATCTAGAATCCAAAACAACTTTTGAATGTCATGAAATGTCATCCTAGGAACCAAACAAGAAGTAATCTACAATGAAATCTCAGTCTCCATCATCTATGCTCTATTAAACTTTCCCTAACCTCTCATTCCTCCCTTACTACCCTCTGCACTGTCGATCATGTAGATCAATCCTTAACCCTTTCGCATTTGTCGATTTCCACCAAAATGTGAATCTACCCATACATAGCTAGTTATTGATTCCTACATCATGATTTAAGTTATTCACAGTAAAAATAAAATAAAAAGTGATAAATAAAGAATACCCTACTCCTAGCTAAACACTTCATTATATAAGTTATTGGTCGCACGAAAAAATTCTGCGTCCAATACGATATAGATCGCTCTGTTAAGTCATGACATCCTTGTTATGTTGTAGTGCTGCAATAACACTTACAACAAACCTCAAGTAGGGTAAAAACCACTTACAATTTATGTGAGGCAAGGTAAAAATTATTTACCAAAAGTGGGGTGTGTAATAATTATGGGCATTGCTTAACATCGCCCCCCTTTTTACTAATGTCGCCCCCCAAATGACTATTTTACCCCTATCCTTTTTCACTCCTCTCTCCTCTCTAATTTCTCTCTCTAATAATAATAATAATAATAATAATAATAATAATAATAATATTTACAAAATTTTTTTAAAAAAATAAAATATCTGATTGCGATTAAACGCGCGTGCGGTGTGCCGCACTTAGATCGCGGCAACACCACGGCGTGCCGAGATCTAAGTGCGGCACCGCCGCACGTTTCGTGCCGCAATCGTATTTTCGGATTTTTTTTAAAAAAAATTTGTAAATATTATTATTAATATTTACAATAATAATAATATTAATAATAATATTTACAAAAAAATTTTTTAAAAAAAATAATCCGAAAATACGCAGCGTGCGGCGGCGCTGGCGGTGCCGCACTTAGATCTCGCACGCCGTGTTGCCGCGATCTAAGTGCGGCGCCGCACGTTTCGTGCCCCAACCGTATTTTCGGATTTTGTTTTAAATTTTTTTTTGTAAATATTATTATTAATATTATTATTATTATTATTATTATTATCATTATTAATATTAAATTACAATGTTATTATTAATAAATTAACGGTTTTTGAAATTCAACCTAAATTTAATAATAACATTGCAATTTAGGTTGAATTTCAAAAACCGTTAATTTATTAATAATAACATTGCAATTTAATATTAATAATGATAATAATAATAATAATAAGAATAATAACAATATTAACAATAATAATAATAATAAAAATAATTACAATTTTTTTAAAAAAATAAATTGTAAATATTATTATTATTATTATTAATTTTTTTGTTAATATTATTATTATTATTATAAGAGAGAGAAACTAGAGAGAAGTTAGAGAGTGAAGGGTCAAGGGCGATATTGGAAATTATTATGAAAAAGTGGGCGACATTAGTAAAAAGGGGGGCGACGAAAAGCAAACGGGATAATTATTACGTCAAACTTCAGGTAGGATATAAAACACTTAGAGCTATTGTGATGTAAGGTAAAAATTATTTCACAAATGTGGGTGTGTAAAAATTATTACCGCAAATCTCAGGTAAATGTGGGTAAATGTAATTTACTCAATGATTATTAGAATCAACATTTTCCAAGCCCTTTGCTATTGAAGTAGTAGCGATTTCATTTTAGAACTAGAATTATGATTGGAATCAACATTTCCCTAGCCCTTCTTTTATATAGGAAAAATATAATATATTATATATAATATGATGAATAGATTAGATGCTTATAAAGCATCAAAGATAATTATGTACATCCAAATACAAGCTATCCACAAAATCTGTCACATCCAAAGAGGGAGAACTAAACTTCCCATTGACCGAAAAGAAAAGTGACTAAAAATGTCATTCAAATGCTGTAGAGGTGTTTCAACTCCCTCAAAAGCCCTACAATTCCTTTTTCTCCAAATCCCCCAAAAGACACGTGGTATAACCATTGCTTCTTTGGTTTCCATCCAAGAAAACCCTCCCAGGCAAGAAGATAGCTTCTAATTTAATAGGACACGACCCATGATCCACCTAGGCAACCAAACGCTAAATCCCAAAGAGACCTGGCAAAGTCTCAGAGGAGCAATTTCAAGATTCCTTCAACATTTCTCTGCCCCTTTGCTATTCAAGCAGGTGCTTGGTTGCAAGCTTGCTATACTAAAAGTGCAATACCCTCAGTACATTACTTAAAGTTCTGCAGTTGCATTTACTCTTCTGCACTTGGTCTCTATTCCTTGTGGCATGGACTAGTAATAGAGCGATTATTAGGTAATCCTTGGTCTATCTACCAAGGTAGAACTACACATTTGTTTTGGAGTCATAAATTAATAAAAAAAATGGAGTTCAGGAAAAATAAAAGAAAAAAATGTCATGTGTGGTAGGTCTACGTACCTAGAAAGACCCAGGACTGCGTAATAATTAACCCTAGTTAAATAGAGTACTAACTACTGATGTGACTTTACAGGCTCAGACAGTTTCCGTGGCAGAGATATGGCTATGGGAGGTTGGGTCATGGAAAGCAGTTGGCCGTCTGCAGTCTCACAGCTTAACTGTTACACAGATGGCGTTCTCACATGATGACAGCTTACTTTTGTCTGTATCTAGGGATCGCCATTTCTCTGTTTTCTCCATCAAACATCAAGGTAAAATGCCTGTTTCCATATTATTGTGTACTGTTGAAGTGTAGGGCTTTGAGACAAAGTGGGGAATATGCTTGGTTCATTAAAGAAGGGAACAATATTTGTTGTCATGGTTGATAGTTTGGCCTTATTCTTATTTCAGATTTTGCTTGTCTACTTTTTAAAAAATCGCACTTTATTTATTTATTTATTTATTTTGTGTGCGTGTGTGTTTGGAGGGGGGGGGGAATATATATTACATGCACCCAGAGCATTTGCTCCAGAAATTTATAAGTGAACAATAATAATAATAAGAGTGAACAACCTAATATATGTAAGTGAACAATCATAGTATGTGGAGCACATGCTTCGGGTGCACCTAATAAATTGCAACCTAAGAAATTGCATTATTACAATATATATATTACATGCACCCATAGCATGTGCTCCAGAAATTTATAAGTGAACAATTATAATAATAATAAGAGTGAGCAACCTAATATATGTAGGTGAACAATAGTAGTATCTGGAGCACATTCTTCGGGTGCACCTAATAAATTGGAGGGGGTGGGGGGGGGGGGGGGGTAAGAGGAATGTATGTGGTTCAAAGGGCTATCAGAACACCAACCTTCCCTCACAAGTTGAGTTGCCACATAGGGTGCCTTGGACAGTATCTTGTGCAACCAATTTTGTGTTAGTGGGATGCCTTGTGTGATAACTTAGTGAATGCTTGTTGGTTTTTGAGTATTCTTGTGCCTGTTATGATTGATTTGCCTCCTCTTCTGATGTGCTTTCGTTATGAATTATAAGTACGTGTCTTGTCACGCTTTTAACTTTTTCTCTGGTGACGTCTTTCCACCATCAAGCTCCCTTCAACAGCCTACTGCCCCCTCATACTACCTCTAAGATCTCTTGTGCTGCCCATTGAATGCAACCTGCCATTCTTTCCTGCATTAAGTTAGCATTCTCTTCTGAATGGTTGCTTGACTGACATCTATTGACAACTTTCCCTAGTGGCCATCCTTGGGTGCTCCCTTTCATTCCTCTTTCTTTTCCTCTACTGGTAATCATTCCACTTTTCTTGTTTTGTCTTTTTTTTTTTTTTTTGTGTGTATTTTGGGAGTTGGGGGGAAGGGGGAAGAATGGCGTCAATATGGCTGTAATACTACACAGACAAACTTTGTGCTTTGATTCTTTTCCTGGTACAAGTGTATACGGGTGCATTAAAGTACAACTCTTGTATAATGATTTCCAGGTACACCTGAAATTAGTTATGAGCTTGTAGCAAGGCAAGATGCTCACAAAAGAATCATATGGGCATGCTCATGGAACCCATTCAGCCATGAATTTGCCACTGGATCCCGAGACAAGACCGTCAAAATCTGGGCTGTGGAAAATGGACACTCAGTCAAACAGCTCTTAGCTTTGCCGCCATTCCCAAGCAGTGTTACTTCCCTGGCTTGGCTCGGCATTGACCGGAAAACAAATCGCGGGCTCCTCGCAATAGGGATGGAAAATGGACTCATACAACTCTGGAACCTTTCCAGAACCGAAACCGAAGAGGGCAGTCCAGCAATGTTGACTGCTAATCTTGTTTCGAGAATGGATTCATTCATGTGCCATGCATCCACAGTGCAGCGTTTGGCATGGAGAAATTCATGCAAGACTGAAGATTGCCAGAAGGTGCAGCTTGCTTCTTGCGGGGATGATAACTGTGTACGTGTGTTCGAGGTGAATGTAGCTGATGCCTTTTAGTTAGTGAAGGCTCAAGTTTTGTTTAGATTTCAATTTTGTAACTTGTTGGCGATTGTGCCATTACCAATGTACGGTTTGTACCATATTATGTAGTCTTTTTAAGTGAGGATTCATAACATATCATATTATGTAATCTTTTACACGAGGATTCATAATCTTGAGAATAGCACGACATAGGCTAGGAAAAGCCTGGGTTACGTGATGGAAAATTAGGAGACCATCATTTCTAATAGGTTGTTAGCATGTATTTTCACAAATTATGATAGCAAAGCAAAATTATAGATATCTTGATGCAAGTTTTGCATTTCATCTAAATCACTCATAAAATTAAATGTAATTATATTAAATCATAATAAAGGTATGTTCCATTATTTTGAGAGTTATTATAACTTATAAATAATATGAAAATGATTATTTATTTATTATATTTTTTCATAAATAAAAACTATGCATAAGATGTGTATTTTCTACTACAATTGATAAAATTAGGTAATTATTCATATTTTTTTGACTTAGGTAATAAGTATTATAGTCTTATAGTTGATAAATATATATAATTATTAGAAAAATTATTGTTAAAAGTTATAAAAATTTGAAATATGGACAACTCAAGATGGTTATTGACCATCTTAAGTCAAGATGTGTATCATTGTCCCCAAAGCAAAATACAACCAAAATGTTCCTTTAGGAACAACCAAACTCCAATCCAGCTCTAACTACGATGCCTCTGATCATAAGTAGAGTCAAAGGTCCAAGTTACCTTCGATTATTCAGAGTTGGAGGTCAACTTTACCTTCGATTATTAATTGGAGTTAGAGGTTTCGAAATCCAATATGAATTTGATCTGTGGCCATCCTTAGATACATAGGAGCTTCTTTAGGTCTCGGATGCTACAATACACTTTAGAGAAAAGTTCCTCATGAATCATTCCTATACTTTTCTCCATCAAACATATTATCCTTCTCTTGTTAGTCTTGGACCGCCTTTGCGTTTGAATATAGTGACCTGACATCCCTTCTCACATTAGATGAGTTCGTCTCTCCCTCCATACATCTAGTTTGGTTCACCTCGAACTCTAGGCCATCAGGTCACCTTCTCTATCACTTCTTCCCTTCACCATACACTCGTGAAACTACTTATGAATGTGTTTAACTATCACAAAATTCATAAAAATTTTCCGTATCCTATTAACCTCCTCATAGCACTCTACTTGAAAAATCTTTAGCTTAATATTTAGTGCAAGCATGTAATTATTTGCTCTCCATTTTTAGCAAGCCCGGGCGAGGGCTCAACAAAATAAAAATCTTTCGATCAGTGGTCACATTACTTGAGGCCCAATAACTACTTTAGTGACAAGCTCAATGGCTCAAGGAAGAACTACTCTATTTACGACAAAGAGTTCTATGCCCTTGTACGTGCTCTCGACCATTGGTCCCATTACTTAAGGCCCAACCAATTTGTTCTCCACTCCGATCATGAGACCCTCAAGTACTTGAATGGCCAACATAAACTCAACACTCGCCATGTCAGGGGGTGGAATACTTCCAAAATTTCAATTTCGTGGCAAAACATAAGAAGGGGAGCATCAATGTGGTGGCTGATGCTCTTTCCCGGAGGCATGCTCTTCTCTCGGCTATAAGCACTGGTCCTTGGATTTCAACATACGCAAGAATTCTACAAAGAAGATGAGGATTTCAAACTTCATCTCGATGGCAGCAGTGGTTCTTATGTGCTCCGAGATGAGTTCCTTTTCAAGGGGACCAAGTTGTGTGTGCCTAAGTGTCCGAGTGCCCGTTGAGAAAATTGCTCGTGAAGGAGGTTCATGGAGGTGGTCTTGTCGGTCACTTCGGCATCAACAAGACCCTCGATATGCTTAAGGAGCACTTCTAGTGGCCTAGGGTGGGAGGTGATGTGACCGAGGTGATTTCCAAATGCGCCACGTGCCATCACACTAACAGTCAATTCCACTAAGGACTCTACACCCCTCTACCCGTCCCGAATGTCCCTTGGGATTATTTGAGCATGGACTTCATCGTGCCCCTTCCCCAAACTGTGCGTGGCAAGGATGCAGTAATGGTGGTAGTGGATCGTTTCTCCAAGATGACATATTTTGTCGCTTGTGAGAAAACCGATGACGCCACTCATATAGCTATACCTCTTCTTCTGGAAGATTATGAGGTTGGATGGCATTCCGAGGACCATCGTCTCAGACCGGGACACAAAATTCATTAGCCACTTTTGGAGGTCCCTTTGGAAGCTTCTTGGTACCAGGCTCCTCTTCAGTACATCCCACCATCCCCAAATCGATGGGCAAACGGAGGTAACCAACAAGACCCTCTCCACCTTGCTTAGGGGGCTTGTGAGCAAAAGCTTGCGGGATTGGGACATCAAGCAATTAATGCAATGCCGACTTTGCATACAATCGAGCTCCTTCCTTTGCCACCGGCCACTCGCCTTTTGAGATTTGTTATGGTGTGAACCCACTCACTCATATTAAACTTCTTCCACTACCCTTGGAGTCGAGAATGAGTTTTGAGGATAGCAAGAAGACTAAGGAAGTTCAAAGGCTTCATCAACAAATTCAGAACAAAATTGTGAAAACCAACAAGCTCTATAAGGCAAGAGCCAACAAGCACCGTCGGGGCATCACCTTCAAGCCCGGAGACTTCGTTCGGTTACATTTGAGGAGGGAACGATTTCCATCAAGGAGGAAGAACGAGTTTATGCCATGAAGTGATGGTTCGTTCAAAGTTTTGGGGAAGGTGAACGACAATGCATACAAGCTTGACCTTCCGGGCGGCATGGGAGCCTCATCCACCTTCAACATTGGGGACCTCTCTCCTTACATCGAGGATGATGAGCCCAATGAGAATTTGTTGGCAAATCCTACTCAATAAGGCAAGGATGAAGAGGCTCGAGTGCCTTACTCTTCACTCGTCGCCCATGCCAAGAGGTTTGCATCTGCTCCCCCGAGCTTAGAGGTTCAATTTCCCTTTGGTTCCGGACACCGTAAGATCGTCTCGGCTATCCTTTGGATGGGTCCCGAGCCCCTCTAGAGATCGACTCAGGGCATGTCACCAGCTCCGAAGGCGTTTGGGACCTAACATCATGTCGGGTCGCCCCAGGAGAGCATGGTTAATTTGGCATCGGGATTCAGAAGTGGACCCAGTTGGAGAAACAAGTCGAAGAAGGGAAGGAATCGGGACCGGACCAAGCGCTAGCTGTGCCTTCACGGGCGCTGGGCGCGTCTGCCCCTCTGCCTTTGGTTTTCTTGCCCAGAAAGGGGCGCAGGCTGCATCCCCACTGGCACGAGGCGCGCCTCGCCCTCTCCCTTTGGATTTCTCGCCTGGGAAGGGACGCAAGCTGCATCTCCACTGACGCTAGTCACGCCTCCCTCTCCTCCTTTTGGTTTGAAGCAAACGCCAACCGCCCCCCTGACGCTGGCGCACCTCTGATTTGCGCCTCCCCTAGCGTCTTTGGAGGAGATGCGACCTACGCCTGGAGAGGCGCTGGCCGCGCCTGGCTTCAGCGATTTGATGCAGCCGAAGCTTCTCGCGTCTCCTTTTCCCTTGTTTTTCCTTTCTTTTCCCTTAAGTGTTTTATTTTTGGTGGCAAACTTGTAATTATTGGCATCTTTCTTTTCCACTCCCATGTGTTATATCTCTTCATTTAGGGAGAAAAGGTCATTAGTTTTGTGCCATTAATGAAAAAGCTAGGGTTTACTCCCAAATCTTTCTCTTAAATCTTGTTCGTACTTTATCCTCAAATCATTGTGGTGGTGTTAACAAGTCAATTCCTTTATGAATTAGTGGTGCTATGCTTTTTCTAATCTTGGTGGGGTTGTAATTCTTGATGGTGGAGACCTCCATTGTCAAGTTCATATCAAGTGTTCAAGCTCCATAGAAGATTCCGGGTTGAAGTTCTTCATCTTTCTCAACTCAAGCTATCCATTCCCACCATGTCATGCTCCACTAGCTCACCAAAAGTTCCTCCGCTTTCCTAAAAAGCCAAATCCCAAATTTATATTGCCTACAGTTACATATCGTATCATTTTGTAATCAAAACAGGCTAAACTCAAACACCACAAAATTATACCTTCCAAATCCCAAGTTCGTCAAATGTACTAAACTTTATCCAAATAAAGAAGCTCCAAGCTCATAATTTTCTTTCAAATTTTTATTCGAGCTGTAAACTCAAAACGGATCTAGAACTACATCAAATTTGATCTCAACAAGAGTACGTAGGAAGCCCATAATAATAAATATTACTTATGGGTGCAATCGGCAAGTCGAGTTAAATCATCCGCCCCCACGAAAGACCAGTTGAAAAATAATAGAAATGACAGAAAGGCTATAATATTAACTTGATCAAAATTTCGTGACAAATTCGAGCCCTGTTTTGGCTATTTATTTAGCCTAATAATTAATAACATGGGCCAAATGGTTATTATTTTAACCAAAATTAAACCCAAATAAAAATCAAATTTTCCCAACGAACAGTACATAGGCAACTTATAAAAAATAGTGAGTGCAACGCGAATTCCAAATTAAATCAAATTTTTCCCCTAACCTGCACATGAAGAATGTGCATGGGTAGTACCCTTTCTAGAAGGTGCTTATTTGGCCATTATTTGATGCAATTAAGTTGGGTTGAACCAAAAGCTGATGTATAAATTTACCTCGACTAAAATAAAGCAAAATATCAAAGGAAAGACAGTTAAACAGGACGAGTCAGAATCAAAAGGTGGTCTCCCAAAAGGAGACGTGATTAAGGAGGTTCATCCTCTTGAATATGGTCATACGCAAAGAAAATAATGAACCGATATATACAAAAATATATCGAGAGATTGTGTTCGCAAATTATATAATTTATTCTATGTTATTAAATTCTTTTGGTCACACTTAGGTTTAGGTTTTCCTTTGGCGGTCTTGTTTTAATATACATATAAACACACACACACACACACACACACACACACACACACACACATATATATATAACAGATCTAGCAGGAAGTGTTAGGTTTTAGGTTATCTATTTCCTAAACAGATACAGATTAATTGGCGGAATATTATAACAGTTATAAACAATTAATCAAAACAATTGCAGAGGCTTTAGTAATTATACCTTATCGCTAATTCCTGCTGAAGAAGAGGTTGACCTTCTAGATTCCAACGCTGAAACCCTCTACTGAAAAGCCGACGCAGCACTCCGGGAACCCGATTGCTAGATCGACCCGATCGAGACGAATCTCAATCTTAGATGTATGTGAGATTGTTTCGGGAAACAGAGAATGTTTCCTGAAACTAGAACCGCAAACTAAAAGAGAGAGGAACTTAGGAAATCACCTTGGTATCTCTCTAAGAGTCTTAGGCAGTTGGTGTTAAATAATCTCTCCCAGAGACCCCTTTATATAGTGTTTAGAAAACCTAGGGAAAGGGTTCAAAACCCTAAAGGGCCGACTTAAAACAAAGACGCGTTTCTGGGGCCCAACACGGTCCGTGTTGAAACAACACGGTCCGTGTTGGACTCCAGAAGGTCCAATAATTCGGCCCATGGACACCACGGACCGTGGTGTCTCAACACGGACCATGTTGGGTCAACACGGTCCGTGTTGAACTCAATTCGGTCCGTGTTGGGCTGATTTCTCACAGAAATCAGTTTCCAACTTTTCTAAACGTGATACAATATCACTTAGGTTACATACATTGTTCCAAGGCACTGACTTGTGTGACCCAGTAGGACCAAATAATATAGTTGTAATTAAACATATTCAATTACTAATTATAGAGGTCTCTAGCAAGACATATAATTACTATATTACTTTGGTTTAATCTCCGTATAAATCGAACATTGTCGGGACATTTCCAACAGGAAGAAATTTTAGGTAGGAAAGTAAGAAGGCATCTCGGACGTCCATTCTAAATCCGATGGTTGAGATCAAACCCACTATTCCACACCCAAAATACCAACGCACGTGTGGATAACAAAAAAAAAGGCAATTGAATTATATCCCTTGTGCGGTTGTAGGGATTTGATTATGGAAAAAAAATTACTTTTTCCTTTAATGTTTGCAGCAACCAAAAAGGAAAGAGTGTTTGAGTGATTTGGAGAGAGAACTTTGGGCATTGTTCAACACAAACTTTCTACTGATTTAAGGTTTTCATGGAGAAACTTAGAAGAACATCATTGAAGATCACTCAAAGGTTCCATTGAAGCAAGGGCGTGAGAAATTGGTTCGTGAAGACTCCATTGAAGTAAGGGCGTGAGAAATAGGTTGCAGACATGGCGTTTGCTTTCAAATTAGGGCAAATTCCAAGGAAGAAATTTAAAAGAATGTCATTGAAGATCATTCAAAGACTCCATTGAAGCAATGAGGTGTTGTAGACGATAGGTTCAGAGTGTGGACAAATTTATGCTGTGTGGTCATGTTGAGTATATCTAAGTATCAATTGTCAGTCCAAACAACCCATTGAATGTGACAACAGTAAAATTCATATCTGACCACAATACTCAGAGTGTGATCATGTTGGGTATATCAAAGTGTTGACAAATTTATGCAGTGTGTAGTCATGTTTGAGTATATCGGAGTATACAGAAGATTTTATATAATGTGTGGTCAATTGGTGTAAATATTGGCATTGTCCGACCATAATACTCTGTGCATATGACCACAATAACTTATAGTAAGCAACTCAATATTGTGATGAAGTATTTGTACAATGTAAATGTTCATTAAAGAGTTATTTAAGTATAAAGGTGTATATACATAGTGCAAAGTGTGTGTGATCACAGTAACCTTTACCTTATATATAAGTCTTATGTCTATTTATCCTTTACATTGTCTTATCACACTACTTAGTGCATATGACCACAGTTAAATATAACTTACAACTAAGTACAAAATATATGTCCACGCCACAAGGAATATGTGAATACAGTAACATTTATCTTAAATTTAAGTGCACAGTGTTCGTCCTTTTACATTATACGATCATAGTACTCATTGCAGATGACAACAACATAACTTGGATATTAATGTTAATAATTTAATAAAAATTAAAACTTTTGTGACTACCATTAAAAAAATAATTACAGTTAAAATAAATTCTTACACTATGCATTAATTGATAGTAGATCAATATATTTGAGAGGAGTTAAATTAATAGAGAATGACCTATAATCAAATAGTGAACTAACTAGCTAGTGTATTGCAGTGAACAATACTAAATTCAAAGGTAAACCTCCACTTTAAAAAAATAATAATAAATTAAATAAATCAAGATTCACGTGCCAAATTTTTTTTAAAAACAAACAAACCCTACTAGAAAACGGGCAAACGTCGTGGCACCATAAACAAATTAAAAAGAATAAAAAGAATATTTCTCAGGTAAGTGTGGAGGGGATAATTGAGTTGATGAGTTGGATTACAAGTTATTCAAAGCATATGTTCTAACTTCTAAGAGCCTTCACCAAGAGTATTTGTGGTATATCACTACATATTTCATCAAGGGAGCGTTTGATTGCCTAATTTTCATAATGAAATTATCAATTTTTACAAGTTGTCCAATTTCTTTAATGAGTGAGAAAAGTTTATGTGTGGTCAATTCATTCACACTCAAACCCAGTAAAAAAAACTCACAACGGAAGAGTAGGAAAAAGTTTTCATGAAAAAAATTATAGACAGGAAAATCAATTTTTTTTTGAGACCACCACCAAACATTTCCTACGTGAAATTATGAATCCCTTACCTGGACTTTGTCCTTAACCTCAAAACTGCCATATAATAATGAAGCCGCGGACAAATCATTGAAAGACATTATAAAACAAGATTTGTAGTTTGGTAGTCTGTCTGACTGGTCATACATACATATGTAATGTATGATTCATTAATGTTGATTTCCATTACAATATTATTTCATAATTTCAACTGTCAATAACTGCTATTTAAAAAATACAGCTATAAAATAGCTAGTTTTCAAACATTTCTTGGGTTTATTAAGGCTGAGTTTGGTAAGAGCATTTGGGGTAGCGTTTAGCGTTTTGATAAAATCAAAATTTCAATTGCATAAATATTAGCGTTCGGTAAGCTAGCGTTTTGACGAGCATTTAGCGTCTTAAGGAGCGTTTTGTGAAACGCTAACAAAGTTAACGTTTAGCGTTTGGAGTAGCGTTTCTTATTTTTCGGTCAAAAAATATACTTTGTAAATTTTATCTTTGGAAATTATTGATACCCTTTTATATCAATTCACATTAATCTGTTAATTGAACTGCTAAATTTACCGAATACAATTCTTATTTAAACAGTCATCCGCTATCCGCTGCTTACAACGTTATACGCCACGTAAACCGTTATCAACTATCTAAAACACTAATTTTGCCGACCAGGGTCTAAGTCATCATATCATTACTATACATGCAGGGTGGTGATGAAGATGGTTACTCGTTTTGATAAATTGGCCAGTTGCCCACGTTAACCACCAACAAATAAAGACGAAGTTTCCTCCCCTATGCATCCTCCCACACGTACAAACTCACACACAAACAAATAAAAAGGTTTTATCTGTCTTTTCTCCATTGTCATTCATCTCCACAATCTCATATTCATATAATTTTTAACAAACAACCTCTGAGAACATCATCTTCAACCCTGGCCCCCTTTTTATTGGTTTCTTCTGTTGGATTTTGAGTATAAATGTCTTGGAGTTTACTCACTTCATCCCACTCATTTCAGGTTTGCACACCGCTTTTGCATTCCTCACAATATTCATCAATGGTATTATCTACTTTAATTTATTGATTCAAACCAACTTTTTTTTTTTTTTCTGTTGTACGTCTTGCATTGTAAAGTTCTTTCTTTGTTGGACTATAGTATAGATTACTTTAACATGTTTGTTCTGTATTTGTTGTCATCTGGGTTGTTTATGATCATTGCATCGATTGGAACTTTTTTTTTTTTTTTGGGATTTGACATGATTTAGAATATGGTCAATTGTGATTTAGTTTGATTTTGATTCACTATTTATCAACCATCTGTGAATTGTCCTTGAAAAAGTAGGACTCCGTTTAGAATTGATAATCTGTCCGGTTTGACCATTTTGAGGATAGATTTAGGCTGTGTAATTTTTGGTAAATTTTGTTCGACAAAATATTGGGAAAATAGGTAAAATTTCGAAAAAGTTAGGTAGTGTGTAACCATGTACATGTTAGATATTTTGTAAAATTTTTAAAATTTTACATATTTCTTTTACCTATCAATATTTACCGAATTTAAATCTACCCCTCTAAAGAACACGTATGACTATAAAGTTGACTTTGTTATGAAATGGGTCGACTTGAATCATGTGTTTGCCACGTTGGGGTTGGTTTTACTAATCATTCAGGTTGAATTGAATGAATTATTCAATATGAAGCCAATTTAATTTTTTTTCCAAATCTCATCGCATGAATTTATATATATATATAACTTTGCATCCATAATTACGTGATCTCTGTGAATAAAAACAGGTTAATAATTAAGAAAATGTGGAAAATGATGATGAGTTAGTGGTAATTAACAGGAAAGAGGAAAGATGGTTGAGATGAGAGCATACACAATAAAAGGACATGGAAGCAAGGTTGCAAGGAAGCACCTCCATGATTGGGTTATATTGCTGCTTTTGGTGGGAATCGAAGTTGGGTTGAATGTAATAAAACCATTTTACCGTTTTGTTGGAAAGGACATGATGACTGATCTCAAGTATCCCTTGAAACCCAATACTGTTCCCGTTTGGTCTGTCCCTGTAAGTCCCTCCTCCTCTTTCCACTCTAATTCAGCTTCTATATTTTCGGGGATTATATGAGGACATCTACGATGCAAACTCAGCGGCAGATTGGATAGTCAATTTTGATCATTCTTTAGACATTTGGATACATAGTTCTTTGGTGGTCTTTTCTTTTATTATTCATGCACATAACTTTGAGAATTGGGAGATGCATTGTTAGAAGGGTCCCCTAAATGTTTGATGTACCTTGTTTACCTGAGTTTAAAAGAATATATATATATAATTCATGCATGGGTAAATAGAAAATTAAGTATTGGTATGATAGGTAAAGTTAAGTATTGGTATGATAGGTAAAGGTAAGCTTTGATAAATATTAAGAAAATGATACTTTTGAATATAATATGTATTCCTAGTAAATTTTTTTTTAAGGAGAAAGTACGTATTGATAAAAGTGTAAATTTTGATAAATTTGTATATTCTTCCTGTTTCATATTAATTATCGCTTTTGAAAATTATGTGGTTAAGTCTAAAAAATTTTGACCATAAATTCTCTATGTATCTAAAATTTCTAATATTATATTTGTAAAGAAATCAAAATATAATATCACAATGGTTAATAAAATATCATACAAGAAATTATCAATCAAAGACCGACATTGGAAACCATAATATTCAAGTAAGTGACAATTAATATTATCAATCAAAAAGTGATATTGAAAACCATAATAGTAAAGTAAGTGACAATTCATATGAAATGGAGGGAGTAAGTTCTAACAATTTTCAGTAAATAATTACATAGGCACATTGACCCACAAATTTTAGAAGATCTGGTAAGAAGAACACCCCACAAAAACTAAAGTTGAATGTTGTTGATTAATTGGTGCAGATCTATGCTATATTGCTGCCCATACTTATATTCACAATACGTTACTTGAGGAGGAGGGACGTCCATGATTTGCACCATGCTGTCTTAGGTATGTATAATCAACACTTTGGTCATGTTATTTTCTTTGTTAATTTATTAGTTTTTTTTAAATATGTCCCATTTTTATCCTGTTTGACCATGAAAATTATATTATCTCGTAAGTCGCAAGTATCATTCCTCGAAATAGGTTTTGCGAGCATATATGTATATTTTATGAGCATACAAATATAATTAAATTTATGAGCATGTAATTTTTGGTTTTTTGATCATATACATATTTCGCAACTAAAAATATTTGTATTCCGAACCACTTTTTTCAACCAATTTAAAATGATTGGTTTTTCCAATAATTTCAAATTGGTTGGAAAAAAGTGGTTGGTAATACACATATTTTTTGTATGCAATTTAATTCTATAATTTATAAATGATCAAACATTTATATTTTTATGAGTTTAGAATTTTTATTTTATGATCATGTGTACCCTTGTTAATTTTATAAGAATATTCATAATTTATACATATATGTTCGAAAAATTATACACCGGAAGTACACGAGTATGATACTCCATCCCAAGATCATAATCTTAATTTTTGTTTGTCCAAAGGTTACATAAAGTATCTATATATGTCCATCTAATTACAACTTTATATAAAATACTCCCTCCATTCCTCAATAATCGTCACTTTTGAGTTTTGAGGAGATTTTAAGAAAGTAGTATTGAAAATGATAATTGTATTGGCAATGATAAAAGTAATAAATAAATTTCCAATTTGGTTAGATACTTGTATTAGTAATGATAAAAGTAAGAGATAAATTTAGAAAATTGTCATTAATATTGTATTGGAATTATAAAGTGACAGATATTATGGAAAATGAAAATTTAGAAAATTGTCATTAATATTAAAGAATGGAGGGAGTATTACATATATATATATATATATAAATTTACAACTTTGTTACAAATAATTTACTCGACTTCACCTTGACATGACAACAGAAAGAAGATATGCAATTACTCCATCCGTCCCGAATTAATTGGCATCTTGACTAAATTTTTATTGTTAATTACTTATAAATTACAATGAGTTACAATATAAAATTACTGTCATTAGAAATATATTTTACTAAAAATTACAGTGGAGGTAATTTCATATTATAACTCATTGTAATTTGTGAATAATTAACGGTCAAAATTGAGCTAAACTGTCAATTAGTTGATTAAGGGTTGTGGAAGTAGTTTGACTGATTAAACTCTGGTGTAAAATGTAGGTCTACTGTATTCGGCCCTTATCACTGGGGTCATTACAGATGCCATAAAAGTTGCAGTTGGAAGACCAAGACCTGACTTCTTCTGGCGCTGCTTTCCTGATGGCAAAGATGTATGTTTCTTAATTTCTCTATCTAATATTCTAATTCCATTGTCTGCAGAGTTTCTCACCTAGGTAAGAAAAAGGAAGCTTAATTAATTAAGGGAAATGATAAAAGTCTTGTGCAAGACACATATTTTGTGTCTTGTCATTATAGAAAACCTATATATTTGTTAATTAAATTGGAAAAAAGTTACATGATTGACTTCTATAACTATAATAATATATATAAATTGTATAAAATCACACTTTTATCTATATTTTTAAAAATTTACAAAAAAGCGTCTAAAATATGCCCAACGGATGGGGTTCATTCGTTAGGGTGTCAATTTTAATTGTTGGCATAGCCAACATATTCGAAGCTTCTTATAATTGATAATTAATAGTATCTGTCAAAAAAATTGGGGTTAAAAACGATAATAAGTATTGATTTTATAAGGGTGAAGACATTTAAGAAGTGTCTTGGGGCAAGACACTTATCATCACCCATTAATTAATTAGTATAATTTTGGCATTAATTATTGCAGGTTTATGATAGTCTTGGTAATGTGGTATGCCATGGAGATCCCAGTGTCATTAAGGAGGGCCACAAGAGTTTTCCTAGTGGTCATACCTCTTGTAAGCAACTCTTCCCCTACTTGGATACCTTTATTTTTTGCATTCTTTTGGTTCTGAAAATTAAAACTGACATAACGTATGGATTACTTGATTAAACATGGCAAACATCCATGTTAAAACAGTCCAAAACCAAATCCCAAGTCATTCAAACAAATCTAACATCAACTCAAATTGACCCGACTCAAACTAAACCAACCACAAACAACCCTCTTATCTTATGTCTTACCTCATGTTATTAAGTAGTATACAAGGGTAGTTTAGACATTTCAGTTAAACTTTCTCACAAACTTTCCATATTTTCAAATGTAACCTAAATGTTGTAAAATATTCATTCCTATATGAAATTTCCCAAGAAAGACCTTTCTAGAGAAAAGTTTCGTTGGGAACATTTGTATGGGAAAGAACAAAATGCAATGCAAATTTGTTTGAAAATTGATGATTAGATCTAATGTGAAATAATGGATATTGATGACAAGCTCTTAATTTATTGTTGGGTGCTACAGGGTCTTTTGCAGGTCTAGGGTTTCTGTCACTGTATTTGTCGGGGAAAGTTGAAGCATTTGATCAAAGAGGGCATGCGGCCAAACTATGTATTGTGTTAATACCTCTCCTTGCGGCAGCTTTGGTTGGGATTTCTCGAGTTGATGATTACTGGCACCACTGGCAGGACGTTTTCGCTGGAGCTTTGATAGGTTTGTTTTAAAAATAACTACTAAATACCTACATTCATGTCAATTAGATAGATCTTCTAGCATCAAAAATAACGATTATTGATTTGAGTTAATTGAAAAAGTCTAATGTAACAATACTAACTTTTGTCTCTCTTGTGTAGGTTTTATACTTTCTTTTCTTTGTTATCTACAATTTTTCCCGCCACCACACCGTACAAAGGGTAAAACTTATTTCATCATAATCTAATTATTTGTTCAAGATTGTTTTCTTTATTTTATTTTCTTTTATTTTTGAATTGTGAATTTCTAAGTCTCCTATAGAATAGTTACTAGTACGGTAGCCAGTCAAACATGTTCCCCTAAAACACCATTTGCATATCGAGCATCAAACCCTACTAAGGCTCCTGGTTTTGGATTTTTGAGTCAAATACGAAATTAGCTCCAAGCTTTTGTCGGTTCCTCATCCTTTTCCTCGACCATGACCGCAACTTGCTGCCGCTTGGGACATTCCCTTACCAAATGCGGTCCTTGACTAGTGAAACAACCATCAGGGAAATATTCTTGCTAAAATAGGCGTCGACGAGGGCCTTCGAAGAGTCCTTGGGCACCTCCTCCCTCTTCTGCTTTCCGCCAAATTGTCTTCCCCTTGGAGGACTGATTCTTGTTTCCCTTCTAGCCTTAGTTACGGCCCTTTTCTTGTGGTGGCTTAAAGTCCACCAATTCTTCGGAACAGGTAATAGCCGATGGTTTTACCTAGCATAATTAATTCTCGCCTTAGTTACGACCCTTTTCTTGTGGTCGCCTACATTTTTAATTTTTGGCCCGAGGCTTTAACCTAGCAATAATGAAATTAAAGAGTCTTCTTCGAATACCTCTTTGTTGTCTAGTAACAAGGAAGTAAACGTCTTTACATACTTTGGACAACGTCTCTTTGCCACAATTCCCTTAATATGTCGCAGGAGGTTCAGGAGATATGGTGGAGCAAAAACTATGCCCCCATTTCCTTCTTCTTCTGCTCCCATGTGGAAATGGGAGAAAGACCAAAAACTTTATCATCAATGTTCTGTGTCCGCCGGCAGATCTTGCCGTCCCCCGACTAAAACATGGCGACCTTCACCACCATGTCCTTTTCGGGCACCCTATATACCATAAAAACTGCTCCAAATCCTTAATGAAGTTCTCGAGCGTCTTAGACTCTTCTTGGACCCCATCATATGGTTTAGGGTTTGGGACCTTCAACCGTAATCGGGCATTCGGTTGGGGTGAGGTCTCGAATTGTGCCTTCATGGCATCGCCTTCATCACGTAAACTTTTGACCAACAGTAAGATACCCGACTCACTGTCGGATAGTACCTTGTTGGGGTCTTTCTCCATCATATTCCATATCACGCGATTCATTTCCTGAACCTGCCCTGCGAAGGTCTACAAACCACCACTAACGGTGAATCCTTCATTAATCTCTGTCTCCTTGGTGGCACCGAGAACTTGCTTGATTCTATTTACACGTGCAGAAGTTTTTCTCCCCATGATTACTTTGTAAGAGAACCAAAATGTTGTCCAATGTTTGGCTTGGCATTGGCAATCTTGTGCATAATAAGCCGTTTGTCAACTCATGGCAAGTTCAAATGGACTAAATCCAATGGCATTAGTTTTCTACAATTTTTAATAAAACTGGGCAGTATCCAAAAAATCTAACCAATTCTTTGAGAAGCCTACATATAATAACACATATATTCCTCAAGGAAAGAGTTAACCCTCTTAGTTTGGGCGTCCATTTGTGGGTGATTACCAGTTGAGAACTTTTGGGTATCTCGATCACTAATGGCATCTTTGAGTATGCCAAAGTACTTCACGGCGTTACTAAGGAAGAACTTGGTCACTTCTTCAGCGGGACAAGCGCCTGGGGTAGGGATAAAGATTACATATTTAAAATTTTCGATTGGTGGATTAATGATTTTCTTTTCCTTATGGAGTCCCTTAATAATGGTTTTTCAGGAAGCATGATTCCTCACTATGCTTACTTTCTTTCCTTTGTAATAGTTTGTCATACAACATAATTCCTAACTATTTTTGTTTTCTTTTCTTTATTATGATTTTCCCTAAGGTTTCTTAGTATTTTTTTATTTTTTATCATGAGTGATCACAAACTTTGAATGTGGTCTACCATTTCATTTACAAATCATATGATTTGTATTTTCTTAATATTTTCATGATACTTACCGTATTCATTGTTCACTTTATATATTCAGTAAAATGAATTTTGTATGGTCTTATTAGTATCTATTGTGTTCACTTTATATATTTCAGTAAAATGAATTTCGTATAGTTTTATTAGTATCTACTGATCGATAGCCTACTTTTTATAGGGTGGGGTCCATATTCATATTTTAAGGCATTGGATGAGGATACACAAGTTCAACGTCATATGGGTGCTTGCAATAACGAAGTGGAAGGTACAGAATATGGACATACGAATGGAGCCCATACCCTCAATGTTGATGGCGAGATGGCTGAAATATCTCATGTTTGATGCATGATAAACAAGATCATAAGATTGATATATGGTCCCTATTGTATATATTTAAATTCTCATGTTCAAAACTATAAACACCAAAGAAAAAGAAAAAATATTACTGCGTCTACTTTATTATCATAATTAAGTATATGTTTACTTTCCCATGTAAAAACTATGACATATCTAAGTTAGACTTTGAAAAATTGGTCCTATTTCTGGAGAAAACTCACATGGTTTGATCTTTAGGTATAAAGATGCTTAACTGTTGTAATTTGTAAATAATAATTGTAGGTTAGCTATAATCTTTTGGCATAGAGACAAGAGAACTGTTGATTGTAGCTAAAATTATCTAGGCAAGGATTGTTGATTGATGATGATTATACAAATTAGAGATGAAAAAATGGACTAATACCTAAGACGTTGGTAAAATTCAAATGTAGGCGAAGGTATAAAGAAGTCCGACATAATAATTTTATTCTAGAATTTCACAATTTAAAAAGACTAGTTTTAAAAATTGATCCAAGATTAACTAGCCACTTAATTCAAAAATGCAACAATAATAATGATAGTTTTATTTTCTTTGTATTTTTAATTTTAGTAAAACACAACATAATTATGTTATAGAATTTTCAGTAATACAAAATTATTTTAGTATTCAAAGTTTATTGTATTCTTAATATGCTATTCAATTATGGTGAAGAAAAGGTAAAAGATTATGTAATCTCACATTTACAATAATTATAATATATCTTTTAATTGATTTTAATTATAAACTTAATTATTATATTATACTTTTCTTAGGAATCTTCAACTGTGAGTATTGATGTAGGGACGAAGAGATGGGACGGATGGATGAATAACGTACATAAAAATGCTTATTCTTGTCGGTCAAGCAAGCTGCCCAATTTCAATCACTACAGATTACTGATAAAAAAATATTGAAAAAAATCACCTTCGTCAATTGCTTTAGTTGCCCACTCTATCCACTCATATATGAAAATGAAAACATAATATTATTACCATGCTTGCAATTTGCAAACAAACCACGGTGGCGAGATGCATTTGTAGGGGTACAATAATCAATTGTTATTATATATATATATATATATATATATATATATATATATATATATATATATATAGGGAATAGATAGGGTGAGAAGAGAGTTTGGGTGAGAATGTGAGAATGATGTCTAATAACCCTTGGATCATATATAATTGGCCAGAAAAAAATAACATTTTCCCTTTTAATTGCCTATCCCTCACGTGACTCTTTATGTGGAAAATAAAAGGAAAAAGCCATAGTAGTATTGGGAATAGATGAAGTGTGAAGCAGGCGTGAAGCAGTTTCCAAAAAACAAAAAAATTTGGTTGATTAATTTTGAATCATGCTCCTTCAATGACTACAATTCCTTCCTTCACTTGGAATTCTTCATTTTCATCTCCTTCATCATACCTTCATAGCCGAAGACCATTTGTGAGTGATTAGGGTTTGACGATTGCAGAACCTTGTGCCGAAAATCGAGCAGTCATGAGAAAAAGGTTGAGCGTCGAACAATTCAGGAGAGGACGACCATGAATCTCGATGTAGAAGGCGTTCATGGTTAGTGCGAAAACCAGAAAAGAAGAAGAAGAGCAAGAAGAAATCGGCCAATAAGGGTAAAATCGATCAGAAACTTGATGATGGTGATGGTGATGACGATGATGATGATGACGATGATGATGATGATGAGGAGGAGGAGGAGGAGGAGGAGTTTGAGTCGAGTGTTATGAGCCCTCTAGGTAGTCCAGATCAACTTCGGGCTTCGGCAGACGGTTAGCATTCTGATTGAACATCGATTATTGAAAATCAGGGGGGTAATTGTTTTGCACCATGTGCAGTTGTTGTTAGTGATGAATATCATGTTCATTTGATTTGAATTGGTTATTGTTGGATTCGCACATGAGTGTATTGTATTACTTCCACATTGAGGTCCTTTTGTAAAGACTTGATGTCCATTTGGGTAGTGCGGGATGCCCTATTGGTGAATGCTAGATGTTCTTTCCATGAAGATGTGATGTCCATTTTGATACAACATGAAGTCCATCTTGTGTGGCCACCATGTCTATTGGGTTAAACGTTATGTCCTTTGGGGTACACTTAATGTCCATCTTGTGTGAGCACCATGCCCATACATGCGTACTGTTCATCTTGAATATGACATGATGATTGAGTTTGATATCTTGTTGGTTTGAACATAACGATGTATTCTCAAGTTTTTGTGAAATAATGTACATCTAATATAAAGTTGTTTGAATGTCTATTTTACAAAATAAGAATGTTCATTTTATTTGAAATTGATGTCCGTTTTGGTTGGATTGGTGCATAACTTGTATGAGCTCAGTGTCCGTTTGGGTTATATGTGATGTCGTTTTGGACTATACTTAATGCTTGTTTGGTTTATACATAATGTTCATCTTAAATATGATACGATGATTGAGTTAGATGTCTTTTTTATGTGAATATGATATTCAAATTGTTTCCACGATTTCCTTTATGTTGGAATCAGAATCTATTTTAAATTAATAATGTGTTTTGAACTTGATGTACATTGGTGAAAACATGATGTCCATTTGGTCTAAACTTGATGTTCATTTTGAATTTACACATAATGTCCATTTTATTTGAACATGATGTCAAGTTGACGAGGCAGAGTCGGCAGACAGGTGGATGCTGAGACGAAATCCTCGTTTCCTACCCAGCATTAAGCTGAAGAGATCGTATTTTCAAAGGCTGCCCATTAGAACCGAACAAGGACACTCGCCCCCTTCTGATGATGGTGTTTCGCCGTACATTAATGATTAGAATTTTAGGCCATCTCCCTCATTGTCTCTAGTTATACAACATTTTTTTTGGATTGGAATTGTGTAAAATAAGTAAAATATATTGTCATGTACTTTTGTAATACTTTTAATGGATATTCATTTTTCTATCAATAAATGTCCATTTTCCATTTTGATATTGGATGTCCATTTTGTGACATCAAGATACTTTTAATGGATTTTTATATTTCTGATATTAGATGTCCATTTTGATGTTGGTTATATTAGATATTTCCGCAACAATTATTAAAATATCTATTTCCTTTTAACCTTCATTTGATGTTCATTTTCATTTAACTAGATGCTCATTTTACCGATAATGGATGTCCATTTTGATATGGATGTATTTAATTTCGTCGTTTTGCTTTCTAATAGATGCTCATTTAATTGATAATGGATGTTCATTTTACATATAATGGATATCTATTTACAATTATTACAGTTTAACTTGGTGTCTTAATGCATAGCCTTTGTAAAATTAACATCTAATCAAATGAATATCAAGTAAAATCAGATGAGCATGGACAACATGTATGACAAAAAAGTACATGAAAACATCCAACAATGAACATAACTTCAAATTTTTACAATTTTAGAACTTCTCACTTCATGTATAAATGAACAATAGGTATGACTAAAAAGTACTTCAAGGCATCCCACAATGAACATCAGCTATAACAAATGTACATAAAAAGATTTTGTAATTGCTATGTTACTCTTTCCGATGAGATCTTTCTCAACGATGTTCTTCACCATGATCTCTTCAACTTATTGCTGGGTAGACATCAAGAATGAACCGGGATTTCATCTTAGCATCCACCTGTCTGGCGACCCTGCCTCGCCAACTAGACATCAAGTTCAAATAAAATGGACATTGTGTGTAAACCAAATGGGCATCGGGTTCAAAATGGGTATCATCATAAAATCAAATTGACATCATGTGTAAAATCAAGATGCATATAATGTTGAAACCAAATGGACATCATGTGTCAACAAGATGGATACCATCTCTTAAACTCTTGTTCAAACACGGGGGAACATTAAGTTGAAATGAAATCGCCATTTTATGATATTCAAAATGGACATCAAGTTTAGACCAAATGTTTTAACCAAATGCACATCAAGTTCAAAACATATTATTAATTTAAAATAGATTATGATTCCAACGTAAAGGAAATCGTGGAAACAATTTGAATATTATATTCACATAAAAAAGACATCTAACTCAATCATCGTATCATATTTTAAGATGAACATTATGTATAAACCAAACACACATTAAGTATAGCCCAAAAGGACATAACATATAACCCAAACGAACATCGAGCTTAAACAAGATATGCACCAATTCCAACAAAATGGACATCAATTTCAAATAAAATCAACATTCTTATTTTGTCAAATAGACATTCAAACAACTTGATATTATATGTACATTATTTCACAAAAACTTGAGAATACATCGTTATGTTCAAACCAACAAGATATCAAACTCAATCATCATATCATATTCAAGATGAACAGTACGTACGTATGGGCATGGTGCTCACACAAGATGGACATTAAGTGTACCCCAAAATGACATAAAGTTTAACCAAATAGACATGGTGGCCACACAAGATGGACTTCACGTTGTATCAAAATGGACATCACATCTTCACGGAAAGAACACCAAGCATTCACCAATAGGGCATTCCGCACTACCCAAATGGACATCAAGTCTTTACAAAGGGACCTCAATATGGAAGTAATACAGTGCACTCATGTGCGAGTCCAACAATAACCAATTCAAATCAAATGAACATGATATTCATCACTAAAAACTACACATGGTGTAAATCAATTACCCCCTAATTTCCAATAATCGATGTTCAATCATAATGCTAACCGTCTGCCGAAGGTGATCGGGACTACCTAAAGATCTCATAACACTCAACTCAAACTCCTCCTCCTCCTCCTCCTCATCATCATCATCATCATCATCACCATCATCATCATCAAGTTTTTGATCAATTTTACCCTTATTGACCGGTTTCTTCTTGCTCTTCTTCTTTTTTATGGTTTTCGCACTAACCATGAACACCTTCTACATCGAGATTCATGGTCCTCCTCTCCTGAATTGTTCGACGCTCAACCTTCTACTCATGACTGCTCGATTTTCGGCACAAGGTTCTGCAATCGTCAAACTCTAATCACTCACAAATGGTCTTTGGCTATGAAGGTATGATGAAGGAGATGAACAACGGAGAATTCCAAGCGAGGGGAGGAATTGAAGTCATTGGAGGAGCATGATTCAAAATTAATCAACCAATTTTTTTTGTTTTTTGGGAAACTGCTTCACGGCTGCTTCACAGTTCATCTATTCCCAATGCTACCATGACTTTTTCTTTTTATTTTCCACATAAAAAGTCACGTGAGGGATAGGCAATTAAAAGGGAAAATGTTGTTTTTTTTTTTGCCATTGATATATGATCCAAGGGTTATTAGACGTCATTCTCACATTCTCACCCAAACTCCCTTCTCACCCTATCTATTCTCATATTATATATATATATATATATATATATATATATATATATATATATATATGATAATTGGATTCTAATAATCCCTACTTTCACCAATTGGACAATGGTGGACCGTACTTTCACTTTGTATTCTAGTGGTCCAAAAAAAAAAAATTGGATTGTAGTGGTATCAAATCTACCTCTACATTCTTCTTATTTTTTTTTCATTCCTACACTATATTGTTTTTTTCGTTCCTGCCCTAGAAAGTTAATGAATTGGAGTTTCTAAAACATTTTTTAAATTATTTTTTTGAGACTCCGAATAATTATTATGATTTTTTAAAAATAATAAAAGTGGAAAAATCGTAAAAAATAGTAAAAAAATGAAAATATTTTTGGAGAAACGCTGTAAATTCATTAAAAATCATTGTAAAGTGATATACTAAGTTTTGAATCAAATGCAACACAAAATCTATGATTCATTCGAAAATATCCCACTACAATCCAATTTTATTTTTTTTTGGACCACCAGAATACAAAGTGAAAGTACGGTATACCATTGTCCAATTCGCCAAAGTAGGGATTATTAGAATCCAATTATATTATATATATAAATATATATACATATATATATATATATATATATATATATATATATATGTATATATATATATATATATATATATAGGAACATTGGATTATAATAATCCCAACTTTTACAAATTGGACAATAATAATTCATACTATTGATTTGTATCCTGGTGGTCCAAAAGAAAATAAAATTGTATTGTAGCGGGACGCAACCGAGTTAGAGGGTGGTGACTTCGTGGTTTTGCTGACGTGTACCGGCAAGAGTGTGTTTGACCAAAAAATTATTATTTTAATTGTATTTTAGTGGTCTCATTTAAATTGCTGTTGTATTCTGGTAGTCCCGTTGACATAATTATTGTATTTTGGTCGTCCCATTTCATAGCTAATTATATTCTGGTGGTCCAAATTCTTGGTAAAGCACACTCTCACCGATCCACGTCACCGAACCACCGAGTCACCACCCTCTAACTCGGTGGCATCCCACTACGATACAATTTTATTTTCTTTTGAACCACCAGAATACAAATCGATACTAGGGATTATTGTTGTCTAATTTGTAAAAGTTGGGATGATTATAATACAATTTTCCTATATATATATATATATATGTATATGTATATATATATATATATATATATATATATATATATATATATATATATATATATATATATATATATATATATATATATATATATATATATAACTGGGTACAAAGGGCAATGGTGGAATTTGTGTGATTTTATAAGGGTATTTTTGGAAAACATTAATTGGTTACTTTTACCTTTTTCCTTACATTAATTACATTCTTTTGTATATACTAATTGATGTGGCAAGTTACTACTAACTTTCTAACAATGAAAAATTACCACTACTTAAAAATATAATATTATAAACATACTGAAATGAAAATTTAAAGAAAAGTTATTTTATATATATTAATTTACAATGAGAGTTACTACAAGTTAACAACTAATAAATTGTAAAACCCCGAAAAATCCAACGATGTTGACCGTGACGTCGTTAATAAAATAGGTTTGACTTCGTTATTTACTGTTGTTCGTAATGTGTTTATTTATGCTAACGCTTGAGCTCGTAGGACCGTTGAGGGGCTAACAAGGGTAGAATAGTAATTTCCACTGGTTAATATTATTATGTGATTAATTGCGTGAATATTATTTGCTATGTGATTATATGATTATTAGTATTAATATTATTATTACTATTATTAGTAATTCTTTAAATCTGTTTTTAGCTTAATGGGTTGGGTTAGGAATAGGATTAGTTAATTGGGCCTAATTAAATGGGTAGTATATATACACCTCTCCTTCCCCTCTCAAACCCTAAACCCTAATTCCCTCTCTCAAACCCTAACCCACAACCCCTCTCTCTCTCCCTCTCACGTGGCAGCTCACCAGCCACTACATGGAAACCACCGCCGCAACCACCTTCTTCCGCCCTCCTCTTTCCTTCCTTCTTTTTCTTCTTCCTTGTCCCCTGCCTGCCGCCTTGACGACCACCACCGTCACCCCTTGGTGTCGCCTCCCGACCACCGCAGGCAACCACCGCGGGATCCCATCGTCGCCGGTAACCGCTATTCTTTTCTCCTTTTCTTCTTTCTTTTTCTCTCTCTTTCCTCCCTTGCGCTAACCGGTTGTTTCGCCGCCATCACCGCCGGCCACCGCGACCCTTGGCGTCGCCGTCGCTGCCCGACCACCAGACGACCTCTGCCCCGCCACCCTAACGTCGCCGGAGCCCTCCCCGGTCGAAGGAAAGCAGTCGACTACCACCATCCGTTGTTGCTGTTGTTCCGACCCCAACCACCGGCTGCCACTGCAACTTCCGACGCCGCCCCTGACCGTCCGACAACCACCGCCCGACGCCAACACCCTGCCGCCCGCCGCCCAGAACCACCGAGAAACACCCCTGCGTAAAACCCTAACCCTAACCCTAACCCTAACCTAATCTGTTCTAACTGATTCTTTTCCTTTTCTTTTTCTTTTATTTTTCTTGTTTTAATATTAAAAATCTGGTTATATATATATTTGTAATTTTTATTGTTATTAAATCTTTAATTTTTGTAATTAGGGGAAATTATTTGTAATTATTTTCTTGGTTGTAATTATGTGTAAATAATTATTTGTTATGTGTTTTTTGTTTACTTGTTATGTGTAATTTTATGTTATAAATTGTAATTAGATTTAGGTTGTAATAGTTGATTATTAGGTTTGAAAGTGATTCTTTAATATTCTTTATATTCTTTACATGAATCGTTTAGACCACAATATTATTGTATGTACGAATTTGGAAATTTATTACTTAGGTTAAATTCTTGAATGTTTAGTTGTTTAATCGTTAAGTCCTTTATTGTTTCTTAAAAATAAATCTTGTTAAGTTTGTTAAATGAATTAGGTTAGTTTCTTGTTATTAAAACTTTAAATTCTTGATTAGTAGTTATATGTTTATCGTACTTTATATGTTCTTTGTTTTCTTTAAAGGTTATTCATGTTAAGGTTGTTAGATAAATTAGGTGGTCTTAATAGAAGTGCGATTCTTGTTTAAGTAATTCTTGAATCTTGATGGAGTCTAGTAAAAGAATTAGTTGTTGGAATTAGTGATTGGTAGTTTTAATGTTTTCTAAGTTCTTTATGTTTCTTTTACATGTAACCTAAGTCTTTCTTGATTCTTGTTTAAAGAAATCGCATGTTTAACCACCTTTGTTTTACCTTGTGAAATTCTTGTTGTAATATTTTAATTAATTCATGTTTTAAAATCCTTAAAGCCTTGTTTACACGTTTTATGTTCAAAGTACTTTTATTTCAGCATTCGACTTGAGTTTTAAATAAAGTGTTACTAAGGTGTTCTCGTTTTAGTAAGTTTACTTCTACAAGTTTGATTGTTGAACCTAAGTTAGAGTTGGACCTTGTATCTTTGACCCTAAGTTACTGTTTTAAGCCCAAATTAGAACCCCAAGACCGATTAGTAAAAGTTAGAACCGAAATAACTAATTTATTAAAGAACCGGTAACGGGACAGTTTCGTTAGTGTCTAAAGATCGAATCACCACGGTTAGTGTAGTTGTCTTTTGATCAAATCCTTTGGACTGGAGGTTCCCTTAGATGTTAGGAACCATAGGATATTTACGGATTGAACGTTTGATTTGTATAGCCCGAGTTATAACCGTTTTACCAGAACCTGTCAGAACTGGACCAATGGGAAAGACGGGTGTTTTTGGAGTCCTTCGGGACTGTTTTGGGCTTAATCACCAACATAGAAGTTTTAGTAGACATCTCGAGGTTTCCGAAAAGTCCAGAACCAGCCCCGTAGGATGTCGGGAAGTCGAGTTGTGACTCGTTTTATGTGAACGTTATAATCTGTCCTCTGCTTGCTTCTTTTTATAATAATTGTTGAGTGAAAATAATATGTGATCTTGTTATGTGTTTTATTGGAGGTGTTAAGTGTAATTTCATAAATGATAGGAACCTAAGTGTTCCTAGGGGATGGGTTAGGTGGTTAATAGTTAATACTAACTTCGTTAGAACGCGTTTTGATTAGATAATTATTCTTATTCTAGGCCCGAGTTAGTGCGAGACGTTAGTGAGCTCAAGTGTGTTCTTCTTTTGCTGTGCTGTGAAGTATATCAGGTAATTGTCTATGCTCTAATCCCCACCGGGATGCTCTTTAAATGTGTTTGATGTTTTATAATCTATTTTGAGAATTGCATCCCGAAAGGGGACTTTTGTGGAAATACGACCATCTGTTTTGATAATCTTTTTGATTCGATTGTGATCTTGGTTTATTTGAGTTGAGAAATTGGATGGTCTTTTATTCAAAGTTTTGTTAATGGTTTTGATAACTTGGGATGGTTTGACTTGAGAGTCGTGAGTTGAGTTTGAATATTGTATAAATAATTCAAGTGGAAACGTTAAGCGGGTTTCGGGGGATAACCTGTTGTGCAGGTGTAACAACCTGCAGGGTTATGGACCAGGAGATCAGGGCTTCCTTCCCTGATATAGGATAGTATTTGATGCCTTTGGTAGGCGATATCATTGATGCCTTTGGTAGGCGATGTTCTTGATGCCTTTGGTAGGCGATGTTTTTATGCCTTTGGTAGGCGATGTTATTTATGCCTTTGGTAGGCGATGTTATTTATGCCTTTGGTAGGCGATGTTACTTTAAGGGATTTGGTATCCCGCCCGCACATTAAAATATGGATTGGATGGGTTGAGGAAAACAGTTATGGGTTAAAGGTTTGTAAAACGTTTGATTTGATCCCTCTCCCTAAAATGAATTGAAATGAACTTAAACTGTTTTAAACGTTAGGGGTAGACATTATTGAGATTTCCCACTCATTTTTTGAAATGTTTTGTTTTCAAGTGAAGATCTAAATGCTGGGGACGGGAATTAGAAGTGAGGACGACGAGTCTAGAAGTCCTTAAATCTTTTTATTTTGTTTTCGTTATGATGTCTTAAAGTTGGTTTTGAGTTGTTAGTAGTTACCGTTAGCAGACAGTTATGTTTTCCTTTCTCGCCTTGTGTTCCTTCGGGGATACGGCAGTGACGCCCAAAATGAATTTGAAAGTCTTCCGCTAAGTTTTGTCTGTTAATGTTAGTTTGACTTTGACTTTTCTATAATTGAATTTCCGGGGCGTTACAGAATGGTATCAGAGCTCTGGGTTGCGACCTAGTAGCTCCTCAGAGTCCTTTAGGATTAGATGGACCTTAGGAAGCTATGTTCGGAGCGATGAGGGTAGGATGGGAAAAAGGGATTCATGCTTTCTAAAGTTATGCGATTATGAATATAATGGTCTTGGTGTTGCTAATATGTTTTGATTATGTAGGATGGCACAACGCACACACTGTCACCAGCACCCCACACCGTGCTTCCACCGCTACACACCCGTTCCTCCTGGTGGGTACTTGGGGACTCACATGCTGAATTTCTATGATGAGATCGACCGATACACCAAGGATGTCCCGAACTCCTGCTTGCGTGGCAATGAGGAAGCTCAGGCCAACGCTTTTCTACTCACCTTACGAGACGATCCCTGGTGGGGCCATACTGTGCCGTCGTTGCTGCCACCCCTGCTTTCGGAGGAGAGGTACCCACACCCGTGCTGTTGGTGTCAGAGGTACCGGGTGGAGTCGGAGCATCGAATCCCGGGGGTCTTTTCTAAGATCACCCGGATTGGGATGCGCCGAGTAGAGAGGGTCCATGTGAACCCAGCCCCTGCACCAGCTGAGGATCATGAGGATGACCCTGAAGAAGATCCGGAGGAGGACCCCGCCGAGGATAGCGCCCAGGATCCCGAGCCCGAGGTAACCTCTAGGGTCACGGCATTGCACCCGAGCATGATATTCCACGAGGAGGAGGATGAGGTGGGCCAGGAAGCAGAGAAGACCCCGAGGAGGGCTCGGGGGATGAGACGAGTGATCCTGAGTGGACTCCAGTTTCAGCGAGGAAGAACCCTCGATGCAGGAGGATCATCTGAGTGGGATGGCTACGATGTGTTGAGTATTGGTGTATAGTTGTTATGTTGATATTTTTGTTAAACTGTGATATAATCTGAATATTGACTTGTTGTTTCTTTTGGGTAATTGTCCCGATGGGGAATATTGTACATAATTACATTGGTGTATAGAAATATTGTTTTGTGACCTTGCAAAATGTGATGAAAATTCATGAAATAAACTGTTGACATAAGAAATTACTTGGTGAAATAGAATTACGTTTTCGTATTTTTTAGCACCCTATGAGAAGACCGGACCAAGTAGCTACCTTTAGTATGATGTTGAGACTATGGATTGGAAAACCCCTTTAAGTAGACTAAACCGACCCTTTGAATCAGGATGTCGGACGTGAACGGTACTCAACCTAACCATGGTACTCGGGAGCGTACACGGTGATGTGACAGCGCCCTCAAGCCGCAATCGAATGGCGCTGGCTCATTTGATACCAGGGTCGAGTACAACAACACCGGGGAACGACCTTGCTAGCATGCTAATGATTGAGATGCTCGGCAAGCGAGGACCTGCGAGGAAAGTGGTGGATCGACAAGGAGGAGGGAGGGAAGATGACCCCTCCGCTCTTCTCCAAAGGTTCAACAGCTTCAACCCGCCCACTTACACAGGGGTAGCTGACCCCAAAGTCTTTGAAGATTGGGTTAGAAAGATTGAAAAGATTTTTGACACAACCCGCTGTCCCAAGGAGCTAAGGGTGGACTTTGCTGCGTACCATCTGAAAGAGGAGGCCGATCTATGGTGGGCCAGCGTGAAGGAGATCTGGTGAGCGGGTTTCGACTGGAACCATTTTAAGGTGGTGCTAAAGGATCGATTTTACCCAATTTCCCTCCAGAAGGCAAAAGAAAAAGAATTCATGAATCTGCGTCAAGGGGAAACTAGCGTGCTTGCCTACTCTGCAAAGTTCACTGAACTATCTCGTTTTGCATCTGCTTGGGTAGCCACTGAGCAGTTAAGGATGGACCGCTTCTGGGATGGATTGAATTGAAGGATTCAGGATCGCATGTCATTACGGGAGTTCACGTCTTACCAGAACATGCTGAACGTTGCCCTCACTGTAGAAAGGGTGATGCATGACATGGAACGACAGTTAGGCATACGGGGGCAAAAGAGGAAAGAACCACCCCGTTTTAACCCACCTCAACATTACCAGGAGAAGAGGTTCCGCCCTAACAACTGGCAGGGAAACCAGTCTTCGGGGCATAGGCCATCGAATATTCCAACCTGCAAGGTTTGTGGTCGACCAGGCCATTATCCACGGGATTGTAGAGCAAGGAACGTGCCAGGGGGATGTTTCAACTGCGGGAGTTTCCAACATCAGGTACGTCAGTGCCCTCAGCAGCCGACAGGGGGCCGAAGTGGAGGGAACAATGGAAGCAACGGAAATAATGGGAACAATGGGAATAACGGGAATTGGAGAGCCCCGCAGACAACATATCAAAACGGGGAGGCTATAATGGGAACCAAAGGCCACAACAGCAAAACCAAGGTGGATCTGGTGGAAATCAGAATAACCGAGGGAGGCCAGCAAACCCGCCTCGTCCACAATAACAACCGCAGCGCAACGCAGGAGGACGGGTATACGTAATGAGGAAAGAAGAGGCTGAGAATGAAGCAGATGTTGTCACGGGTACCTTCTCTCTCCACCTCTACACTATATCTGTTTTGTTTGATTCTGGTGCCAGTCATTCTTTTGTTGGACGAGCTATAGTAGAGAAGGCTAAGATGAAACCCTCGGAAAATAGTAAGCCTATGTCTGTAGCCCTACCTACCAGGGATACCATTAGTTGTGGAGAGTTATATGGTGGATGTCCTATAGTGATAGCAGGACAGGAGTTTGAGGCCGACCTTTATATGTTTGACCTAATGGAGTTCGGCGTTATTTTGGGGATGGACTGGTTAGCAAAATATAGAGCTCAGATAGATTGTTATAAGCAAAAGGTGACCCTAATGGGACCGAACGAAAAGAAAGTAGTACATTGGAGTGATAGGCATCTTCAGAGTGTGCGGATCATCTCTGCCCTCAAGGCCCAGAGGTTGTTGGGTCAAGGTTGTGAAGGATATCTATGCAACGTAATCGACACCAAGGTGGAGGAGCTTACGATTGAGAATATCCCGGTAGTGCAGGAGTATTCTGATGTATTTCCCGAGGAGATCCCGGGTCTGCCTCCAATCAGGCAGGTAGATTTCTGCATCGATTTGGAGCAGGGCACTGTTTCAAAAGCCCCATATCGCATGGCGCCCGCAGAGCTTAGGAGTTAAAGACTAATTTGGGACGGTATTAGAAAGGGGTATATCCGACCCAGCACGTCACCATGGGGAGCACCTGTGCTGTTCGTGAAGAAGAAAGATGGTAGCATGAGGTTGTGCATCGATTACCGAGAGTTGAACAAGATTACCATCAAGAATCGTTATCCTCTACCTCGTATTGATGATCTTTTCGACCAGTTGCGAGGAGCAACAACGTTTTCTAAGATAGACACGAGAGGAGTTATCATCAGTTGAGAATTCGCGAAGAAGATATCTCTAAAACCGCATTCCGAACTCGGTATGGTCATTATGAGTTCGTGGTAATGCCTTTTGGGCTTACAAATGCCCTAGCCGCTTTCATGGATTTGATGAACAGAGTGTTCGAGCCGTTCCTGGATAAGTTTGTAGTGGTATTCATCGACGACATATTGGTATACTCAGGGACACGGGAGGAGCATGCGAATCATCTGAGAGAAGTCTTGTGACTCTAAGGAGCAACAAGCTTTACGAAGCTTAAGAAGTGTGAGTTTTGGTTGGAACAAGTAGCGTTCTTAGGACATGTGGTGTCTAAGGAAGGAGTGGCAGTAGACCCTCAAAAGGTGGAGGCCATCACCAAGTGGCCGACACCGAAGAATGCCACGGAGATTAGGAGTTTTCTGGGTTTGGCAGGGTATTATAGGAAGTTCGTGCAAGATTTCTCAAAAATCGCCACCCCGTTGACCAATTTGACTCGGAAGTCAATAAAGTTCGCATGGTCGGAAAAATGTGAGCAAGCATTCCAGGAATTGAAGAAGAGGCTTACCTCGGCCCCTATTCTTGCCTTACCTCAAGGGAACGAAGGTTTTGTTATCTACAGTGACGCATCGCATGGTGGATTGGGTTGTGTGCTCATGCAGGAAGGGAAGGTGATTGCATATGCATCCAGGCAACTGAAGACGCATGAGAAGAATTACCCCACTCATGACACAGGTTGGCGTGATGGTTTTTGCGCTTAAGATTTGGAGGCATTATCTTTATGGAGTACACTGCGAGATATTCACAGACCATCAGAGTTTGAAGTACCTTTTCACGTAAAAGGAGCTGAACCTCAGGCAGACAAGATGGTTAGAGTTTCTGAAGGATTACGATGTGAATTTCCAATATCATCCCGGAAAGGCAAATGTAGTGGCTGATGCCCTGAGTAGAAGACCGTATCCTGCTATAAACCACTTGATGATGATACCGCACGAGTTGTGCGAGGAGTTTAGGAGATTGGAGATTAATGTGGTAACATCTGGGAAGAAAGCTGTATTGAATGCCATGGAATTACAACCTACTCTAATGGAGGAGATCAAGAGAACTCAAGAACTGGACTTACAGCTTGTCAAGATACGGGGAGAAGTGTTGCAAGGGAAAGCCCCTGGCTTTGTGATCCACGAAGATGGTACATTACGGTTACATAACCGCGTCTGTGTACCCAACATGGAGGAGTTGAAGAGGAGGATCTTAGAAGAGGGGCACAGTACGCCATATTCCGTACACTCGGGAGGAAATAAGCTTTACAAGGACCTGAAACAGATGTTCTGGTGGAGTAATATGAAACAAGAAGTGGCAGACTTTGTGGCAAGGTGCCTTACATGCCAGCGAGTCAAGGCAGAGCATCAACGACCAGCCGGACTTCTGCAACCTTTAGACGTCCCTGAGTGGAAATGGGATTCGATATCAATGGATTTTGTGATAGGACTACCAAGGACCAGGCGGAAACACAATGCAATATGGGTGATTGTAGATCGTTTGACCAAGTCAGCTCATTTCCTAGCCATCGCCAACAATTGGTCCCTAGATCAGCTAGCTCAAGCCTATGTAAGGGAGATTGTAAGGTTACACGGAGTACCCAGTTCTATAGTCTCAGACAGAGATACCAGATTCCAGTCTGGTTTTTGGAAAAAGTTACAAGAGGCGTTTGGCACAAAGCTCAAGTTCAGCACCGCATTTCACCCAGCTACAGATGGGCAGACAGAGAGGACCATCCAAACCCTCGAAGATATGCTGCGAGCATGCGCTTTAGATTTCAAAGACTCGTGGGATGACGAGTTGACTCTCATTGAGTTCTCATACAACAACAGCTACCATGCTAGCATAGGGATGTCACCCTTCGAAGCTTTGTATGGAAGGAGATGTAGAACTCCCCTATGTTGGCAGGACATCGATGAAGCTCTAACGATCGGACCGGACCTAATACAGGCCACTACTCAGAAGGTTCGAATCATTCAAGACAAGATGAAGGCAGCACAAAGTCGACAAAAGAGTTATGCTGACAGAAGGAGAAGACCTTTGGAGTTCGAAGTAGGAGAATATGTGTTTTTACGGGTTTCACCCACGAAGGGAGTTATGAGATTCGGCCAGTCGGGGAAGTTGACACCAAGGTTTATCGGGCCATACCCAATTTTGGAACGCATCGGAGAAGTCGCCTACAAGTTACAGCTGCCGGGAGAACTCCCCAGAGTGCACAATGTCTTCCATGTGTCACAACTCAGGAAATATGTTCCGGACCCGACCCATGTGATTGATCCCGAGCCGCTTCAGCTGCAAGAAGATCTGAGCTATGAAGAGCAGCCGCTAGAAATATTGGACCGTAGAGAAAAGCAGCTTAGGAGGAAAGTAGTTCCCTTGGTAAAAGTACGATGGGCGAATCATACCACAACGGAAGCAACCTGGGAAACAGAAGACGAAATGAGGAAGAAGTACCCTCACTTGTTCCAAGCCTAAGGCGCGTCAAGTTTCGGGGACGAAACTTCTTTTAAGAAGGTAATGATGTAAAACCTCGAGTTTTAGGAGGAATGAAACCGTTAGTTTTCCTTACCGGACCGTTAGGGTTAAGTTTAAGTTTCGAGGACGAAACTTCTTTTAAGAAGGTAATGATGTAAAACCCCGAAAAATCCAACGATGTTGACCGTGACGTCGTTAATAAAATAGGTTTGACTTCGTTATTTACTGTTGTTCGTAATGTGTTTATTTATGCTAACGCTTGAGCTCGTAGGACCGTTGAGGGGCTAACAAGGGTAGAATAGTAATTTCCACTGGTTAATATTATTATGTGATTAATTACGTGAATATTATTTGCTATGTGATTATATGATTATTAGTATTAATATTATTATTACTATTATTAGTAATTCTTTAAATCTGTTTTTAGCTTAATGGGTTGGGTTAGGAATAGGATTAGTTAATTGGGCCTAATTAAATGGGTAGTATATATACACCTCTCCTTCCCCTCTCAAACCCTAAACCCTAATTCCCTCTCTCAAACCCTAACCCACAACCCCTCTCTCTCTCCCTCTCTCGGCCAGCAGCCAGCCGCCAACCCCAGCGCCACCGCAGCTCGCCGGAAACCACCGCCGCAACCACCTTCTTCCGCCCTCCTCTTTCCTTCCTTCTTTTTCTTCTTCCTTGTCCCCTGCCTCTGCTTCGCACCAGACGACCACCACCGTCACCCCCACCAGCGTCGCCTCCCGACCACCGCAGGCAACCACCACGGGATCCCATCATCGCCGGTAACCGCTATTCTTTTCTCCTTTTCTTCTTTCTTTTTCTCTCTCTTTCCTCCCTTGCGCTAACCGGTTGTTTCGCCGCCATCACCGCCGGCCACCGCGACCCTTGGCGTCGCCGTCGCTGCCCGACCACCAGACGACCTCTGCCCCGCCACCCTAACGTCGCCGGAGCCCTCCCCGGTCGAAGGAAAGCAGTCAACTACCACCATCCGTTGTTGCTGCTTTTCCGACCCCAACCACCGGCTGCCACTGCAACTTCCGACGCCGCCCCTGACCGTCCGACAACCACCGCCCGACGCCAACACCCTGCCGCCCGCCGCCCAGAACCACCGAGAAACACCCCTGCGTAAAACCCTAACCCTAACCCTAACCCTAACCTAATCTGTTCTAACTGATTCTTTTCCTTTTCTTTTTCTTTTATTTTTCTTGTTTTAATATTAAAAATCTGGTTATATATATATTTGTAATTTTTATTGTTATTAAATCTTTAATTTTTGTAATTAGGGGAAATTATTTGTAATTATTTTCTTGGTTGTAATTATGTGTAAATAATTATTTGTTATGTGTTTTTTGTTTACTTGTTATGTGTAATTTTATGTTATAAATTGTAATTAGATTTAGGTTGTAATAGTTGATTATTAGGTTTGAAAGTGATTCTTTAATATTCTTTATATTCTTTACATGAATCGTTTAGACCACAATATTATTGTATGTACGAATTTGGAAATTTATTACTTAGGTTAAATTCTTGAATGTTTAGTTGTTTAATCGTTAAGTCCTTTATTGTTTCTTAAAAATAAATCTTGTTAAGTTTGTTAAATGAATTAGGTTAGTTTCTTGTTATTAAAACTTTAAATTCTTGATTAGTAGTTATATGTTTATCGTACTTTATATGTTCTTTGTTTTCTTTAAAGGTTATTCATGTTAAGGTTGTTAGATAAATTAGGTGGTCTTAATAGAAGTGCGATTCTTGTTTAAGTAATTCTTGAATCTTGATGGAGTCTAGTAAAAAGAATTAGTTGTTGGAATTAGTGATTGGTAGTTTTAATGTTTTCTAAGTTCTTTATGTTTCTTTTACATGTAACCTAAGTCTTTCTTGATTCTTGTTTAAAGAAATCGCATGTTTAACCACCTTTGTTTTACCTTGTGAAATTCTTGTTGTAATATTTTAATTAATTCATGTTTTAAAATCCTTAAAGCCTTGTTTACACGTTTTATGTTCAAAGTAATTTTATTTCACTGTACGACTTGAGTTTTAAATAAAGTGTTACTAAGGTGTTCTCGTTTTAGTAAGTTTACTTCTACAAGTTTGATTGTTGAACCTAAGTTAGAGTTGGACCTTGTATCTTTGACCCTAAGTTACTGTTTTAAGCCCAAATTAGAACCCCAAGACCGATTAGTAAAAGTTAGAACCGAAATAACTAATTTATTAAAGAACCGGTAACGGGACAGTTTCGTTAGTGTCTAAAGATCGAGTCACCACGGTTAGTGTAGTTGTCTTTTGATCAAATCCTTTGGACTGGAGGTTCCCTTAGATGTTAGGAACCATAGGATATTTACGGATTGAACGTTTGATTTGTATAGCCCGAGTTATAACCGTTTTACCAGAACCTGTCAGAACTGGACCAATGGGAAAGACGGGTGTTTTTGGAGTCCTTCGGGACTGTTTTGGGCTTAATCACCAACATAGAAGTTTTAGTAGACATCTCGAGGTTTCCGAAAAGTCCAGAACCAGCCCCGTAGGATGTCGGGAAGTCGAGTTGTGACTCGTTTTATGTGAACGTTATAATCTGTCCTCTACTTGCTTCTTTTTATAATAATTGTTGAGTGAAAATAATATGTGATCTTGTTATGTGTTTTATTGGAGGTGTTAAGTGTAATTTCATAAATGATAGGAACCTAAGTGTTCCTAGGGTATGGGTTAGGTAGTTAATAGTTAATACTAACTTCGTTAGAACGCGTTTTGATTAGATAATTATTCTTATTCTAGGCCCGAGTTAGTGCGAGACGTTAGTGAGCTCAAGTGTGTTCTTCTTTTGCTGTGCTGTGAAGTATATCAGGTAATTGTCTATGCTCTAATCCCCACCGGGATGCTCTTTAAATGTGTTTGATGTTTTATAATCTATTTTGAGAATTGCATCCCGAAAGGGGACTTTTGTGGAAATACGACCATCTGTTTTGATAATCTTTTGATTCGATTGTGATCTTGGTTTATTTGAGTTGAGAAATTGGATGGTCTTTTATTCGAAGTTTTGTTAATGGTTTTGATAACTTGGGATGGTTTGACTTGAGAGTCGTGAGTTGAGTTTGAATATTGTATAAATAATTCAAGTGGAAACGTTAAGCGGGTTTCGGGGGATAACCTGTTGTGCAGGTGTAACAACCTGCAGGGTTATGGACCAGGAGATCAGGGCTTCCTTCCCTGATATAGGATAGTATTTGATGCCTTTGGTAGGCGATATCATTGATGCCTTTGGTAGGCGATGTTCTTGATGCCTTTGGTAGGCGATGTTTTTATGCCTTTGGTAGGCGATGTTATTTATGCCTTTGGTAGGCGATGTTATTTATGCCTTTGGTAGGCGATGTTACTTTAAGGGATTTGGTATCCCGCCCGCACATTAAAATATGGATTGGATGGGTTGAGGAAAACAGTTAAGGGTTAAAGGTTTGTAAAACGTTTGATTTGATCCCTCTCCCTAAAATGAATTGAAATGAACTTAAACTGTTTTAAACGTTAGGGGTAGACATTATTGAGATTTCCCACTCATTTTTGAAATGTTTTGTTTTCAGGTGAAGATCTAAATGCTGGGGACGGGAATTAGAAGTGAGGACGACGAGTCTAGAAGTCCTTAAATCTTTTTATTTTGTTTTCGTTATGATGTCTTAAAGTTGGTTTTGAGTTGTTAGTAGTTACCGTTAGCGGTGATTATGTTTTCCTTTCTCGCCTTGTGTTCCTTCGGGGATACGGCAGTGACGCCCAAACTGAATTTGAAAGTCTTCCGCTAAGTTTTGTCTGTTAACGTTAGTTTGACTTTGACTTTTCTATAATTGAATTTCCGGGGCGTTACATAAATAATATTACCTAACTTTTATAAAAATATCATAATATTAAAAAAAACTACTTCCATATAAAATAGAGTATATTTATAAGAGAATATTTATTAAAGTAATCTTCTTTTTAACAAAAATGGAAATTGTATAAAATGAAATATATAGCAGTAAAATGATAAATTAATATAGATAAGGTGTTGATTGACCTTTATTTAATAAAAAATGTGTTAATATCAAAAATATGTTAATATAAAAGGACCACTTATGCTATTTAAAAAAATATTTAGAGTTTGCACAGAGTAATAGGAGAGAAAATTAATTTCATATGTTAGGGTGATAATATGTGGCTTTTAAAGTGATATTATCTTTGAAAAGACATTATATTAAATTCATTTACATTTTTTTGGAGGGAGATATAGCATTTGACTCATGTTTGTAGCAACGTTTGCCATGCATTGGCTTTCAATCAACTTTGACTTTCATAAAATGTCTTTCAAATTTTTGTTTAAGATACAACATATAACCTAACTTCTGTTCTAAACAAATTATTGTTTTTTTTGTTCTCCTTTTCAATTACAAAAATATTAATATCAAGTTTAAATTTTATAAAATAATTATTAATTATTAATAGTAAATGTTGTAAGTTACAAAATAAGTTAATATATTTTAAGTTACAAATAGAGTTAATGTATTCAAATTAAATTTTGTAACCTATGGATATTATGTCTTCATGGATGTCCATTGATATCTCTAACGATTTGTGTATAAATCCCCTAAAAAAATGGTGTATAAATGGTTGGATCAATTGTTTGTGACAACCTACTCATTTAGCATAAAAATATATTCTTTGTCCTTTCAATACAATTATCATATCGAATCTAAGGTTTTTTTTTTTCAAACTTGAGTATTAGTTTTGCTGTTGTTAGATTAATAAGATTGATAATTATACATTTCATTTTACTATTTTGCAGTAATTGTCACAATGTATGAAGAAGGCAAATCTATTTTGAAGGTTGAAAAGTGTTTGGCTCATGAGCTTCTACTTTCAATTTGGGTGTCTTCACTTGCTTTAAAGAGTGAGTTTGTATTTTCATTTCGATCATTTTAAGATTTATCAACTTTGTTCCACTAACTATTATGTAGATTTGTTTTATATCATGAAGTTATGTATTACTTCGAACTAAAAAAAAAGTTATGTTTTAATTGCCACTACATATGTAAATATGTTAAAATTTTGTTTGTGTTTTCACTTAAACTACATGCATTGTTGTTTAGATGCTTAGATTATTGCGTTTTTACATTTAGTTAATGTAATGAAACTGCATGTTAACATTGATTGAAAAGAATTGATACATATGAAATATTATGAACTGAATTTTAGGTGTCATATATTAATAATTGATTGACACGTTAGAATTTGTCACATTTTCAGTTTTACAAAATCATATGCATATATATTGTCATAGTAATATAATATAGCTATTAATTTATGTATGTATTTAAATGTCAATTAAAGATTGAACATAATGGTCAATTTTATTGAGAAGCAAAATGATAAGTAACATTGTAACGTTTGGTTCTAATGGATTTTAATTTATTTGTCTTAACAAATTCAAAATAACATTGTAATATATTTATATTTTTATTTTAGTTACAATTTATATATGTAAGATAGTCAAACTTACTTTATTAACGATCACAATTAATATGTTTGAGTTGATGATTAAAATGCTTGGTACAATTTTCTAACAATAGAATCACAATAATTGACATCCTTTCATATATTAACTCAATTTTATATTTCTTCGCTTTCGTCTATGTGGGATATGTTGGTAAAGTAATATCTAATATAGCTCCTACATTTCATCTATTAAATAGCCTATCATTTTTTTAGTTAAATTTTAAAGTTATAACCAATTATTGTTATATATATTCCCTAGATTTCATCTATTAAATAGCATATCATTTTTTTTTATTAAATTTTAAAATTATAACCCATGAATTATTTTCTATTTATACATTATCTATTTAATTATTTAGTTTTGTGTAGACAATTGTTCATTAAGCAGTTTAAGTTGTTATTTTTGTTACTCAATAATTTTCCTAAAATTTCTATCTTTTTTCCTATCTACCAATGATTACTTGGTCTACTTAAAGTAATTTCTAAACTTTTTTCAAACAAAATTTTTCTAAACTATTAATTTAATTGTTGGCTAATAAGACTATCAAAGAGTTTTTAAATAAAAAAAATCAAAGAGTTCAATGTCATAAGTTTTTTTTTTTTTTTTGAGGTACAATGTCATAAGTTGTCATTAACGTACTGTATATTCTACTTCAATTCATATATATGGATTATGAACAATTTATATGAATAATCATACCATCAATCTATGAATTGTTAATGTTTACTTCATTTATTTTTTAAAAAAAAAGAGAGGAACTATTGCTTTAGAATTTTTAAATAACGTAATTCCTAACTTCTTAGCTAATGAGGCTAATAAAACTGCATTAATTTGTAATAACATAAGTATACATTCATTTTAGAGGGATTTATGTATTAAAATTAAAGAACAATTGTAAAATTAGTTATGAGTTTAAATGAAGTTGACAAAAATATTCAAATTTCCATTAAATAAAGAAAGAACATATTTTTAAAAACGTACAAGCTATAACAAATTTATCATACAAATAATTTTAACAAAAAAAAAGATGGATCTAATAGTGTCCCGTGCAACGTACGGGTCAGAAGACTAGTATATATATATAACTGGGTACAAAGGACGAGGATCGAAATTTGCATAATTTTAAGAGGGTATTCTAGGTATTTTAGATTTACTCAAAAAAATATTTTTTTCCCTTAAGAAAGCCCTATCCAAATAATATAGTAACGTGTGAGCTATAATGGTCTATTAAATTGTGATTACTATTAAATAATACCCGCTTGCTTTTCGTCGCCCCCCTTTTTACTATTGTCGCCCACCTTTCGCATAATATTTCCAACCCACGCCCTTGAACCTCATAACTTCACTCTCCACTATCTCTCTAGTTTATCTCTCTAAAAAACGCTCTCAACCATCAACCACCACAAACCACCTCATACCGGGATTTAATCGACGAATTTGAGGTATGTTTCGAATTTGTAATTTGAATTTATGGTTTTATATTTTGTAAATTTAAATTTCGGCCGAAAAAACGAAAAAAAATAAAAAAAGCCATCGATAATTGCCGCGTAACGACGCAAGTCGCCGCCGTGCGGCGCGCTTAGATCCGCACGCGCGGCCATGCCGGGATCTGGGTGCCGCAACGACGACTTGCCATGCGCGCAAATGGCCCGCATTTTTTTTTTTTTTTTCGTTTTTTTGTTTTAATATTAATAAAATTAATATTAATTGTTATTATTTTTATATTTATTAATATTGTTATTGTTATGTTTATTAATATTTTTATTGTTATTGTTATTTTTATTAATATTATTATTGATAATAATTGTTATTAATATTATTATTGTTAATAATTGTTATTAGATTATTGTTAAATAATAAATAAAAATTAAATATTATTTTTATTAAAGTTAATATTGTTATTATTAAATATGATAATTATTAATATTGTTATTATGAATATTATAGTTAATTATGTGTTAATTTGATAATTATTAGTGATTAATTGTATTAATATTATTAATATTGTGTTATGAAAATTAATATTGTTAATATTAATATTAATGTTAAGCATGTATTAATATGACAATTAGTAGTGATTAATATCAGTGATATTGATTCGTTGTTAATATTTGATGCGTTAATATTATTTAGTGATTAAGCATGTGTTAATGTTAGTGATTAATTGTCTTAGAAAAAAATCGTAATTGTGATGTAGGGCTAAGTTTACGGGTTAGTGTATATTCCGAATAGTTTATATGTAGTTGTGTTAGAAGGATGTTGAGTTTGGATGATTTTGGTTGTTATTTGTAAGTAAGTTGGCGTATATAGTTGGTATGGGTAATTTATTCATAATCCAACTTAATTGTCAATTTATGTACTCATAACTCCAAATGATGACATAATAGTTATGTCACATCCATTTAATAACTTAGGTACTCAACAACCAGTTGATACGTAAGTGGATAGGTTATTTTGTGATGGTAGGTTAGGATAATAATTATGTTAATGTATAGTTATAGTATGTTAGTTGTATACGTCAAAGAAAGAGGTTGAGTTTTGGGTCATATTAGTGTCCAAGGAGAGTGTGTGTTGTAACCTGATAATGTATGGTTGAGAAGGTTAATCAATGCCCCGCATCAACTCTTGTTTATTTGTTTGGTTCCCAAAAAGTAGCCCCACATCGTGATGAAATTGGCGAGTGCGCAGTGCTCTGGGAGTTAGAAGCGTCTCAGATTCGGTACAATGCAATGTTTCTATTGTGCTTGATACGATGAGATGGTCGATTTGCACGGGCGTTGGTGCCATCAGATGCATATTGAAGTCCCCCAGGCGGAAGATGATGATGAGGAGGAGTAGATTGTGTTGTTTAATTTCATTGTTTTTATTGTACCCTAAACTAAGTGTTAATTTGTGTTGAACTAATTAACTGATTCTGCGTTTAGTTTTTTAATTTGTGTTTTTATTGTGTTTTTATTGTACCCTAAACTAAGCGACAATTTATATTATGTTTGCCGATAACGTTTCAATTAAATGCATCATTTTCAATATAAATATAATTAGCAATTCATATATATACAACGGTACAACTACAACAATCATTGGCGTTGAGCGGCCCTAATAGCCTGCCATCTATCAATACGAGCCTGGAAAGGCTCATCCCAACCTTGAACAGTTATGTCTCTAGCTGTTCGCCATCCAATATGAATCGGCGGTAGAGGGCAGTCATCCCGTAAATGGATAAGCATGAAGTGGTTATTGTATCGCACAATTCCCTGAACTTTCGCAGGTGCCGTAAGTCTAGGCCCTCCTCTTATGGGTAATATTGATATGCATAGTTCAGCTGTCTGCGATCGTGGACCAGGAGGTGTTGACAAGAAGATCCACATCATATTCATCGCTGTCGCAGCTGGAAATAAGTCATTTGGAGCCGACATCCAATGTTCGTACGGGGCTGGCCCAGCCAAGTGGCCGTGAATCCTTGCGTGTGTCTCAAGGAACATCTCCTTGCTGTTAGAAAACGCAGTAACATATGCATTTTCACTCGCCCGCAACTCAGTGCTCATTGAGAACCTAGCGATTGACCACTTTTCCTGATCCCCGTAACCTGCCTCGGCCACGCATCTGAACCCACAGTTGCCATCAGCTACCACATCCGTCCATCCAATGACGTATGGCAGAATGAAATGTGGCAAAGCGTCCTTGAACGGGAACGGATCTTGACGCATCCGGTTGATACCTGCGAATCATATTAACTTAAGTTATAAGCAACAATATATAGTCATTATTAAAACCAAACAAGTGCTATAAATATACGCAAACCTGTTGACCCCATCCCAACTGATGAAGAATCGTTCCCTTTTTCCTCGATTTAATTCGTCGTTGTCTTGCTACCCCGTCCCAATGATCGTCCGTACTCAAACGCACTGGGATTGCGTCGCGTTGATTTTGAAGTCTTCGGTCTGCCGGGCCGTGGGGGGCTTGTCTGCGGATCAGGAATATACTCACTGTCGGGATTCAACTTTCCATTGAGGACACTGTTTACGTGTCGCATAACCGCCGGGTCACTCTCCGAACTGGTTAGCTAGTTCCTCAAATTGTTCTAAGTCCGCACTGTGGAATATCATTTGAGCATGCGTTTCACCATCGCCAATCACCGTGATTGTCTCCAAAACATATTTATCCGTGTCAGCGGAATTGGCTCTCCAGATGCGTAAACTTCCATCATAGAACACGCGCACGGGAGGAGGTGGGTTCTCGACACCAGGTGATCGCATAAGTAGCATTCATTTTCATACCTCGTCGCCAGCATCTTATTGAGCTCATACGACATAAGGTCCAATGCGTGATGAGATACTCTTCCGAGCAAATTCTTAAAGAAATGAGATCGACCTAGTTGCCTGTGCGTGCTCCTTGATAGTTCAAGCTCCCTCTTAATCTCCGTATGTTGATTCTCCAAGTGAAAGTGAATCTTCGCAAACACACGATCGAAGGTGCCTCGAATCGCCGATATAATACTTTAGTGATGAATGCTGGCTCTCAACTCTTGAAGTGGCTGTGTTCCCCATATGAGGCACATTATCGGTCCAAGCACAAACAAATTTTTCTTTATGACTCAGCCACGTCCCCGTAAGATAATCAACTATCGGTTTGTTTTGCCCGATCCACGCGTTAACAACCTCTTTCCACTTGACCTTGAAATCTCCAACAGTCTTCGAATGTACAATGCCGTTCCAGAAATGATGCAAATGAAGCCCGAGTCCGAGCTTCTTGCCCCCAGTAAGGACGTTCACTTTGTTCTCCACATCATTCGCAATATGCCACACGCACAAAAGTTGATGCACATTTGGGTAAACCCTGGCAACAGCCCCCAACAAAGCATCCTGCTTGTCCGTCACAAACACGGATGGAATTACATCGGTACCCAACAATTCATACACTCTCCACAATAGCCACTCATAAGATTCCATCTTCTCGTCCCGCATGAACGAGTAAGCAATCTGGAAGTTGCGGTTTGTCGGTGTCATGCCTACGAGCTCACATAAAGGCCACTTTGCCTTGTTAGTCTTGTACGTTGTATCAATGAGAATGACATTTGGGCACGTACGTAGCAACTTCAACGAGTAAGGATGACATAAAAAAACCTAACGAAGCTCGCCATCGTCATCATAATCGACAAAAGAGACGCACTACGAGTTTCGCCATGCGCAAGCATTGTCCCGCAGCCGTCCTACCATCCAATTCCTCAGTGCGCATCTTTGCCCGCTCGTTGTATACTTGCTTCACGTTTATCGTAGAGGCAGGGAACCTAATCTTCAACGACGTTTGTATCGTCGCCGGTGTGCACCCCGTGTTGGTCATATCCCGGACATGTTATTTCATTTCAGAGGTTAATGGATGTCCGTGACGATGCCCTTCCTCGTACACGATGAAGGCATGATTGTGCTTCCCCCGGTCACCGTCGCACACTCTAACTCGCCATTCCGCTTGCGAGTCCACGCAACAATGGCGAATTTACATTGGCACGCCTTCGTTGACGTACTCCGACGAGCCGCATCATCTAGATCGTTCAATTTGCCACGATACTTTCCGTACCTCCAACACTTCAAATAACACCTTAACGGACTATCGGCATCTTTTCTCTTGTACGAAGCCCGTACAAACCTAAAACCGATTGCCGCAGCTACTCCATTGGCCCATTCTTGCAATGCTTCAATACTCTCGAACACATTTTGCGTTACAAAATGTGAGGAGTAATCAACGCCGTCCCCGCCAAAGTCCTCCAAAAAAACCTTCAAACAATAAAAACAATTATTATTAATATACTAATAATAACTGGGATACTAATTCGTAATAATAATGTTAGTAGCTTCAACATTAATAAATAACATACAATTCTAATATTAATTATCATAATAATAATATTATAAAAAAATAAAAAATTGTAACATAATTAACATAATAATAACAATTAACAACATTATTTACCATAATGATATTATTTTAAATAAATAAATAATACTTTTAACAACATTTACTAATATTGTTAATAATATCAACAACACTTATAAACAACTTGTATTAATAATATTAATTAACATAATTTAAACATAATTAACATAATAATTATAATTAATAACATTAATTATATTAATAAAAATTTTATTTAAATAACAATATTAACAATAATAATTAGCATAATATAATAATAATAACAATACTTCTAAACAACTTATTTATAATAATATGTTTTAACAAAATTTACATAACAATTATAATTAACGACATTTATTACCTTAATAATATTAACATAAATAAATAAATAATATTTTTTATGTAAACAATAATATTAACATTTTATAAAAATTTTAAAAAAAAATTAAGACGAAAAATTTTTCCGGAAAAATTGAAATTGCGGCATGAGATCCGTGAGCGCGGCTCTGCCGTGCGGATCGTCTTGGCGGCAACGCATGTCGCGGCACGTTCGCGACGGCAGAGCCGCGGCTCGGCCGGGATCTAGGCGCAGCAGCCCCAATTTTTCCGGAAAAATTTTTCGTCTTAATTTTTTATTAGAATTAAAATTTACAAACTAACCTCTTGTTCTTCACTTGAATTACCACCTTCTATTGACATTTTAGGTTAAATTTCAAAAACAAATCAAAATTTTAGAGCGAGAATTTGAGAGGAGAGTGAGAGGAGAGTGAGAGGATGTGAGTTAGAGAGAAGGTGGTTGAAATATATTAAGGGCAAAAACGTCTTTTGGGGGGGCGACATTAGTAAAAAGGGGGGCGGCGTAAAGCAATACCCTAATAATATTCTAGGCCTGTTTGGTGAGCAAAACAGGAATGAAATTGAGTAGGAATGGGTTCTAGTTCCTGTTTTTTCTGTTTGGAGAGCAGTTTCTGGAATGGAAATGCAATCCCTAGGGATTTGCTATCCCTCCCAAATAGGGGGATTAGAAACCTCCCAAATGTGAGGGGAATAGGCTATCCCTTTTCTTTCACAACAACAACAACAACAACAATAATAATAATAATAATAATAATAATAATAATAATAATAGTAATAATAATAATAATAATTATAATTATAATTATTAATAATTAATAATAATTATAATAATTATGATTATAATTATTAATAAATATTTTTATTAATTATTAATTAATAATAAAAATAAAAATAAAAATTATAATTAATTTGTAATAATAATAATTAAATTTATTAATAATTAATAATAATTATTATAATTATTATTATAATAAATAATAATAATCATAATAATAATAATTATAATAATAATAATTAATAATAATTATTATTATTATTAATTAATAATAATTATAATAATAATATAATAACAATAATGATAATCATAATAATAATTAAAATTATAATTATAATTATTAATAATAATTATAATAATAATTATTATAAATGTAAATACTAATAATTATTACTAATAATGAATTATTAAATGTTTTTAATTAATATTAATTTATAATAATTAGTAATTTAGTAATATGAAAATTAGTAATTAATAGTTAATAATTAATAATAAACATATATATATTAATAATTAATAAGTAATTATTATAATTAGTTAATAATAATTGAAATTACTAATAATTAATAAATAATTATAATTATTATTAATTAATAATTAATATAATAAAATTACTAATTGACACAAATGTCAACAATTAAAAATTAATTAATTATTATTATAGTTAATTATTTTCCATTGATAATAATTATTAATTAATAAAAAATAATAATTTATAATTTATAGTAATAATATTATTAATTAATATATAATAATAACTAATTAATAATTGATAATTATTAAAATTTTATTATTGTCATAATGATAATAATAATAATAATAATAAATAATAATAATAATAATTATTATTATTATTATTATTATTATTATAACAAATACTGTGACTATAGTTTTAATTCCATTCCACTGCTCACCAAACACTTTCATTTCAGGGTTCTAATTCCATACCCAACCCCCTAGGATTCTAATTCCATACCCAACCCATTCCACTTTTCTCTCCAAACAAGCCCTAAATTGCGTCAGTTACTTTTAACTGTTGGTAATTGACAAAAAAAAATTGATATATTAAAGGTGAAATGTATTAGTACGTTATATATTTATTACGTCCGTTGTGCGGCTGAGATGAAACCATTCCCGAATTCTATCTTCTTTTACAGTACCTGTCAGCGACCATTTTCGAAAAAAAGTTGCTCCATCACTGAAACTCGTGCTCGTCCGGTCTCATCGAAGAACAGGGCTACTGGTTGGCAACAATGATAAAAGCGGTGGTTGGGATTGTTGAGCTGAAAACCATAACTTCTCTTCATAAATCTCCAACTGTTCTCATTCATTGTAGATCTGAAACCAGAAAAATTGGGAAGAAGGGGAAAGTGACGAGTTGCAGAATCATTTTAACAGGGTAATGTATCGATCTTGAAGCATGTTTTATGATACAGATTCACATCTTCCATCGTGTGGGAAGTGAAGAAACTAAGGATTGTGTAATCATTTGTTCAGATATAAGTCGAAGCTGAATTCGGGTGCATTGAGGTTTGTCTTTGGCTCATTTTGTTTTTCGATTCATATGTCTGCCATGTTCACAATGTCCAGCTGTTGCATTTGATCTGAAATAATTTGAATATAAAGTAGTTCGTTAAAAAAACATGAATCTTGATGATAGTCGGAATTGTAGTCGATCTGAAAGGTCCGACGATTTGATCTAAATTTTTTTTTTCGATTCATATGACTGCCATGTTGTCTATAATGTCTGGCGATTTTGAAGCTTTCAACAATATTTTGTACATGCTTGTTTATGATGATAGTCGGAATTCTAGTCGAAAATACTATATACTTGTATCCCTTCGATAGAACCAGTGTGTAATCGTACATGGAACTTGATTATCATAAACATTGCAACTGGTGAAAGTATTTGGACATGCGTTTAAGTTTTATGTCTGGGTTCGTGAGTATTTGTCTTGGTGAAGGGATCGGCTGGTTGTTGCTTTGGTTGTTGCTTTGGTTGTTGCTTTGATAATCGTACATGTTACTAAAGCAACTAGTGTTTCACGTTGCATTTACCATTTGATCTGAAGAAAGTTATGATGTTTGACATCAGTGCTATGTAACTTCTACTCATAAACTGGTGTCAACTGTTGTTTATTCTTTTCACTGTGACAAATTTATGTCTGGGTTAGTAAGTATTTGTCTGAAACTTCATAGCAGGTGACACAATATACTATCCAAACATAGTCATATATCTTGATATTCATTTAAGCTAGCTTACAAATTGTAGACAATGTCAAATAATTTGAATATGTGAAGGCAGCCATTGTGTATAAAACTTACATGGGCAGTAGGTGACAAAATATTGTGTGCCTGGTCATTCTGATGCTCCCTTGATCTTTCATGTGATCACTGCCCAATTATGTTAATTGCATTTTGTTGAGTGTTGATGAGGGTTAAAGCCATGTATATTTGTGAGTGGTTGCAATATTCGAAAACCATGTATTTGGCAGAGATATATAGCCCCATCGCGTAACTGAAAGGGGAAGAAGAAGGCAGGAACCAAGTCTAGAAATTGGATAGTTGAGGAGGATAGATTAATGTTGGACACAATAAAAAATGATCTATTTGAGGGGTGTAGACAGCCTTGTTGGGGGAAGATTCAACGGGTTTTGAACATGGTGAACGTTAACAAGGACGAGGACTCGATCGTCAATAGGTATAATGATTTGAAGAAAAAATACAAGGCTTGGGATTGGCTCAAACACTATACAAGTGGAGGATGAGATCCAAACAAAAAGACTGTAGACCCAACACCAGCTTGCTGGCAGAGTTTCATAATAGTAATGTTTACTGTTTAACTTTATTTAGTTTGATTTATTAATATCGATGATATATATTGATCATTGAATACATATCGGTTTCAATTGTAGAGATACAAACGCAACTACTTAAAGTTTCTTAACGGCCCATCAGCTACCTTGGAACTGCTAAAGGTTGTGTATCGTGGGACGTTTGCCACGGGACAGAGTGCTCGTTCTTAAGCTAACGTCATGGACGACGATGAAGATGATGACGATATTGCTCCCAATGGTGATGAAGGGGCATGTGATAGTTAAGACCCAAGCTTTTAAGAATATAACCCAATGTGTTCTAGGGCCGGAGATATGAGTAGGTTCCCTTGATACGCCGCAAGTGCATGGGTGTACGTGTAGCAAATATCAAGGTCGATCCCACAAGGACTTTGCTAACTACACACCAAACTAGCTTCCTATGTGATTGCTAAATCGGTCGGGTTTTTGATTGAGAAAAACTATTTCTATTTCTAATCACTAAAAAGGGCAAAACCAACAAATATTCACACAATTTACTTGGATTAATCAATACGAGAAAATACGTTCAGGGGATAAAACCTAAGTAACTCTATGAATTAATCAAGTGGATTGAACATGTAAGTCACTAAGTTGGTACATTTTAGGGTCGATAATCGCATAATGTATTCCGTAGCGAGTTTTGGCAATGAAACGGATTGCTTAGTAAAATTTATCTATTGGACTCTTTATTGTGTCAATTTTATCTAAGTTAAATATCAAATTATCCAATGACCCCTAGTTACAAAGTCTTCTATCTCTAGTTCATTTCATATACTAGTTTAATCCTGAGGGTTCCGATTATCGAATTTCTCCGTTCGATACTTCACTCGAAAATCTAATTCCAGATTCTTGATGGCCAGTCAAAACAATGACATACATAATCAAAGGATAAATAAAATGCATTCAAACTAGATAAACAAACTTGTTCAATCCAACAATGCTCAATCCATAAGAGAAACTAATAAGGGTTTATCCCCTAAACTTATGAAAACTACTCACTACTCATGTTCAAAACACAAATCATATCAAAGTCTACTCTAAAATGCATGGAAATCTAAGAAAGAGGAATAAACCGAGTTGGATTTCAATCCTTGCTTGAATGTTGATCCGCGGGGACTTTTGCTCCTCCACTTCTCTCCAATTCTTGAGAACCGATCTTCCAAAACTCAACCAATCTCTCTATCTTCACAATGGATGAATGTGGATGGAAATATGGATGAAAGGTTGGATGAATATGATGATGAGAATGATGATGAATGGAATCAATTCCCCAGCCAAAACAGCCGTAGCAGCAATTATATAGCAATTAAGAGCAATTGAAACGTCAAAACGCCATAACAACCTTCCACCACGGACCGTTTCACCCCACCACGATTTGTGTTGCTCACACCACGGTCCGTGGTGAGATGACACGGGTCGTGTTGGAGATTTCTTCCAATTTTGCTGCTCTCTGGACCCTGACATGGGTCATGTTGATCAAGTTAGAACCCGTGTTGCAGCCTGACGCCATCCTATGACATCTTGGGCCTAAGTTTGGGCCTTGGGGTAGATTTCTCTCTTGCTAGTGATCCACTTGGACTCCTTTGCTTGTATTCGAGCTTGATTTGATCCAAATTGCTCCAAATTTCTACAAAACTATACCAAACTCCAACCAAGCATAATATAGAGAATTCGAGTATAAAATAGCCAAATCATATCGACAATCACTCAAATTAACTCTAAATAATCCTAGATCATATATATATAAAATACACTTATCACCCCTACTAGAACAACCCCTGCATCGGGCGAAAAAATGCGACAAGTGATAGATGCGGGGGCTAGTTCCAGAAGGATTAAGGGGAAGTACTCACAAGAACATGTGTCCTCATTCTGTATTACTCTGCAAGAAAGGTCCATGAAACATCAACAGGAGAAATGGTTGCAAATGCGGGAGATTGTGTCCGACAACCCGTACATATTGAGTGTTGGTGAATCATACATGAACAGGGTTAAGGACTGCATTCGAGAGAATAACTTGTTGGGTTATTTCTTGGGCATCACTGCTTAACACCAGTCTGGATACTTTAAGAAGCTTATTGACGAATGGAGCAGCGGTTGAGAATCATGGGACAGTGATTTGTTTCAGTATTCAGTGACATTTGTTTTAATCAGCAAACGTTTCTTATTTTTTTATATGTGCTTGTGGTTGGTTTGATGGATAATCTCTTAGGACTTGATTTGATTTGTCTTTATTTCTTATGTTATATGTGTGTGGGACATCCTTCAGCTTCTAATAATTGTTAATGTCTTGTGTTGTGTTGAAATATATTCGTGTTTGCTATTGTCTTTATCAGTTGTTGTTCTTTGATTATGTGTGTTGTAGAATGGGTGAAATTGATGAACAGATGTACGACGCAATGCTTGACGAGATCTTGGCGAACATGCACAGTGATGGAAGGCAGTATGCCCCCAGACGCACTCCATGGTGGGTGCCAAAAGGGGATGTCTTTATACATCACATGGTGTATGGTGACGCTGAAAAATGTCGAAGGTTATGTCGTTTGACTCCAGATGCGTTCTCAGCTCTCGTTACTTTGCTTAACAAGAGAAACTTAATCAAGGAAGGTAGACATGTTAAATGACTGGAGATAGTTATGTTTTCCTTGCATATGTTGGCTATGGGTGCAAGTTGCAGGGACGTGTCGTGTATATCAAACAGGTGGCACCAGACTGCGGCATCATACCATATCATGGTAATTAACGTGCTTAGTGTTTTGCCTTGTGATGTAATATGCCCTTATCATAATTCCTTGGAAGACGTTCAAGATTTTTTCTACGATCCAGACAGCTATTACCTTGTCGACTACAAGGTAATCTCAAATCACAAAAACTTTGTCATATTTTGGATTGTAATTTTTTACGCATAACAATATGTACATTGTTGGCATTTTGAAGGACGTGGTTGGAGCTTTGGATGGGACCCACGTCCAATGTATTGTTAATGATGAAGAAGGCCAACCATTCATGAACAGAAAAGGAAACAAGACATGGAATGTGATGGCAATCGTATCGTTTGACTTGCTGTTTACTTTTATCTGTTGTGGATAGGAAGACAGTGCCCACGACTTTAATGTCTTTAGTGACTGCGTGGAACGAGAGGCATTCAAATACCCTCACCCTCCGCCATGTATTCATCAATATTTTTCAACATGTATATTTGCCAACAAGTATAATTTGCAGCAGAAACTCTATGTAGTGTCCTTTGTTTCTAAACTAGTAGTAAATGCTAGTTGTGTATGTGAGGAAATTAGTTTGTGTGAGCTAGATTGCTATTGGTAGTGAAACCTGATGAATAGACTTTGAACTTGCAAAGGCCATGGAACTTCTCAAATGTTTTCCCTATATATTAGGATTCGCCATTTCCAAATACAAGTAAGATGGTTTGAAAAGCGGGGATGAGGAGGAAGAGGATATGTCAGGAGTTCAACTACTATCACTTTGTGATTCGGGGTCATGTGGAGCGTGCCTTTGGAATGGTGAAAAAAAATGTGGCAATTACTTAACCGAATGTCATCCCATGACAGGAAATTTCAGATGAGGATAATCACCGCTTGTTGTACCCTCCACAATTTTCGGTTGTTACATATACGAGGTACCCCTATAACCCCTGTCCCTCCATTTCATGCTGTGGCTCCACCTGTGTTGCTCGATGACAATGCCAAATAGCAAATGAACTTATTTCGTGATAGGATCGCTGCAAGAGTTGCTGCCACGCCGGCTCAACGACACGGGAAAAACCCATACTGATGGGATGTATAACTTGTTTCTTATTTTGTATAATAGTATGTCTGTTTTTATTTGTAGGACATGTTAGTTTTTATTTGTTTGTATCATTTATGTATGTTAACCAGGATTCAATGACGCGTATTTAGAGAAACATCAATGTTATTTCCGTTGCAATTTGAAGAATCAATGTCAAGTAATTTCTTATGGCAAGTGTGTCATGAATTATTATCTAATGCTTGTTCAGGAGATTTAACCTATTGAAATCGTGGTCCTCAATTTTATTTGAGTAGGCAATGGTGTTAATTTTTGTGTGAATAAAGAAATGGGACAGGTTCAGTGTTGTCACTCAATTGAGAAAATACAAGGATGCTTTGATGAAATGGGAAGCCAGAGGAAGAATGAGTATCATATGAATACAGGGGAAACCAACAACATGGGTATCATGAATACATGGGAAACCAACCTGCGTTGCTCAATGACATGCACCTGTCGCATTCAAAGATAGAAGCTACACTCGTGTGTTTGCCGTATATTACTTTTGGCTCATGAATACAAGGAAAACCAACAACATGTTATAGTTCTGTTACGTCGTCTTTTTTAATCCGTCAAAACATAGGTGCCACACAATTATAGGTGAGTAGAGGATCACATTTCAATTGATTACAACTGAGTGCCACACAATTGCTAGTGATTACAACTGAGTATACGATCACATTTCAAACGACCATTTTAACACATCATAGGCAAAGCGCTCCGCCGACACAAGTGCCACACAATTACAAGTGCTAGTACATAGTTGAGCATCATGTCCATTAATGTATCATACATTGCCACTTATAACAATTACATTAACTTTAGTGCAACCGAAGTTATGGTAGCTACCATGATCACAATAACAATATTTAACTTCATCTTTGTGTGCTCCAACTTTTTGAGCAACATATCTTTCTCAACTTGTACAACCAACAAGCGTTCCCTGTATTTGTTCAATTGCTTCACCGTGAATGTGCATCCAATTCCATCTGCCTCACCTTCTCGAGACGACCATATTGGTCAACCAGAAACTCATTGTTACGAATAATACAGACGACAGAGTTTCGTATGTTCGGACACAACTGTCCGTCAACCCATTTCCAAAAGTCGCATTTGTTTTTGTTTTCCGGACACGTCACAAATCTACGTATTGGGTTGTCTGCAGTCAAACTTTTGGATAGCTTACCAACTAATCCACACTCACATCGAAGTTTGTCATCTACATAACAGGGACAAGATACACACGACCTTGGTGACTGCATATTCAATTAATGCTGCCACAATTTCCAACCATTTCATCGTCACACAAATTGTTCATATCCAAGTACAATACAACATATTATCACACCCATTAGTTAATGTAAGCTTCAATCAACAAATAAATTCCACGTTAACTTGGTATTAAACTGAATGCCATACAAGATTCAACATAGGTTTTCCATCAAGGTATTCTAGTTTTGGTTCATAAAACAATATCCATCAAACCACCACTCCCTCGCCTTACACCCAAAACCTAACATATCACTTAGAAATCGAGGATTAATCAAAGGTTTCAAGAGGGTCTGTCAAATATTATGGTAATTGAAAATGATCTATGTCCTACAAATGTAAAGACAATACTAACAAAAACAAAGAGAACTCATAAAACATTTATGTTCAGATTGAAAACAGTGATGTCCAATTGCCCAGACAGTACTGCAATTGCCAATACAATACTACAATTGCCAAGACAATACAACAATATTTATGTAATTCACAAATAATATTGATAGAGAAGTCCCTAAACAAGTCAGAAAACAGGCCAAGAAGAATGTTATGTTCAAATTGAACCAATATCCTTCTATATTGTGCTAAAATGCCAGTGATGTTCAAATTGAACCAATACCATTATATATTGTGCTAAGATGCCATGGCTAAGACAGTGATATTCAAATTGAACAAATGTCATTCTATATTGTGCTAAGACAGTGATGTTCAGTTGCCCAGCCTGAGAACGAACATTATCACCAATTTGAAGAAATAATTGTGCGTAATACAACACTCACAAATTAAAATCTTTAAATATTCACAAAAAAAAAATTAAAACAAGAACGAAAAATTCGCTCACCATGAATGACGACTCAAATCCTCATAAAAGTAAAACAGTATCTAGATTCAGCAAGAACATACGAAACTAACTATATCCAGATTCGACGATGTAGATGCATCCCCAACTTGCTTCAGATGGAGAAAGGAACGAGAAACTTACAGAGAATGCGATTTCAGATGCACAGTCGAAATTAGGGCTTCCTTCGATTGTTGATCCAACACTCAGATCCAAAACCGGAGTTAATTGGATTTGTAAAACGACCGAATTCCACCTTCGACTACGGCAACACAAAACTTACTCGCAGGAGAACCACCATCGGTTGAGTTTAGTGCTTCGGCTCCCCTTGCTGCTACCTCCACGAAGGGAGCTCTCAAATGAAGGAAAATAATTGATGAACAGTGCTTCCCAGAAGCTTTTAATAGACGCTTCAACAATGTTACCTTATAAAGGATAAAAGTTTAAATATTATTTGTGTTTTTTGGTAAATTTTGATAAATTTCAGTAAGTTTTTTACCCATAAACTTACCAACGAATTTAACAAGGCCTTACATATGGGTCTAAAACGGGTTATATAATTTAATCTTCAATTATACTCGAATTATACCGTTATACCCATACTACTCTGTGGGCAAGGGTAAGGGTATTCGTATTTTGTACCAGCTAAATATGGGTAGTGTAAGGGTACAATTCTACTTGCCCCAAACCCAACCCATTGTTGTCGCTATTGAAAACTAGTTTATTGGATCCAAAAAGCTAATATGAAAAACTTGTTACCAAACACATCAGATAACTTTTTCACATTGGTAAAAAAATTAACAGTGTCCAAAAAGTTAAAGGTTACCTCAAAAAACTGGCAATCAAATACCCCCAATGATTTTTCGAGCGTAAAAAACTTCGAAAAAGGTATCCCACCAAACACCCTATAATAACCTTTTGATTCCATCAAAATGACAATTTTGGAGCAAAAAGTCATTGAAAATGTTATTTGCCAAACACCATCATTATTTTAAAATTGATAATAAATAGTATAAATGAGCTTACCGCAGCACGGGAGCCTTGGTTATGTTGTGTTTACACCAAGGGTTAATTAGTCAACGAAAAAGTACTCCATGAGTCCATGTAGAGTTTTGAAATGGATAAAGAAGTCAGAGAAAGTTGACAAATAAAGGTGGTGGTGAATGAGCAACTGCACGTGGTGTGCAGACTTGTCATGCATATTCTCCTTACGCCCGACGTCTCCAAATCACACCATGCCAAACTCCTGCCACGTGACTACTATAAAAACTTAAAAACTCACTCACTCAACGTCTCAACCCAACTATAATCTTCCATTTCCGGATTATACAAACATAGAAACACAAACTAATTCACCATCATTCATTCATGGAGCTCTAGGGTTTCTTCTTCCGAATTTCGAAATTCCCCCCATCTATTTCAATTTTCACAGTACAAGCACAGTTTGGACACATATATAATATACGTGTGGTGCATTGGAGATGGCGACGCCATTGGCGGGGATGGGGCACGGAGACAGAGCAGGAGGAGGAGTTGCTGTAATGGCGGGCCTCCTGAACTCCGTTGATACTTCGCCATCCACATCTACTTCGTCTGCAAAAGTTTGTTCCAGAAATTCCGTTCAGCAATCTCCGATTTTGATTTTCTTGTTCTTTCATAAAGCCATTAAATCCGAGCTCGAAAACCTTCATCGTGCTGCTGTTGAATTTGCGACGAATCACAAGAGCGACATCAAGCCGTTGCTCGAGCGGTACCACTTCCTGCGGTCTATTTATAAGCATCACTGCAATGCCGAGGATGAGGTATGTTGCGGGTTTTTGTTGTTGCGATTTTGATTGTAAAATTGAATTGCTGATATTTTGTTCGTGGGAATTGAGCTTCAGGCTAGTCAATGGCGATGTTTGATTTTGTGTATCCATTACTATTTTGTTCATTTTGCATCTCTTAATTCATGAATGAGCGGGAAGTCGGGTAACATATCAATTATTGGTAAGGAATCAGTCGTGTGTTGGTTGCGTTTTAACCATAGTGCATCCAGGGACTGTGTACTAGTGTGCTACTTGTCAATTTCATGTAATTTGACAAACTTCTGTTAGTTTTAATGATTCGACGAAACATCTAGGGTAGGGGTTTCTTGTATTTTATTTTATTTTTTGTTTGAAAAAGAATTTCGACTAATACAGAATGCACTGAGAAAGTCCGCCTCTTCCAAGAGTTTAAGGGGCAGAATGCTTGTGGAAACAATACTATTAAAAAGCTTAGATGTGATACTGGTGGTAGTTGCCATTGATGGTTCAGCAATGTCAGGATCCAGGAATAAGGGAGCTGTGCTTAGTTGAACAGCTCCATATTCCCTTTTGGAGTCTTTCTTTGTTAGATAAGTAATCATTACTATAATTGAATTTTCCTTATAATTATTCAAGGACTCATCTGGATTAAAAGGCTTCCTCCAACCCTTGGAGTTTAAACCTTAAAGTCAACAAATCTTGTCACTTCAATCCTCATAGGCATCCATTTCTCGCATTCATTCCCAAAAGAGTTATCTTCTCCTTCTGGTTCATCCCTCAGAGATTAAGATGATGAGAGAAGGGATACTCCTCAGTTGGTTTTGCCTCTTCTTGGTGTTCTTTCCAAGTAGCTTGAACTCATTTTAGAAGAAAGAATGGGATAAGATCTTTGTGGGGTAATGTGTTAGGCTTAAGGGTTATGTTTTGGTTGATTGAGCACATCCCAAAGGATAGATCTTGCTTTGATACTGAAGATGATGTAGGAATGGAGGTAAGAGAGAGATGGGTAGATACACTAGTCAAGCAAAACTACGATGAACACCACAGCAAGGCAAAACAATCACCAAGGACTCAAAACAGTAGCATGCATTCAAATGGAAGCAACTAGAGATGAAAATAAGCTCATTTTCTCAATGGATGAGATGCACCATTAATGAGATAATTAGGGCCTCTCATCAACTGGAAGGATTTGACAACACTATCTTTAATAAAATAGATCCTCCTAGATCACTACTTTGATCGATTAAAATCAAAGATAAGCTAGAGAGAGAAATTCAGGGTAGAGGCCAAGCTTGGTTTAGGGCTGTTCATCGGTCCCAGACTGGACCGAAGACCGAATTAGAAGACTAAGCTGGACCGAAAAAAGTTCGGTCCGGGACTGGACTGTTTGTTCGGTTCAGTCCTCGGTCCAGTCAGGACTGGATAATACATAAAGAAACCCTATAATTTTAGTAACTTAAGTCCTTCAGTTCGGTCCATGGGCTGGACCGAGGACCGAACATCAAAATTTCCTAGACCGAGGACTGGACCGAACTTCCCTCGGTCCATTCGGTCCAGTCCTCGTTCCAGTCCGGTCCAGTCCCTTTTTCGGTGGACTATGAACAGCCCTAGCTTGGCTTTGTCTTTCATTTGCCAAGTGTAAAATGATGCATACACTTCAAAATAGGGTTGGGGGAAGGTTCCTAGAAACTTTCAAGGCGAATACTTTGCAAAAAGGATGCACGCGGACCACCAAGGATGAACGCAAGGTTAAAACTTGAAATGCACACCCCACTACCTAGTTGTTCTATTTTAGCAAGAAGACAAAAAAAGTACAACATGACTACATGAGCATTAAATTTGTCCCCTCTATTTCTCCTTCAATCCTCAACCAAATTGTGCAAAAAGTTACTGTTAGAAAGCTCAGGGAAGGTCTTCAAATATGAAATTGTAGCTGGAAAAGACTAAATTGCCCCCAAATCGGAGGAGGTCAAATTTTGGTCATAGAAATGACCTTAATTGTATAGTCAAACTTAGATTTGGCGTCAAAGCAACTTTATTAAGTCCCTAAAGGACCTAACTTCCACATTAAGAGGCCCGAAGACCAAAGTTGACCTTAAGATTTAATGATCAATGTTGTTATTTTGGGCTACCAACGCCTAAATGCTCAAGCTAGTTTCTGCATTCGTGAGTTCAAGGGCCTTGATCATCATTGACAACTGACCATGATCACCCATGTCTTGGTTATACTCATTGGATGGGTTAGTGATAGGCTCCCCACCATCAGTTCTCCTTTGGACTTTGTTGCTTTAAATAAAATGATTGATTCTATTTCTAGTTGACTCTATCTTCATCTTTTCGATATCCATTGCCGACAATGGGTATTATATATATATTTTTAAAACTTTTTAAATGAGAAATGCCTTCTTGTTTCCGTTTGACAATGCCTATTTTCTCACCTAGAGAGGGAAAATGGCATCTTCTTAACACTTGAATTCATATGGTAACTAATGTAAGAAAATAGTAATATAAATGGGAGGTGTCACTAGGCAAAATTTGAAGAACATATATAGAAAAGGCGTGGTTTCAAATGTATAGATGCCCACACATGAATTGGAAAGGTGCCTCTTGAAGAGTCATGGGCATCAGCATGGCATGACTTTGATGCATAAGTTTTTCAAAAGGATGCTAGGGAGTTTTGATAAGAATAATATTTATGTTCATTATTATAATTGTTTTCATTTTATACTGTGTTTGTGTGTGAGCAACTGCAAGCTATGTGTAGTGTAAGATCCGAGTGTTCCACAAATTGCAAATAATAGATTACAAAATCTGTATAGTCTTACATGTTGTAAGGGGCTGAGTGTACATGTTCCTCACAATGGCACATGTGGAATTCGAATAGGCTAAGTTCAGGCAAGTGTGCTCTCTTCACACCTCAAGTTGATGTCTGGCAAGAAAAAATAAGAAGGTTCAGACTTGAGATTGTGGAATGGATGTGAAGTTGCAGGATCTGCCTTTTATGGTTGTCGCTTCTCTTTATAAGGAAAAAAATGAGGGAAAATGGGTGCTAACTTGGCATGTAGGAAGATTAAGCTCTAACATCAAATGTTTCTCAGCCTATTATGGATATTATTACTCACATAAAAGTTAAGACTATCATGATGAGTGCTAATTTTTTAAAACCAACTTGAAAACCATAACTGTGGTCTGTGGGAGGTTTTTATCATCCTGTGGAAGTTATACGGCCAGTGTCAGCTGTCATCGTTCTAGTTAAGAAGAATGGCGATCCTAAATAGTAAGCATTTTGGTTCCCAACATTAGTGGTTAGAGATATTATTTGCAAAATCTAGTTGTCTTAGGGCTTCAATGACAGATTTTGATGGCGAAAGAGATAATTTATGGCTTCAAGCAAGCGTTGTGGCATGACTATAGAGGATAGTACTACATGATGCAATGGAGTAATTAGCTGAAATTCCTTGACATACCAGTGCTGTGCGGTTGTGCCTACTAACAACCTTAATAAGTTTGGTTTCTAACATCATAAACTGAATATGATTTGACTATATTGCCCATCTAGTTTGATTCCATATAGTTAATGCCCATAGGGCATAGACAGTTCAGAGGATTTTTGTGAATTTAAAATTATGTCTTGGTGTTCATTATGGGCCATTGTGCACTCTCAGTATGTTGCTGATTACATAAGGTACTTACACACATCCTTAATTTGCTCAAGAGTACCTCAATGTCAAACTTATGTAAGCACGCATTGCTTAGAATTGGTGTTGACATCAAGATTCATCATGGTTGGTGACTGATTGCTCACACGAAGTTTCTTATTGAGACTGATACAAATTGACTATTGATTCTTTTTTGGAGTGCTGTCAGGAAAGGCACCTCAACTTCGAATTTGTTGGTGACATGGCTTTAGATTGTTCATCACACAACCTACTTTTTCTGAATCTTTTAAGAATAGTTTTTAGAATTGAATAGAATGAACTGGACCAGGTCAAATGTCAAATCATTATTAAGTTGTGGGCTGGTCAGATGTTATGGAGCTAAGATGGTTCATAGCCAAAATGCAAAATGTGGAATCACATGAACTTTATGCATTTTAATAAGAAATATTTTTCTTTTCCTTTATTGCCCATCTATTGAGGCTGTTGTGGTCTTTTGCTGAAATATTGCAGGTCATCTTCCCAGCTCTTGATATCCGTGTGAAGAATGTAGCAAGAACATATTCTCTTGAACATGAAGGTGAAAGTGTTCTTTTTGATCAATTGTTTCAGTTATTGAATAAGAAGGTGCAAAATGAAGAATGTTACAGAAGAGAGTTAGCATCTCGTACGGGAGCACTCCAGACTTCCATTAGCCAGCACATGTCTAAAGAAGAAGAGCAGGTGATGTATATCAGACAATCTCACAACCTCATGCGACATCTTGCATAATAAGCAACAAATTGAAATGTGATTATTTTAAAATTTTAGCGACCAAGAACTACTTACAACAAAAATGAATTCTTGTATATTAGGCCAGTCAGATTTCTTTAGTTATGGACTATGATCCTCTTTGGTTTGAACAAAACCAAGTGAATGATGTGATCTCTTCGTAGTTGGATAACTTGTCGTTACTTATTCCTCAATGAACTAAGTCTAGGCATCCCATATGCTCCTATACATACAGCATTTATGCTATACAGCTTTAGTAAAACTCCATTCCATGTTATCCTTATAAGTTTGGTGTAAAATCTTCAGGTCTTCCCTCTGCTGATTGAAAAATTCTCCTTCGAGGAACAAGCATCACTTGTCTGGCAGTTCCTGTGCAGCATTCCTGTCAATCTGATGGTGGAGTTTCTACCATGGTTGTCTTCCTCTGTCTCCTCTGATGAAAGTGACGACATGCGTAAATGTCTTCAGAAGATTATTCCGAATGAAGTTCTCCTTCACCAGGTTAGTGTCCGAGCTATGCTGCAGTTGGTATATGAAACAAATCACGGGATTGCTTATGATTGTTGTTTTATTGCTTTATGGAGGTCATCTTCACCTGGATGGATGGGCCAAAATCAGAAAACTGTCATACAAGCTGTGGAAATAGTTCCATGTTGCAGGGCTCCATAGATCGTGCAACATGTACTATCATTGATAAACCCAACGGGGAATCTTGTGCTTGTGAATCTGTACAGAGCGGCAAAAGAAAGCATATGGTGTTGAGTAGTTGTGCTGGAGGTTCTGATTTTACCTCCCCAATAGACGAGATACTGCACTGGCACAGGGCAATAGAACGAGAACTCAGTGAAATAGCAGAATCTGCTAGAAAGATACAGCGAAATGGTGAATTCTCATATTTGTCTGCATTTAATGAAAGGCTGCATTTCATTGCCGAAGTATGCATTTTTCACAGGTAAGGCCTTGAGCGGCTTGCATCTGGTGATCTTGTTCTGTCTTTTCTGAGTGAAATGTTTGGCAATTGTGTTCAACTGACAATACCCTGGAATTTACACAGGCAATGTAAGACTTGTATGTATAGATTCCTTACTTATCCTACATTTGAAATTATAGAGTAGTTGCTTCCATTGTCATCGTATAAAAATTGGCAGTTATGATCACCATTAGGTGATTCAAATATTGATCGCGAAACACTTGGTATGACAACTTTTAAACTTTTCACTGCTTCTTCTCTAATGGAGGAAGCCTTATGTGCGAGGTTGCTGGTTTCAACATCTGTCATGTTACTCAGTTCTCCCCCCGCCTTTTGTTTTAGGTGGTCCGGGTGTAGCTGCTGAACTATCTTGTCATGTACTAAAATTTGGATGTCTGAACATAAAATAGGAAAAAAGAAATGCATAGATGTTACTCTGCTATCTTGTTTTTCCTTTTTTTTTTTTTTTTTTTTTTGGTTGTTGGGGGTGGTGGGGAGGATGAAGAGTATCCAATATAGGGAGGAAAGGAGTTGTGGATAGGGTTTTTTGGTTTTACTTTTTTAAAGCGATGGATGGAACTTATCTGGTCTTTTGAACTCTGAACTGGTCAATGAATTTTGTCGAAGGTGAAGCTAATGTTATCTTGAGAGTTGCTGAACCTAATTACTTACTCTGCATCCGAAGCTGAACTCAACAAATCACATAAGATCCCTCAATTTGTTATATTTCTCCGTAGCATGCTTACTGTAACTTGCCGGCAATTTGATGAATGTAAATATGTGACGTAACGTGAACGTAGTGTAATCAAACTTCTATTGCAATCATGATTGCATAATTTGTGGTATCTTTATTCAAAGAAGGAAACCCCAGATTTTGATCTGTTTAGTGACCTAGCTGTCACGGATTCAAATACTGTTTCGCTGGCAGCGCAGAAATTCAATAAAGGGCAACCGCGTACCATATTGCAGTTGTCAGGGGAGAAACGTGGTTTCCAAACTCCAAATCTTTCCGATTCATCCATTGCAGGGGATCGGCCTCATCTTGAGTCCATGCTAGCTGTTTGGTTGCTGTCTACCTAGTCCAGTAACAATAAATTTGGCAAAAATAGTTTCCCATGGAGAATTGCTGGAGATGAACTGACAAAAAGAATCTTGGATTGCCACCCATTCCCCTCCAAAAGAAAAGGAATGGAGGAATTGTACCATTGAAAGTTTATGTTGTACACTAATGGAAGAGCTTACTTGATGCACAACTTTTGCATCACTTGATTACTAAAGAAATGTTTTCTTACTCTTCATAGCATCCCTTCATTTGGCAATCAAGTTGAGAGCAAATCTCTAATTGGGAAGTCGTGTTTGATACTACTGTGATATTCTAATGTACATCAAATGATATGTAGTATGTTTGTAATGAGTTGAAAAGGACCTTAACTGAAATTCTGGATTAGCTGCATGCTTACACTTATTCTTAAACTGCACTTCAAGATCCTGGGACCTAGCCATTGCCTTTCCTGCAGTTCAGCTAATCTTCTCTTCAGAGTTATGAGCCATTTGATAATCAGGTCTGTCCATATCAAAAGAAGACGCCTTTTGCTGGTGCCTTTCTAAAGGGCTGTCCTCCCCCCATTCCCCCCCCCCCCTTTGGGTGTAGAAATTTCTTTCAAAGAAGAATCTCACTTGCATCCTTTTCCTATTTCTTTGTTCTCGTCATTGTAGTACTTACAGTTATTATAGTTCCAGAAGGGGTATTCCATTTATTTTTTGATTCCGGTACTTTTCTGTTTAAAATGCGTTCGAATATCCTATTACTGTGGCAAGACATTTTCTCCATTTGTCCCAATTGAGACATTAGTCATGTGTGATAGTGTAATGACTGTTATCTTCTGTTTCTTGGTGTGAATTATACTTTTTTTTTTTTAATATTGTTTTGGCAGCATTGCTGAGGATAAGGTTATATTTCCTGCCGTAGATGCAGAAATCTCTTTTGCACAGGAGCACTCTGAAGAAGAAAGTAAATTTGAAAAGTTTAGACACTTGATTGAGAGCATACAAATTGCTGGCGCAGAATCCTCTTTTGCTGATTTCTATTTAAAGCTTTGTTCATATGCTGATCAGATAATGGACACACTGTGGCAACATTTCAAGAATGAGGAAGCCCAGGTTTGTCCTTCAGAATAGAGTTCGAATGTTATAAAATTGAAAGCACAAAGTGCATTTATTTATTTTATTACATATTTTTCTTTTCTTTTCTTTTCTTGTGGGTGGGGGGTTGGGGAGTGAGTTTGGCATCGGACAATCAATTATTTATGCTGAATTGTTATAAGCTATTGTTGATTATCATTCCTTGGGTTTAGAATATCGTTTGAAGAGTCAACTCACTTAAGGTCCTTGGGGTTGCATCTTAACTTTAGGTGCTTCCACTTGCTCGAAAGCTATTCACTCCACAAAGACAGCGAGAACTACTGTACGAGAGCCTGTGTGTGATGCCATTGAGGTTGATTGAGCGTGTATTGCCATGGTTAGTTGTGTCTCTTGCTGAAGAAGAAGCAAAGTGCTTCCTTAAAAACATGCACATGGCAGGTGATGCATTATAATTTTTTTTAATTCTTTTATTCGGAATCAAAATATAGATTGCAACAACATCAACTCATCAAGGGGATCTCACCCATTTACAAAGGGGCTAGTATAAAAGCAAGGAAGCCCTCAAGCCCTCATCAATATTATTATAAAAGAAATCCAGAAAATTCAAGTTTCTGTTGCCCTTAAGCACCACACTTCCGCTACACAACATCTATAACAAGTAGAGCTTGAGATCATTTAAGGTGAAAGTCTCATCCTTGCAAATCTGTCCATTTCTCATTCCATGTGGCCAACAAAATGGCTAAAGGAACTAAAACCCCAAACCCAACATTTCTTCGTGACTCTCTTTTGAGCCACGGACACATCCTTTCACACTACTCTCTTGAACCCAAGAAACCCACATCAGTCAGAGCGAGGCTCCAAAGCAAAGACGCCCACTTAATAATGGACAAGTAAACAATCTAGAGACTCTTCTTCCTTATGACACGTAGGACACCTACTAGGACTGCTAAAACTTCTACGTTTGATCATGTCTTCTATTGATATCTTCCCTTTGGTGTTGTTGCCCAAGCAAGGAGCAAGCTTTAGGGGGACCCTTAGAATTCCAAATAGACTTTGCAGGGAACTCCACTCTGTTATGCTCATCAACAAGAGTACATCAAAAGTTCCTACTAGTGAAAGGCCCTTTAGAGTTATGAGAGCAAACGATATGTTTTTCTTTAAAACTTTTTAACTTTTAATAGGAAAAAGATATATATTAAGAAAAGGATTAAACGAACTGATGCTCAACTAGCACCATACAAAGTTATGTGCAACCAAAAACAAACTACCCACAAAATCTACCACATCAAAAGAGGAAGAGCTAAACTTCCCATTCACCCAAAAGTAGAGAGACTTGACAAAGTTGTCTTTCAATCTCTGAAGAGGGATTTCAATTCCCTCAAAATTTCTTTGGTGTCTTTCTTTCTGGATAACCCAAAAGATCACATGTGGTATAACCAAGGTCTTCTTCTTCTTAGGTTTCCTGCCAAAGAAACTCTTCTAAGATAGGAAATGACTCCTAATTGAATAGGATGCAACCCGAGAAACACCGAGACAACCAAAGGCTACAACCCAAAGTGACCTAGCGAAGTTGCAATCAAGCAATAGATGATTTGGAGATTCAAGATTGCTCTTAAATATGTTACACCTATTAGCCATAATCTTCCCCCTTTTTTCGTAAATTATCCCAAGTCAAGATGCTCTTGTGTGTTGCTTCCCAAACAAAAAATGCAACCTTCAAATGGGCAAAAGACTTCCACGAGGCCAACAATCTTATCATAATCTTTTGATTGTTGTGGAATTTCTACCATGCATTGAGGCACGCCTATCTAGATTCATCCTTCTGGCTTGTATGTTTTCTAATTTTAACAAAGGTTGTTTCCAAATGATGCAGCCCCAGCTGCAGATTCTGCATTAGTTACGCTTTTTTCCGGTTGGGCTTGTAAAGGTTGCAAAAAGGACATGTGTTTGTCTTCAAGTGCAATTGGCTGCTGTCCAGCAAAACTTGTTTCTAGGGAGGATAATTACCAATCAGGTGAAACAAGCACTTCTTTCTCGTCTTCTGGAGATAAAGATGGTATTCCGGATGATGAGGCCCGACCTTCTAAGCGTGGAAACATAGTATTGGTAGCGGATGTCTGTAATTTTGATTATGAGGAAAGGTTTAACTCCCAAAAGGTATCATGTGGCCCCCTATCCTGTTGTGTTCCTGGTTTAGGAGTTAATAATGGGCATTTGGTTGTCAACTCTCTGGCCACTACAAAATCTCTTCGTTCTCTATCACTTAGTCCCACTGCTCCCTCCCTAAACTCGAGCCTTTTCAATTGGGAGACTGAGAAAAGCATTTTGGATGATGGATCTGCTACAAGACCTATTGATAACATATTCAAATTTCACAAGGCTATTCGCAAAGACCTGGAGTATTTGGATGTTGAATCTGGAAAGTTAAGTGGATGTGACGAGGCGTTTCTTAGGCAGTTCGCTGGTAGATTCAGGCTATTGTGGGGACTATACAGGGCTCATAGTAATGCTGAGGATGACATAGTCTTTCCGGTATTGGAATCCAAAGAAGCTCTTCACAATGTTAGTCACTCATATACTTTGGATCACAAGCAAGAGGAGAAACTATTTGAGGACATATCGTCTGCTCTCTCTGATCTTACGCAACTTCATGTAGCATTGAGCAGATCCAGACCTACTGAGGTTGCAAATGGATGTTGCTCTGATGCTGATGGTAATGCGAAGAAATATGGAGAACTTGCCACAAAGCTTCAAGGAATGTGCAAATCTATAAGAGTAACTCTCGATCAACATGTTTACCGCGAAGAGCTGGAGCTTTGGCCTCTGTTTGATGAACACTTCTCTGTGGAGGAGCAAGATAAAATTGTAGGTCGTATAATTGGTACTACTGGAGCTGAGGTGCTTCAATCTATGCTGCCATGGGTGACTTCTGCACTTACACAGGAGGAACAGAATAAGATGATGGATACATGGAAACATGCAACAAAAAATACTATGTTTAGTGAGTGGCTCAATGAATGGTGGGAAAGAAACCCGGCTTCACAGCAGTGCTCAACATCAGATATAAGTGATGAACAAGGTTTGTAATTTTGCTTAGATGTATCAGATATCATATAAGTGAAACCTTTATTCACTTAAGGAGTAATCGCTGTCGTTGTAATGGCGTGTCAGACTAGTTTGGAATTTCCCATCTGAAATGTTTTTGTTTAATGATTCTGTAGGTCATGATTTCTATAAACCTCTGGATCTCTGTGATCAAACTTTCAAACCCGGATGGAAAGATATTTTTAGGATGAATCAAAATGAACTTGAGTCTGAGATAAGAAAGGTTTCTCGTGATTCAAGCCTTGATCCGAGAAGAAAAGCTTACCTTCTTCAAAATCTAATGACCAGGTCCATTTCACTCTTAAATCTGCACCCTTTCTGCTGTAGATGTTCTTGTGCTGATAAAAATATTTTATTTTGTTTAGTTGTTGGATAGCTGCTCAGCAGAAGTTGCCTCAAGGAGACACAAGTGAATCTTCAAATGTGGATGACCTGCTGGCCTACTGTCCATCATACCGCGATCCTGAGAAAAAGATCTTTGGCTGCCAACACTACAAGAGGAATTGCAAACTTCGAGCAGCCTGCTGTGGCAAATTATTTACATGCAGGTTTTGTCATGATAAAGTTAGTGACCATTCCATGGACAGGTAGGTTTCTGACTTTAGATTTGCTTTCCTCAGATAATTTTGTTCTTTACTAATCCACACTTCTGTTTATTTGCAGGAAGGTGACCACTGAAATGATGTGTATGCGTTGCTGCAAGGTTCAGCCTGTTGGACCAGTTTGTGCAACATCATCTTGCAAAGGACTTTCCATGGCCAAGTATTACTGCAGTATATGTAAATTTTTTGACGATGAGAGGTAAATAGCAGTTGTTGGGTTTGCTTTCAAACAGAACCAATTTGGTATCGTCTCTAATTTCAGGTTTTAAACTGGCAATGTGCAACATGTTTAGTAGATGATGTGATAATAGTAGTGATAATGATGTCTGACCGGGAACTTGAGTTGAGTTACTTTAATTTGACGAAACTTCAATAGTTTTAAAGTAATGGACTGTCGGCCCCCTTTTTTGAAGTCAGGATGTGACATAGTAGTTCATCCAAATGCAATAATTTGATCTTGGCATCTGACGTAGGCTAGTGTCCCATAAGTCTTGTTAAATTTTGAGCATCTGGAATGACAGCTACAGAGCACATGCCAAAAAATTGGATATCCACTTTTGGGACAAATTTCCCACAATGTCTAATTTGAGATTTATTTTTGTTTGGGGTACACAACTTTCTTGTCAATTCATGCCATGGGCGCTGCCCATGGTGTGATCATCTAGGGTTTTGGATATGGGAAAGAAATTATCTCCATGTATACATGCATCGTCAAATAAACTGAGGACAAGCCTTGGAAACATCATCCATTTCTTCTTGAACGCCGTAGCATTGTGACAATGATAGCAAAAAGTCGCATTAAACAAAAGTTGTAATCTATTTTTCCCCCTTTTGAGTCTAAGTTTTCATTTTGATACAAGAGCCTAGAGTTGCTTGCCTCTGTGATTGGAAGGGTACTGCCTACTTCTAGATCCCACAAGCCTTACATCTATAGACTATAATGGATGACATGGTTGAAGGTTTTTATTTGATACATTGTTCAGGCAGTGATGTTTGTTGAGGCAAGGATGCCTACATCTGGATATCCCCATACTCTGCATAAGCAGGACCCATACCGGGAGTTGTAAAAGTTGTCTGATTTTGCTGTTCTCTTGGAGACGTACTAGCTATGCTGAAAAACTACTTATGTTGAGTGTGTACGGATTAGCAGGACTCTTGTTTTTGTCCTTTTTAGTTTTTCCATCCCTCTCGCTCATAATCTGGCAACTTGCTGAATCTCTTGGTTTCGAATTGTAATACCTCAGGACTGTCTATCACTGCCCCTTCTGCAATTTATGTCGCTTGGGGAAAGGACTTGGTTCAGACTTTTTTCATTGCATGACCTGCAATTGTTGCCTTAGCGTGAAGCTTGTTGATCATAAATGCCGTGAGAAAGGACTAGAAACAAACTGCCCCATTTGTTGTGACTTCCTCTTCACTTCTAGTGCATCAGTCAGAGCGTTACCCTGCGGACATTACATGCATTCAGCTTGCTTCCAGGTCTTTGGCTAGATTTGTTTTCTTTATTCTCTGTTTAGTCCTTGTTCTATTTTTGTAAGTTCAGTTGGATATCATTTGAAAGTCTTTCTTTTTTCTGATGTTTCAGGCTTATACATGCAGCAATTATATTTGCCCAATTTGTAGCAAATCGTTGGGTGACATGGCGGTAAGTGTGCATCCTTTTGTGCCACAGATAGATATTTTTCCATATATTCTCTGTGATGTACTGGCTTCATTTCATTCCTGCCCTCCCCAAATCCTTCCAATATTTTTCTTGGTGGAGAAGTCGGGAGGAGGGGGGGGGGGGGGGTGTAGTTAAGTAGATTATCAAAAATATCTTTGTTTGAATGTATCTCAAGGGATTGCTTCTTCAACATAGTTTTTTTCCTTTTTTTTAGTGCTTTGAACTGTTTTCCCCCTTCAATGAATAACCAGTTTGCGAATGTGCTCATTTCCAATTCCAAACCAAACCAATACCCCCAAAGTCCTATTTCTGGCATGGGTGTAGCTGGGGCTAGGGCGGCCACATGGAGCAATCATGCTGCTGAAATTGAAAAATTAGAACAGGTTTAGACTTTAGAGAGACATTTTGCTTTAGTCTAGAACTAGCAATGAGGTGGGTGGCGTTTTACCTGCACGTATAGCCATATTGCTGGATTTTGCGGGTTTTGTTCGGGCACAAATAGAGACTAAAAATTTAAACCTATGTTTTTCCTGGATTTGGATACCGTGATCTCGTCGTTCACACAACAAAATATGAGCCATATAATTGGGTATAATTTAAGATGAGATAGAATTACTATATTAGCATGATTGCATGAGGTTGAGATGAATGACGTAACATTTCATTTGGACAGTTAATTTGCAAGGAAAACTCAAGAGCGTGATACAAATTGTTAATGGTTTTTTTGGTGTTTGCGCAAGGGGCAGGTTTGGGTATGGCGGGCCTATACCCATACCGATATCTGTTTTATTAGAACGTGGCCAATACCCTCCCTATACATGTTTGAAACCCATTTTTATTACTCTTTTGAGCTCCAAAAGGGTTGAATTCTAACAGCTACGAGTTTTCGTGCCATCCTTACTTTATTCCGTTGAAATCTAAGTTGATAAATAAGTCATTTTCCAGCTATATAGATTGTGGATATGTTTTCATTTATGAAGGGAAGTCGCAGAAAATTGTGACCCGCTATCTTAAAGGTCAAAAAATGAACTTCGATAGAAAGTGATAATAATATACTCTACCTTCTTCTTACTATATTTGTCACTTTACAAGTCCAACATTAATAATGCATCAATGACTATACCAAATTGCCTTTTAACGGTTGTTTTTCACATTTTTTATTTTATTTTATTTTATATATCCTATTAAAAAAAAGAAATTGTCATTTAAAATTATATTCAACAAAAGTAGTTCTCTTGATTTCCCCTAAATGCCTTTAAAGACAATTATTATGGGACAAATGTAGTAAATAATATTTGTGCCCCTGACTACATTTATATGGTGGCTGGCTTAGCCAGACAATACATAGGCTTTTTGTTTGATTGGATGCAATCAACTGTATAATGCAATGTAATTTAATTGTTATTTGCATAATCATGCTTGGTTACATTCTAGGCCTTATTATCAAAACTATATTTATAAGAAACCTCAACTAATGTAATTGCAATAACGGTCACTAACTGGTGGATATGAGGGCTCAAAGTTGTGGGGGCTTTAAGGATTGTTGATACGCCGCAAGTGCACGGTATACGTGTAGTAGCTATCAAGGTCGTTCCCACAGGGACTTTGCTAAACTATACACCAAACTAGCCTCCCGTGTGATTGCTAAATCGATCGGGTTTGTTTTTTCGGTCAACTAATTCTATTTCTAATCACTAATAAAGCAAAAGAATTAACTATTCACACAATTTACTGGATTAATCTATATGAGAAAGATGTTCAAGGGATAAAACCTAAGTAACTCTATGAATCAAACAAGTGGATTGAACATGTATGTCACTAATTTGGTACATTTTAGGATCGATAATCGCATAAAATCTTAAGTAGCGAGATTTTGGCAATGAAACGAATTGCTTAGTAAAATCAATCATCTACTTTCGTGATTATTTCAATTTTATCTAAGTTAAAGATCAAATTATCTAATGACCCCTAATTATAAAATCCTCTATGTCTAGTTCATTTTATAAATAGTTTATCCTAAGGTTCCGATTATCGAATTTCTCCGTTCGGTACTTTGCTCAACAATCTAATTCCATGCTAATGGTGCGCAAACAAAAGCAATGACATACAGTATCATAGGATAAATAAAATGCATTCAAAGTAGATTAACAAGCTTTGTTCATTCCAACAATAATCAATCCATAAGAGAAACTAATAAGGGTTTATCCCTAAACTAATGAAAACTACTCACTACTCATGTTCGAAACACAAAACATATAAAAATCTAAACTAGAATGCATGAAAACTATAAGAAGAAAAGTAAACCGAGTATCGAATCAATCCTTGCTTGAATGGATTCTTGCAAACCGATCTTCAAACTCAACAAACTCTCAATCTTCAACTACTATGCACTTGGATGGAATTGTGGATGAAAGGGAGGATGAATGTGGATATGGATGAGGATGAATGCAGGGAATGAATGAATGATCCATGGAAACAGCCGTCATTGCAATTATATAGCCATAATGAGCAAATGAAACGACAAAATGCAGTAAGAGCCCCTACCACGGACCGTGCAACTTCACCACGGTCCGTGCTGACATCCACCACGGTCCGTGGTGGATGGCCAAGGGTCGTGATGACTTTTGTTCTTAAATTTTTGCTCTCTGGACGGTATGGGTTGTGTTGGGCTCTCGTGCGTCCGTGTTGGGGTCTGACGGCTTCCTTTTGATACCGTGGGCCTTAACTTGGGCCTTGGGGTGGATTTCTCTCTTGCTAGTGATCCACTTGGACTCCTTTGGCTTGATTTGAGCTTGATTTGATCAATATTACTCCAATTTCCTACAAAATTATACCAAACTCCAACCAAGCATAAAATAGAGAATTCGAGTATAAAATAATACATTCATATCGATAATCACCCAAATTAACTCTAAATAATCTTAGATCATATATATATAAAATACACTTATCAATTGTTATCACTTTAAGTCTTCGACTATTGTAAACCTAGAAGGCTTAAAAAAGTAAGGTTTGGACATTTGCCGAAAGTCAAAGTCCAAGGCCCCGTTCAAGGTCCAAGTTAACGTAAAGTCAAAATTGGTCCAAGTGAAGGTCAACAAAGGTCCAAGTTAAGCAAGTAAATGGTCAACCTCAAATGATGTAGGTCAAAATCTAATTAGGAATTCAACCATCCTAGATTATTCTAATCGAGGGAGTAACCATTCTAGATTATTCCTATTAACATCACCTTATTCCTAATATTTTAGCCTTTCCTTATATGTAGCTTAGATAAGTTCTTTTTAATTTGTGGCTTAGAATAGTCTTTCATTATCCATGGTTGTAATTAAGCTACCCCTCATCCAAGCTAGCTTTAGTGGCTTAGATTCCTTTGTCTTTGTCCCTTACTCTCCAAAATTATCTTCAAAGTTGCAAGGTGAGAGGTTAAACTATATAAATAATGAATGAGAGAATCAGGTCAACTACCCACCTTTGCTTAAAGTTTTCTCAGCTTATACTAGTGTTTGGTCATACTAGTAGTAGTGTCTATGACATAATGGATTTTCTATCTATATCGACGAAACTATGATCCATCCATGGCTTGACCAATATCAAATAGTTAAATTTTTTTTAAAAATTTTATAGTCACCTTCTCAAAGTATTATCTTTCATTTAAACTTAACTTTAGCTCCATTGATGTATTTTGCATGAAAAATTGATCATTGATCTCATTGATGAACTACTCACACCCTTGGTTTCATCATCCACATGCAATGGTTATACCATATGCGATCTTTTGGAAAATTTGGAGAGAAATTAACTATAGGGCTTTCGAGGGAGTTAAACTCCTCTTCAGCAATTGAAAGACAATTCCAAGCCACTTTTCTTTTGAGTTAGTGGGAAGTTTTGTTTCTCCACTTTGCATGTGGTAGACTTTGCACATGCCTTGCATTTTAGTAGTACATGGCTATTTTGGATGCTTTGTAAGCATCTTTTCTGTTCATTATATTATCGTTATATATATAAATAGAAATATAAATATTTTTCTATATAAAAAGAAGGGTCCTAGTACGTCATATTTGGTGGCAAAGCTAAGGTTGCTCTTGTAGGCTGCGCATATTGCGCAAGCCATTTCCCAAGTTCTAAGCCTCTATATAGTCAGATTGCTTAAACAAAACAAGTGTTCATGGCCTTGATTTCATTGTGTCCCCCTGGCATAGTTCGTGACCGACTTAGCTAGCACCATTTGTTGAGACAATTGGTGTTAGTGTCACAACCGTGACCTCCGATTGTTATGTCGATGACATCTTTTTTTGGCATTCTCTTCCTTCAAGCACCATCGTCTATGATATCTTTGCAGAACTTGTGTCATGCTTGTGACATTTGGGAAGCTTTGGAACTTTTGTGCCTATAACACTCCATAGTCATGCATATAATACCTTATAGCTGGACAACCCCCTATCCCAAACATAATTTCAAGTCCACAAAGAACCAACCTTGTCATGAGTAAAAGCATGACTTTAGAAAAGAAGTTTAAGGTATTTATGAAGAGGTACTCTCAATCATAAAATGACTACCTTAGGAAATAACTTGGGCACTACACAAGAGAGAAGAAATAAACTTGTAAGCCTTCCCCTCAACCCCTTACTCGTATTTACTCTGATTGCCATGGAGAAGAAGATGAGGATAAGCCCTTCATTGTCTCCAATGAAGATGAGGAAAAAAGGTGTAGGGCCTAGAATTTCATGGCTTGCTTAATTTTGATATGTTCCTCGAATGATTGAGAATTATGTAGAGGATTTTTGAGTAGAGAGATCCGAAAAATAGGAAGGTCAAAACTTTTGCTCTTAAGTTCAAGAGCTTTGCATTATCGGGGTGAGAAAATTTGTTAAAGAGATAGGATGTCCAAGACCAAGAGTTGGTTTAGGATGAAAGATTAGCTCAAGAGGATGCTCTTGTCTTCTATTTTACACTAAAGACAACTACTCCAAGCTCCATTATCTCTATCAAGGGAGCATGAGTAGAGCTGTAGAGAGTATACTAGGGAGATTGAGCAACTACTCATCAAGTGGGGATGTTCATGATAATAAATCACAAACTATGATGATATATCTTGGTAGTTTGAGCCCTATGTAAAAAATGTGGTTGAGCTCTATCAATACTTCCTTAATCACTTGATATTCTTAGCACATCGAGTTCAACAAAAAATGAAGATCAAACCCATAAAAGAGACTCTCCAAAACCTTTTCCCTGCTAATCATCCACAAAATCTAACCCCACTTGTTCATGAGTATCCATTTGATTGTTCTTTTTTCTTTGATACTCTCTGTCTTACATTCATACCCTCTCTTCAACTCATAAATTCGCAAAAATAATTTCAGTCGAATTATCTTTGCTTTGTTTGGGAATTTATGTACTTCATCGATTGAATCTTCTTCCCAGATTCACATAAGATCTACTCCCATTGATGTATTTTGGGTGAGAGCTGATCATTTATTGCATCGCTCAATCTCTTCTACTCTCACACTAGGTTTCACCATCCGTTCGAAACTTGAGGGTCCAAATGTACTTGATCAACGTTTGTTTTTTTATTGCAATGTTAAAAATATTTGGTATTTTTCTTCTGCAACTGCACCCAGCCACCCCAATTATCTCTCTCCGCCTCTTCTCCACACTCTCTCACTCACAAGTACACACACACACTTTGAAGATGACAAAGGACAAAGCTAAAAATTATGCCAGATTAGATCATATAGCATTTGAATGAATTCCTTTACTGTATGTGCTTGAGCCAGATGCTTTAATAACTAGTGTTTCGGAACAAAAAGGCTCATTGCGAACCTCGCCTTTTAAAAATTGATCCTATGGTCTGTGTGGTGTTCATCTACAGTGTCTGTTGTCCACAATTCCTCGCTGAATTGCGGGAGATTGCTTCTATGATCATTAGGCTATCAACCGGCAATTTAAGATTTATTTAATAAAAACACTTCTCAGTTAAAATGATTACATTAGATATCTATTTTCCTAAATGATGTTCTGGCCTTATTTAGGTGTACTTTGGTATGCTTGATGCTCTACTAGCTTCTGAACAACTGCCTGAAGAATATAGAGATCGCTGTCAGGTGAGGCATGTTAATATTGGATCTTTCAGTTGTGTATTTTTGCCCCTTGTTACAGTTTGAGTTACTCAATTGTTGTTAATTCAGGACATTCTCTGCAATGACTGCAATAGAAAAGGAACTGCGCGCTTCCATTGGCTTTACCACAAGTGTGGGTTCTGTGGATCATACAACACCAGAGTTATCAAAATCGACTCAACTAATTCCAATTGTTCATCATCAACATAGCATTGTAGTTGTTTGGCTTCCCTGTAGAGCTCTCATCTGTAAATAGCACAACACCCAATTTTCTTTTCTTTTCTTTTTTTGTTTTTCTCGTTCGTTTTATTGCTTTGTTAGAGGGAATGAGGAGTGAGTGGGTTACTTGAAAAGAGTAAATGAGGGAGTAGCAACTCTAAGATCCCTAAAATTTTTGCGTTCTGGTTTCGTCCAGTTCTATGTTTCGAGCATATGGTTTAGCTATGCATTTATATTCCCCAGCTATACATAAAATTTTGCAGGGCCGAGTAGCAATTAATCTCAAAAGTAGTCAGCTTGAGCTTGTTGCGTCCTAGCCGTATTCTTATTTGTCTCTTTTTAGATCATGCAGAGTGATATACAAGCCTTATACAACTGATGTAGTCCTATCTTTGGGAGATTACTATATAAGCAGTCTTTTTTGTCAATAGGTGTTGCTATTTATAGACAATGTTGTCAGAACTGGACCGGTCACTGAACCGGTTGACTAAGTGGGTCAATGGTTCAACTGGTTTGATCGGGTTGAACCGGTTGACCCGGTCAAAACCGGCATGAACCGGTCATGAATTAAATTTTTTTTCATGTACTTCAAAATATTAATTTCTAAAGTTCATCACAACAACATCAATTAAAAAGATGGATCAAAATCTGAATAATTTTGCATTATTAATTAGTGAATCCCAAACATACACCAAATCTGAATAATTTGCATCAAAATCTGAACAATTTTACATCAAAATATGAATAATTTTACAACATTATAGTTCTTTTAATTACCAATCAATTAGGAGTAGTTGGTTACAGCTCATTTAGTCTTGTCACATTGAATATATACACTATTTCCCATGTATATTTGTACTTCACACAGACAAACTAATAAAATTCATTGATGCTCTCTCTCATACCTCTACTTTTTCGATTTTTTCCCACTCTCTCTCTCTGTATTCTTTTGCTTTCTTTCTTTCTACTCTTTGCTGATAACACAAATACAGAGAATACTCTAGTTCTCTCTATATTCTTTCTCTTTCAATGTTGCGTTTGTGCCCTGTGGTGGCTGCTAGCGCGAGAATTAGAGTAGAAGGGAGGAGGCGAAGGAGATCTGAGAATTAGAGTGTAAGACTGTGAGAGTTGATAGAATGAGAGGGAGATATGAGAATGTAAAAAAAAAAAAAACGAATTGACCTTTACTGTTTGCCGGCGCCGGACGACGAACGACGGAGGAGCAGCGAGCCAGGGGCAAGGAGGAGGAAGGAGCGAAGGAGCGAAGGCTAGAAGTAGGCGAATTGAGGCAAATCTCACCACAGGAGAAAATGTCTCTTCGTAGTCTACACCCTCAATTTGTGTAAATCCTTTCGCCACAAGTTGGGCCTTGAACTTGTCAATCAACCCATCTGCCCGACGTTTAATTTTGAAAACCCATTTGTTTCCAATAGATTTATGCTGGGGAGGGAGATCAACAAGTTCCCATACTTGATTCTTCATCATTGAGTCCATCTCATCCTTCATGGCATCCATCCACTCATTATGGTTTGGTGAGTTTTTGGCCTCCACATAGGAGGTAGGCTCATCACACTCCAAAGGAGTGCATAGGAAGGTTTCCTCTTCGATTTGAAAAAATCTTCGAGGTATTCTTCAACGTTCACTTCTTCGAAGTTTAGGACTTCTCTCTTCATTCTGGTCAGGTGTATCTCTCCCCCTCCTCCTTTGAGATGTAGGGTCGTGATCATTGGTAGAATCGCTCCCACTATCCCCTATGGGCATGGGGTTTGGATTTTGAGGGCTATCCTCGTGATCTTGTCCTGGGGAATGAAGTGTTTCTTCATCCTCAGGTGGGTTCTCGTGACCAGGCTCTATTCCACCATCTATGAGATCGCTCCCACTATCTGGAAGCAGTGGTGGAATAGTCACATTCTCGGTGGCTTTTTGGGTACCAAAATTCTTCCACTCACCGAGAGATGTTTGAGAGTTATGCTGTAACTCATACAGCTGTAAGTCTTCTTTAATCTCACCAATACTTGGGAACTCATCCTCAAGAAAGTCAACATTGCATGAATGTATTTCTTTCATGCCACCATTTGGGTGTTCCCCATACATTACATACCCTTTGGAATGTTCAGGGTATCCAACGAACACCATCTTGGTAGCCCTTGGACCAAGTTTCCCATATTTGTGGGTTAGGTTGTGCACATAGCCAGCCGAACCCCATGGGCGTAGATGATCCAAGGAGGGCTTTCTACCATTCCACAATTCATATGGAGTGACAGAGACACTTTTTCTTGGCACACGATTAAGAATATATGTTGCCGTAAGCAATGCATCCCCCCAAAATCTAATTGGTAGGTTTGCTCGTGCCATCATTGACCTGACCATGTTAATGTTCTATTCTTGCGTTCTGCAACACCGTTTTGTTGTGGAGTGCCAGGAATTGTTTGGTGTCTCTGTATGCCCTTTTGCTCACAAAATTCCTTGAACATATCAGTTAGATATTCACGTCCACGGTCGGTTCGAAGGGCCTTGACCTTTCGTTCCAACTGTGTTTCAACTTCATTCACAAAGCGTCTGAATACATCCAGAGCTTCATGACGAGGAGTCAATAGGTACATATACCCATATCGCGAATAATCATCGATAAAGGTGATGAAATACATTGTGCCATTTCGTGCTTTTACGCTCATAGGTCCGCAAATGTCTGAGTGAATGAGGTCCAGAGGTTTAAAAGCCCTCGAAGCCTTACCGAAAGGTTTCTTGGTCGCTTTTCTAGCTAGGCAAGACTCACATCTGGGTAACTTGACCCTAGTCAGTTGACCCATGAGACCTTCCTTAGCCAACCTACTCATTCGATCTTGGCCAATATGACCAAGTCTGGAATGCCATTTCACAGATTCAGAATTAGTATCAACGAATGAAACTAATGCAAGCGATGATTTATCATAATTGTCATCCACATCAAGAACAATAAAGTCACTAGCCATAGTGCAAGTTGCATACAACTTGCCATTATAAAAGATCTCTAAACCAGTATTGCCAAGTCCAAAATAAAAACCTAGTTTTATTAAAGCAGTCATAGAAACTAAGTAACATCGCCCCCCTGGTGCGTAGAGAGCATTATGGAGGAGTAACACATTTCCACCACGTAATCTAAGCTGGTATGTTCCGATGCCAAGAACATCTTCTTGATTGCCGTTCCCTAAAACGACTGTTTGAACTCCCACCGGGTAAGGATGGAAGTTTACAAATCCAGCTTTATCTCGAACTATGTGTTTGCTCGCTCCCGAGTCTAAAATCCAATTTGGGAGTGAATCAGCAACAAATGCATGATGGCAAACATTAAGTTCATAATGGGAGGAAATAGGTACCTTAGCGGGCTCTAGGCAGTCCCGAGCATAATGTCCTTTCTTCCCACAATTAAAGCACTTCACACGCGCTATATCTTTCTCTTTGTTTCCCTTAGCCTTCTGCTTTTTAGCAATGGCACCTTTCGGACCACTCTTCTTATAAGGGCGATCCTTCCTTTTCAGCTTACCCTTATAGGGCTTGTTGTGCTTCGGGTCACCCCCTTTCACAACAAACACAACGTTGGAAGTAGGGTTGTGGAGCTTCAGACGCTCCACCTCCATCTCAAGATGCTTGGAAATGTCTTCAAAAGTCTTAATATGCTCATTGTGAGTCATATTTGCTTTGAAGTTTTCCCAGTGAGCAGGTTTGTCAGGGAGGGCCCGTATCACATTGAGGAATTGTTCCTCATCAGACACCTCTCTACCTGCAGCCTTAAGATCTCTGACTATGGCACTTATTTTCAAGAGATGTTTAGTCACACTTCGACTATAGTCGATAGTGTAATCCATCCACCTCAAAGTCAAGGCACGAAGCCTCATTGCAGATGTTTGACCGAACCTGATCTTAAGCTTGTCCCACATTTCTTTAGCTGTGGGATAAACTTCAAATTCCTTCAGAAGATTGTCGTGCATGAAACATAACATCAAAATATGAGTAGAAGTGTCTTTTTCAGACCACGCCTCATATTCTTTCATGCTCTCCTGAGAGGGAGGTTTTCCATCAGCATCATGAGTTGGTTTGGACTTAGAGACTGTCAGGTGGTGTAGAGTATGACGCTCAGTTAGGACTAACTGAATTTTGCGGTACCAGATGTCATAATTGTCACCATCCAACTTATCAATCGTGGCTATGTCACTTATTGGTTTGGCTGCCATTTGTACAAAAAAGATGATATTAAGTCACCTTTTCCAAAAAATAATTAAATTAACCAGAAACTCCCAATTGTCCATACCTCAAGTTCGAAAATTTCGCCAAGCTCATAATCATCACAATCGATATGGATTAGGGAATTTCTATAATTTAACTATTATATACTCGCAAAAATAGAACATATCTATTAGCATTAAACACATTTAATGCTTGGCTATCACAAAGATATCCATTTATAATGTAAAAACTCATTTTACATGTAACATATAAGTTAATAGTTTGATTAATCACGTAGATTAACCCTTAAGCAAAAAATGTATATATTTTTTAATCACACAGATTAAAAAAAATTATCACACTCAGAAATAAAAATATATATATATACATTTCTTTATTAAAACACAGTTAATAAATAAATATAATCACATAGATTATGTTTATACTTAATTAACACATAATTAAACATAATCACACAGATTATATAACCTACCAGAAAAAACATAAAATAATTTCACTTAGAAAAAAAAAACTAATTAATCACATAGATTAATATAATTAAAAAAAATTGAAGGGAAGCAGGCAAAAAGAAACAACAAAACGGTGAAGGAGGGCCCAACAAATAAAGAACATTGCTTTTACTTATATATAGCCCACCTAGCATTGTTTATCTGTTGGTTTTCTTTACAGTAACTCTTTCTCTCTCATAGGCTCCTCTTTTCTCTTCTTCCTTCATCGGTTGTCCATGGCAGCCATGGAAACCGGCGCTAAGCTCGGTTCTGCCACCTTCTTTTCGACCCTTTTCTGGTGTTTCCCGGCTTAGGTGGCCCACGGCCGCCGCCGGAAAAACCAAAAAAAATACAGATGATGTTCAACCGCCCACCCCAACACCCAAATGCTTCGATCCGTTCTTCCGGCATGGTTTTGTGAGAAACAACCACCATCACGCAGATCGGCGGTCGACGAGCACAACAATGTTGGCGGTGAAGCCAACGCGCCACCTAGGCGCGGCGACTGAGCCACACGCGCCGCCCATGCTCCGTCGGTTTTGCTCGTATTCGGTTGGTTTCTCATGGATCGGGTCTTGGTCGGTCTAAAAGAGGAAGAAGGACACCCCTGGGGCATCCGTCGGCGGCGCGTGACCCACACGCGCCACCCTTCCTCGGCGGTTCTGATGGGTAAGTCTCAAAATCTACTAAAAAAAACTTGATTTTATCTTTCGATTTTGATTTTATAACTTGAAAAAAAACGTCTGATTTTCTCCAAAGTTCATTTTATTACCCATCTCTACTTCAAACACTTTCTGGGTCAGGGAAGAACAAAAAAAACAGAAGATAGGCAAAAAATAATAAAACACACAGTTTTAATTATTGAGTGGGAGAATAAGTTGCTAAGCAATAGAACACAGAAGCACATACGCACAATTTCGGCTCTGATACCACTGTAGGTAAGTATAGGATATACTTGAATAAGGAAGCGTACGGATCAGATTGGCGTAGTATGCTCACTGGTTCCCGGTGGCTACTAGAGTTCCCGGATGAATCACCCCCTAAAACTCAAGCAAATGATGGTTTGCTTAATATGTGTGAGAGACTGGGATTAATAGACAATCTGTGTCTTGTGTGTTTTGATTAAGCCTCAAACCTATGCTTATATAGGCCTCCAGGGCTATCCCACTTGTCTATTTAAAATTAGGACTCTCATCATGAGATTCCATTGCCAGCAATGGAGGTCCCTAGCAACTAAGCACTGATGCTTAATGGAGCTGCCACTTTCATGATGAAGATAGCACTAATGCTACTTTCATGATGAAAGTTGGCCCCTTGTAGTAGGTGGCCGTAAATAATTCAACACAAACCAAAAACAAATGGGTTCGTTTTGCTGTAACTGCCACCCACATTGTAGTATAGCTTATGAGTCTCCAACAAGTTGTCATGCATGTCACCCTCTCCCAATTTTTGCATAAATTGACTCTATAAGAAAGTCTTTCAAATTAATTATTAGCATTAATGACATAGACAAACAATATGGAAAAGTAACATTAAATTCAACAATAAAAGCTAGCTAACTATCAAACCATAAAGAAAAAGTCACACTTCAAAGTTTCATTGAAGCACAAAAAATTCCCACTAAAGGCATAACTATATCATCTCGTCAAAAAGTAAACTCCAAAATGTATGTGTGTACACTTTTTGAATAATCTAGATAGGAGCGAGGAAGACAAAGCAAATGAGTTGTTTAAACAGTAAAGATACATGAAAAATGACTCATAAACCAACTTCCTCAATATGCAAACATCAACATAAATACAAATGCCAGAAACTGAAATTTTTTTTAAAAAAAACAAACAAAACATAATGTGCACCATTCTTGCACTATTACTAGACTAGAAGTATAAGAAGATAATCTTCAATATATGTAAGTTGTAATGGAAAAAAGTAATGGACAAAGATAAACTCTAGCAGACATCAAACATTAAGTTGTGATAGTCTTCAATAAGTAAGTTGGACTATTCCCCAACTTGGGGGGGGGGGGGGGGTCATTGGGTTGTGCATTTTTTCAATTTAGATTAAAGTAAAATGCAGACATGTCCTTCAACTAAACTCGAAAGAACCATCAAAGATTCCAAGAAAATCCGGCAGAATTTCACTTACAGATTGGACTATTTCCTCAACTTGTCACCTTACAATTTAGGCAAACACAATTCAAATCAAACTTAATGGCCACATGCTGCAATCCAACACGAGCCACACGCTCGACATTCAAACCAAATCTCACATATAAAGCAAGTACATAATGCAATATAATAAAAAAACACCCTAGTTAAGGCTTCAAGAAATGGAGCGTGGCGCGGTGGGGGAATTGATGACTTAGCTTGAGTTGTAGTTGTAGATGAGATGAGAGAAATCCATGAACAATAAAATAAGGGGGGAAAGATGAACATGTCAATCACCCATGCTTGAACTTCTCAACAATAGCCTTGAACTTGAATAATAACAAGAGTAATAACCAAAATCAACCAATATCAATAACCTTGAACACCAAATGGGATTGGATATGACCTTGGATAAAGGTAGTCCACCACCAAAGCCTAACACCCCACCATGACCATCCTAAAGGAGAACTCCACCAAATGATTAATAAAGGAATGATATAGTTAATATTACTATGTCCGCATGGGGACGAGTTCTTGGGGATGGAGAAGCATGTTTAAAGCAATCTCTACAGTCAAACCCCAAATCAGAACCAAGATTGGCAACGGAATGAGAACGACAATTCTGGAGGGAATTTGGACGGGAAAGGGTGACATCACTCTCAAATCAGAAGCGCTGCGACACCAATGGGAAGGAAGGAAAGTTAGTGATATCTTACTGCACAACCCACGCAAATGGAATGTTGATCTCATTAATGAGCAGTTTAGTAGAGACTCTACAAAAGCTATCCTTGCTCAGCCTGTTAGAGAAACTGATGGGGAGGACGACTTTTAGTCTTCTACTGGGGTCTGACCAGAGATGGTAAGTATACAAAAAAATCGGCTTATTATTTTCTCTGGTACACTAACAGTGATCATGCAGCTAGCCCCTCCCTAAGTATATCAGCTCAACAAAAGAAGTTCTAGGGAAGTCTATGGGCAACCAAAGTCCCGTCGAAATGGAAGATGCTTGTCTGGAAGATCATCCAGGATGCACTCCCCTTGAAGGTCAAAAGGAGAAAATGGGATCCAGGAGCTGATGATATATGCTCATTATCAAGAACTTCCAAGAGAATAGATCACATCTCTTCTGGGAATGCTCATGGGCGAAGCGCCTCTGGTTTGCTACCACGCTAGGAATCCAAGACCACATCAATGGCAACATCCGAATTAAGACTTGGATTCAGAACTGGCTTCAATTTTTTTGGCAGCAAAAAGAAGTTGGTAACCCTATGGTTCAGGAGTTCATGGCAACTTGCTGGCTCATATGGATCATCAGAAACAGAATCACCATTAACAACGAGTGGATCCAACCATGTGAAATCCCCATATGGATCCAATCAGAACTCAGTCTCCTCAGGAAAGGAGAACTGATGAATGTGAAGCAGGTTCGAAAGGTAAATACACCTTTGGAGGAATCCAGCCACCATAACATGACTGAGTTTGTGTGGTGTTTGGGCACCACTCAATCGATAGAAGGAGAATTCTCATGTGATGGGGCGTGGCTCTCATCCTCTCTGAAGGGAGGAATCTGTTGGACTCTCACATGTCGAGACCGCATGGTTGATCAGCATAGACAACCACTTTTCGGTCTCTCGGCTTTACAAATGGAACTATCAGCTGTGGAAAGTGCAATTCAACGTGCAATCAACCTAGGTCTCTCCAACATCTCCATTGCGACTGACTCCGCAGAAGTGGTACAAATGTTTAGAGGGGTTCTTACGTGCCCGCCGTATTGTGCTAATATCCTTTTGTTTTGTAAATCGTTATTTCTGTTTAATTTCTGTAAAATTAGGAAGGTGCCTAGGTCTGCTGTTAAGGAAGCCCACACCCTTGCCAAGATGGCCTGCGGATCTTCGCTTCCCTAACTTAGTTATTTTTCTTCCTGTATTCTATCGTCTTGTACCAAAAAAAAAATAAATTGACATGTTCATCTTTCCCCCCTTATTTTATTGTTCATGGATTTCTCTCATCTCATCTACAACTACAACTCAAGCTAAGTCATCAATTCCCCCACCGCGCCATGCTCCATTTGGTATTAGAGCTTTGGTTTTTCAATTGCTTGAGTTGTTCTTCATTGTTCTTGCTATTGTAGTGTTCTAGTGTTGAGTTTTGTGAGTTGTATGCTATTATTGGTGTTCCCCCAACCCCGTTGATATCCAAGAGTGTTGGAATATAATGTATTGTGTTTATATTTGTTGGATTTGTAGTCATTTGGTGCATTGAAAAGAAGTTGGAAAATAGTGCACGCAAGGTGTTCGATGAAATGTCTGAGTGAAAAAACACAAAGAACCCTTAGCCAAACACTTGCCACCTACAAAAGAACCCTCAAACTCCACAAATTACCCCGAATACAAACCGTCCTTCACCTTTTCTCTCGGTATGGCCGAAGAAGTTAACTCCAATCGAAGTAATTCAAGCCACCGGAGTAGCCCTCAACTTCGGGCTATCGAGAACCGACTCGCCACCCATGACGAACGGTTCTCCACCATTGATCGTACCCTTAATGCCATTGTGATGCGGTTGGACAACCTCGCCCCAGAGCATCAAGTTCCATCCCGGAATGAGCGTCGAAACCGTGCCCAAAGCCCTATCTGTCCTCCTCCTTCCTACGAGTCGAGTGACAATGATAGAGGCTCATTTCGACGCCATCGTCGACGGGAAGCGGTTGAGAAGCCCCCACAGAATGAATTCTATGATACCGAAGCCAAGCTTTCGGAATTTAATGGCTTCACCGGCCCGGAAGACTATCTTGAAAGGGTCCAAATCCTGGAGAGGAATTTTGAAACTAAGGGGTATGGCGATGAGCATGCCTTCAAGATTTCTCGATCGAAACTCACCGGGATTGCATCCATTTGGTTTGAGAATGTCAAGGTATAACGAGCTAAAGAGGGTCGAGCAAAGGTCACTTCATGGGCACGGCTTAAGAGATTGATGAATCGACGATTATTGCCTAACACTTACAAGCGAGAGGTCCACTATGAGTCCATTTCATCACTTGATGGGCATGGAGTAGTTAAGCAAGCAAAAGTCAATCACATGCCCAACGAGGGAGCCTCTATTCATCCTTGTAAGGCTTCTGAAACCATTGTTGAAGCTCCATGTCAAGAGGTGGATGAGAACATCGATCTTGCCCTTCCTCTTATCCTTGTTGATCAAGCCCAAGAAGAAGCTCCTTTGGTTATACCATTGCCACCAACTAAGGAATCAAACATCAATGGATATGACTCACCATCCCTTCCTCTCATTAGCACTCGGACTCTTTTCCATGAGAAGAATGAGGTAATTTCAAACTTACCTATGAAGTTCAATGAGTCTTGCTTGGATGTTGGATGTAGCGACATAAAGTCTTTGGGTCAGTCATGCATGATCTATGGGAGATATTGGTTGTTTGATGAAGTTTGTTGGCGTGATAAGTTATATGATGAGTTTGTGATGTCCACAATTGAAAAGTCTCTATATTTTGAGTGGCATGCTAGGAATCTTGGTGTTCATTTGATGTGTAGTGGCGAATTTGGGATTGGTGATGCCATGATTCTAGTTCCTCCCATGTTAATGAACTCATCGTGTGTGTCATCCCTCAATGGATATTGTTTTAATGTTGGTCGTGGTGACATGAACTTTTTGAATGAGTCATACATGTTATTTGGTCGTCATTGGTTGTTCGAGGATTCTATTTGGATGTTGAATGAAAAATAATTGTTTCATTGTGATTACTTGAATTTCTTAGCCCCACACCAAATCAAACCCGGGGTGGGAAGAGAGTTGAGGAACCTTCCCTTTTCGAGCGAAACACGGGTTGAGTGTGCTCTTGGTGAGGACAAGCAATCTCTTGCTTTATCTTTACCTTGCAACGAACCAAGTGAGTAAGAGTGTTCCCAAACTCAACAAAATATTCTCGTTCCTTCCCTTAATCCCTTATCTCCACACAACAAGCCTCCAACTACGTTCTTTTGTTTAGATGATGGATATATAGTGGGTTTCGAAGTTTGTTGGGTGCCTCGTGTGATTGTTCACGGCAATCGGGATGTTTGGAGTTATAGGGTGCCAAGTTGTGGAGAGGGCCTCGATTTTTACTCCCAAGAGTTGAGGGCAACTCTTTTTCAAGAAGGGGAGTATGGAACGTATTGGGATGGGGCCCGAGCATCAAAATCAATGGTCTCCAAGCCTTCCCGCACCCCCTTCATAAAACAAGAGGAAAACGACTTCAAGGTCGGGTGCGGCGTGCATTTTAAGGTGGACTCGGGACCTTGGAAGCGTATTCGGGTCATCCCCGGGTGTGGCATCCACTTCAAATGGGACCCCGGACCATAGGAGTGCAGCTACGGGTCCTTATCTAGACCTACTTTGGGCCTTTAAAAGGGTTCGAAGTCATTCGAAAAGAATAAGCGGAAAAGGGTCAACGTGGGTTGTCGAAATCGATGCGTCTTCACACTTTGGGTCATAACGCCTTCAATTTAACTCTAATGGGTCTCAAATTTTGGGAGCTTAAAGTACACACCAAGAGCTTTCCATCGATATCTTACGGGCCTAAAACGGAGTCTGGATGAATAAATTATGGGCGGTTGAAGTCGGCAGGGAAAAGCTGCCCAGAAGACTGACTCGCCCGAGTCGTCTCGTGACTCGCCCGAGTCACCCTGCTGCCCAGGGACGTCGCGCCCGCGACTCCTAGGGTCGCACCCACAACCTCCTTCTGCCCAGACCTGCTGCTGCTGCTGCTGCGTGTTGTTTTTTCCCCCCATTCCTATATATACCCCCTCCCTTGGCATTGTTTAGTAGCTTTTGGACATTGTATATTTGATGCTTTGGCATTGTGGGTTTTTCCCAACTTTCTCAAAAATCTTGTTAACTTTATCCAAGTGATTTGGTGGTAATTCAAGTCATTCCTTTAGTGATTATTGGTGGATTATCCTAGATAATCATGGTGGGGTGTCAGGCCTAGAGTTGTGGTTCTCTTTGCTCAAGATCATATCCAACCTTTGGAAGTTCAAGGCCCTTGTTCTTGATGATTATCGAACCCATTCAACTACTTAAGCTAATCTCATCATCCCACCACAACGGTAACGCTCCAAGAAAGCACTGAAAAAAACCCATAATGTTTTACAATTAAGACATCGATAAAGTTAGGGTTTAAATCATGTCTCAACAATGGATATTTACACAAAGACATGAAGAAAGTAAAATCATCTGACACATTTATGTCGCACACTTTTTGGCCGATGGATCATCTTGAGTCCTCCTAAGGGGGCTCTGGAATTTCGGAGCAAATAAGAGGAGGAGTATACTTTCCGACACCAAGGACGTTAAGGTCAATCATTTCAAGCCAGTGGCGGAGCTAGAATTTAAAGTCAGTGGTGTGAATAATAATTTGTTAAAAAATTAAAATTTAACAGTACTAAAAGATTTAAATGCTACCAAAGTAGCAAATTTAATTTTAGTTATGAAAATTATATTAAACAGAAATACATTTCTAACAAAGTAATAATCGGATCAATAATCATACACCTTCCTAACACGGTCGATGGTAGCTTCATTTGCAAATTATTAGGTGCTCCTGGAGCACGTGTTCCAAATTCTAGAATTGTTCACTCATATGTATTAGGTTGTTCACTCTGATTATTATGATTGTTCACTCTAATTCATATGATTATTCACTCGCAAGTATTTGGAGTACATCTTCTGGGTGCATGTAATATATATTGGCTTTATTGGATACTTTTGGAAGACATCATCTTCAAAATAAGTAATAACCTCATTTAAAACTCATCCTTTCGACAAATAAATTATTGAGAGTGTCACAAAATATAAGGCAAATTATAAATTGTATAGCACAAACCTAAAATATAAGAGATCAACAAATAAAGCATTGAGAGTGTCACAAAACTAATAGAGGTGAAAAGTTAACAATTTTCCCAAATTTCAAATTCTAGAATTTTTCACTCATATGCATTAGGTTGTTCACTCTGATTATTATGATTGTTCACTCTGATTCATATGATTGTTCACTCGCAAGTATTTGGAGCACATGCTCCGGGTGCATGTAATATGTATTGGCTTCATTGGATATTTTTTGGAGGACATCATCTTCAAAATAAGTAATAACCTCATTTAAAACTCATCCTTTCGACAAATAAACTATTGAGAGTGTCGCAAAATGCTGATTCCTTGGTCACTTTCTTTAAAAAAACAAAAACTCCATTTTAAGGCAAATTATAAATTGTATAGCACAACCCTAAAACATAAGAGATCAACAAATAAAGCATTGAGAGTGTCACAAAACTAATATAAGTGAAAAGTTAACAATTCTCCCAAATTCTAACCACATTGAGTCATTAACAAATTGGGCAAATTAGAGATTCATTAATTCAATTAGCTAGCAAGTAAGTATTCAAGATTTTTTTTCTAAAAAAATATTCCAAATCCTAAAAATTGATTGTCTACAAAATCAAATAAAAAAAATAGTAAGCTATGCACTAATTAGCAAATTTTATTTTGACAACATTCCCATAATCATACTCATAATAATAGGTAAATTCAAATTTAATTATATTGACTCATTTAACAAATAAGAGATCAATTTAAAACACAAACCCCAATTTAGCAACAAGAGAGCTGAGATACTAAAATATAATGTCTTGGAAATATAATGTCTTGTAATTAAGAATGAATTGACAATGACTTATATATAGAATATTCATGGAATTATTAAATAGTCATGATGTAATGAATTATGGAGATGAGGTATTGGAGTCCGAATTTTGAATAGAAGGTAGGGTTGTAAAGGTTTGAGAATGAGCAAAAGTAGCGAACAAAACTGACTAGAAGGGTAAAATTTGGAAGAAGAAAAACAAAAATCCAGACCTTGTATTTGTCATGCCTCAAACTCAAGTCCGCTCAGCGTTAAACAACATATCTATGCGTTGACCACTAGACTAGCTTTTTTTTTTCAATTCATGATTTTCTTTACATTTAACCTATATAAATACATTATTCATATTTTTCAAAAGTAATTTCTTTTCTTTTTTTTTGTTTTGCAAAATTCCCGTGGAGTCGCTTGGTTCCACTGACAGTACATCAGATCAACCCCTATTTCAAGCATGGGAAAGGATGCAAGATCTAGCAAAGGAATGGAAGAAGGGAAACAACTAGGGCACACGATCGTACCACTCGGGCACACATTTGTGTCCCTCAAGAGTTCATGGCCAAATAGAGGAACGTTGAGAACACAATTGTGTCATCATATGATACGACCATGACCTCCCTGCCGGTAAGGGGGTCACGATCGTATCCCATGCATGACACGATCATGCCCTTCCAAGAAAAGAGTGGAATTCGAAGGCACTATAACTGACACGAGTGTGTCGAATGTGGACATGATCGTGTCATACCAAACAATAGCATGACACGATTATGTCATACATACGACATGAATTGTGCCGATTGTGATTTCAACGCAACTGCGTATTGATCTCCTCCTTGGGTTTTTCCTCTTATCTTATGTAAGTACCCAATTGTCCCTCTACTTATCTAGGTGTACCCTTCTCCCAATAGTAGTTATATCTAAGTTGCAGTCTTTCGGGATAATTAGGAGGTTTCTTGAGGAGAAATCCAACTCCTTTTTCTATTTAAACCAGTATTTAGGCTTGTAAGAGAGACTTTTGCTTCTAATTATCGATGATGAACATAAAATTTGGGTATTTACAAACCCTTTTAAACACTTAGCTTTATCCATCGTGATTTATGGTGGTGCTTTGATTCCCAACCTTTAGAGTATAGTTGGTAGTTCTCCTTTATACTATTCATGGTGATTGAGAGGTCTTCTTGGTTGAGTATTGGTGATTAATCTTTATGCATTCGTCTTTGAAGACCTAAGTTTACCTTAGTGGAGATTCTCCTTTAGAGGTATTCCTATTCTGTTTGTTATTTTCATGTTATACTTAATCCTTAAATAAGGATGCTTTTTTTTTTAGAAAGGTTTAACAATTCTTAACTACCCAAAACTTATAAATTCACCTGGGACAGTCACTTCGGTTTGAATTAGCTAATCCTATATGGCTCGGTGGTTACCACATAATATACCATTTAGGATCAAGGTGAGTCACTGGACTGACTCAGTAGGCCAAACGGTCATTCCTGGGTCTAGCCAGTTATCCTTTGATCATTGACCCATAAAAGGGGTCAGAAACAGGACTATGGTCATTTGGCCTCAGTCCAGTTTCTACCAATTTCCTGTTCTTTTGGCCCTTATGCATCATTAACCGAGGTGAATATAAGGCTAGTTGAACCAAATAAAGAGAAAGAGTCCAAAAATAAATTGTGCAAGTTATGATAAAAGGAGCTGCTAGTTGATTTTAAAGGAATCAGTAACCTAAAAACAGATGAAACTCCGACATACGAACCCAAATTCCAAGTCTGAGAGTAAGGTTACGAGTACAAGAATTAGAAAACTCTCGGACTCGTCTGTTTGAAAACAGACTCTATTAAAATCGATTTGAAATGAAAGAGAGCAGAAGAAGTTTAGAAAAGTTTCACAACATTATATTCATGTCATGCGAATGTAAAAAATTTTACAAAAATGTACATGTGTGACACGGTATAAGGATTACGTGATTACAAAATGATATTAAACATGAGCACTCTAATGTGATATCTGGATATTTCTAAAACAAAAAAATTAAAAATTAAAAATTAAAAAAAAACCCTATTAATTATTATTATTAAATTATATTTATTCGCCTTCCTAATTTATTTATACTAACCCTAAACCCTATAATTTTATAATTAGCGGCTTTACGCCAAAATTTATTCAACCATCCGAAAGTGCCCAAGAGCACAGTACAAGTCGGCCCATAAGGGAAATTTGGGTCATCCATTCATGAGCATTCCAGACACCAAATTAAAGGCCAAGACTACATCACATACTATTAATACTATTAATACTATTAATACTCCTACCCTTCCACTATGAGGCTCTTTAAAGTATGCCACTGGAACCCGAGTGCAATTTAACCTACCACATGTTCAATTATTACCATGCCTCTTCACCGCACACACACACCTTGCCCGTCTTTCTTTTTCTTTTGTTGCCACTTGTGCTTCACATGGACGATTTACCCATCCTCCATTCCATCCCACCATTCTATCTTACTGAAAGATTTGATGAATAACATTGAAGTTAACAACAATGGTTTCGACGCTATATATTATATTCTCCTTCCATAATTTGGTCCAGTTTGCAACTCTCCACTTCACTGCATGTAATATCACACCCAAGTTTGCTACTCCATTATGAAATACTACACTATTTCTGTGATCCCAGATCGACCATACCACAGCAAATGTCGTAGCAACCCATATCTTTCATCTGATCTTGTTTCCTTGTCTCATCAACATCTCTCTAAGGGTAGATCTCATCTGCACCTTCTGTCCCAGTTCTGCCATTATTTTCATCCATATCTGTGATGAAAATCTAGATTTAACAAATAGGTGATCAAGGCTCTCTTCTTCCAACCTACAAAGAGGGCACACATCATCCAATACATCCAACAAACCTTTTTTTACAAATTCAGATCTCGTATTTAGCTTCCCCAACAGTGCCAACCACATGAAAACTTCAATATCTGGTGGAGCTATTTTCTTCCAAACTGAGCACACTAAAGAATCCACCTCTGCACCTTCATTCTTCAGGATCTCAGTTCTTTTAATCAGTGCTTTTATCGTAAATTGAGATCCTGCAAGCCACCTAATTTGGTCCATGGACCCCTTCTTCGGGTGAGTTGATTGTAAAATTTCAATGAGTGCTTTTTCCTGATGCAACTCATCAACTGAGAGCTCCTTCTTCCAAGTTATTTCCCATCTCCATTGGTCCCCTTCAAACCATCCCATATCCATTACCTTCCATTTTCTCTGTGCTGATGCTTTATATAGTTTTGGAAATAATGCCTTCAAGCTCTTCCTATCCGCACAAGTGTCCTCCCAGAATCTTATGTTCCTTCCCTCCCCCAATTCCACCTTGACATATTCACTAAAAGCTTCTTGTGTCTTTGAGTTTTCACTTATCACCTTCTTGATGTTTGTCCATGTGCTTGGATACTTGGAGCTTTGTGCTAACGGCAATAAGCCACCATCCTCATGTATTGAGTTTACTACTGTTCTCCAAAATGCACCTTCGTCAGTGGCAAATCGCCACTACCACTTAAACAGGAGGGTTGTATTTTTTTATAATGAGGTCTCCAACTCCTAACCCTCCCAATTCCTTTGGCTTCTGGACCAACTCCCATTTTACCAGTGCATTACATCTTTTCTCTTCTTTCGCTGCCCAAAAGAATCTTCTCTGTATCCTCACAATCTAATTAGCAACTGCCTTCGGCATTCAGAACAGAGACAGATAATACAATGACAGGCTATTTAAAACTGCCTTTAAGATTACAAGTCTCCTAGCTTTGGACAAATAGTTGGCCTTCCAACTTTGTAGCTTATTCTGCAGCCTTGTGATTATTGAACTCCAAGCCTCCTTCTTTCTCATGTTTGCACCCTATGGTAATCCTAGGTATTGTATCGGTAGTTCATCCAACTGACATTCAAAAATTATCGCCATTCTCCTTTTCCATTCCTCATTTTTACCAAAAACAATAAGACTCAATTTTGAGTAATTAATCTCGAGACCAATGAAGTCCCCAAATCCCTTCAAGATAGCCTTCGTGTTCAACAATTGATCCTCCTCAGCTTTGGCAAATATAAGAGTGTCGTCAGCAAATTGAAGATATGACACTTTTACTTTCTGCTTGCCAACTTCAATCCCTTCAATATGGCCTCTTTCCATTCCTCTCTGCAAGCTCTTGTTAAGTACCTCGACTATGAGCACAAACAAAAATGGTGATAATGGGTCACCCTGCCTTAAGCCCCTACCCATTTTGAAAGGTTTGGTAGGACAACCTTTCACGATGATTGATATTCTTCACGTTCTTATGCACTTTGACACCCAGGACAACACCTACTCCCAAAACCCATGCATTCCATTATCTGTTCTACTGCATCCCAGTTGACTGAATCATATGCTCTCTGGAAATCCAACTTTAATAATACTCCTTCACTTTTTGTTTTCTTCATCCAAGCTGCAACCTCATTTGCTATTAGGGCACCATCAAGTATTTGTCTTCCCTCTACGAAGGTTGTCTGCGCGTCTCCAACTAGTCTTGGTAGGACTTTCTTCTACCTTTTACTCAATATCTTTGAGATTATCTTATAAATACTCCCCACCATACTTATAGGTCGATAGTACATTATTTCCTTCGCATCCTGCTTTTCGGGATCAAGGTCACCCATGTTGTGTTAATAACCTCATGGAACTCTCCACGATTGAAAAACTTCAAGATAAAGTCCACGAAGTCCTCCTCAATGATTGGCCACACGTACTTAAGACACTTGAGGTTGAACCCATCATAACCAGGCGCTTTATTTGGATTGCACTCTTTCACTACCTCCAAGATCTCTTCTCTTGTCACTGGCTTTTCAAGTGTTTCCCTTTCAGCTGCTGTCAATTTCTCTAGGTTCAGGTGGCTTATACCATACTGGAAATCTAGTGGCTTCTATCCGAATTGCTTCTTAAAGTGCCTTCTTATCGCACTCCTAATGTGTTGTCTGTCTGTCACTTCCCGCCCTTCAACAGTGATCTTCTCAATCATCTTCCGCCTCCTTCTTATTGTTGCCATAGTATAGAAGTATTTGGTGTTTCTATCTCCTTCTTTTAGCAGCTTGCAACGAGCGTGTTGTTTACAAAATCTTTCCCTCCTAATTACCCACTTGTTTAGTTGTGACAACAATGCTTCTCTTCTCATCACGTCGCACTATTATGGTTATTGGTACATTAACTTATCATTTATCTTCTTAAGCTCCATCTCCAGGGTCTTTACCTTTTCCTCCACATCCCCAAAAACTTTGCGGTTCCAAATTTTTAGGGGTTTCTTTATTGCTTGCAGCTTCTTGTGTATTGGCATATCATCAAATTGCACCCATTCATGTTTAAACACATCAACAAACCTAGGGTCTTCCAACCAAATGTCCAGGGACCTAAATGATGATGGCCCCCACACTGCATCAGACGTCGACAGTAGTATCGGAAAGTGATCCGACAGCTTCCTTTCCTTACACACAACACTGATCTTCTGTAATATGTTTAGCAAGTTACAATCAATCACGACCTTGTCAATTCTACTGGCTGCATTGGCTCTGAGCCATGTGAATGGTTGTTGGGTAGGGACATCCTCCACGGTTCCCTGCCGCTAGTCAAAGAGAAAAAGAGGAAAAAGTTTCAATGACTCAGTGAGTAAAAAACTCACCTGACGTAGACATATCATTAATATGACATGGCATGGCAGAATAAAAAGATTTAATTGTCATTACTAAAATAATAACTATTACTCCCTCTGCGTGATTGCCAAAACTCCAACTGTGAAAAACGTCCTTTCACATTTATTGCTAGTAATTTTTTCCTTCATTTCCAAAAAAAAGAGTTTTGTAGGTCCAGCCTCCCGCCTCTTCATCTTCCTCGCTCTCCAAAACTCAACGGCGGCGATGCCAAGCTCATCGTCACCTGCGTCCAGTACTGGACGGTGGCGCTAAAGAGAGCAGAAGAAGTTTAGAAAAGTTCCCTCTTGAGCTAATATCCTACCACACACTTTTGTCGATGTCGTTCATGCATCGGGACCCGATCCCGTTACCATCTCAAATAATAAAACTTACATTCAAACCCAATGCAGAGATAGTAGTCATCACCGCAACATACAATTTCTCTTTCGTTATAACTAAGAATGAAATAGTCTCAAGTGAACTTAGTAGTTTTTGGTGTATGATCATTTCTTCTGTTTTCTCAATTCGGAATAGGTAGTAAGAAACTTGAATTTTGAAATGCTTTTTCTTCTTCTCTTGAATTATCGTTTAGTATAGGTTAAAATGAACTTTTCAAAATAATCACAAAAACTTTGTTTTCTTTTCCTTTTTTTTTTCAAGTCGCGTCGCTTTATATGAATCAGTGTCGGCTATTAATTAAGTTGACTATATGTTGGAAACAAAGACGTTGTAACACGGTCAGTGTCACACACAAGACGGGGGATCACTTTGGTAGCTAACAAACAATTATCAAAATCCGTCTTCCGTACGTTAAGACATATTCACGCGACCGTAAAAAGATTTCATAGAATTAGGGTTAGGTTTCGGGTAATGCAACTAAATTTGAAGATTTCATAGAACTTTAAGCTTGTTATATGTCTTATGCCCCGTTCTTTCATGCGGTGAATTTGCGGTGCGGTGAGTTATGGTGGATTGCGGTAAGTTGCGGTAGAAATAATAAATGAGTGTTGAAATATTTTTATCAGAAAATATATTAAATAATAAATGAGTTGCTGTGGAAATAATTTTGTGGATTTTAAATATTTTTGTGGATTTTGTGAAAATATATTAAATAAAAAGGTAAATTGTAATTTGTGGTGAGTTGCGGTATGTTGCAGTAAGTTGCGGTGCGGTAACGCATAAAAGAATGAGGCCTTAGTTATTTTTCGTGAACTTATAATTTATGTTGAGACTTAATATTTATTAAGATTATTTGTAATTTTGTGCCGTTTGTTTTTTTTAAAATCGACTTGTGAGATTATTTTAAATGTTTGGTTTGTTTGCACTTTAGAGCAATGTAGGATTGATATATGATAGTCAATATATAAATGTTATAGATGAAATAATGTCATGTTAAACTTTATTTTTCTTTTAAAAAAGTGTGACACTTTAGCACAACATATTTCTTTTTTTATTTTAAAAAAGAAACATGTCTGAAAATATATTAAGTGTATAGCAGGTGGGTACCCCGAACCGGAACCGCGGGCAAGGATAAGGGTAAGGTTTTTAGAATTTAGGAACCGGTTTAAACGGGTAAGGGTAAGGTTTCTAAAATTTAGGAACCGGGCAAACGGGTAAGGGTAAAGTTTCTAAAATTGACATTTCCCACGAATTTCTCACTGTTATATTTGTGGTGGAAAAATATCCCACTAAATTTCCACTGTGATATTTAACGGTGGATAATTTCCCATTAAACTCCCACTAACTCTAGTTAGAAATTATTTTAATTATTTGTACCTTTGAGTATTCTATTTCCCTCTAAATTACCACTAAAATCATACCACTAAAAAAAATTGAAAAGTCTCTTCGTTCTTCCTTTAATTTCCCATATAAGAAAAATGGCACCGAAATAAAATTTTAAAATTATGATATTCCCTCCAACCTAAATTTCTCAAAATTTTAAACTAACTCTCACCAATAATAGTTTCATTTCCCTCTCTACCAATTTTTCTTAAACTTAAACCAATTAAAGTTTGGAGGGAGTTGCTAGATAAAATTTTAAGGAGGAGGGAAACTAGTGAGTGCCAAAAATTTAATTAAAAATTTCATTTCCCTCCTAAAACTAAAATTTAATACAGATAAAAAATAATAAAAAAGGGGTTGGCCTTAGGGTTTTGAAAAATGGGTTAGCCGGTTAGATGAATTTTTTTTTTTTAATGGAAGCAGGTTAGATGAATTTTGAAATCCCTAATCTGCATTTGTTTTTACTTCAATGTCTCTCACCGCCCTCCCCTCACACCCCTCCAACTCTCTCTCTCTCTCTCTCTCTCTCTCTCTCATAAATAAAATTCATGGTTGAAGGCTTCAAGCTTATGCATCCTCTTCTTCAATTAACTCCAACAATTTCCCCTCATCCTCCTCAATTTACAACCAAATTACTACATAAACTTGAACATTTCAACAAGATTTGGGATGAAAATGGAGTTGAGATAGGAGAAGGAACACAAGCCTTAGTGACAGAGTACTCCCTTCCTCAGATCTGGCCACCCATTACTCAGTCGAGGAACATCAGATTCCTGACATGGAGAACTTGGTCCGGCCCAACATCAGTTTCAGCGGCGACATGGATATTCAGGTATGTCTGTAGGAGGCAAAAATTTGTCGATCAATTAAAAAATGACACGTGGAAATTAAATTGAATTTATTTGGCCAATTATTATACGCCACGTGTTAAATTAATTACGACGGTCCATTTAATTGAACTTTAAATTGGAATGCATCCTGACCAATAGTATCATGACACATGTCAAAGATGATGCAGAAAATAATAATTATTTCTTTATTTAAAATAAAGGGATAATTAATTAATTTGGGCCCAAGCCCAAAGCCGACTCAAACCCTAAGTAACCCTAGGCCTCTAGAGCCTATAAATAGGGGTTCTCTCCCTCATTTTTAACACACACTGTAGTCTACCCCTGGCGGCATTCGGCATTCTGCACTCCAGAGGCTCCAGAAGATCAAACTGCCAGCGACATCCAGCTGCCAAGCGCCAAGGATCGAAGTTTGCAGAAGCTCAAGATCGAGTCTCCAAGCCTCTACCGCGTCAAGATCAAGAACTGCTTCACAGTTCTTCGGCAAGACCTGCGGAACCTTCAAAAGATTGAACTACAGACGCTCTCCAGCTACAAGCGACAAGGACTAACGTCGGCTAGTTCAACAACTTCTGTTCTTCACATCAAAGACTGCAGTCATCTTCTTCATCCGGTTCATCGATCGAGAATAAGCACTCAAGCCCTCGCATCCAAGAACTTGAAGAACTGCAACCAACAATCAACCTGCAAACGGTCAACCTTCGAGCAGCCTCCAGCTACCAAGCACTAAGGAGATCAGCGCTCAGGACCTTCAGCTCAAGAACTGCTATAGAGCTCTTCGGCTATTCGAGATCGAGATCAAGCGTCCGCGCCCTCGGCTCACCCAAATTTCAGGAGATCGAATCAGAGGACTACTTTATTGTATTCAATACAGAGATTGTACCCAAAATTCTTTGAAATTAATACAATTATATAAAATTATATTTGTGCACTGATTTCTTGTCTCTATTTATTTTAGATTCGAAATTTGTGTTTACAAATTTGGCACGCTCGGTGGGACATCTCTGCCTCTCATCTCCTTCTCCAAGAAATCAATTTCAACATTTGACTCAAGTGACGTGATGACACCATAGAAAGTTGTCTCTCGACTCTCAACAAGGAGGATGACTCAAGCTTCATCCCAGGGGTCAACAACTACATGTGTCACATCAAGCGGAGCAACGACTCGAAGGATTGCAACTGTCACCGCTACTATTTTTACGACGCTAGAAAAACCAACAGTGAATGCACCAATTCAATTACTTAAAAATCCAATTACCGGCTCCATCACGTTGGGGGCAACAACTCAAAGGGCTCCTCAGTCTTGGAAGCCAACTACGATTACCTTCGGCTCAAAGCAGACTTCACCTTGTGGACTCTTACGATTTGAGGGCTTTGAAGACCATGGCTACTCCAGTGAAGAATACTCTTCTGAAGAAGAATCTATCTTATCGCAAGCAGAGATTGAATCTACTTATACCTTCGTTATGACGGTGATAACAATTGGAGTTGTTAACATGGAAGAAAAGACTGCCAAGCTTGAGGCTACGTTGAGAATAGAAAGCAAAGAGAAAGACAAAAGAATCGACGAGTAAAGTCAACAAATTTTGAAGACTTTCCCAGTCAAAATTCAAAACTTCCAAGTCATTCAAATCAAGACTCACAAGTCAAAAATTCAAGACTTCCAAGTCATCCAAAAAAAGGACTCACAAGTCAGAATTCAAGACTTCCAAGTCATCCGCATCAAGACTCGCAAGTCAAAAATTTAAGACTTCCAAGTCATCCACAAAAAAAAGTTTCAAATCAAAATCCAAGACTTCCAAGTCATCAACACCAAAGAATTACAAGTCCAAATCCCAAACTTTCAAGAAAAAGGCTCTCAAGTCACCAAAAGTAAAGACTCCCAAATCAAAATCCAAGACTTCCAAGTCATCACCGCGAAAGAATCGTAAAAGTCCAAACCCAAGGCTTTCAAGTCAAACTCTCAAGTCACCAAAGTTAAAGACTCCCAAGTCGAAATTCAAAACTTTCAAGTCATAGACTCACAAGTCATCCAAATTTAAATCAACAAAATGAAAGACTCAAAAGTCAAGAAAAAATAAGACAATGACTTCCAAGTGAGCAATCTACAAGATTTGCAAGTCAGCAAAAATTCAAGACTCTCAAATCAACAAATGTCAAGACTCTCAAGTCACTAAATTCACCGATTTCCAAGTTGACAAAAATTAAAGACTTCCAAGTCCAACAAAAATTTGAGATTTTCAAATCAACAAACTTCAAAACTTTTAAGTCACAAAATCCATCGACTTCCAAGTCAACAACACTACAGAGACATCCAAATCAGTCGAACTCCCGTATCAACAAGTCTCCTGACTCCCAAGTCGACAAAATGAAAGACTCACAAGTCAACCAAATTCAAATTAACAAAATGAAAGGGCTCACAAGTCAAGATCACGACTTCCAAATCAATAAAATTCGAGATTCCCATATCAACGGTGCATACGACTCTTACGTTAGCAAATCCAAAGACTTTCAAGTCAACAAACTTCAGACTCTTAAGTCATCAAACCAACCGACTTCCAAGTCAAATAAATTGATGACTTCCAAGTCAGCCAAATTCAAGACTACCAAGTCTTCAAAATCAAATTTTAAGGTGAAGAAAAACAATTACTCCTAAGTCACCACAAAAAAGCCTCCCAAGTCACCCGCACCAAAAGATTCACGAGTTCACGACTCCAAGTCAAAACGAATGACTCATACGCTAGCAAAATTCAATGACTCGTAAGTCAACAGGATGCAGGACTCCCAAGTTAAGAAAGTTAAAGGCTCAGAGGTCAACGGGATGAAGGACTCTCAAGTCAAGATAGATAAAGACTCATAAATTAATATGAGAGACTCTTAAGTCAGTAAAGTCCATAGTTCACTCGTGCAAGACTCCAAAGTCAATAAGGTTAAAGACTTTTACGTCGTCACAACAAAGACTCAAGTCAAAAGTGCAAAAAAAAAAAAGGGATCGACTTCCAAATCATCAAAATTTTCGGCTTTCAAGCCGCACTCTGACTTGCCAAGATCTTCATGTTAGTGGTTTGCTTCAAGTAAACACCATCAATAGGATACTCAGGCTGGTTGACAATTTCATTCAAGCATGCAATGTGGGGGCATCTTAGTCGTGTTGGTTGAATTCTGCTCCAAGATGACATCCTCGTCCTTTAAATCAGCGGCGCAATCCATTTGGCCCAACTGAAATTTAGGCACAATAGTATGCCCACTAAATACAAATTATATTCGAGACTCAGCCGCTTCAAACACTCAAAATTCGTGTTCGCGATCGACTCTCGAAGGGGGCATCTGTAGGAGGCAAAAATTTGTCGATCAATTAAAAAATGACACGTGGAAATTAAATTGAATTTATTTGGCAAATTATTATACGCCACGTGTTAAATTAATTACGACGGTCCATTTAATTGAACTTTAAATTGGAATGCATCCTGACCAATAGTATCATGACACATGTCAAAGATGATGAAGAAAATAATAATTATTTCTTTATGTAAAATAAAGGGATAATTAATTAATTTGGGCCCAAGCCCAAAGCCGACTCAAACCCTAAGTAACCCTAGGCCTCTAGAGCCTATAAATAGGGGTTCTCTCCCTCATTTTTAACACACACTGTAGTCTACCCCTGGCGGCATTCGGCATTCTACACTCCAGAGGCTCCAGAAGATCAAACTGCCAGCGACATCCAGCTGCCAAGCGCCAAGGATCGAAGTTTGCAGAAGCTCAAGATCGAGTCTCCAAGCCTCTACCGCGTCAAGATCAAGAACTGCTTCACAGTTCTTCGGCAAGACCTGCGGAACCTTCAAAAGATTGAACTACAGACGCTCTCCAGCTACAAGCGACAAGGACTAACGTCGGCTAGTTCAACAACTTCTGTTCTTCACATCAAAGACTGCAGTCATCTTCTTCATCCGGTTCATCGATCGAGAATAAGCACTCAAGCCCTCGCATCCAAGAACTTGAAGAACTGCAACCAACAATCAACCTGCAAACGGTCAACCTTCGAGCAGCCTCCAGCTACCAAGCACTAAGGAGATCAACGCTCAGGACCTTCAGCTCAAGAACTGCTATAGAGCTCTTCGGCTATTCGAGATCGAGATCAAGCGTCCGCGCCCTCGGTTCACCCAAATTTCAGGAGATCGAATCAAAGGACTACTTTATTGTATTCAATACAGAGATTGTACCCAAAATTCTTTGAAATTAATACAATTATATAAAATTATATTTGTGCACTGATTTCTTATCTCTATTTATTTTAGATTCGAAATTTGTGTTTACAATGTCTTTTACGGAAACGATTTTAGTTATTTTGGGGGTTTTGGATCGATTAGATCTAGGCTTTGGTTCTCTTCAACTGAATATCCAAGTTGGGTGGTGGAGATTAGTCCCTTTTGGGATCTTTTGTTATCTTCTAGTATCCTAGTATGACTTAAATCCAGATCTCATAAATATTGTATAAATTGAAAACTGCATGTGGTTTCTTTCTGTGTTCTTAATTTGCTTTAGGTGGTCTCATGTAGTTTCTCATATTATTATGTGCTTTCTTTCCTGTAATTTTATTCGAAATTTGTTCTTCTGGGTTGGTTGCTAACAATTGATACTTGACCAGGAATTTGGACAAGCTGGACATGAAGAATAGAATCAGTGGTTTGCAAGGAGCACGAGTTGGAGAAAAAATTGAACTGGATTTACGAACTTGCAAAATGGGGAGAAATAAACTTCAATTCATTATGTATTAGAAGTAGAACTAGGAAATTATGCAGATTAATATGTTTTTAATTCATCTGTATGTAAATTTTGATATTATATTTAATGAGAAAATATATTTTTCAATTTAATTATTATATTTAGGCCCGTTCTTTTGTGCGTTAACGCACACAAACGCAACGCAACTTACCGCAACCCTACACAACATAACGCAAATTACCATTACTTTTTAACTATTTCCACCGCAACTTAACGCAACGCAAACGTAACGCAACGCAACGCACAAAAGAACGGGGCCTTAATGAGAAAATGTATTTTTCAATTTAATTATTATATTTCCTTTATTTTTTTACATTTATTATCAAAATATCTTTTTGGTTCATACCATTCTTTATCCATTAAAAAAATAACAATAACCATCCGTTAGATATTACTAATGAAAATTGGATTGGAACTGCACATTTTTTAACAATATAATTAAAAAGCCTTGATTCGTTGAAAAATAAGATTGGAAAAAATTTAATAAAAATGTTGGAAATTGGTGCTTGATTTGTCCCAAAATATTAATAAAAGTTAACCATGCATAGAAAACTGCAAAAGCCATGTCAATCAAACTACTAAAAATATAAAAAAAATTTTGCCACATTAGCCTCCAAGTCATATACCATATTGAGTGAGTCACTGACTCAGTAAGTCAGTATATCATTCTCCAGAAAAAGAGGCTTTAAGGAGGGACCAACCTTTTCATCAGCAAGGAAGTCCTAAAGGATAGTAACGATGGATTAACCCACTAGTAAGTCAGTATATCATTCTCCAGAAAAAGAGGCTTTAAGGAGGGACCAACCTTTTCATCAACAAGGAAGTCCTAAAGGATAGTAACGATGGATTAACCCAATAGTTATTTTTCCATTAAGGCCCCTTTTTTTATGCGTTAACACACTCAAACGCAACGAAATTTACCGCAATTCTATCGTAACATAACGCAAATTGTCATTACTTTTTAACTATTTCCACCGCAATTCAAGGCAACGCAAATACAAATGCAACTTAACGCAACGCACAATACATCGTGGCCTAATTACCGTATAAAGTGCTTACGTAACCACATTGATTGATTCCTGTATCATCAATATTATCTTTTCAAAGAAATTAATGCTCTGACCGAATCTTGAGATGTTGGCGTTTTACTTTTGATCAATTAGCTCTGTTGCTTCTTTGTCAATTCCATGATCAGTTTTGTCTTGTTTAAGTGTACCATTGGCTAACCCTAAGTCTGACACCTAATTGACAAGGTTTTTAATTGGCTTCCTTTTTATGCTTTAATTAATGCTCTCTCAAATCCTTAATAATGGTCACTTGGAAAGATTTTAATCAAATAGTATTGAGAATGATAATTGTATTAAAAATGGTAAAAGTAAGAATTAAATTTCTATTTTAGTTACTATCTCCGTCCCATTATATTTTTTCATTTACCTAATTTGAGAAGACCACTACATATTGGAAATTGATGTGAAAAATTTGTAATTTACCCAAAATATCCCTACTTTAATTGAAGATAATAGTTGTTGGAATTGTAAAAGGTGAAAAATAAATTTAATAATTAGGGCTAGAAAAGTAGGGTTTTTTAATTTTTGGACCTCGAACTTTAGGAGTATTTATTTTCTGGACTCCCATATTTCAAAGATTATATTTTGGACCTTATACTTTGTGGACCCAAAAAATGTGGCCCAAAGTTATATTTGACTCCGACGATGACCTAATTGTTGGCTAAACTTCCTTATATGGCCTTTTATCATTTTTTCCTTATTTTGACTGTTGTTTTGAAATTGATCAGACTTTGACAGCTAAGGGTGTGTAAAATTCATGGATAAAAAACAGTAGGGTAAAAGTTAAATTTTGGTAATTTTTGATAAATTTTGGTAACTTTTTTGGCAAATTTATGCTCATATGGGGGTTGAAAATCGTGCAAGAGGAGGAAGAAGAAGTTATGACTGGAAAATGTTCGAAAGAAAAAAAAAATCAATAATGACTTTGAAATATAAGGGTCCATAATATTGCCGGAGACAGAGTATAGGGTCCATATTATTGCGGGAGACAAAATATAGGGTCCAAAATATAAACGTTGAAATATGGGGGTTCAGAAAATAAATACCCCCAAAGTTCGGGGTCTAAAATGCAAAAAACCTAGCTAGAAAATTAACTATAGTTGTTGGAATTGTAAATGGACAAAGAAGTTAGTTAATAGGACAAATATTTTGGGACGGGGTAGTATATAATTGTACTGGGATAAGAGGTAAATTTGAATAGATTATCATTAATGTTACATTGGAATTGTAAAGTGACAGATATTATGAAAAATAAAAAATTGATCAAAGTGACACGCATTGAGGAATGGACGGAGTAGTTTGCACCAAACCATATTAAACATAATTATGTCTATTTCTGCAACAACCATATTATATTCAGACACCGTTCTTTTATATAGTGGAATTGCAATGCGGTAAGTTACGGTGGGTTGGGATAAGTTGTGGTGGAAAATAATAAATGGATGTTGATATTAATGAAAAGGTAAATAGTAGATTGCGGTAGATTGTGGTGAGTTGCGGTAGATTATGATAAGTTGCGGTAAATTGTGGTGCGGTATCTCAGTACAATTTCACATACTTTGAAACCCTCCCCACTTTTATTAAACATAATTACAAATCCTTATTTTATTTTGTTGTCAAATACCAAACTAAGTGGCAACCTTTATAAGTCAATTATATAGTACACTTGATTTGTGCACTTACAAAACAATTGTGATTAATTTCATTTCAATTTAATCACGTTCCCCACTTGTGAAAGTTTTGTTTAATTGTTCCTTAATCACATAGTGGTATGACTAGTGAGCCCTTCTCACTATCTCTACTTGGATTTTCTACCTCTTCCAAATTATTATTATTTTTAAAAGCCTACAGCTCAAAACACACAATTCAAGTTGTAAACAATAGGTACCTGGGCTGTTGTTTTTGTGAGAGTCATTACACAGACGTTGTTGCATAGTTTTCAATTGAGGGTCTTCCATAAGCCTACACGTTAGTGTTTAAACCTCTTTCTTAGTGTAAGTATATTAATTACTAAGTTTCATATAAATTATAGGGTTTTTGACTCAAAATAATCCGAAATCGGAGGTCATTGGCCGAAAATAATCCAAACTCACTTTTTAGCTGAAAATAATCTAAACTTTTAACCTATTTACTCGGACTAAACCGGAATCGATTTCCGGCGTCAGAATTTTGACTGGGTAGCCGGAGGACGTGTTTCTTTAATTGATTTTGGTTTTGAATTTATGCTGACTGGGGTCTACATAAGCTGACCAGTCAAAATTCTGACGCCGGAAATCGATTCCGGTTTAGTCCGAGTAAACATGTTAAAAGTTTGGATTATTTTCAGCCAAAAAGTGAGTTTGGATTATTTTCAGCCAATGACCTCTGACTTCGGATTATTTTGAGCCAAAAACCCTAAATTATACTACCTCCGTTTTTATTTATCTGTCGCCTAGGAAATTGTGTTAAAAACTTCAATCGTTAATATCTTAATTTGTATAATAATTCATCATACAAAATTGATGTCATTAGATTCGTAATGAAAAGTACTATTAAAAAAGTATAATATTATATTTTTTTATAAAACTTTATGCTAAAAATTATTGATTAAAGATTGACACTAAAAACCGGAAATGACAAATAAAAAAGAATGGAATGAGTAGGTGATTCTGTCTCTTGGGAGTAGATCATTCGATTTTGATGTTCCAGGTAAGTGGTGTGATACTCTTTTAGTCTTTCTTGTATGCAAAATTGTGGAAATATCAAGGTGTCTTAAATATTTTAGTTAGTTTTTCTGTTATAGTCTAGGGTTCAAGATTCAGTTTTTCTGTTTCTTGTGTTTTGTCCCTGGCTGCTCGTGTATATATTCTTTGTGCTGCCCCTTGTTATTCATAGCACATAATACAATAATTCTTCTTCTTCTATCATTCTCCTTCATACTTTTCTCATGGTATCAGAGCAACGGTTGCTCTCATTCTGATCTCCCTTGAGAAAAACAAGTTCTTCTGTCTTCCATATTTCTGTTGTCTTCAAAAAAGGCAGATCGTCTTAAGTTTTTACTAACAAAATGGCAAAAATCGAGCAAACACAAGCTGAAACAGGAGGAGATATTGGCCAGAATCAACCAAAGAATGAGGAAGAATTATACAATAATGATCCCCTACACCTTGCTAGCTCAGATCACCCAGGTTTGCAGATTGTAAACATCAAACTCAATGGTTCTAATTTCCAGAAATAGGGTAGGGCCATCAAGATAGCCCTAAAGACCAAGGTCAAGATAGGGTTCATCACTGGAGAATCCCCTCGACCAAAACAGGTTACATCTCTTAATCAATGGATTAAATGTGACAATATGGTCATTAGTTGGCTATTGAATTGCATGATTTCTGAGTTGGCTGAGTCTTTTTTATATGTAAATACTGCACAAGAATTATGGAGTGAATTGAGTGAAAGATTTGGCCAAAGCAATGGCCCCCTGTTGTTCTAGTTAGAAAAAGAGATTTCTAACTTACATCAGGGCAAACAGTCTGTAGCAGTCTATTTTACTAGGATCAAAAGACTTTGGGATGAAGTAGGTGAGATGTCTGATGTGCAAGTTTGTAATTGCCCTGTCACATGTCCTCATGTCAAAACTTCCATGGACATGGAACAAAGAAGAAGGCTCGTCCAGTTCTTGATGAACTTGAATGATGAGCTTGATGCTGTGAGAGCTCAGATTCTTTTAATGGATCCTCTACCAACTATTAACAAGGCATACTCCTTGGTACAGAGAGCTGAATGCCAAAAGATTGCCTCTGGAGGACTTCATTTCCCTTCTGAATTAGCAGCTAACACTCACAAAACTTCTTACTTTGGAAGTACTGACAATGATTCAAGTGGTTTGAATGCAAGAAGTTCTTACAAAGGGCCCAAGAAAGACTTTAAGAAGGAGAAAGCAAATAAGTTTTGTACTCATTGTCAGAGGCATGGCCATGAAAAGGAATATTGCTTCAAGATTGTGGGTTATCCAGACTGGTATAAAGGGAAGAGGACAGTTGCAAATGTGCATCTTGAAGAAAAAGCGATGTCCCTTGGAAGAAGCACCTATGATGAATCCAAAGCTTCTCCAGCAAATAGCTCAAGAAGTCTACAAGATGAACAAGAATAGGCAAGATCAAGCTCAGACATCCCAGGCTGGTTCATCTCAGGCTGTCTCTCATTTTGCACATGGATTAAAATCTCCAGAAGAGAGTTTTTCAGGTAATATCCATCTAACTAGCAGCTGTTTCACTGTTCAAAAGGGGGGCAAAGAACTTATTGATAATTCATGGGTTGTGGACACGGGGGCAAGTGACCACATGGCTCACAACAAAGCTTTGTTCACTTCTTTTAGGAGACTGAACAAAGCTGTGTCAATCACAATGCCTGATGGCAATGTGAAAGTAGTTAAACTAGCTGGAGATATACTCCTAGGCAATGGACTAAAACTGAATAAGGTACTGTATGTCCCTGACTTTAGTTTCAATTTGCTATCAGTTACTAAGCTCCTTGCTGATCAGACAGTATACATGATTGCTTATGCTGACAAATGTTTTTTTCAGGACCTTTTAAGTAGGCAAACTATAGCTACTGCTTATGAGGACAATGGGCTCTATAGGCTGGAATCAAGAAGTAGAAAGAAAGCACATCCAAATCCTAAGTTGTTTTCTGATGTTGAGAATTGCAATATTGTTGAAAACAATGATGTTTCTTTACATACTCTGCATTCTAGACTAGGGCACACCTCTCTTTCAAAACTTGAACATGTTCTGAATTGTAATCTTGGTAATAAGCAATTTTTTTGTGATACTTGCATACTTGCCAAAGCCCATAGACTACCTTTTCACAGAAGTTCTATCAAAACTTCTTTTCCTTTTCAATTAATTCATATGGACCTTTGGGGTCCCTATAGAACTGCAAACATAGATGGTGCCAAGTACTTTTTAACCATAGTTGATGACTATACAAGGTGTACTTAGACTCAACTATTGCATGATAAAACTCAAGTTTTCAGTGGCATAGAAAAATTTCTAAATATGGTGAGCAATCAATTTAATGTGCAAGTCGAAACCATTAGGACTGATAATGGCACAGAATTTCTGCAGCAATCTTGCACTTCCCTTTTTGATTCAAAGGGAATCACACACCAAAGGTCCATAGTAAGAACCCCCCAACAAAATGGGGTTGTTGAGAGGAAGCATAGGCATCTCCTTGACACAGCAAGAGCCATCAGGCTACAAGCTGGTTTTCCTAAGTATTTGTGGGGTGAGTGTGTATTGGCTGCCACTTCTATTATCAATAAAATCCCTATGAAAGCCTTAGGCTGGAAAAGTCCTCATGAATTGTTGTTCAAAGAAAAACCAAATCTGGATGACCTACGAACCATTGGATGTCAATGTTTTGCTGTGAACATAGGGGAAACAGATAAGTTCTCAGATAGGGCCATAAGATGTGTCCTGTTAGGGTACACATATGGCATGAAAGGATATAAATTACTTGCTCTACAAACAAGGAAAATAGTACATAGTAGAGATGTAATTTTTTGTGAACAGGTTTTCCCTTTCAAGGAGCAAGCAGAGAAACACAAGGCACCCACCTTGAGAAAAGAGAATCTCTGGAGCTCTTCTGATGACTTTGTCCAGGACAATCAACCCTGGACAAATACAAGAAACTATTTTACCTCAGCAAGTTTAGATTCTAACATTGTCTTTGATGATCCTAATGAGAATATGACAGATGACAATGTTCAGCCTACTTCAGGGGACACATCACACAGGGATAATGACACTGCTATTGAAGACACCCTTGATCAAAATGGTCCAACTCTTAATCACAACCTTGAGGCTGATCAAAGCCAAGATGAGGAAAGGAATCATGATGAAAACAATCTGAGAAGGTCAGAGAGGCACAGGCAAGCTCCCAGATGGCTCAAAGATTTTATTACACCACAGAGTCATAGCCTTGCTGGATACAAGTCAACTCCTTATCCTTTGTTCCAATATGGTGATCTCTGTGAGCATTCCTCAGACTTTGTTACTTCCTTAATTACTACTATGCATATTTCTGAACCTAGTAGTTATGTTGTAGCATCAAAACACCCTGAGTGGACAAAAGCAATGAATGAGGAATTAGAAGCTCTAGAGAGAAATGAAACTTGGGTAATGACTGACCTACCTGTTGGAAAAAGGGCTTTAAGCTCAAAATGGGTCTACAAAGTTAAATTCAAACCAGATGGGGATGTAGAAAGATACAAAGCTAGGTTAGTGATAAGGGGTTTTGAGAAGATAAAAGACAAGGACTATAAACATACTTTCTCCCCTGTAGCAAAATTAACCACTGTGAGAATTTTTATCTCCATGGCAACCATCAAAGTCTGGCCTTTGCATCAGTTAGATATAAATAATGCCTTCTTACATGGGACCCTTGATGAGGAAGTGTATATGATTCCTCCTGAAGGGTATAACAAGGCTTACCCCAATCAGGTTTGCAAACTTAATAAGTCTCTTTATGGCTTGAAACAGGCCTCCAGACAGTGGAACATTGAGCTGAGTAACTTTCTTATTCAGAAGGGATTCGTTCAATCAAAATATGACTATTCCTTGTTTATCAAAGAACATGATGGCTTAATCTGTTTTGTTTTGGTCTATGTAGATGACTTATTGATAACAGGTAGTGATGAACGAGGAATCAAACAACTCAAGGCACAGCTACATGAAGCTTTTACAATCAAGGATCTAGGATTAGCTCGATATTTCCTTGGCATTGAAATTACAAGATCAGAAAAGGGGACTCTCTTGCACCAAAGGAAATATATTGTTGACATTTTGGAAGATGCAGGATTATCCGCAGCTAAGCCAGCACATTTTCCATTACCAAAGAATCTGAAACTGTCCACAGAAAAGGGACAGATTTTGGACAACCCAGAACAGTATAGAAGGATCATTGGAAGGCTGTTATACTTATCTATCACAAGGCCTGACATTACATATTGTGTGCAACACCTGAGTCAGTTTCTACAATGTCCTAGGAAACCACACTATGAAGCTGCCTTACATGTCCTAAGATACCTTAAGGGAAGTGTAAACAAAGGTCTCTTCTATCCTGCACAAACTGATTTCAGATTGTTTGCTTTTTGTGATGCAGATTGGGGGAGCTGCCAGATGACCTCTAGGTCTCTCACAGGATATGCTGTTTTCATGGGGCAATGCTTGATTTCTTGGAAGACAAAGAAGCAAAACACAGTATCAAAATCCTCAGCTGAGGCTGAGTACAGATCAATGTCTACCACCACCTCAGAGTTGGTGTGGATAGCTAATTTGCTCCAGGATCTGAAACTTCCTGTTGAGCTACCAGTCACACTATTTTGTGATAATCGTGCAGCCATGCATATTGCAGAAAATCCCATTTTTCATGAAAGAACGAAGCACCTAAACATTGATTGTTACTATATAAGGGACAAGCTCTTAGAGGGTTTCTTGAAGACTGCTTATGTTGCTTCAAAGGATCAGCTTGCTGACATAATGACTAAGCCCTTGGGAGAGTCTCAGCATAACAATCTTTCTGCCATGCTTGGGTTGATTGATGCTGCAGTATTTCCACCTTGAGGGGGGAGTGTGGAAATATCAAGGTGTCTTAAATATTTTAGTTAGTTTTTCTGTTATAGTCTAGGGTTCAAGATTCAGTTTTTCTGTTTCTTGTGTTTTGTCCCTGGCTGCTCGTGTATATATTCTTTGTGCTGCCCCTTGTTATTCATAGCACATAATACAATAATTCTTCTTCTTCTATCATTCTCCTTCATACTTTTCTCAAAAACATTAATTTTATAAGTCTCTTTTTGTAAGTCAGTTTTTGTTAAAATGGGTTGGCATGCTATTATTTGAAGTATTTTATGTTTGATTACATCTATGTTCGGAAGGTTTGACCGACTCTGTATTGATCTTTGTTTCACAAGTGAAGCCTTTTGATGTCATTTAAGTTATGCCTGTATTTTTTTGACTCTTATAGTCTTATGTGCTAACTGAACCTTTGTGATAACTTTAGACTTGTGTTTGTAAAGTATAGACCTGGCAGTTTCTGACCCGACCCGAACCCGCCCGAAATTTATGAGTTTTGAACACGATTTTTTCAGCTAAACCCGAAGTATACCGAACCTGAAAATTAGCGGGTTAAACCCAACCCGCCCGTTTGACCCGAAAAATTAACTTTTTAAGTTCAACTTCATCAGAGTTTATGATTTTTCTTTGTAATTTTTAACGTTAAACTATAAGCGCAACTTATTTATTTGTTATTTCTCTAATTTAAGTTAAAATAGTTACAATAATCTATCGTTATTAGAAGATAATCATATTTTATTATGTATATTGTACAAAAAATAGTATTTAGATACCATTTTTTAAAAAGAAAAAGCAGAAAAAGTCGCAATCATAACCCGTTGGTTTGACCCGAAACCGAAATATACCGCCCGTATTTACCTGAACCTGAAATACATCCGACCCGTATTTACCCGAACCCGATATACTACCGACCCGAGACCCGTCCGCACGACCAAATTGACAGGTCTAGTAAAGTAGCATGTTTAAATGATTTGTTGCTGCTAAGCTAAATTTATGTTATACTAGTTTGGCCAGTGTGTGCTCCGCACACGTTGACCCGACAATTATAAATATAAATTTTTATATATTGAATTAAAGTTTCCTATATATTATAAAATTAAAATTTTATTTTAATTGATTAAACTTAATTAAAATTTGTTTTGATTTATTGGTCATTTATTTGTTTATGGAAAAATACAATAGACATTTAAATTAATCAAATATAATTAATTGGTATAAAATAAGTATTTTCATTTTACCTTTCTTAAAATATTTCTTACAAATACAAGTTTAAAATAAACAACATTGTTATTTAATGATGAATGGTTTATGATACACGTTGAAGTTATGTTACACATAGGTCAAAACATAGCTATATGTTTTAGTTTTGGTACCATAGAAGCTTGACTTAATAACCTTTGTAATCAAATCACATAACATACAAACTCTTGTTTATGAATCTACGAAAAAGGTAGTGCTTCCTTGTACAATGAAACAATTACAATTTAAGGAATATTATTGAAAAAAATAATGTTAATTATTTACAAATAACATATAATCATATATATGGTTGAATAATTTTCGATGTTAGAACATTATATAATTCACTTTGACTATTCATATCTTCACATACTTATATCAGTAATTTTAAATATAATATCGATTATACTTATCATGATATATTTACTTTCGCATATTATAATATCATGAATCACAAAAATTAGTTTACCATAAAATTATAAAATAAATAGCTAAACATGCTTTTTGAATTGAATAGGGTTTAAATCGTAGATACCGATATTCATATTACATTACGACAAAATTTTATCTTTATAAACAATAATTATGGTTAAAGGATTGACATAAAATATCTATGTTATTACTTAATATTAAGACATCATAACTTAATTAGGATATCATGTTAAAAGAAGGAATAAATTAAAATAAAGTAGTATTTAAGCGTGAATTGCTAATAATAGTACTACTAACAACAATAATAACAACAACAACAACAAAAAGAAGAAAATAAAAGTGAAATAGGTAGCTTTTAATATTGGCTGGGGATAAATATGGATCGATGATGATGATAATAATAATAATAATAATAATAATAATAATAATAATAATAATAATAATAATACCAAATATTTAGGGATCACAAAATAATTATAATATCATGCTAAAAGAGGGAATAAATTAAAATAAAGTTTTTTTTTTTGAACCCGGGTAAAAAGTACAACGGAACTTAGGATTGCAAATAATAATACTACTAACAAGAAGAAGAAGGAGAAGAAGGAGGAGGAAATAAAAGTTAAATAGGTAACATTCACTAAAGAAGAGTGATAAATGTGGATTGAAAATAATAATAATAATAATAATAATAATAATAATAATAATAATAATAATAATAATAATAATAGTAGTAGTTAGTATAATCATAACAACAACAACAACAACAATAATAATAATAATAATAATAATGGTAATGGTAATGGTAATTAATGATTTTGGATTAAATGGAAATTTATAAAGGAAAGGAATGGAAATTTAAAAAATTGATAGGGGCATAAAGGGGAATTAATATTTGGGACACCTCTTAGCTTAGCTCCTTTTATAAGGAGGTTTAGATTAATATTTGACCATTCCGTTTATGACTTTTAGTTTTGATTATTTACTTTTTTTAAATTGCTTGATTGGTATTATTTGTTTGATTTCAAGTCATTGGTTTTGTTTGGGGCTATGTCTAATAATAATAATTATTAATATAATAATAATAATAATAATAATAATAATAATAATAATAATAATAATAATAATAATAACCAACAACACAACAACAACAACAATAATAATAATAATAATAATGGTAAGAATAATGGTAATAGTAATGGTAATTAATGATTTTGGATTAAATGGAAATTTATAAAGGAAATGAAAATTTATAAAGGAAATGAATGGAAATTTAAAAAATTGATAGGGGTATAAAGGGAAATTAACATTTGGGACACCTCTTAGCTTAGCTCCTTTTATAAGGAGGTTTAGATTATTATTTGATCATTTCGTTTATGACTTTTAGTTTTCATTATTTACTTTTTTAAAATTGCTTGATTGGTATTATTTGTTTGATTTCAAGTCATTGGTTTTGTTTGGGGCTATGTTTAATAATAATAATAATAATAATAATAATAATAATAATAGTTAGTATAATAATAATAATAATAATAATAATAATAATAATAATAATAATAATAATAATAATAATAATAATAACCAACAACACAACAACAACAACAATAATGGTAATAATAATGGTAATGGTAATGGTAATTAATGATTTTGGATTAAATGGAAATTTATAAAGGAAATGAAAATTTATAAAGGAAATGAATGGAAATTTAAAAAATTGATAGGGGTATAAAGGGAAATTAACATTTGGGACACCTCTTAGCTTAGCTCCTTTTATAAGGAGGTTTAGATTATTATTTGACCATTCCGTTTATGACTTTTAGTTTTCATTATTTACTTTTTTAAAATTGCTTGATTGGTATTATTTGTTTGATTTCAAGTCATTGGTTTTGTTTGGGACTATGTCTAATAATAATAATAATAATAATAACAACAACAACAACAACAACAACAACAACAACAACAACAACAACAACAACAACAACAACAACAATAATAATAATAACAATAATAGTAATGGTAATGGTAATTAATGATTTTGGATTAAATGGAAATTTATAAAGGAAAGGAATGGAAATTTAAAAAATTGATAGGGGTATAAAGGGAAATTAACATTTGGGACACCTTTTAGCTTAGTTCTTTTTATAAGGAGGTTTAGATTATTATTTGACCATTCCGTTTATGACTTTTAGTATTGATTATTTACTTTTTTAAAATTGCTTGATTGGTATTATTTGTTTGATTTCACATCATTGGTTTTGTTTGGGGCTATGTCTTCTACTTTAGCCAATTAAGGTATGTACTGGACCTGTCAATTGACTTGTATTGCTCGCCTTTGATATCTATATCTGTGTTCCGTTGGGCCCAATTTTGTGATATGTGATCCTATCGTAGCCCAACCACTGGGTCAATAATGGTATATCGTTGCCCTGCCACTTGGTCATTAGTGGCTTATCGTTGCCCTTGTCATTGGGTCAATAGTGACTTAGCCCTAAAGTTAGCATTTTTGTTTATTGCTATTTTGATTTGTACTCTGCTTTCTCTCTGCAAATTCTTTGACCAATCCTAGTGTGTGTTTTGACGTTTTGAGACAAGTGTTTGTAAAACTAAGTCATGTGTTGTCAATTATTTGATTGTGAACTCTAACTCAGCCTATGTTTTACATGCATGTCTAACCCAACTAAAGGAGTGTTACGCTAATTATTGGGCTCCCGAGCTCATCCTTTCAATCTTCTCTTTTTCTTTTTCACTTTCTGCTCTTATCAGTATCTAACTGTTCAGGAGAAGGGTTGTGGATCCCAAGTCTGTATATTTGGAGTTGACACTTTTATTCTTTAGACTAGTAGAATTTATATTTTCAGTCAAGTTGGACCTTGTGGAGCTTAGACTTGTAGTTGGTATTTGGGATTTATGGATATTTGTTTTTTACTCTTGTTGAGTTGAATAAGATATTATTTGGGATTGTGAGTTATTAAAGATTTTGTCTTTCCCTTGTTACAGTTTAGCCTTGCATGCTTGTAGGACTCCTAGTGTTGCACGTGTGCCATGTTTGTTACCCCTCGGTTCGGGGTGTGACATGCACGAACCTTAGTTACACAAAGCATGATGTTCGGTTGCGGTATTTTGGGTTTTAAGAGTAGGGTTGTCGTATCCACAGGGATGGTGTGTGCGGTATAAGAAATTGGTTTGGTAAGGTCTAGACCTGTCAATACGGGCAGGCGGGCGGGTTATGGGTCGGTCGTATATCGGGTTCGGGTAAATACGGGTCGGGTGTATTTCGGGTTCGGGTAAATACCAGTTGGGTGTATTTCGGTTTCGGACGGTTTGGGTCGGGTTTACGGGTCATGACCGCCCTTTTTCTTAGTCACTTACAACTAATAAAATTGATTATAATTAGTCAAAGACACCTATGTAATGTACCATTCCTTTTCAAGTTCGACCACCACGATATGTCATAGTTGTACAGACATATTACTATACACCTAATGGACAAAATTTGGCAATCTTCAAGTCTACAAGTATTATGCGGTTTACGTCAACAATCCACGAATAACAGTACTTATGAAATATGTAGGGTTTTGGGATGCTAATATACTAAACTTTTAAGATATTGAACAATAATGCACTGAACTTTGACATTGGACAATAGCACTATTTTACTGAAAGAGAGGAGAGCAGCGGGACTGCAGGAGTTTGAGAGTTCACTGAAAGAGTGAGTGATTGACCGTGTTAGGGTTTTGTTTTGGTCATTTGTTATTTGATTATTTCATTTGCATGTCTCTCTTTACACTTAATTTTCCAAAACCACTCAATATTTTTTTTGGGGCCTTAATTTTCATGAAATGGGCCAATTTTTTTGCACAAGGCCGAGACAAACAAAAATTAAAATTAAAGTGTCCGATCTGGTCGACCCAAACCTGACCCGACCTGACCCCTTTTTTATCGGGTTCTTTGGGTTGGGTCATTTTCGGGTCCCGGGTCGGAATTTCGTGTTCAAAACCCATTTTTTACGGGTCGGTTTGTGTCGGGTTTCTGGGTCGGGTCGAGAATTGCCAGGTCTACTAGTAAGGTCTATGATTTGAAGACAATAAATAAAACTTAAGGCAGTGAAACTGACACTAAACATGAAGTAAAAACAATAAATATTAAGGAAATTATTAATATTAGCATCCATTTAAACAAATAATTGATTGCGAATAATAATCAAACTAAACATGAACTGGAAATTAAAGCTACAACGAAAATTCATAATACTAATTTTTATCTAAGAACAAAAAGAAAACAATCAATAACATTGAATAAGCAAATTAAAACTGAATTGAGAACTGAAATTAAGACAAAGAACATTAACCTGAATTTCTTCACTCCGTTCTTGAACTTGAATCACACGAATCTCTCGAACAAACAAGAAAGATGTGATTTGGATTATTAAGACTGCCTGAATCCTCACTCAAAAGGAGAATTCGGGGAACCTTACTCCTCCTTTTCTCTGATAATTGGGTTTTGGGTTGAAAACTAATATTACGAAAAATGAAATAACAAAAACTGAAATTAACTATGAGTGAAAGGGAGAAGGAAACAAGAAACTGTAATTTTAATTGAACTTGAATTAAAGGTCAAAAAGCGTAGATTAGAATCGAAAAACTGGAGACAAAAGAAAAAAGAACTATAAACTAAAACCTTAAAACGGGCAGAAAGCTAAGGACTACAGATATGTGAAATCATAATGAACTTGGAAGGAACAATAAAACTGACAAGAAAACCTACCTAATGTGTATCTCTAATAACTGCGGCGATGTTTCTTTTATAGCATGGACGGAGGTGCGACCAGCATCTCTCACCTTCTCTGATTCCCTTTGTTCTGGTTGTGGCGTGAGTAGCGGGTAACAGGCGCTGCCAGCGTCTTTGCTTCACGTTGTGGTTGCTTCGCCGACATTAGGCGTTGCTGGCGTCTCTTCGTTTCTATCTCTTTTTTGTCCAGATTTTGTTATATTTGACTCCTTTTTCTAATTATTCTCTTATCAACCTACAAAAACACAAAAATCATCACAACTAACTAATAGTTAAGGGATAAAACAAATAAACACTTTATTAAGGGTATCAATTCGATTCGAAATGAGATCGAACACATGCAAGAGATGGGATTAGTTGGAGGAGAGAGGAGGGAAAAAATTTAGGTCAATACGTCGGAATTCCCGTAGTAGCAACATGACAAGAGTAATAGAACTTTGGGGTTGTAAGGATAGTGAGAAATGACGGAAATAATGGGGATTTTCTTGGATGATCTTGCCTCTTCCGAATATTGGAATTAAAGGGGGGTACTTCTTGGACGAAGATGGAAGAGGGGAGACACGATCCACCATTCAAGGTCCAATCCCCCTAGTTAGACCGTTTGGCCTTAATAAGTGCATGAATAATCATGGAATTGCATGGTTTGGGGGATTAAGTTGACTAAGGTGAGACACGGGTCAGTGATGTATAAGGGTGGATAGGGCGTTTGGCCTTACTTGCATTTTGTCTCACACAGATCACTGACTGTTCATATAATTGACGTGGCAGGCGCTAAAAATTGGGCTTAGGTTGTTTGGCCTTGGGCTGAAATTTGTTGAACTTCAAATAGTCACAACTCTTTCATCCAGACTCTAATTGATGCAATTTAAAAGATGTTGGAAAGCTTATGATGTGTACTTTAACCTCATAAAAAGAAATTAGATCAATGAGACTTGTGGAAAAAATGATAATTAAAAGGGTGAGCATATGTATATTGAAATGGTGGAAAATGATGGGAAGTGTGAGGTTTATTGTGAGAGTCTTAGAAATGGAAGGGTTATGGAGATTGAGTATATATGGTAAGTGCTCGGCTTGACTCACCTCCTAGTCTAGATAATAAGAAAGTTACAATATACACAACTGGGACAAAATACAGTGTCTACAACATCATGTTAACCATGCAGGACAAACACATACCTTAATTTCAAACTGGTACATCCACCTATATTGCACAGGTATGCCCATTGTTGCTTCATAAAGCAGATGCACTAGAAGGTGCTCCATCACATTCAAGAAGGAAGGTGGAAAGACCATTTCCAATTTACATATAATTTCATGGTATGTTTCTCTCTACCCGAATCACATCATCTACCTTCAGAAACGAAGCACACAAACCTCTAAAGAATTGACAAGTTCAATGAGATATTTCCAAACATTTGGAGGCATTAAGTACCTCATTGCAATTGGTAGCAATATCTTCATAAAAACGTGACAATCATGAGTCTTCAAACCATGTAATTTTGAATTCCTTTACATCCACAAATCCACTCAGGTTGCTTACATAACCATCGGGAAGTTTGAGTTCTTCAAGTCATTCACATAAGGCCGTAATTTCTTATTTACCCATCACATATGAAGCTTCTACTTCGAAGCTTGTCCCATCTTCAAGTTGGGCTATTTTATATGTTTATTCGTCGGCGCTTACAATCAGTGGTAGGTCTTTTTCAGTTCGCATCATCCTTAGTCTTCCTTTTCACACCCATGATCGTGTTCAAGACTTGATCAAACATATTCTTCTAGTTTTAGGTCCTTCCAATATGGCAACTCCCAAAATGTGCTTCGTTTATTCCAGTTATGCGGCTTTAGATACCCATCCACACCACCATAGAATTCTATAGACTTAGGCATATGAGATACATAATCCCAAACTTGTTCACCATTCATCCGAGGAGGAGGAGGTGAATGATCTTCTTTATTTTTCAAGAAAGCGCTCTTGTTCTTTCGTTAAGGATGATCTTTTAGGAGAAACTTTCTGTGGCAATCGAACTAGAAATATTTACTCCCATGCTTTAACCAGCGTGCTTTTGTGTTTTTCATGCAGTACGACATGCTAATTTGCTAGTTATAGTCCAACGAGAAAGCATTTTGTATGCTGGGAAATCACTTATGGTCCACAAGTAGATGCCTTCATTCTAAAGTTTTGCATCATATAAACATCATATGTGTTAATTCCTACTTCCAACAATTGCTTCAACTCACAGTTAATGGTTGTAAGTAGACATCCAACTTTCCCTTTCGACTCTTCGAGCTAGGAACCAAAAAGGTAAAGAACATGTATTGTTTCTTCATCTGCAACCAAGGTGGCAAATTGTACGGAGTTGCAATAAAAAGCCAACACGAGTATGTTTGCCCAAAGCTTCGAAATGGGGCGAAACCATCAATGCATAAGCCCAACCTCACATTTCGATGTTCTGAGGCAAATTCCTTGCAAGTGGCATTGAAATGCTCCCACGTTTCACTATCATATAGATGAACCATGGATATGTTCAGACATTCATTCTTTGAGTGCCACCTCATCATTTGCTCTGCGGATGTCTTAGTTGTATACATTATTTACAATCTCAACCTGATAAGAAAGTATATCTACACCTCGTGTGCTATGCGTTTACCCCGTAACGTTGTTCTCGCATATCTATCAGCGCTACACTGGTCACACTGGTCATGTTCAGCATTATCTTTCTAGAACAACATGCAACCGTTTGGACACGCATCAGTTCTCTCATGTGGGAGTTCCAAAGCCTGAGCAACTTCTTTGCGAAGTAGTATGTGTCTGTCATCTCATTATTCGGGGCACAAATGTCTTTCATTAGTGACAGCAGGTTGTCTACGAATTTATTTGGGAGATGATACTTACACTTGATGTTTATTAGTCGCGATACCACTGACTATAGTCGCACAAAACAACCCTCATACAAAGGCTTTTTGGAGGTTTATACCATTTCAAAGAATTTTTTGATCTCTTCCACCAGTTCTTCGTCCCCCCTTTTCATCACTACAGTTGGAAGGTAGTTGCCCAATGGAATCCATGATAATTTCTTAGATAGGTTCTACACCTACATTACTAGAAGACGTTTCACCATTATTCGACGATTGAGTGCTAGCCTCTACAAGCTGGTGTAGCTCCCCATGGCCGACCAAACAAAATAACATGGAAGGAATTCGTGCTTATACAAATGTAACTTCACAGTGTCATGGTCTTTTATTTCTTACATTTGCAATAAGGATACCTATACCGTCTACTCGTCCTGAAACTCTCCCGTTGTTTCGCAAACGCCATAAATTCATCATTCACCCTCCATACAAACTCCTTATATAGATATTCTCCATCAAACCTTTGACACCTCCCCTTTATATTGGTGTCCATTATATGTAGTTGCATACATGATATTAAAGGTTTTTAGGTCCACTATAATTGACATTTAATTTAAGGAATTATATGTGGCCATATATTCGTTAATGTTTGCAAGTCAAGCCTACATGCTTCTAAAGTGATAGATGGTCCGAAATCCATTAGTTATATATAATGCTAGATTGTCTGGTAAAGTCATTGCAGGGCTTGACAAAAAATCAGCAACTTTTCCCCATAGTCCTCCAAGTCTAATATATAAAGATGAGGTATGTACATGATCTCAATGAGTTTGTTCCCAAAAACATTATGCACCTCATTTTTAGATTCGTACCCGGAGAATACTCTGGAGATAATCAAGCACTAATTAGTTGTCAAACAACTTGCAAAAATTTACTTCCACACAACCTAGCATCATGTTATTACTAAATTGTCCAACCCTAACAATTCAAATACATGTATATAGTAACTTCACATGCACCATTTCATATACATCATGATATGTGTATGGAGTGTAGGACTTCCATCCCTTTAGGACCTTTATGTACATATATTTGAACATATTGTACTGACAACATCTATTCTTAATTTTGTGCTCCCTCCATTTAATTCTCACATGCCAAACATATCTATTAAAACTAAGTAGAAGGCGGTTATCTGTGATTAAATCTATTCACAAGCTCTGTAGTCCAGAAAGCGAACTTTGAGTAGTTACGACGAAATGAAAGCATATATAATCCGTCACAACTCTCATCCTCGAAAGTAACAAAGAATATAATATTAACGAATCGGAATAGGAAGCCTATTAGTAGAAAGTGACTATTAAGTAAGATAAGTCTATTTATGTTTTTAAAGACCCCATTTATGTTTTTGATTCTAAAACATAATGTTTTCCTCGTTTTTAAAGGCCAAAAACACCTATTTAAACTCATTCTAAGGAATTTATTAGGTTGTTGGTAAATCTTTTTCTAGAAGTCGTTTAAAATCCACGGTAGTTTCCTATGTTTGCCAACTTTTCAATTTTGATATTAGCTTTTTAAAGGTAGGCTAAACCCACAATTGTAGCATACAGAGGCTTTTGAACATATTTTCATAAGGAACTTTTGGTTTATCATGGTACCATATATTACTCATGGAGAAGCTTGATCAAACAAGGGAGAATAATGTGAACTAAAAACTGACATATTAAGTTGGAAGGCATAACGTTCACAAAGTTACTTTTCTAGATATTTTCCTGTTCAAGGTAATTCAAATAGACCTCTACACTCTCACTAATATTTAAAAGCTATTTTTAAGCTATTTTGGATAGCGGCCATAATTAAAAGCTATTTTTTATCATTAAAAGTTAAACCCTGCCTCATAAAACTTGTTGTCAAGCATCCCTTTACGTATATAAATCACAACTTTCAAAGATCATTGAGAAAAAGCTTCACAATGGAAAATAAAATTCAAAGTGTAAAAGTTTCCAAAATATGCCAAATATAATCAATCTAAATAATTATAAATATGGGTAGTTTAGACATTTCAAACATTTTATCAAGAAAATTTACAAGTTCAACTAAACAATGTAAAACACACTTTCCTAGAAAAATTTCCCAAAATTATACCAAAAGCTCTCTAAAATAAAGTGATGTCATGTCGTCATCATGGGCATCTCAAATAACAATTCATGAATCGTGATCATGGTGGTAAAAACATGATCGTACAATGCAATCAGTGGACCTAAAAGTGAGTAGAAATTGGTTGCACTTGACTCGTGGTTAATAGGTAAGGACGACAATGTGATATCCAATTGTCAAATAATTGTACTCATATTGGGATGTTTCACAACTTAGAATTTTCCAAGTAGTTTCAGTTAAGTAATAACCATAACCCAAGCCAAACAGTAAGAAATTACTGTGAAGAATCAGTTATTTTCAAGGGGAATTTCATCAATTCGCTATATGAAAATAGATATTTTAAAGATATTTTGGATAACGACCCTATTTAAAAACTATTTTTGAAAGCTATTTTTTTTTATAGGAAATTGGATTCTAATGATATGAACTATTTGCCATAGGAGACTAAATAATATGAACTTTAGATTTGGTTCTAATTAATATGAACTTTTGCACCATAGTAGACTAAATAGTACGCCACCGAGATAAGTTGAACTTAACTCGGTGAGGGGATGACGTGGTGGCGGAGGCACGCGCCTGAATCTGTTGACTTTGCGATGCCAGCTTTGACTTTCCAGATAAGCCCCCCCTCTCTCTATTCCTTCCTCTTCATCATACCCAATTCTCCTTTCTCTCTCTGAACATCCCAACTCCTTTCTCTCTCTTCCCTCTCATCTCTCCTTCTTAATTGCCATAGCCATGGGACTGATTCTCCATCCCCTCTCTCCAGTTCTCTCTCTAATCCAACCTCTCCCTCTTTTAATCCCATAGGCAGTGGTGGTGATTTCAACGAGGAAACTACCACTCACTCTCAGTCTTCCTCCTACACCCCACATAGATTTTCTCTCCCCTGAATCCATGGCACCAACAACATCCTCATCAGAGCACCATTCTCTTACTGTTGTTCACCATAACCCAGATGACAACCACAATCACACCCCCACCCAGACCAACTTTCTGACTCGACTCCGCCGATTCAACTTTCCCAGAGCCAAATCCATCCCACTCCTACTCTCCATCGCCGCTGGTCTAATCATCCGGTTCGCCGTCCCTAAGCCGGGGAAGGTGTCTCACCTGAGACAAAAGCTAAAGCTAAAGCTCCTTGAAGCTACTATAATGAAGACGAATGAGTTTTGATTTCGAAATTACTGTTAACGCTAAACCTAAAGCTCCTTGGTTCTGAGTTTTGATTTCGATAGATTTACAACTGAGGAGCACAAAGACTCATCCTCTTCCTCGTCCTCCCCATCATCATCTCCTCCTCCTCCTCCTCCTCCTCCTATGACTCAATCGATGCCGTCAGATCAACATCAGCCTCCTCAGATCCCGATTCAATGCCCCCCCGACGGAACCGTAACCCTAGACTAGGTTTTCTCTCTCATGGTCGCCTTGCTCTGTTCTTGTTCAAGCTGTGTTTTTACAATACTCATGGACCAACCATTATTTTGAGATGCACTGATTGTAGAGAGAAGAGGGATGGTTGTTAATATGAGGGAGAGGAGTATAGGATTTCAGTGGTCCTAAATGGGAAACTCAGTGGGATTGAGAGAAATGGAAAGAGAATGGACGGTGGAGATGTGGAGTTGTGGGCGTGGTGATCTTGTGAAAGTATATGTTTCAATTGAACTGGCAATTGTGCTGTAAAAAAATGGGAGTGTTGTATCAGATATGGAGGGTAGAGAGAGAGAGAGAGAGAGAGAGAGAGAGAGAGAGAGACATCAGATATGGAGATATGGGAGTGTTAAAGAAAAGTGAGTAGCAAGGTAACAGCGGAAGCGAATAATAGAATCGAAAGCGAGATGACGGATATTACGATAAAATTTAGGAACGAAAAATAAGCGATAAAATCAAACACCAGAATTACGTGGGAAACCGAAGAACTCGGAGAAAAACCCACTGGACAAAGAAAAATAATCCACTATGAGAAAGGAGGAGTACAACCTGATCACTATCACAGGGTGTGATACGATCCACAAAGGAGATTACAATAACAATCTCTCAACACTCAACTCACAATCTCTCAGGATACACTTGGGAAAATATTGGTGAGACCCCTTTCTCTCTCAATATTTTCTCTCTCTCTCTCTCTAGCTCTCTGTGTTTACCGATGTGTTTTGGTGGAGAAACATGTACTCTATTTATAGGGAAAACTCCCAATAACCTAACTTGACTCCCACTCCAATTAGATTTAGAATCTAATACAATTAGGAAACTCAACATAATAAGGAAATCTAAATAATATCCTAATACAATTAGGAAACAAATAATTGTGGGATCAAGAGATTTGGTGATTTTAGGACACTTTCCTAACAAACTCCACCTTGGACTAAAATCAACGAATCATCGGTCCAGATAAAAATCTTGACTGTCGCCATCAACACACCCCTCCGCAGGGCGTGGCCCCACAGGGCTCTCACATGCTTAGAACACCAACTAAGTCCAAACAATGTTCGAACTTAGCTATAGATAGAGGCTTGGTTAACATGTCTGCCGGATTCTCAGAAGTATGCACCTTCTTCACCACGATCTCTCCCGCAGCAACTGTATCTCTGATGAAGTGATACCTGATGCTTATATGCTTGGTCTTCGAATGATAAGTGTCATTCTTTGTCAGATGTATGGCACTCTGACTGTCTGAATAAACCACGGTCTCGCCCTGTGGTACTCCAATCTCCATGACCAATCCCCTCAACAAGATGGCCTCCTTCACTCCTTCCGTTACAGCAATATATTCAGGCTCTGTAGTAGACAGTGCTGCTATAGATTGAAGTGAAGCTTTCTAAGATATTGCTCCTCCACACATGATGAACACATACCCTGAAATTGAGCGTCTCCTATCCAAGTCTCCACCATAATCAGCATCAACATAACCTGCAACATCATACGTTGCAGCACTACCTCTATCATACAGAATGCCTTTCTATAAAGTACCTTTCACATAGCGAATGATCCACTTTACCCCTTCCCAATGCTCCTTCCCTGGATTCTGCATATATCTACTCACCACACTAACTGCATGGGACAGGTCAGGTCTAGTGCACACCATAGCATACATCAAACTACCAACTGCACTAGCATAGGGAATATTAGATATCCTCCTTACCTCGAAATCAGATTTAGATGTTCTCACTGCACAACATGAAGTGTGCAAATAACTGAGTTGAAATCGCTACGCTTCTCATGTTGAATCTGTCCAACACCTTCACCAGATATTTCTTCTGAGACAGAAACAACTTCCCTGCCTTTCTATCCCTTTGGATCTCCATACCTAAAATCTTCTTCGCCGCTCCAAGGTCTTTCATCTCAAACTCCTGGTTGAGTTGAGATTTCAGCTTCTTTATTAGTGACATGTCCCTGGAGGCAATCAACATGTCATCCATATACAATAATAAATAAATGAAAGACCTTTCTTCAAATTGCCTGTAGTACACACAATTATCATAGTGACTTCTTGTGTACCCTTGCCCTACCATAAAGGTATCAAACCTTTTATACCACTGCCTGGGTGCCTGTTTAAGTCCATACAAGGACTTTCTCAATCTGCATACCTGTTCCTGCTTACCAGGAACGATGAAACCCTCTGGCTGCCTCATATATATTTCCTCCTCCAACTCGCAATGGAGGAAAGTTGTCTTGACATCAAGTTGCTCCAACTCCAAATCAAATAGAGCAACAAAGGCAAGCAAGGTGCGGATCGACGTATGCCTCATGACTGGCAAGAATACTTCGTGGTAGTCGATTCCTTCTTTCTGGTTGCAACCCCTTACCACTAATCTGGCCTTCCACCTTGCACTTTCTACACCAGGGATACCTTCCTTTCTCTTGTACACCCACTTCGCAGTAAGAGCTCGTCGCCCTTTAGGCAACTCACATAGCTCCCATGTATGATTTTTCTGCAGACTCTCCATCTCCTCTTGCATAGCTCCTATCCAGTTTGAGGCATTCAGACAAGAGTTGACCTCCTGATAGGTAGAAGGTTCAGCACCTTCAGGAGTGTCCTCTGCAACACTCAGCGTATAAGCAATCGTAGCATCATCTTCTTCAGTATATCGCACTGGTCTCCTAATCTCCCTCCTGGGACGATCTCTAGCAATTCATGGTTGTTCCTCCACCTGAGGAACATTCGTCTCAATCTCAGGCTCATTAACCTGAGTTGGTTCAGGAGCATCATCAGTAGTTTGCTCCTGATTGCAGGTTCCAGCAGCTCCACCTTAAGCCTGCTCCACCTCGAACACCATTCTTCCTGCAACCTTCTCCTGATTTCCTGCATCATCAGAAGTACCGGTAGATTCCATTCCAGATAACATAGCAGTTTCATTAAAGGTTACATCTCTAGACTGAATAACTTTCTTCAAATCAGGACACCACATTCTATATCCCTTAGACTCAGACCCGTAACCTAGAAACATGCATTTAACAGCCTTGGGAGACAGCTTCCCATCATTCACATGGACATATACAGGACATCTAAAAATTCTCAAATTAGAATAATTAACTGGATTACTTGTCCATACTTCCTCTGGAATCTGGTATTCGATAGAGGCATGAGGTGATCTGTTCAGCAGGTAGTAGGCAGTAGATATCGCCTCTGCCCAGAACGATTTGTTCTTCCAAAGCCCTGCATTCGAGAGCATGCAGCGTGCTTTCTCCAGGAGTGTCCTGTTGATTCTCTTGGCTACCCCGTTTTGTTGAGGCTTACCCACCAAGGTTCGATGCCTTGCAATCCCATGCTCCTCGCAGAATTCAGTAAATTCAGAATCAACAAACTCCAACCCATTGACATTCTCTTCTCGCCCATGTGGCCTAGTCTCATGTGCCACAGTTTTGTGCTATCGGACTCATTAAGATTTAGGACTGCCGCTGCAGATCCTGTCACTGTAGACCCCTGCAGGATGTATAGACTGCTCTTCCTGATTCCCTTCATAAGAACCATGGAACCCCTGCACACTTTCAAAACACCATCTTCTCCTTTGTACCTGTAGCCGTTAGCTTCAAGATTACCCAAAGAAATTAAATTTCGAGTCATGTTAGGGATATGACGAACCTCCTTGAGAGTTCTAACGATGTCATCATGAGTCTTGATTTTGATGCTACCGATTCCTGCAACCTTGCAGGCTGTGTCGTTACCCATGACTACGACCCCGGTGTCAACACTCTCATAAGACTCGAACCAGTCCTTATGAGGACACATATGATAGGTGCACCCCGTGTCAAGAACCCACTCATCTCTAGCTATCCTACTCGATGTGGTATCCAAGGCATCATCCGTAACTACAAATCCATCACCATCTGACTCTGACTCTACGCAGTTTGAGGTACCAGGTTTGGTGTGATTATCCTTACTCTCCTGCTTCTGGTCTCTCTGTTTTGCCCAACAGTCTCTCTCTATATGCCCCATTTTACTACAGTAGTTACACTTCTTATTCTTGTGAGGATTCCTAGACTTTGAACGGTGTTTAGACCTCCCTCTAGACCCGTTTCCCTTACATTCAGCATGTCTACCCCTTACAACCATAGCATCACCACCCTGGTCATCACCATCGGTATCAAGTTTCTCCTTAGACAGTAAACTAGCCTTTACTTCTCTAAGGTTAAGGTCACCACGATTCCCATACAACATGATTTCCTTAAATTTTTTATGTGAAGCAGGTAGGGACAAAATTAAATGAAAAGCCTTATCCTCATCAATGTGTTTTATATCTATTGATTCCAATTCAGTAATAATAGAATCAAATTCACTAAGGTGTGCCTGAATAGAAGTACCTTGGGGCATCTTCAGCCTGTAGAATTTCTCCTTCATTCGGTACTTGTTTGCAGGACTCTTCGACATGTACAACTCTTCCAGTTTGGTCCAGAGCTCCCGAGGTTTCTCGATATGCATCACCTCTCTCTAAATGTGCTCTGCCCAGCACAGCTGAATCCCTGCCAGAGTCTTATCTTCAAGCTTCTTCCACTCCCTTGGAGTATGATTCCCCTTGATATCCTTCTGGAGTTGTTTGAATTCATCATTGCTCATTGTCGCATCTGTCTTCGTGTCGGGATACTCAATCACATCCCATAACCCGTGCTGAATCAGGACCGCCTTCATCTACAGTCTCCACATAGTAAAAACTCCTCGTTCCATCAAATTTTGGAATATCGCACTTCATGATTGAAGCCATCTCCACCTTGCTCTGATACCACTTGTTAGAGAAAAGTGAGTAGCAAGGTAACAGCGGAAGCGAATAATAGAATTTAGAACGATATGGCGGATATTAAGACAAAATTTAGGAACGAAAAATAAGCGATAAAATCAAACACCAGAATTACGTGGGAAACCGAAGAACTCGGAGAAAAACCCCACTGGCGACAAAATGTAAAAATAATCCACTATGAGAAAGGAGGAGTACAACCTTATCACTATCACAGGGTGCGATACGATCCACAAAGGAGATTACAATAACAATCTCTCAACACTCAACTCACAATCTCTCAGGATACACTGGGGAAAATATTGGTGAGACCCCTTTCTCTCTCAATATTTTCTCTCTCTCTCTCTAGCTCTCTGTGTTTACCTATGTGTTTTGGTGGAGAAATATGTACCCTATTTATAGGAAAAACTCCCAATAACCTAACTTGACTCCCACTCCAATTAGATTTAGAATCTAATACAATTAGGAAACCCAACATAATAAGGAAATCTAAATAATATCTTTATACAATTAGGAAACAAATAATTGTGGGATCAAGAGATTTGGTGATTTTAGGACACTTTCTTAACAGGGAGTGTTGTATGTTGGATGTGAGTAATGCAAAGAGAGAGATAGAGAGAGAAATAGAGGGGAGAAGTTGAGGGGAGAAGCCATGGCTATGGATTGAAGATGGATGGAAGAATAGGGGAGGGAGGAGAGAGAAATGGCTTGGCGGAGAGAGAAAATGAGAGGATTGTGAGGTGGGCAAGTCAAATGTTGACCAGACACAACATAAAAGTTAAAACACACTTTTCCGGTGCCACGTCAGCTCGCCACGGAGTTACTCATTTCTTAACTCGATGGCATGCTATTGAAAACAACAGTGCGAAAGGTTTAGATTATTCAGTACCAAACCTAAAGTTCATATTATTTAGTCTAACTATGGCCAAAAGTTCATATTATTAGAATCCAATTTCCCTTTTCTTAAAAACAATTTTTAAAAGCTAATTTTTAAACTCAATAGTTGGTTTATGTTTTTAGACACCAAAATTTCTATAAAAACTAGGCCAAAAACATACTCCCCCTGTTCCAATTTAATTGACACATAACTGACGTTTTCACATACCAAGGCAAACTAAAAAAAAAAATCACTCAAGCTTAACAATTGGTTTCTTTTCTCTCTCCAATCAATGCTTTTTCTCTTTCCAAGGTTCATCATAGTACCATATATTACTCATAGACAAACTTTATCAAACAAGGGAGAATGATGCGAATTAAAAACTGGCATATTAAGTTGGGAGACATAAAGTTCACAAAGTTACATTTCTAGATATTTTTCTGTTTCATGGTAATTAAAATAGAACTCTATCCTCTCACTAATATTTAAAAGCTTGTAGAAACTGTGATGTCCTCCGCAACATCATAACCGAGGACCTCCAACATGCCCAAAAGATTTTGTTTGAAAGAACAAATAAGGGAAGTATCTAGAAAATCTTCTCACACTATATCAGAATATTCTCTGAGATTATATATGTTAATCTGATTGCTAATCTTGCAGTCCCTAAATCAAGGAACAAGCTCAAAGGTTTCTAAAGAAACAAAGATGGAAGATCGACACAAATATGGAAAGGATCAACTATGCAAGGAAAGAAGAAGTAGCCGTTATTTATGACATCTAAGACTTATAAAAAGGCACTGCTTCCTCCTTGAAGAATTAGTCGATTCCAAGCAAGTAATCGAGTGTAGGAAATCTCGTGAGATTTCTGAGTGTAGCCAATTAATCCTTAGAGAGTTATTAGCCAGTAAGGTACTTCTGGTGAGGTGTAACCAAGGACCTTGGTGAGTAATGTAGCCAAATATGTTGGTGAGGTGTTGTGTAACAGAGCCTTGAAGCACTAAGGCTTTGTAAGGTTGATCTCCATTGTAATCCTTCATGTTTATCTCTGCCTTGTCTGTGAGACCCCTTAACAGAAATTGAATCTCAATTTGTTTCCTTGTAAGCAACCTTCAAGGACCTCAACGGTCTTGAACCTGATGAGTTTCCTAACCTCCTCTATTTCTATTGTACCTCAAGCTTATCTAATAAAGAAGTATTATTCAGTTCAATCAAGTACTATCAACATCCTTGTGCTTATAAGTGAAGAACTCTGTAACAAACCTATTCACAACTCCCCCCCCCCAAGGGCCTCAACAAAGCTATTTTGGATAGCGGCCCTATTTAAAAGCTACTCCCTCTGTTTTCATTTATCTGTCGCCTAGGAAATTGAGTCAAAAACTTTAGCTGTTAATATCTTAATACTGATTCATCAAACAAAATTTGTCATTAGATTCGTAATAAACAATACTATTTAAAAAGTATAATCATATATTTTTTTTATAAAATTTTATAACAGAAATTGTTGATTAAAGATTGACACTAAAATCTATAAATGACAGATAAAAAAAACGGAGGGAGTATTTTTTTTTTAAAAAAAAGTTAAACCCTGCCTCATAAAAGTTGTTGCCAAGCATCGCTTTACATATAAACAACAATTTACAATGATCATCGGGAAAAAACTTCACAATGGGAAATAAAATCCAAAGTGTAAGAATTTCCAAAACATGCCAAATATAATAAATATAAATAATTATAAATATGGGTAGTTTAGACATTTCAAACATTTTATTAAGAAAATTTACAACTTCAACTAAACACTTTAAAACACACTCTCCTAGAAAAATCTCAAGAAAAAATTTCTCAAAATTTTACCAAAAGCTCACTAAAACAAAGTGATATGTCGTCGTCATGAGCTTCTAAAATAACAATTCATGAATCGTGATCATGGTGGTAAAAACATGATTGTACAATTGCAATCAGTGGACCCAAAAGTGAGTGGAAATTGGTTGCACTTGACCCGTGGTCAATAGGGTAAGGATGACAAGGTGATAGATATCCTATTGTGATTGTTCAAATAATTGTACTCATATTGGGATGTTTCACAACTTGGAATTTTCCAAGTAGTTTCAGTCAAGTAATAACCATAACCCAAACCAAACAGTAAGAAATTACTGTGAAGAATTAGTTAATTTCAAGAGTAATTTGATCAATTCGCTACATGAAAATAGTTATTTTTAAGATATTTTGGATAGCGACCCTATTTAAAAACTAATTTTGAAAGCTGTTTTTCTTTAAAAAAAAATTTAAAAACCTAATTTTTAAACTCAATAGTTAGTTTATGTTTTTAAACACCAAAATTTCTATTTAAAATAGGCCAAAAACATACTCCGCCTGTTTCAATTTAATTGACACATAATTGACATTTTCACATACCAAGGCAAACAAAAAAAAATCACTCAAGCCATTAACTATTGGTGTCTTTTCTCCCTACAATCAATTTTTTTTCTCTTTCTAAGGTTTATCATGGTACCATATATTAGGCTATCAGCAATAGTGTTCAAAACACCAAGAATGGAGGAGAGAGAACGGAAAAAAAAAGAAAAATAAAAAAGAGGGCATACCAAAAATGCTGCAGCGTTCTTGGACGTAGGAGAGAGAAAAAATGGAGAAAGAAGGAGAAAATCAGGGAAAAAATTGGAGGGTGTGGCCCAATTATAATAGCAGCATTCTGGCGCGTGGGCCACATACGCTGAAAGCGCGTCACTGGCAATTACCCCACCATGTGACAGCTGCTACTCATTTAATTTTTTTGTTTTCTTTTTCTGTTTTTCCTTTCTTTTTTATTTGTTTTTCCTTCTTTTTCAATTCCTTTGTTTTCTTTATTCTAGTTTTTTAACTTTGTTTTGTTTTCTCCTTTTTTTTATTTTCTTTCTTTTATTTTCTAAATTGATGAAATACTTTTAGTAATTGATTTTGTCAAATAATTTACGATAATTTATTTGAATTTGTTATAAATTTTAATTAATTTTTTTTTATCTTTAAGGTTTTTTAAAATAATTTTTAGCCAAAATTTATTAGCTTAAAATTAATTGGTTTTAAAAAATTTAGTGTTATATTTATGTATTATGAGAATTTCAAAATTAGTTGTTATTTTAGAAATAGTTATATGATAAATTTTTTGTAATATTTTATATTTAACCAAAAAATTACTCTGAGGTACCCTAACTTTTGGTGAAATATTTTTTTGGTACCCCAACTTTTCAAAACTAATTTTGAGGTACCTTTACTTTTTGGGTTAGTAATTATTTGGTGTTTTTCCGACCATTAATTTTATTAAGTGAACAAAATGCCCTTATTCTTCCCTTCTTGAAGAAATATCCTTGAAGAAGAAGAATGAGGGTATTTTGGTCACTTAATAAAATTAATGGCGAGAAAAACACCAAATAAGTACTAACCCAAAAAGTAAGGGTACCTCTAAATTAGTTTTGAAAAGTTGGGGTACCGAAAAATAGTTTCCCCAAATATTGAGGTACCTCCGAGTAATTTTTTGGTAATGTTTTATCTTCTATTTTATATTTATCTTCTATGGGAATTTTTAAAATAGATGTATTTGATATTTTTCATGGTTAAATTTAAATATGTTTAGTGTATTTTTCAAATAGTTGTAAGATAATTGTTTTTGTAATATTTTATAATAATTTGATAATTATATTTACAACGACTATTTTTTTACAACGGTCACTTTACAACGACTACTTTTTACAACGGCTAGTTTTTCAATTGCTAGTTTTTGAAATCAAGTTGTATATAAATATGGACGCATGTTTGTTGGTCATTTATACAACCCTCAAAAATTCTTTCCCTCTACTCAATTCATCTTATTAGCTATAAAAAAATACAACCTTGTCTAAATGGATAGGAGATCTGCTAATAATTAACAAAATTCTCGAAGATCTCATCCTATTCGAAGTCCTGAAGATTATTATTTTTAATGTGGTAGTTACTATGAAAACGATCTAAATGCATATTACTATAACAATCTTTCGCAAACTTCCAAGTTCCAACCCACAAAATTATTTCCAACCAAACAACCCGACAATTTCCCTTCCTCCTTCAAGGTCATTCATTAGATTTTTGGCTGATGATGAAAATGATGTGGTTCGCTTAGGATTTCAGAGTCAGACATTCGTTGTTCCAGACGAAGGAAACGAGGTTATTCCATCACAACCCTCGTTAAGTAAAATAGCCCCAGAGTTGTGGATCGAGGAAGAGGACAAAATAGTGATCAGCGCATGCTTAAATGTGAGCAAGGATCCTATTACCGGTGCGGGTCAGAAGGCAGCAAATTTCGAGAAAAGGATGTGGGAGTACTTTTGCGAAGCCAAGATGCAATACCACAATGTTAGCTGGCCAACCGGTAGGACCGCAACAAGCATGATGGGCCGCTAGAAAAGGATCAAACAGCCTGTGACAAAGTTTCCCTTCCAGTACGCAGAGCAAGTTTGTTGCAACCTGAGTGGCTGTAATGAGGTTGGTTACATTAGAGAAGCCATGATTACAAACAAAGAGATTCATGGGCACAACTTCACGTTTTTCCACTGTTGGCGACTATTGCGCGATTAGGAGAAATGAAAGATGCACCTGAGCGGAGAAGAGAATGGGTCAAACAGCTTGTGACAAAGTTTCGCGCCTAGTACGCAGAGCAAGTTCATCACAACCCGAGTGGCTGTAATGAGGCTGGTTATAACAGAGAAGCCAAGGTTACATACAAAGATATTCATGGGCACAACTTCACGTTTCTCCATTGTTGGCGACTATTGCGCGATAAGGAGAAATGGAAGATGCACCTGAGCGGAGAAGAGAATGGGCCAACACCATCAACTAAAAGAACGAAGAACATAGCCAGTGGAGCATACACATGTTCGGGTTCAAATTCAAATTGTGTTCCAATTGATGCGGATGAGGAAGAACAACCTCCTACCCAAACATCTGAATTTAATGTCAAGATAGGACGAGACTAGGGCTGAGACACTTGCAAAGCTTGTAGAGTTGAAGGCTCAAACTTTAAAGTTAAAGGAAAGAGAGATGGATCTGCGAATCATTAACTTGGACATGTCTCTGATATTGGACGACCAAGAAAGAGAGATGCATATGAAACTACGGAGACAGGCCTTTGAGCGATAAAGCAGGAACAACGACTGAAGAATATACCACTATAGACTTTATGTTAGTTTATTTTGTTAATCATTTGCATTGTTTTCCTTTATATTGTACGCATGTATGAGTTGTTTCACTTTGTTGTTAACTTAATTTATTTTTTAGTTTGCAATTTATCTTATAATTATGTTTAGTATTGACACACTGTTGAATTACATAGTTTTGTAATATACTCTACCTATGACAATAAATGCATAGTGTTGTTAATTACATCCAAAAAAATGTCATAAAGCTTCAATGTATGGTCAATTTCATTTGAAAAGTTGTCAATTATGTACAAACTTGACATAGAGCTTCAGTGTATTGTCAATTCTTTCTGAAAAACAAGCAATTATGTCAATTTTTGTCATAAAGCTTCATGTGTTGTCTGCTCAAATTGTGAAACTAAAGATCAATGTACACTTATCACAATAGTGTATATTTTGAAAACATATTTCACCTACAACTACTTCCTTTCTATATATACTACTACCAAAGGGGACAACATATATCAACCATAAACACTTTGAAAACACCTATCCACTAACTACCTTCAAAATCTTTATCAAAAAATGTCTAACCATCCATACGAGGATGATGAAGATCTAGAGCTTGATGCTGCAATTGATGAGGCTATTGAAGAAGAGGCTGCCTCTTGTTCGACTTTCCATAGAGCACAACTATTATTGCAAATGTATTATCCTAACTACAACGCAAATAGTCCCCCAGTGCCAAATTCTACTAATCGACATCAAAGAAACATCAAACGTGACCATGTAGAAGCAAATAACCGCCTATACATGGAATACTTTTCCGAAAATTTGGTGTATACTGATGAAATGCTTCGACGACGGTTCAGAATGCACCGACACTTGTTCCTTCACATTGTGAACACCCTCCAAGAACGTTTTCGGTTCTTCACTCAAAGGAGAGACGCGACCTAGAAATCGGGACCATCCCCCACTTCAAAAAAGTACTGCTACATTACGGGCATTATCTTATGGATCATACGCAGACTCTTAGACGAGTACTTTCACATGGGGGAGACAACCATTCTTGAATGCATCAAGAAATTATGTGCAGTAGTTGAGGAATGTTTTGGGCTTAAGTACTTGCGGAAACCAAATGAAGATGATATGCATCGTCTTCTTCGAGTCACAGAATGTTCGGTCTCATTTTGAGTTGAATTGATACCTTTATTAAGGGTTTTTGCTTGTTCTAATTTCATATTTATGAATAAGTTATGATGATTTTGTGTTTTGTAGGTTAAATAAAAGGAAAGCGAAAAACGGAATCAAAAGTGCTGAAAAATCCAACGGTTGCAACAAAAACAGGCCCAACATGGACTATGTTGGTTGGGCATTCCGTGTTTTCTTTTCCGCGGCGGCCGTTAGGGTTTTGGAGAGATTTATTTTATTTTCCCTTCCTAAACTTTTCTATATATACTTTGTACATTAGCCTTTAGTTTCATTAATTAGAGTAGGTAGTTAGTTTTTAGTTCTTCTTTAAGTTTCTTTAAGTTTCAATTTTAGTTTTAAGCTTTCTTTAGTTTCTTTAAGTTTTCTTTCAATTCCGCGATTGTAATTTACATTCTCTTTCAAGATTAATTCAAGTTCTTGTTCTTTCTTGTCCCTTACTTTCTGTTTTGCTATTCTGAATTTCATTAGTATTAATTCCACAAAGATTCCACTTTTTAGTGAAGCGGAGGATTGAGGTTCCTCGAATTCTCCCTTCAGGTGATGATTCGAGCAGTCTTAGTAATCCAAATCACACCTTTCTTGTTTGTTCGGGAGAAAGATTCGTGATTCAAAGATTCAAGATTCAAGATTCAAGATTAGAATAAAGATCAAACCTTCAAGTTAATGTTTTCTGCTTTAGATTCAGTAATTAATTTAGTTTTTACTTCCATGGTTTTTAATTGCTTTCTTGATTATGCTTTTGATTTCTTGTTTAGTTTCTTGTTCTTGTTCTAGTAGTTAGGTTTTGTTTTCAATTTCTTGTTTTCTTGTTTCCTAGTTTAGTTTCTTTAGTTTAATTTTGATTTCTTGCTCTTGTTTTCAATTCATAATTAGTTTAATTTTAATTATTTACTGCTTCCTGCAATTTGAAACCTAAAACCTTTACCAAACCAATTTCCTGAAAACCTAACACATCATCCCTGTGGATACGACAACCCCTATTTTTTACCCCAAAATACCACAACCGAACAATGGCGCCGTTGGCCAGGGATGGCGTTATTCGGTAGATTAGGTTATTGGTTTGTTTGTGAATTGTTTAACTGCTTTCTTAGATTAGTTCAAAAAAATGTCGTAAAAAAAAAAATTCGAACAAAAAAAAAAGAAAAAAAAGGAGATAGATTATGCCTAGTCCCCAATTTCCCCAATTTGAGCATGAAATATTTTGGAGATATTTTACCCGATTACATGAGTACCGTGTTCAATGTGAATTGTATGGTATCTTTTATGATACATTAGATCTTTTGGGAATTGTAAATAAGGGTGTGAATTACGAGACCCAAAATCTCTTAGATTATTACGGGTTTTCCAATTTAGGAGAAGATAAAGCATTGGAGTTACTTGAGTGGTTGTCTAGGGAGTCTTATGCATTTGAGCAACAAAATGTTATTCCTAGCGGCCAATCGTTTTATTATACATCACCCCCTGGGACTATAGCTGAACATTCATGTGAATACCCCTTGTATTTTGATGAACAATCTTATGGTGGGGGTTATGTAGAAAATTATTTTGATCTTCCCCAACGTGATGTTGTTGAGTCTCATCCTTTATGCTCATATTGTGATTCTCCATACTATGATTCTGATTCTTGTGTCCGAGCTATAGTGGATGATTTTCGTGCGACGATGACTGAGTGCACGCAAGAATTTTTACACATGATTAAAACTGGGGTAGAAACTTTTTCTTCACAAATGGTTGATTCGATAGTTGAAGTAGAATATTCATCATCATTGAGTCCTGAATTGCATGATAATACTCTTTTGTGTGATTCTGATGAGGATGATGACTACTATAGCAGACCCAGTTTTGCATGCATCAAGTTTAGGAAATCCTTAGCTCAAGCTGTATCTAGTGAGCATGAGAAACATGATAACCTTGTGTGTGATGATGTAGAACTTGATGAAAACATGTTATATGATGAACCATTGTCCATACCGTTATCCATGCTTTTATGTGAAGAGAAGGTTGAGTCCAATGAATGGCATGATGTTTGTGATGCAACTGAACATGATCTTGTTGAGAGTGAAATCGAATCCTTGGTAATTGAATCTGTGCTTGATACTGAATTATTCATTTTCATTAAGGATCATTGTATTAATCAGGCATTATCTACCCTTTCCTGTGTATCCATTGAAAATAATGTGAAATCTTATGATGATGAACTTGAGTCTTTGGGGATTGATCCTAAGTGTTTGAACTTAGTTTGTGACAATGATATTTTTTATGGTGATATGTTTTATGAGTCATTGTTTGCATCCAAGTCTGTGCATGAGAAGGTTAAGGAGTGTATTGTATAGCCCCCTCCCGTTGATTTGCATACCCAATCTCCATTTACAAGTCAATGGGAGGAATCATTTGTCATGTCTCCTTTTAAGGTGCCTAGGAAAGTTGTGAGCATTCCTGTAGTCTGCCAATTCTATGACTTTTCTAAGACCTTTGATAAACTGTTTAGAGCACTAACGTTTACTGATATACTTTTGAGATTGTGCTCTTATGTACACCTTTATGAGATGCATTCAAGAATGCATGACTTGTTACTACGGGCGTTGAATGGTTCTGAAATTGTGCCCGACATCTTGAGGTGAGATGGAGTGGCTGATGCTCCATAGGAGGTTTAATTATTCTGAGACTTCATTGTTTGGGTATTCAGTACCCAACCAGGTAATATCTTTCCTTGTCTTTTGAATACAGTTAGTGAGGTTGCCTTCTTTCCCCTCTTTTATTTTACTTTCTTTAGGCGTGTTTCTTTTTCTTTCCTTTTGTCTGCTTGCTTATCTCTATTTTTTATTCCAATGAGGACATTGTTGGCCTTTTTGTGTAGGAGTGGGGGAGGCATGCAAGCCGGCTTGAGTTTTTTTTTTCTTTTTCTTTTCTTTTTTGTGCTTTTTCTTTTGTGTGGTGTCGCCTTATTCACAATGAGGACATTGTAGAGTTTTTGTGTGGGAGTGGGGTGGCACAAGAGCCTTACTAGTTTTTGGCAATTTTTTTTTAAATTATTAGATTTAGTCTGTTCGGAACACTTTCAGTGATGATTTGTAAACCAATTAGACTTTCAGTTTGTCTTGCTTCACCTTGAAAAGTTTGGTTGAAAACCTAAAAGTTTTTGAAATTGAATTTGCAAATCTTCTGATTTTGAGTCAAGTAATGAATAGTGTGTTTAACTGCTTTGACTAACTTAGTAAGTGTAAATATGCGTGCCGCAAATCTTTGGGTTACGTTTAGTTGAATGAGCCCCATCCCATGAGTCCACATAGCCTAAAAGTATGAATTGATCACTTTTATCAATTCTTTTATTTCCTGAGTGACTCCACCACTAGTTGCACCTCTAGAACTTGTTTTGCATCTTGCTTGAGACTGCATCTTTGCATTACATATTGTGACAATATGATTGAGACATTATTTTCTTTATTAATTAAACTACATAGCCAATCAGCCTCCCTAACAATATTATTACCGTTCTTTATCCCCGCCTAGCCTTTGATTACCTTTCTTTTTGTGATGAAACCCTGACGATACAAGCCATGACATTTATTAATTCCTACCCTTTGCCTTGCTTGGATGTGTGAGAATTCTTTATTTCGGGAGCGAAAATTGGTTCGGTGTTGCTGTGAATGGAATTGAGATACTAGGGGTGTAGTTTTGATTTTAATTGAATTGGGACACATTACATATCCCAATTATTATGAGTTAGACAAATGGTTATGTTGTTCTTTTGATATATTGAGGTTGAAGCTAAGTTTATATATTCGTGTTTCTTCTCCCTTGATCACCCACCAAAAATAGAAGTAGAAAAAAAAATGAAAAAAAATTGGAAAAAAAAAAGAATTCAAAAGAAAAGGGTGATTAAGGGAGACTCAATTAAAAGTTCTTAAAGCTTTCGACCCGGTTGTAAAGTTTGATAAGGTGTTTTATTCTTAATGAGAGAGAAAAGTGAGTTCCTTGTATAATTAAGCAAGAAGGTGAGATTGAGAGCAATTCTTTATTGAAAATTAATCCAAGCATGACCCTTTAACTCCTCATACCCAAATATTACCACTCCTTTCCCATAACCTAAGCCTCATTACAACACTGAAAAGTCCTCTTGATTGTCACTTGTGTATTTGCATACTAGCAGTGGAGAGTGAGATTCTTACCAAGCCTATGGTAGGTTGTTTCTTTTGGTCTGAGTATGAGAAAAACCCACATACACATTCAAATTTGAGTGTTTGAGCGTTCAATTTTTATCCTAAAGTGAGTTTTGCTCTTTTGACTGGACTACGTCCATAACCAACCGCGCATATTTGCATTCATCTTAAGTCTGTTGGCGGTTTTTCGCATCAAAAATACTTGTTCTCTCTACTTAATTTCGAAAACTTCATTCTATCTATTTTACACTGATTTTGTTCTCCTCCAGATTGATCTTGGTATTTGCTTGATGGATTGATGTATTTGATTGGTTAACCTGAGGAGAAGTTTAGTTAATTGTATTTGTAACCCTAACACTAAACCTTTTTATTTCTTTTATTTCTTCTTTTTCCTTTTTCTTTCTTGAGTCTTTTCCTTTTTAATCTAAGTCTACTTTTTCTTTTTTTTTTCTTTGGCTTTTGTGGGTATAGTTGCTATAAACCCTCACGAGATCTTCCTCGTCCACTTGGGCTGCTTAGGGGTTTAAAGGGCTTGTTGCATACGCTAAATGCAACCGTGATTCCTACGAAAGCGAGTTAGGGTAGCTTAGTTTCTCTTTATTTTTGTTTGCTCGGGGCGAGCAAACCCTTGTGTGGGAGTGCTGTTCGATCTCATTTCGAGTCGAATTGATACCTTTATTAAGGGTTTTTGCTTGTTCTAATTTCATATTTATGAATAAGTTATGATGATTTTGTGTTTTGTAGGTTAAATCAAAGGAAAGCGAAAAAGGGAATCAAAAGTGCTGAAAAATCCAACGGTTGCAACAAAAACAGGCCCAACACGGACTATGTTGGTTGGGCATTCCGTGTTTTCTTTTTCGCGGCGGCCGTTAGGGTTTTGGAGAGATTTATTTTATTTTCCCTTCCTAAACTTTTCTATATGTACTTTGTACATTAGCCTTTAGTTTCATTAATCAGAGTAGGTAGTTAGTTTATAGTTCTTCTTTAAGTTTCTTTAAGTTTCAATTTTAGTTTTAAGCTTTCTTTAGTTTCTTTAAGTTTTCTTTCAATTCCGCGATTGTAATTTACATTCTCTTTCAAGATTAATTCAAGTTCTTGTTCTTTCTTGTTCCTTACTTTCTGTTTCGCTATTCTGAATTTCATTAGTATTAATTCCACAAAGATTCCACTTTTTAGTGAAGCGGAGGATTGAGGTTCCTCGAATTCTCCCTTCAGGTGATGATTCGAGCAGTCTTAGTAATTCAAATCACACCTTTCTTGTTTGTTCGGGAGAAAGATTCGTGATTCAAAGATTCAAGATTCAAGATTAGAATAAAGATCAAACCTTCAAGTTAATGTTTTTTGCTTTAGATTCAGTAATTAATTTAGTTTTCACTTCCATGGTTTTTAATTGCTTTCTTGATTATGCTTTTGATTTCTTGTTTAGTTTCTTGTTCTTGTTCTAGTAGTTAGGTTTTGCTTTCAATTTCTTGTTTTCTTGTTTCCTAGTTTAGTTTCTTTAGTTTAATTTTGATTTCTTGCTCTTGTTTTCAATTCATAATTAGTTTAATTTAAATTATTTACTGCTTCCTGCAATTTGAAACCCAAAACCTTTACCAAACCAATTTCCTGAAAACCTAACACATCATCCCAGTGGATACGACAACCCCTACTTTTTACCCCAAAATACCACAACCAAACACAGAACAATGTGGCTTCCCAGGCATGTTGGGGAGTGTTGATTGCATGCATTGGGAATGGGACAGATCGATATCCTGTTGCGTGGCAAGGTCAATACCAAGGTGGCTACCAAGGAACAAAAACTGTAGTGCTCGAAGCAGATGCCTCGTTTGACACTTGGATATGCATTACTGATAATGATACATTTTATAGGGTTATTTGGGTGTTTAATACATGAATTTGAAGTTTGTTTGTGATTGAACATAACATTTTATATCCTGAATTCATGTATATTTCACTTGGTCTGGAGATTGGTGTAATTTTGTAGGTTTCTGAATGGAATTACATGAAGTCATGAAAAAATAGGAGGAGAAGTTGAAAGGTGGGGAGACAAAGCAAAGAGCAAGGAAAAACAAGAAAGCATGTTTGCCAAGACAGGCGCTGGCAGCGCGTCCCGACGCGCTGGTAGCGCCACAAAAAGAAAGTTTAGGGGCGCTGAAGTAAGGCACGTGCTGGTAGCTCTTGGAGCGCGTTGGCAGCGCCTGGTTGTTACGCCACTGCTTGTTCTCCAAGGCAAGTCTCGCTCTGGCAACACGTAGGTTGTTACGCAATGCTTGGGCAACAAGGTGACTTTTTTTTTGCTATAAAAAAGAAGCCTTCGCTGCATAGTTTAGGCATCCGATTAGATAAAAGCATTGACTATCAGTATTATTATTTTCTCATAGACAATATTTTAGAACCCTAGTTTTTGGTATTGGAGATTAAAGCGTTCAATCGCCGTCTGGAAAATTGGAAATTGAAGCTCGGGAGAAGGAAACTTTCATGAGCCGACGTATTCGTTCATCCCTCGATTGTGGTTGTTCTCTTTCCCCAATTTTTACTATGTTTTCTAGATTCAATTCAATTAGTTTAATTGTTTTTATTATCAAGCATGAGTAGTTAATTTTTTGTTTAGGGGAAACTCGATGTTGTTCATTCGACTCTTGGTTTTGATTTTGGTACGAAATAGTTTGTCAATTTTGTTCTGTCTTCGTGTTTATATTGCTACAGTAATTGATTGGCCACCATTTACTTGTGTCTAGAGTCTCAGTTTCGGATCGAAAGATTGCTTCTTTGAGTTGGATTGACGAAGATTGAATAGGTACAAAATTCGGTTAGAAATAATGTATTTTCATACCTAGGATCATTTAAATAACCTGTTGTTAACTTTGACTAAATTAGATAGCCATGAAAATAGGTGTGTAATTTAGTCGGAGCAATTCACTCCGGATCGAAAGGTTATTGTGATAGATATTTGTTTGGTTATTGATCCCGAATTGGTACAAAATTGCTAAATACTGAAGTCAAACCTTCGTTAGGTAATAACTAGAGTAACTCCCCTAAACACCTTTATAATATCGAGAAAACCCTCATAAAAATATTCTTGCTGCTTCGATTTGATTTATTTACAGTTCAAATTAGATTACTATGCAATTTTGTTCACTTCAGTTTGACTGAGTTAAAATTCAACCCTTTGATTAACCTAGCATCATTTGTAGTGGGTTAGTTTAGTGCGTAAGCTAGAACAAGTCCTCGTGGGAACGACCTTGATATACTACATTGTACATCGTGCACTTGCGGCGTATCAATTACGTTCTTTGGCGCCGCTGGATCAAACAATGACATAAATGTGCTTAAGCAATCGCCATTATTTGACGATTTACTCGAAGGTCGAGCAACGGAAGTTCAATTCACTGCTAGCGGTGAACTTTTTAGTTATGGATATTACCTTACTGATGGGATTTATCTATACAGACCCACCCTAGTCAAATCCATATCGAAACAATAGTTGCCTTAGCACTAGTTGTTTGGAGCTCACCAAGAAGGAGCTAGAAAAGATGTCGAACGAGCATTTGGCGTCTTAAAAGCTCGATTTGCTATAGTTCGTGATCCGTGAAACCCTGGGGTCCTTTAAATAGATAAATATGGGAGGCCCAGGATCCACTAACTACTTAGGGTTTCAGAAAACCCCAATTTAGAACTTATAAAATTACCACTAATTTTTGGGGTTTTTGGGAGATTAATAATGAAAATCAACACAATAACAATAATAATAAAGAGATATGACTAATTAAAGAGTAAAACACACCAATTAGCCTAAGAACCTCAAGAAGGTTGAAAGAATTCACCACTAGTAGCCACACTTGAAACTCCAAGAATTTCCACTCAAAAATTGGAAGAAAACACACCAACTCTCATTAATAAAGGAAATTGACAAATTAATCCACCAAGGATTAGTCTTAATTACAAGGATTTCAAATACCCTAAAACTCACAAAGTGTTCTTCAAGAAGCTAAACCTAAAACTTAATGTCCAAAAGCTAGATCTAAAAATAGGGGAGTACAAAATATATAGGAAAAGGGGGAGAAAAGTCACGACATTTGCTGGAAAAAAGGTTGAGACGCGGATAGCGTCTCAAAGGCGCCACCAGCGTCTCAACCAGATAGTGGGGCTGGGAAACAGCATAAGGCGCGGCCAACGCCTATCTAGGCACACCGATTTCTGCTGACTTCCAACACGCAAAACTTTCGTTTTAACTCCGATTTGGCCATATAATATATCGATGGAAATATCTTAGTGTGTAATATTTTCTCGCCAAATTTGGTGGTCATCAAAGTTATACTGTCGGAGTTATGATCAAAAGAGTGAAGGTATGTATTTTTCTCATGTCCAATTTTACTCAATTTCTTTATTTTCCTCCTTAATTCATTGTACTCTTCCTTCCTTGACTTTCCTTCTTCTTTCTTCTTGGTTCCTTAGACTCAGTTTCCCTAGTGTTCTTCCTTGATGCTCCACAACCCGACCTCGACCCTTGTGAAAAGACCAAGATGTCCCTTTGCTTCCAAAATAGTCGATTTGAGGCTTCAAAAGCGACCCAATCTTGACTCGATGGAAAATATCTGGGACCAACTTTCGATATTTTTTTTCTGATGCCAAGGACCCTCGAGAAATATGGATCAGACTCTCCTTGTTGGAGAAGAGTTACCCTCAACTCTTGAGAGTTCAAATCCAACTGACCACTCATGTAAAATCAACTCAATAAAACTCATTGGCCGGATCAAAGTGATAGTCATCAACCCCTTCTTCGTAAAGGTGTAGCAAGAAAATAGGACCAACTCACCATTAAGAGGGACCTTCACATGTCTAGCGCTCATCTTTTTGTTGAAGGCCACAAGGTAGTCATCATAAGAGATGTCAAGGTCAAGGCCGGTAGAAGATGCCTCTTCCTTGGTCGATCTCGATGCGGGAGCAAGCAAGCTAGGGTGATGGGTTATGGACTTACTGACGTGCATTTCGTCTCCAAGTTGTGGTTCGGGCATGGCCGGACATGGCTCAACGCTTGCAATCATGGCGTGGAGCTCGGTCGGAGGCCTTTTGGGTAAAGGTAGGGGACAAGGGAGGGAGGTAAGAAAATTTTGAGGAGCTATGGATCTCTCCACCTCACAAGGATTGCGTTTTCGCAAAAGTCAAGTCAAATGTGGTTTCTTTTCGCTCAAAGCACTCTCATCACGTGTTTCACTCATGTGGAGGGGGTCTCTCTTCTCACTTCCCATCCAGGTTTGGTGTGTGAGGAGTTGGATAGGTGAGAGGGGGCTAAGCGTGATCATTTTTTCTCCAATCAAGATTGAGTAAGTGTTCTTAAATCCATCATGGATGGCACGCTTATCATATTGCCAGGGTCTACCAAGGAGCAAATGACACACATCCATAGGAACAACATTGTACAAAACACTATCCTTGTGAGGACCAATGGAGAGAATAATCATGGTTTGTTGAGTTACCTGAAGATCACCACCATCTTTAAGCCCTCGCAAGCTATAAGCTAGGTTGGGGATGAGCCACGACCGGTAATTGGAGCTTTTCAACCATGTAGGTAGAGGCCAAGTTGGAGCAGCTCCCACCATTGATCATGACCTTACACAACCCTTCGGCGACGGTGAACCTAGTTTGGAAGATTGATTCCCGTTGATAGTCATTCCGAGAATCCTTAGTCATGATAAAGCATCGCCTAGGAATGGAGCTCTCCTCAACTTTAGCCCTTGGAGTCTCAAGTGTAGCTACTTCGTTGGTTTCGGAATATTCAACCATCTTCAAAGGGCACTGAGTTTGGTAATGACCATACTCTCTATATTTAAAAAACTTTCTACCCTTGAGCTTCCTAAGATAATCTGCATCATCCACTTGAGCTCCAAAAGATGGTTTGGATCGACTTCCCTTGGTGGAAGGGCTAACCCGAGACTGAGTGTCCTCCTTTCTAGAAGACCATGAGTAAGCCTTCTCCTTTCTTCAATCATGTAGATCATCAACTCTAAGCTCATGAATAGAGGTACTAGGTCGACGTCCAACATAAGACCTCTGATAATCACCATGAATCTATCTCAAGAAATCGGGTCGCAATCGGGCAATGGCATAGCTCAAATCATTCATTTGATGTCGCATCACTTCTTGGCTATCTATGATGTGTTGAAGAGCCATCGGGAGGGTGGTTTTGGAATGGGCATGGGGTTGAGGAGGGAAATCATGTTTGTCTTGGAGATATGATAAAGAGGCCATCTAAGGAGTTTAAGGGTTAATCGGTGTAGGTAAAGATGATCGGATGAGGTTTTGGGGTTCTTTTGTAGATCAAGAAAATTTTATGGAGTTTTTGCGAGGCTAATTTTGTGGAGGAAGATGGGGTGAAACCGACAAAGGGAATGCACCACAATCGACCAAACCAATGACAATCACCAATGCAAATAGCAAGCACCAAGTGACCACATCATACACAAATAACAAACGACAAACTATCCAACAAAATACCCAAGTCAACCATTTTCATCCATGGAAGAATTATGAACAAACACCAAACCTCAAAATATTCAATCTCCAAACTTACTCCTAATGCTCTCCACAATTGCAACCCAAATCAATTCCAAACAATGAAATTCCTCAACAAATAACTTCCAATAATAAGAGGGTATGTATAGCATCCACTCAAGCACCAAAATTCACAACAAAATCAACCAAAACATGCCAACATCCACCAAAAATAAAAAACAGAGAAATATAATTATGGGCAACTTCAACTCAAAAAAATCAACCCAATACTCAATGAATACTGGGACCCAAATGATAAAATTCATATCCCAACACTCTTAACACATCAAGGAACCAATATCATCCATCAAGCATTAATTTTGCATCCAAAATCAATAAGAACAAACCCAAAACTTCATGAATATAAACCCAAAAAAATCTGGAATTTTTTTCACTACATCAGCATGAGTTCTAATCCTTGCTCTAATACCAAATTATCCGTGAAACCCAAGGGTCTTTAAAATAGATAAATATTGGAGGCCAAGGATCCACTAACTACTTAGTGTTTCAGAAAACCCCAATTTAGAACTCATAAAACTATCACTAATTTTTAAGGTTTTTGGGAGATTAATGATAAAAATCAACACAATAACAATAATAATAAAGAGATATGACTAATTAAAGAGTAAAACTCACCAATTAGCCTAATAACCTCAAGAAGGTTGCAAGAATTCACCACTAGCACCCACATATGAAACTCCAAGAATTTCCACTCAAAAATTGGAAGAAAACACACCAACTCTCATTAATCCACCAAGGATTAATCTTAATTACATGGATTTCAAATACCCTAAAACTCACAAATTGTTCTTCAAGAGGCTAAACCTAAAACTCAATGTCCAAAAACTATATCTAAAATTAGGGGAGTACAAAATATATAGGAAAAGGGGGAGAAAAGTCGTGACATTTGCTGGAAAAAAGGTTGAGATGCGACCAATGTCTCAGAGGTGCCACCAGCGTCTCAACCAGACAGTGGGGGCTGGAAAACAACATAAGGCGCGACCAAGGCCTATCTGGGCATAGCCAGCGCCAGACTGGGCACACCGATTTCTGCTGATTTCCAACGCGCATAACTTTCTCATTTTAACTCTGATTTGGACGTATAATATATTGATGGAAATGTCTCAGTGTGTACTATAAGCTCGCCAAATTTGGTGGTCATCTAAGTTATACTGATGGAGTTATGATCAAAAGAGTGAAGATGCGTATTATTCTAATGTCCATTTTTACCCAATTTCTTCATTTTCCTCCTTCATTCATTGTACTCTTCCTTCCTTGACTTTCTTTCTTCTTTCTTCTTGGTTCCTTAGACCTAGTTTCTCTAGTGTTCTTCCTTGATGCTCCACAATTCCACCCCGACCCCGACCCTTGTGAAAAGACCAAGATGCCCCTTTGCTTCCAAAATAGTCGATTTGAGGCTTCAAAAGCGACCCAATCTTGACTTGAAGGAAAATAACTTGGACTAACTTTTGTTTTTTTTTTCCGACGCCAAGGACCCTTGGGAAATATGGATCAGTTCGACATCCAACTCAGTTTTGGGATGTTCCAACAATGCAAAAAGTTATGAGAGCATGTGTCATACTCCATAACATGATCGTTGAGGATGAGTGAGACATTTTCAACTATAGCTTCGGTGCACCACAATATGATATACCGTTAGACGAAACAAGACTTACAGCGCCAACCATTTGTCGAACTCCAGCTTTCAAAGAATGGTTGATAAAGAAATTGAAGACATGTGATAAAAAAAGAAGGTATGCCTCTCCAAAATGCATTGGTTAATCATATTTGGAACCGTTATGGAGCAACGTACAATCAAAACTAATATCTTCATTTACGTTATCTATTACTATGTTCTATTAATTAGCTATTGCGGCTTTAATATTTATTCTGCTTTCATTTTTTTGTATTTTCAATTATTGTTATGTGTATTTAATCCATGTTTTTATATTGCATTTATATTTTGTTTACGGTTGTATTCGGAAGATTTTTAATGTAATTTCTAAATTGTGTGAAGCACTCTTGCTGCATTAATATAATTGAATTTTCGTTTGTAGTAAACTGTGGCTACCTTTTACATTAATTTTTGGGTTATTTGTCGAATTCTAGTTGTTGTAAATTTTTTTCATTTTTCAAAAGTAATTTTGAAAATACTATAGCATATTTCTTGTTGCATTGTAATTATATATAATTGTATACTAATTAAATATTATTTTTTAGTAAAAAATAAATATTACTACTATTTCATAAAAAAATATTTATTAGTAAATGCTTTTCAGTAATTTATTTATTTGTTTATATTTTATTTATTGTAAATTATTCAATTTTTCCAATTATTGAAAACAATTAAATATTACAAGTGAATCCTACAATATAATAAAATATTACCCCCTACCCCACTTGTTCTTTACCTAATTCTTCAACCCATTCTCCACCATTAAGAGCAATGACAACAGCATGTCATGGGAGAGGGAGGAGATGATATGTCAATTCTTGATTGGTTGGGTTAATGTGGAAGAAAAATTTCACAGCCTCTCTCTCACGTTTATCATGGAATAAGGCCTGTGAGGAGGGAGTGGCAAGAGGGGAGAGAGATAGGAAGAGAAGGGAAAAGAAGAGACATAAAGAGCATAGAGAAAGGAAGAAAAAAAAGGAGAGAGAAATTTATACCCACTATTCTTCCACTCTCATGTGAGATTCTTCCACTATTCTTCCCCTATTCTCACTCTCTGTTGCTAATGCTCTAACAATACCAATTTTCCAGTACCTATTAAAATATTAACCTTTAAAAAGCCTGAAACTCCACATTGTAGATTGCTACAGTGACACCCCCCCTTCCTATGCCTTCAATTGCCCAATTGCCATCCATTAAGAAAATAAATCTCCACCCTTCAATTACATGCAATGAAACAAGGCACAATTGTACAGTACTTTTCCATTTTTCCTTTTTACTTTAACCTTTTTTTCTCATTTGGTTTTTTTTTTATTTGGCCATTAGAGGCTTCACACAACCCATTGCATTTATGTTTCCTATTTTCCAAGCCTTTTATTTTCATTTTATTAGTAGACTGCCTATCAAAAATTTTATTTTTAATTTTTAATTAACTTAAATTGAAGCTCTCCGCTCTTTTTTTTGTCTAAATTAATAAGTTAATTACATGCTACAAATTTTAGCTAAAACAAAACTAAAACATGTAAAAATAACACTTTCGCAATTTAATTGTGTCCGACTTTCCATGTCTTTTATTTTCATCTTATTAACGGACTGCTTACCACAGATTTATTTTTAATTTTTAACTTTAATTTACTTAAATGGAAACTCTCCACTCTTCTTTTTGAATAAGTCAATTACATGCTACAAATTTAGGGCTGAAACATAACCAAAACATGTAAAAACAACATTTTAGCAATTTATGGTAGTATTGTTTTTCTTTGTAACTCTTTTTTATTTAAAAAAATATATTTCTAACGTATCTATTTTTTATTTCGTTTCATAGTAATTTTGGTTAAATATAAAATGTAAAAATTACTGCATAAATAAATAACCTAGCATTTTGGAGCTATTAGACAATGGCCTTGTTCTTTAAAATGGTAAGTCAGGTTTATCTTTACATAACCTTACCATAATTTACCCGATTCCCTAAAAAAACACTCTAACCAAAGTCAAAATTTTATCCTCTTTCCTTACTTTACAAAATCTAACTTGATCCTACCACTCGAAAAACAGGGCCAAGTCGTACCATTATTTTTATTCTTTTTTATTTTTAATTTCCTTTCTTGGCATTTTAGAAGGAAATAAAATATATTGTATTATAAATCTCAAGAAAAAAATTCTAACATTATTTTTAAGCTATTAAAATGAAATTATAACTTTATTTTTTTTTGGTATGTAAAAAATATGTGGTTGTTTAAATTTTTACAAAATTTTACTTATTTCTTTTAGATTTTTAATCGCCGAAAACTAGTTTGAAAGGTGAGTCCACATTCACAAGAAAAAAATCACTATCTAGAACAACTATTTTGACTATCTACATTTATATGAGCAATTTTCAGATGGACTAAATCATGGGCTATAATGTAATATAAAAGATCATTACATTGCTACATGAAGAACTTCTGTTAAGTATAACTCCATTAATAAAATGTTGTGTACAACCTTAGAAAATTCTTTATAAAAAAAAACAGAAAACTTCAGAAAATTATTGTTAGAAAAAGAATACTAAGGAGTACTACTAAGTTACTATAAATAAAAGTAGTTGATCACGTACTTTCACCACATTCTAATTAATTTAATTTGGTATACTCTCAAGCCCATCGCACGCAAAGCGTGCATTTTATCGTTAGTAATACTAAACCTACTATTCATGTACTTGGTGTTCTCCATTTTGGAGAATGTCATTGTGGATAGTCTTACTCTTGGACAAGCTTTGTCAAACAAGGGAGAATGATGCAAACTAAAAATTAACATAAGTTGGAAGGCATAAAGTTCACAATGTTACTTTTCAAGATATTTTTTTGTTACAAGGTAATAAAAATAGAACTCTATCCTCACATTAATATCTAAAAGCTATTTTTTAACTATTTTGGATAGCGGTTCTATTAAAAGTTACTCCCTCCGTTTTTATTTATCTGTCGCCTAGAAAATTGTGTTAAAAATTTTAACCGTTAATATCTTAATCTGTATACTGATTCATCATACAAAATTGATGTCTTTAGATTCGTAAAAGAAATATTATTTAAAGAGTGTAATATATATTTTTATAAAAGTTTTATAATAGAAATTATTGATTAAAGATTGACACTAAAATCCGTAAATGACAAATAAAAAAGAACGGATGAAGTATTTTTTTTTATTTTAAAAGTTAACCTGCCTCATAAAACTTGTTGCCAAGCATCTTTTTACATATAAATCACAATAATCAATGATCATTGGGAAAAAGCTTCACAATGTGAAATAAAATCCAAAGTATAAAAATTTCCAAAATATGCCAAATATAATAAATCTAAATAATTATGAATATGGGTTGTTTAGACATTCAAACATTTTTTTAAGAAAATTTACAACTTCAACTAAACACTATAAAACACATTTCCCTAGAAAAATCTCAAGAAAAAATTTCCCAAAATTCTACCAAAAGCTCTCTAAAATAAAGTAATGTCATATTGTCGTCATGGGCTTCTCAAATAACAATTCATGAATCGTGATCAAGGTAGTAAAAACATGATTGTACAATGCAATCAGCGGACCTAAAAGCGAGTGGAAATTGGTTGCACTTGACCCGTGGTCAATAGGGTAATGATGGCTAGCTATATCCTATTGTCATTGTTCAAATAATTGTATTCATATTGGGATATTTCACAACTTAACTTGGAATTTTGCAAGTAGTTTCAGTCAAGTAGTAACCATAACCTAAGCCAAACAGTAAGAAAGTATTGTGAAGAATTAGTTATTTTTAAGAGGAATTTCATCAATTCGCTACATGAAAATAGCCATTTTAAAGATATTTTGGATTAACGACCCTATTTAAAAACTATTTTTGAAAGTTGTTTTTCTTAGAAACAATATTTAAAAGCTAATTTTAAACTCAATAGTTAGTTTATGTTTTTAAACACCGAAATTTCTATATAAACTAGGCCAAAAACATACTCCCCCTATTTCGATTTGATTGACATATAACCGACATTTTCACATATTAAGGCAAACTAAAAAAATAAAATTCACCCAAGCCATTAACTATTGGTGTATTTTCTCTCTCCAATCCACACTTTTTCTCTTTCCAAGGGAAACATCACTCCTCTCCAAGAGAAGGGGTGGGGGTGGTGTGAGAAGTGATCAATGAGATTGGTTGCAAGGGCGGAGCTAGGAATTTTTTATGGTGGGGGGTTAAGATTAAAATTTACGTCATATAAAATAAATACTAAAATTTTTTATAGTCATGTATTCTAATAAATAATCACATAATATGAGATGATGGAAAACATACATTAATTTAAAGGAGCTCTTCATATGCTTGGCGTTCACCGGTTCATGGAGCTACACAACTGTTGCAACCTTCAAAACAAATAATAATAATAATAATAATATATTAAAAAAGTGACATATATTAAAAGTCATGCAAATAATAAAAAAGTTCATTGAAGATACCTCATCACTTCAATCTTGCTCGCCTATTTTTAATGTCATCAAAATCATCTATTATTTTATCCACTGAGAATGTCTTGGCAATTTCCTTCTCGATATAAACAACCATATAATTTCTAAGGAAACCATCTTTCATTTTGTTACGAAGACTTGTTTTGATGATTTTCATAGCAGAAAAAGCTCTCTTTGTAGTTGCAGTTGAAACGGGAAGGGTCAGAACCAAACGTAGTGCTCTATCAACCAAAGGGTACTCTTTTGAATTTTCAGTCTCAGCAAGCACTCTACATAAATCAGCAATCGTGCTTAAATTTTGAAACTTTAGATGAGTAGGGATATTTCGCTGATAATGCTTCAATTCATGCTTCAAACGGATTTGCTCTTGCTCTGAAAAATCACCCGGATAATATTTTTCAACAAGACTGCATATATCATCACTTTTGAAAGAACGGTAGCCATCCTTAGGATTTAGAGCTGCACTCAAGATCAGCAACTCTGTTGTTCGTTCACTAAATTAAACTTGCTATTTAGCTCTTTCAATTGTTGATCCACAGTTGCAGTACATATTTCCACTCGAAAATGGTGCTCTACTGTCACAGTATGCTTTTGCTTACCTTGTAGACGTAACTATCGAAGAATATCATCAACACATAGGCCATTCATGTCGGGCATAGAAACATCATATCGCTCACAAAATAGCTTCACCGATTTTACTAAATCTTCCCATCATCTCTCAACTCCTGAATTAATTGCTTGGTACTTGAAACAAGGAGCATAGTATTTACAATATCTTGTTCTTTCTTCTGTAAAGCTTGGCAAAGTGCTTCTGTGATACCCATAATCTCTTTTACTACATGTAAAATAAGCACAAAGTCAAGTGCTTAAGGGCACTTTTTGCATCTCCTCGATGAGCAAATGAAGATCCTTGAATAGCTATGTTACCAACAACAGAACAAATAGGACCATATAGTCTAATCAAACTGCATAATGATTTGAAATGTGAACCCAATCTAGTGTCTCCAGGACGTTGCAAAGTACCAATTTGATTAAGGCCCACTCCAGTATCAAGGCCACCAGATGCAATCAAATGTGCTAACACTTCCTTCTGGATTTCTTGTAACTCATCATGGCGTTTGGCCGAGTTAGTAACAATATTGAGAATGAAGAGTAAGTTCTGAAAAAAAGTATGAACTTCTGGAACTTCTCTTGCTGCAGCAACAAGTGCTAATTGCAATTGATGGACTAAACAATGTACATAATATGCATAAGGACAATCTTTGAGGAACAATGCTTGCAGTCCATTCCGTTCCCCGCGCATATTACTAGCCCCGTCATACCCTTGTCCTCTAATATTTGTAATGTTAAGATTGTGATTGGACAAAACTTCACAAATCTTATTCTTAAGAGTCCATGAAGTTGTATCTTTGACATGTACTAAGTCCAAGAACCTTTTCGTACATACCCATTTCTGTCAACAATCCTCACAACTATCGTCATCTGTTTCCTTTATGCAACATCCATAGATTCATCCACTATTAAGCAGAACTTAGAATTTCCAATTTCATCACGTATTGCAATCTGGACATTCATAGCAAAGACATGAAGGATCCCTTTCTGAATTTCAGGAGATGTATACTTGGCATTTTTTGGAGCATTTTTGAAAACATACCTCACTTTGTCATTATATAAACACAACAATTTCATCAGCTCAAGAAAATTCCCTTGATTTTCTGAATCGAAGCTTTCGTCATGCCCCCTAAATGTACAAGTTTGAAATGTCAACCATCGAATGACATCAATTGATGTTTTCACCTGCAACCTATTGCTCAAGACTTCTTTTGCAGTTTGTTTCTCAACAACACTTTCAATATGGCATGATTTATTCTTCAAATTATTCAAACAACTTACTGCAAAATTATGAGCTGGATTCGAACCTTTTACAATATGAGCAAGGAAAGCACAATCTTTTCCACTCACCTTTTTCCAGTTTCGGAAGCCTTTAACAGAAATGTATCAGATCCTCTTTTCCCAGTGGGCTTCTTTACAAAGAGAAAACATGGAAAACAATAAGCAGCCTTTGTTTCAGGAGAATATTCTAGCCAGGTATATTTTTCGAACCAATGATAATTAAATCGATGAGGATGGTTTTCTGAACCAGTCGCTTCATACTCATCTTGATAAGGCTGAAAAGTCCATACTTCATATATGTCATCGTATTTCCTCCCGTTCATTTATAGGATAACTATCAATTGGTTTACGCAAGCCTGGATCACGCACCAAAGAATTTACATCTGAAACTTCAGGTTCAATTCTAGGAGACTTACGGGAAGGTTGTGGTTGTTCGCTATTCAAATTAGGTTGATTTTCGTTTAAATTTGCATCCACCTCATCAGTTTGTGTATTATTTTCAAGAACAACATTCTTCGCTTTTGTCTTAAAAAAGGAATCAATTGTTCTTTTTGACATGATCCTATTGACCTATAAAATGATAAAATACATATTATATTAACTATTCAAATTATGATCAATTTAAACATTTAAAAATTAGATAGATAAAATACCCATTCAATAATTATATTTTTATTAGACACAAAATTTAATAACTTAAATATTAAGTTCACAAACTCAATAAACATACTATTATTCCTAAATTGATCTATACAAAAACTTATTCATTAATTTAAGTGAACAATGTAAATATATTTAACAAATTAAGCATCTAATCAGTGAACACAAATACACAATAGTCCTTTTTTATTTTTAACTAAAACAATTTAGCAATATTACATATAAAACAATGAATAAATACAACTACAATATATAGAGAAAAGTAAACCAAATAAACAATTCAATAGCAACTATACTATAAACAAGACTGCATGAGTGAATAAACAAATAATAACAAAAATACATGATGATTGTTGTAAAGTACTTTTTTTCGATTAGTACAGGCAAATGCCCAAAATTCAGCCACAATAATGGCATTACAATCCCCCATAGGGATACACCTCCAAACCCTTAAGCTAGCAAAAACAAAATTGTGGTCTACAGCCACAGCTAGCTAATCTATATGGCCCATTAACAGCCACCTACCCCTTGTGATGTCAAAACAAAATTGTGGTCCAATAGAAACCACAACAAGCAAAAGCAAAAAATGAGCCTTTCAAAGTCTTCAAACCCTATGCTCCCAATTCAGCCGTTTTTTTTTTGTTCAGCAACACCAATTGCTTCATCTGCATCTGCTACTACACTGTTTCCAGCTCCTCCATCCTCCTGTCTGCTACTGCACTCAATTAAATAGCACTGGGATATCTTTAAACTTCCTTGCTATGGTTTCAGCAGAGTATGGGATACCCTCCTTCCATGATGCAGCCCAAAGTCCAACCCTCCTCCTAATAAGCTCCTCAACCATCTCCTTGCTTACCTCCCTTCCTTCAAACACTACCCCATTTCTGTGTTGCCATATTGTCCAAATTGTAGCAAAGGCCGTCACAATCCATATCTTCTTTCTTGTTTTGTTTTTGAATTGCACCTCCAACCAATCTTTGAACCACTCCTTGATTGTTCCTCCAACCTGTCTCTCCATTCCCAAATCTTTCATTATTTTTTCCAAATGCTTGATGCAAAATCACACGTTAATAACACGTGATTAATGTCCTCCTCTCCTGCATTACAACATGGACATACAGTCAACTCCTCTGGCAAAATTCCTCTATGACAAAGTTGGGCTCTTGTATTTATTTTGCCTACCAACACCATCCAAATCATAATCTCCACTCTATGGGGTGCCAACTTCTGTCATGCTTTGCATACAATGGAATCCACTTGCACCCCCCTCCCCCTCTTGCTATTCTCTCTGTTGTTTTCATGATTGATTTGGCACTGAATTCGTCTCCACCGAGCCAAATGACCTCATCTTCTTCTTGATTTGGGTGTTGTTCCCGAAAGATTGAGCTCAGTTCATGCACCTCCTCCATTTCTTGTAGTGTGAGCTCTCTACTCCAAGTTAGACACCATCTCCATACTCCCCCTTCAAACCACCCCATATCTCTAACCCGCCTCTGTTTCTGCGTGGACAATCTGTACAGGCGTGGGTAAGTAGTTCTTAGAGGACCTTGGTCCATCCAAGCATCATCCCAAAATCTAATTTTTTTTTTCTCCTACTCCCAATTTGACTCTCAACTTTTGTTGTACTCCTTTCTGCACTGCACCCTCCTCACACCCCAATTTCTTGATTGCCCTCCAAACTCCAGGTTCTCTCAGATCAAATGGGTTTGGTAGCTTGGCATCATCTGTCTCATGTATTGAGTTAATCACTTTCCTCCACAACACACCTTCCTCCGAGGCGTACCTCCACCACCACTTGAACAATAAAGTTGCGTTCTTCATCACTACATCTCCTACTCCCAATCCTCCCATTGCCTTTGTCTGCTGAATTACTTCCCACCTAATGGGTGCATTGATCCTCGCACCCTCTTTACCACCCCAAAAGAATCTGCATTGTATATTTATTAGCTTATCCGCCACTGACTTTGGCATTTTAAATATGGACAGGTAGTAGGTTTAGGTTTTAGGGTTTAAATGCTAGAATTGTGTATTTCAAGTTATTTGCTTTACTTTTCACTCATTCACAGTATTCATCATACAAATAAACAAACAATTGAATTATTAAGTATTTAAAAATAATTGTGTATTTGTTTATTAGTAGTACTTTACAATTCTGAAACTCCAGGTTCAATTCTAGGAGACTTGAAATACACAATTATTTTTAAATGCTTAATAATTCAATTGTTTGTTTATTTGTATGATGAATACTGTGAATGAGTGAAAAGTAAAGCAAATAACTTGAAATAAGCATCAGACCTTTTGGCTTTGTCATGCACTGATGCCGTGAAACTCGTGATACGGTGATAGCCTGTCACTTGATAGGTTTATCACTGACCCTCTGTGCCACTGTGCCTTTGACCTAATACTGTGAATTTTATCGTCTGCGTCACTGTCTCGCTATCCCTTATTCCCTTAAACTTTCACAATTCAATTGCAACTGATTTTTTTAATGGGAGGAAAGAAGGTATAACCTAGTATTGGGTATTAAATTTAATGGGCCCAAAATAAGAATACTGATCTGTTTTTTTTTAATTCATTGGAGGGGGGGCTAGCCCACACTAACCACGCCCCTACCTACGCCCCTGATTGGTTGTTAATAGTAGTTTTACTAATTAAATGAAAAAGTAAATAAGTGAGTACGAATAAGTTATGCCTAATTAATAATGTCAGATAATTAAATTGGGTATTGGAAAATGAAAGTGACAACTATTTTGAAACAAAAAAAGTTAGTTAAAGTGTCAATTAATATGGAACGGAGAAGGGAGTACAAAAAAAAATGAAATTAAGTACAACACAATGTACAACTAAGATTAACATCTAAGAATCAAAAATTAACACCTAAGATCAAAACTTAACATATTAATTTACAGATCTACCCAAAAACATTTAGGTAATTTAGGTTATTCACTATCAAAAACAATATATCATGCAATTGTCCAATAAAACACAATCTCAACAATAAACCACATCCTAAAATATTAAACATCAACAACTTCAACTATAATACAATTATCCAACAGTGGATGAAAATTTAACAAATTTAACAAGATAGTTAAATAACTAACTCTAAACACTTGAACAAGGTGAAATGGTCGCGGTATACGAAACTGGTGGTGACGACTAGGATGTCGACAACTTCCTCAGTAGCAACCGTGGCAGCGGAGTGGCGGTGGGTAAGAGAAGTGACAATTTGGGGGGCTTGAGCGAAAGTGATGGTTTGCGATACTTATTAAGGAGGGGGTGAAGGTTTTAGAGAAAGGGAAACTAGAGTTTTAATTTATTTTGTCACTGATACCCAGCGATCGATAAATATGGGTTGCTATACAACGACTGATACTTTATCGGTAGCTGGTATCAGTGACAAACAAAAACCGATAAAAAAATCTATCTATAAACTATCGGTCGTTGTACAGCAACCGATAATTTATCGATTACTAGTTATTAGTCGCTAGTGACGATAATTTTTATCAGTCGCTAGTATCGGTCGCATAGGCTTAATTATTGTGTTGTGGTATTCAGATTGGGTTAAGGTGGGTTAGTCAGATCGGGTCAGTTTTTTTCCAAGTCTAGGTATGGTTAAGAACATGACAAACATATAGAATTGTTTACCCCTACATATTATTAGGTAAACCATAACTCATAAACATGGTATTCATCATATTTTTCAAGATTCTATTTTTCTTTTCTTTCAGCTAAGCCATATTGTTGAGATTCATAAGGGGTTGTTCATTCATGAATTATTCAATTTTGTTCACAAAATATGAGTGTTAAGACTTCTTTACCCTTTTATCTATTTATCTTTCTAATAAGTTTATTTTCAATTGCAACTTTGTATTTCAAGGTCACCACTTATGCCTCATCTTTAGTATTTAGAAGATACACCATAGTGACTCGTGAGCAATCATATACAAAGGTGATATAATATCTCTTACCACCTTTATCCACATGGTTTTTGAAATCTTCTAAATTATTGTGAATTAACTCAAAGAAGTTCAGATTGTCTGTCAATTTATTTGTGAGGTTATTTACGAAATTTAGCCTAGACACATACTTCACATTTATTAAATCCATTTCAACCAGACGAGGATTTAAGCTAAGTTGCTTTATCCTTTTAGTGGAAGCAACATTCACTTGTCTTAATCTTGCATGCGACAAATTAGGAGATTTTACAATATGAGCATATATGATCCACTTGTTCACTTATTTGTGTACAAGTACCATCAAGAATCTTGAGTCCAGAATGGTTACAAAACCCTTTTTCCCACAAGTTACCTGTGCCTAGTGAGAAGATTGTTTATTTCCACATTTAATTTGAACGGCCTTAAGAAGCAAATTTGTAGAAATAGAGCCCCATGCATATCAAACATATAAAAACATTAGTAAGAGATAAAGTTCTTATGGAGTTATGGATGTAAATTTATAAAAACCTCTCATTTCCTTTAGGTGAGGTAGTAGCCAAATTTCCTATGTGTTTAGTTTGGTCCCTCTCGTGTTAACTATCCACTCAATAGCACTGTTAAGAAGGTTAACTTCTAACACCATAGTTATGACAATGTCAACAACTTCAACAAGGTTTGGTCGAGTTTTCTTCTTTATTCTTTTACAGTCCTTAGCGTTGTATTCTAGGCTCCCACACTCATGACATTTTCCTTGGAACTTGTACTTATTCCTAGGAGACTTGAAATCGTTTTTTTGAGGATGTTCACCTTTGTTTCTGAACTTGTCAATATTTCAAGGTTTTTGTTCAATGAGATTAAGCCGAGAGGAGTTAGGGAACTTGAGTCTTCCTTTGTCCTTAAGACGATTTTTTTTCCTCAATTTTTAGATGACTAACTAACTCCTCTAAATCCATATTGGTATCCATATGCATTATTCCCTGATTTCTGTACACTTTCCATGAGGAAAGTAATCTTTCAAGCAAAATAGTTGTCAGTGTTGCATCAGAGATTTTCATATATTTAGAAGCAATAGAGACATTGATTTCTTATACATGAATCCAATCAATGATAGGTTTTCATCTTCAACTTGGAAACTAAGCCATTTTCTAATAGCATAACTCTTAAAACCAACATCATCATTTACATGTTTCTTTTCAAGAGCAGATCACATACTAGCATAATCAAACTTCATATAGATATCAAGTAGTGCCTTATTCGTATAATAGAGCAACATACCCTTACAAGTTTGATCATCCTTGTCACATTTCTCATTGTACTTATTCATAACATTAAGAGGAGTATTATCAGCAAATTCATTTTTCCCCTCTAGAACATAAGCAACATCAATCTATTCAAGATAGAATTTGATTTTGACATATCAACATTTAAATAACCTCCATCAAGATGTTCCAGTTTACATATGTTAAGAACCATAGACTTGCTTATTGCCATGACTAAAGCTTAAAATCACTTTTAGGTTGTTGGATATGATACAAGCAATCACAAAAATGACAGAAAAATAAGAAAGATCTTACTTGACACACTGAACCTGTGGACAACCATGGTGTGGTGGAACCACTATCCTAAAAGTGATTATGCCTGAGTGGGGGCTAAACTCTCCGATGGTTGTCACTCCATAGTATTACACGACTCTGGTTAATCTAGTACACTCTCAATAAACTAGAAGGAGCTAAACAATTTTTACGCAAGCCCATAAAACATGAGCAAAAGGAAGTGCTTTTTTTTTTTGAGAAAACTAGTGCATTCATTGTATTATTGTCATGCTAAAACTGAACTAAGGATCTAGTATGCATAGATGGAAGCAACACTACAAGACAGAACCAGCAAAGCTTTGAAAAATGGAGGAAAATGATCGAGCATACCAATTCATGTCTCATATGCTAGTGTGCTCCCATGGCCAATTATTAATTTCCGAGTGCTTTCGGGACAACAACAATAACATTTTCAATCAAATTTATAACCCTCACCCAAGCCTGACTTGGCCAACAACAACGACTATGCTAGTGTAGTCTCCTATGTTCTCCCTTGGCTTCTTTCTTAAATAGAGTTAAGTGATTTTTCATGTTTAAAGTGTCAAGGAATAGTATGCTTCAATCATATTTAAAGTACTCACATTTTTAAGTTTCCCTAACAATCAAACTTTGTAGCTTTCTCTAACAAATTTATTTACGTAATATTATGATTAATCTATGTGTGTATTATGTGTTAAAGTATGGTTTATACTACTCAACATCTGTACAACACTAGCAGACTGACACTTATAATCATTTTTAAGTTTTCTAGTAATCATTCTTAGGTTTGTTCGTAAGTCTTACCGTGGCCACAAGCTACCACAAATGGAGCATGTGGGGGTTGATTAAAAAACAAGCTTGAGTCAAGAACTTAGAACTAGCATAATTTGAATGCAAGGACTTCAAGTACCAAAGATATGACTTTGATTTAAAAAAGCCACTGTTTAAGGCTAGGAAAGATCCACCAAAGTTACGAAGAACAAGGATATGCCTTAGCCTAAAGGCTAGGCCACCCACCAAGACTACGGTTCCACCAAGATTAGCATAAAGGTTGAGCCACCAATAAAACCATAAAATCACATTTCTAAAATTGGACCCCTAAACACCACAACCAAATACTCTGAAAAATTCTACATAACTTTAGGGCATTGTAGCCTACAATCACATTTTTAAAATCGAACCGACTAGGTGGTTCGAATCGAAATTCAAACAAGTCGGTTCTCTCTTCAAATCTTGTTGTAATAATCTGACCATCTGACCCGTTGACCCACTGGTTTAACCTAGTTGCTCATGCGTTTGTGCTTGTCATTATCTATAAAGAGCCCATGACACATTGCATAGAGACACATCATGGACTGTAAATTAAACAAACCATTTATGCAAGAAGGAAGCTAATGATACCTATCCCTAAGGTTTCAAAATAACAAAAAAAAAAAAAAAACTCAAAATGTAAACCAAACTGAAAAATTGAACCAAAAAAATAAGTTAATCGATGTGGTGTTGTCAAACAAAGTGGTTCATTTAACCATGTCGAATATTCACATTTCGATTATGGTTCAAGAACCCAAAAAATCAGTTAGCCACACTTAACTAAATCGATTTTAATTTTTTTTAAAAATAAAATTCAAAGTAAAAGCTATTGGTTTGTCTTCTATTATTGGATGGGTTTAATGGTTTAACAATATTGGTTGTATGCTTACCAAAGATGGAGTATGAAGTTTTTTCTTTTGGAAAATGAAAACTATAACCCATTTACCAGCGCTTAACCACAACCGAACTGAAAACTGATTACCTGCTTATTGAGATTCAACATTTATAGTCTTAAGCTTTTATCAATCTAAAAAAACAGTTAACTGAAAGTCAATTAGGATGTCTTATTGGTCCACCTTACTATTCATAATTTGTGCAAATCAGAAATTTGGTTCACCGAATTTCAATTAACCTAAAATCTAGTTAAGCACACCACACCTATCACATATTCAAAATAACTACATATGAAATATTTTGCAATTTGGCAAACCTCATTTCTCACGATAACAAAATGCGGACAAAACACAATCACCACATTTTAGTACGTTCTCGTACATCCCAAACTAAAACCACATTGAATCCATTCAACTCTTAGATTATGCTCACAGGACCACAAAGTATTGTTATTTGGACTTGGGGCTTTTTGTGTGACATTTGAGTGTTTTTATAGGCCGAGACTTATCTGTTAGGCTTTCTGCCTTTAAGGCCGACCTAGACCATAATACCTCATGGTCCTAGATCTGTAATCCAGTTTCTAGAATCTGTTACCTATGCTAATGCTTTGTGGAGTTCTCTGTTCCTCATTTTAGCAAAGACCATTTTGCAGGCGTACTGGAGAGTCTAGGTGGAGGAGAGGCCAAGAGTAACAAAACAATGACAAGGTAATAACGAACTTTACGATAACGATGTGAATTCTTGTTTTCTTTTATTTTAAAGAAAAGAAAACTTGACCCAATGCAATACAGCAATCCAAGTACCCAATGCAATTTGATCTCACCGACTAATCCAAAATCGATTTATAAAACAAGATCCCCAAAACGCACAACTTAATCAAGATGCTACATAAGGCCCCAAAAAAATTATCCACATAATGACGAGTTAATGTCGAAACAGAAATGACATACTCAGAGCAAAGCCCACTTGCTTGCAATCTACCTAATAAACCCTGGAAATTATCCAAAATCAACCCTTGCATGAAAGCTAAAAGTAAAAAATGAATGGTACCATTAAGTCATAGCCATCAAACAACATATGTTTCATAAGTCCTTACATCTCAACCAACAATGTACATTTAAAATGTTACAATGATACGACGAATCCTGCACTACAGGATTCTCACTTTGCATTATAGTACAAAGGATAGCCAGTTGTGCCCTTATCACTACATTTCTAATCCCTCCATCAGTAAGATTCAGACATTCAGTAGGCACCGACGTCAGAGTCCATCACTTGTGAGAGCTTTAGCTAAACAAAAAGATAAATCCATTTTACCAGAATATCATTTCCGAGGAAAATCCTATGTGATGAGTAATGGGTAATGTGTTGAGCGCAGACCTCAGCCAGAGCAGCAACAATTTCGTCAAAGCTCTGTAATTCTCAAGATAAGCAAGCACAGGATGCTTCAAACCATATCTTTATTCTTCCATGATAGTATTCATCGGTCAACGTTGTTGCATACAAAGCTCTGTCATCTGTTGATTAACTTGGGGCTGTAATACTTTGTGCTTTATTGTCCCATCCGAGAGCTTTCAGTTCGTTCTCTTTCAATTCAACAAGCTTCCCCAATCTACAATACATACAAGCCATGTATAAGAAAATGGGGGAAAATAACGAGTGAGAAAAGGATGATGATGATGAAGAAACACTCGAGCTCTCTACTTAATTGATGGAGGACTAGAGAATTGCCACCACAGCAACAACTCATGATTTAGGACTTAAAACTACTATTATCCATGTTTACTAAGAACCACCTATGTTATTCAAACCCAACCATAACCATGTTGAAATTGGAGAGTCCAGCTCTGGGAAGGAATGTCAATAACCAAATCCAACAATTGAAGGTTTTGATATAATTAATGTCATATCAATCAATTTTCTTAATACACAGTTTTTATTACAATTAATACTACCTCCATCACATTATGCATGTCGTTTTAAGGAAACAGGAGGAAACCAACATAGCTATAATATGGAAAATTGAACTTTCAAACATGCAACACCCTTCCCCCAAACATTGTGCAATGGGAAAATTAGTTAGTACTAACAGGCTCTTGGGATTGTAAAGCGACAAACATCATGGGAAAAAGAAAGTTAGCTAAAACAAACGATTGATTTGGGATGGAGGTACTAAGACTGAGCAATGGCGTGATTATGGAGAAAGAGAGAGTGAGGTGGAGTCAATAAGCTGACAAACATTGTGGGAAAAAGAAAGTTAGTTAAAGCTACAAACAAAAGCTCACAAGAGGAAGCAAATTATGAATGGTTTCTTTGTGGCTGTTACAGAAAGTTTTGTATATTTCCATTTCATAGATTTCAAGGCCCCTGCTCCCCTTAAACTAAGGAGTCAATTGCTTCACCCGCCACTCTAACTTGGAAGAGTCGTCAGTGTACCACATAACTTTTCTTTTGATCAAAATTGCTATGGCAGAAGAAAATCTGGTCAAAATATGCCTTATGGAACTCAAATGACTGGGTATAGCAGGTTATTCTACTTTTTGGTTTAGTTTGTCAGGATTAAAAGCAAATTTTATCAAAAGAAAAACCCAACGTCTCTCTCTCCTGTCTTCTCCCACACTGCCATGGGTCATCTTACCACCGCCGCCACTGATGGGGTACCATAACTCCATAGGTGGCTAAAAAACAAGTTTGCCACCGGCCACAACCCGCCGCCAGCCGGCTATTTCCATTTTTACTACCATTCATTATCTTCTTCTTAGTTGTCACAAAGAACTAAGCCCTCAAATTCTCTGCTGTAAGCATCATCAAAAAAGAACATAGTTTCACAACCAGCCAAAGCCTCCAACATTAGAAGTAATCCTCGAAAAAACAGTTTTGGAGCGAATGCAAAAAAGGAATAAAACAGAAAGGAAAAAGGGCAAGAACAAGAAAAAACCTTTCGCCCTAGAAAGAGCTTGATGAGAAGGGTACATCAAAATCTCCTCTCTTTTCTCTCAATCACCTCAACCCACCCCTATGTTACCCGGACTCAGGACATCGTCCGACACAACAGTCCTAAAAATCACAGACATGGACATTTTCCAAAATGTGAACACGGCATGGGGACGCTTTAATGTCAAATTGATTTGGCCCATACAGGGCAGATATCCATCCATCTTTAGAAAGCCCACCAAAAAACAGGAGCTCTCCCACTTTCATTCAAAAATAATCTAAAGAAAAAAGGAGTGTAAAGGACCGAAAGCAAAACCCTAGGCCTAAACTGAATACGCATGACACACACACCCTCTCTCTTTTGTCTATGTTGTACACATGTTTCCCACTTCTCTTTTATCAACCCAAACAATGAAGACAAAGTCTTCGTTAACAGTTTTCTGTGACACCGCCCTAATCATCTTTGCCCACCATCACCACCCCAATTGGACGACTTATCCCTCACTTCCACAACGAGCTTTTGTGTATCTATCTCTCTCAAACAACAGCCAACTTTCCACCGCCGTATTTGACCATTCTACACATTGGGTTGTGTTGGGAAGGGTTTCAGAATGGAGGATTGGGGATAGGGAGGGGGAGGGGAGAGAACGTGAGTTGACTTTGGGAGAGAGCATTGAGGTTGGTGACTGCCTTTCTAGAAGCAGGAGCATCTACCATACTTCCAGAATCTCATGGGTGGCAATAGTTGTAATGATGATTTAGGGTGGGCAGGCTAGGGGATGAGAAGAAAGAGAAGGAAAGAATGGATTTTATGGTATTTTGTTCATTTTCTCTCTCCCCCAAGTCCCCTCTCTTCTCTTCTTATGAATACACATTTTCAAAAAAAAAAACTATAAAATACAAAACTATATAAAATCTAGAGTTGATGGAACATTTCAATGTATTCTTTTTCACAATGACACATTATTCAAATAAAGGCAGGAGGACAAGTGGATACATTTGAAAGTACAGTGGCAATTGAATGTAAGGACGCAAAAGCTGAGGGAAAACCTCATGAGCAGCTATTTGGTAAGGGTAAAAGTCAATTCAAGATAAACCATGATTGCACAGCACAAATTACAGGAATCATAATCTCGTGAAATGAAGCTAACTAAACTTTCAGGAACCCATGACCTAAGCACACCTGCATGATCAAATCCACAGACAATGACATCTACACAAAGGGTACAGGACCCACGGCCACAACTTGGATATAATACAACAAGAGACTTATTTCTAGGGCCACTTTTCTCTATTCATTTTTTTGGGGGCGGGGGGATGTCTACTTGCTTTGGCTTTTTCATTCCCTACCCTAGCTACCCCTCCTGCTAGTGTTTTCTTTTGTGCTTTTTCTACAATGTAACATATATCCGTTGGAGCTCACGACTACACACCACCTACTACCGCTCTATACGAGTTGCATAACTCTTTTCTCATCCCTTCAATTGTTTTCTATTAAACCAATCATATTTTTAGAGAAATTATGAACCCCGTTCATTGTCTAGCTCAAACAGATGGAGGAGAAAACAAGGGAAGATAATTTTCAAAAAGAAAGTGATGAACATTATCAGCAGTCCAGCAGGCAGCAAGCGATAGTTATTGGGCATTCTCATCTCCTCTGCATCCGCATTTTGGAACTTTCGTTCCAAAACATGGGTCATTGTTGTACCAAAACGCTTGGGGCTGCGTTCTGGCTGATCCCTTTTTTCAAAGAGGACAGAGAGTCAGGGATTGAGAAAGTGACTTTGTATTTCAAATTTCGAGCAAGAAGAGATATAGCAAAAACGTACAAAGAAATGAGAAAATCCCTTAGAAGTGTGATTGAATCTTAATTGTAAAATTGGCTAAAGAATTTTCTTTAATAAATACACGATAATTAAACATTCCAAAATGAAGAATTTTGTTCCAAAAAGTTGCTTCACATTCCCCTTTTAAGTCCCCATCCCAACCCCAGCAGTCCGCATCCTGGTAACTACGAGCAGGACACATAGAAACTTGTTCCAACGGTACCATGCAATAGAGGTATATCACCTTCAAAGCCAGAATACAAGCACCAGGGGCAGGCAATTTTCAAGCCCAGTTCTGTTAGCTACTGTCAAATGTGAAGCACTCAACACTCAAGTAGAAGAAAACAAACAAGAATCCATAGTTACCCAAGGTCAATGGGAAGCCTGAATCCACCAATCCGTGTTCGTTTCAGGGAATGAATCTGGACACAGAAAAAGGTAGTTAGTTCAGAGGACCATGTCCTTGTGTATGGCATATAAGTACAACTATATATGTTATCACTACTGTCATTCAGCAATGTGAGCACATATAAAGAGAACTTCTAGACTTTTTACTTCTCCTGGGGGTTTGATAAATTGGAAAATTTGATTATAATAATCCCATATTTTGCAAATTGGATGGCGATAATCCGTACTTTCAGTTTGTATTCTGGTGGTCCAAAAAAAAATAAAATTGGATTGTAGTGGGACATCATCGAGAATAAACCCTCAATATCATAGATTTTGTGTTGTATTTGATTCAAAACTTTGTATAACACTTTACCATGATTTTTAATGAATTTACGGGTTTCTCCCAATTTTTTTCAATTTTTTTACTATTTTTTACGATTTTTTTCACTTTTATTCCTTTTAAAAAATCATAATAATTACTCGGAGTCTCAAAAAAATAATTTTAAAAATGTTTTAGAAACTACAATTCATTACCTTTCTAGGGGCAGCAACGAAAAAATAAAAACAATATGGGGTAGGAATGAAAAAATTAAAAACAATGTGGAGGTGGATTCGGTACCACTACAATACAATTTTTTTTTTTTTTTTGACCACCAGAATACAAACTGAAAGTAGGGATTATCACCATCCAATTTGCAAAATATGGGATTATTATAATCCAATTTTCCTTGATAAATTTTCAAACAACCAACCAAAGATTTCAAAGAACAGTAGATGTTTCATCCTAAATCCAAACAGCTCTTTACTCCACTGCTTGATCATCAGTCATTCCACTCCCTTTTAGAAGTATTGAAAGGAAGAAAAATATATATATATATTAGGAACCCAAGGGAATATGAAGAAGTACAAAAGCAGGCCAAGGGCAAACCATCATATTCATCCCCTCAATCTGTAAGTAAAGTTATGTCTGTTGATAAATTCAAAAAGTTAAGTGCTGCTCGCAGTTAGAACTTCACTCCAACCATAAAAATTTCTAAAATAGATTTAACACTTTGTAGCACAAAGCTTTGCCCTGAAACTACTGTAAATTTCTCTCATGCCTTCACTTCCTTCTGTAATTCCTCTAAATAGCCAAAGGTCATCTTCAACTCCATAAAAAGTTACCAACTAATTTTCACCCTTTGTTTCTGTTCCACTGAAATCTCTTTTTAACTTATCAGGCTAAAGAGTTAAACCAAAGCTGTACCAACTAGAGTCATCTTTCCTAACTATACCTACCTAAAAGAGGTAGGTATGTTAGATAATATTATCCTGGCATTTTAGCTTCGAATCCATTTTTGTTGTTCTTGCATACTGATATTTCAGCTTCCAGCAAGATCTGTCGTAAACGGAAAAACTACAGCAGTTCCAACTAAAAAGCAATGATTTATTCAAATAAAGTAGCAAGTTGCCAAAGCATGTAGCTGGAAATAACCACGCCATTTTTCAAAGTACAAAGAGGAAAGGAAAATAGAACAAGCATCACATACAAATCAGCATGCCATTATCTTTCAATGTTATAACTAATCGAGAGAGAGAGAGAGAGAGAGAGAGACATGAAGGCAGCAGAGCGAAGTCTTGTGCAAGAAAACAATGACGAGGATAACAATTACTAGAGGGACCTACCTCAAGTCCAGCATTTTTTACCAGCTCCCGGACCTCATGGTTTCTCCCTTCATTAACCTGCCAATATCTCAACTATAGTTATCTTTATAACATTGTAAGCCAGAGGATGGGAATCACGTCCATGAATCAAACTCAAGCAAAGAGATCGAAGAGGTGACTGCATTGTTTAAAAAACAAGGGTTTGATGAGGCTGTTTACAAGCTTTCGAGAAGTGGCCTAAGTTGGTCACTTTTGTTCACTAATCAAATGACCTCCAAATATGCGACCAATATTTTTCCTACTGAGTCTAATTTAATGACCAAGGGTTAAATTTGCCTTTAGGGCCAGCAATAAACAAGTTTATATGGGTCAAAGTTAAGGTGGTTAAAGCTGCCCAGTTTTAATGCCACCTGGGTGCTTCTTTTGGCCTCTAGGTCTTTGTTTATGAGCAAGGATTTGGATCATGGTGGTATGGTTGGAAAGGATGATGAGTTGTCCTTCCGCAACCTAAAATATTTCAGCAAAACATCCCCCTACTTCCCCTCATTCCCATTTCCAGAGGTTGGTAAAGCAGAACTGCCCAAGCAGACTACTTATCTTTTGGAAGTCGGTTGTCTCTCTCTAGAGCTCCATTGTTTATAATTCAAAGGGGGATAGAAATAAAACACCTAGAAGCCTTCCAACCCCCCCCCCCCCCCCAACCCACCCACAACCAATTTTGAGTCAAGGCGAAAAGCAATTTCTGGAAGAAATGGCAGCAAAAGAAAGGGGAACAATCTGCTGAGACCGACGTCAGCCAATTCAGTCGTATGCCTTTTCCTTTTATGTTTTATGCTCTTTCAAAAGATGTATTTCACTTTTTGGATAATATTTGTAGGGTTTTAAAGGATCTAGGGATGGAGCCATAACCTTTTGTTAGGGTGGGCCGCAATATAATCAAACTTTTTATTTAAACCATGTCAATTGATATGTAAAAAACAAAATAAACAAGGAATTGAAGTATTAACATATCAAAGAGGGAGGCATCAAAACAAACAAAAGACTCTTATTAATAAATATTATGGGACTAGATATGATTGACATTATTTTTAAGAGAACATTTATTTATTTCTTGATAGATAAGAGACTGTTTACAATTAAACTACATTGCTTTGCAACAAAAAGTGTAGAAAAATAGATTTTTTAAATAATTAAAATTAAAAAAGAAGATGCAATATTGAAAATTTATAAAATAATAGTAAATATATGCATGATAAAAGTAAGAATGTTCCATGCATAGAAACGCATTGAGAGCCAAGAAGGGGCTGAGGGTCATGTCTCACTTTGAAAACAAAAAAACATGCTTGCAATGGGACTTGAACATGCCACCAACTAGAAGAGAAAGAATTTCACTTACCATTTAGCTACGAGACTTTTAGCATATACATGTGCGACGTCTAATAAAAAAATAAAATGATAGACTGGGTCATGGCCCACCCTAGCCCCCCTTGCCTCCACCCATGAAGGATCCCATATATAAGAATACCTTGCCCATTTGTAAGCTCATTTTTTGCTTTATGAATACAGTAGAGTCATTCTCTAAACAAAATCCATAATTGCCTATCCTAATTGTGGCTTAATTAGGAGGTAATCCATTAGGTTCATTAGCTTTATCAGATAGTGCTTGCTTATCCTAATCAAGCTTAGGAATAGCCCTAGTCAAATCTGAAATGGTGTTTGCTTATCTTTGGATGTTAATTAGTTGTGTCCCTCTCGATCTCTGTACCTAATTGTTGGTGCTTGATTTGTTTGACTTTGCTAACCTTTTCTACCTTTGTGAGAGTTATTAGGCTTGATTTCATCACATTGGTATTGGTGCTTATGCTACCATCTAGGCAGAAAGCTGCCAAACCGTAAACATAACCCAAAACCTAAACACCAAACCTAGCCCACAAAAGACATGAACCTTGGTTCATCATGTCTTCTAGTGTGGGCCAACCTCCCTAACAAACTTTAAAGGAGATAGATGAACTTGATGCTTGAAACAAACCTTAAAGGAGATAGACGAGTTCATTGATTGGCTTAAAACCTAGAAAACATGTTAGAATTTAAGGAGGCATTGGATGGAGAAAAAATGAAGTTGTTCGCCCTTAAATCTTAGAAAATATGCCTCTACCTGGTAGGCTAATGTATTGGCTAAAACAACTAAGAAAAGAATTGATAAAATTCCGAGTTGGAGGAAAATGAAGGATGGATTGGAAAGTAAACTTCTACTCTCAAACTAGCTTCAAGAGAGCTACAAGAAGCAACAATGTTTGAAGTAAAGTTCCTTGAGCCTTAGAGAAATACACCTATGAGTTTGAGCATTTGCTTTCAAAATGTGACTTGGTGGAGGATGAAGCTTAAACTTTGGTAACATATTTAAGTGGTTTGAATGACAACATTTCAAAAGTGGTTGATTTGAATCCTTATTCACTACTTGATGAATTCAACTCTTTAGCTCACAAAGTTGAACTTCACAATCAGTTGAAAGGCAAAGGAGAGGCTAACAACAGCTCAACCCAATTGTTTACCCCCGCAAAGAACCTCGTCCCACTCCTAAGCCTAGCTCCACTCAAAGCCCTAAAACCCCTTGACCCGATTGCTAAGACAACTTCACAATACAACCCAAGCCTAACCCTACAAGGAAGACCATGAGGTGCTATAGATGCCAAGGTCTTAGACACATTGCACATAAGTGTCCAAACAAGATAGTAGTAACTCTATCAAGCAAGTTTAGATGATCCTTAGGAGAAAGAAAAGCAAGGATGAGAGTCGATCTTGAATGAGCACACTGAGGAGGCAAAAGAAAGGTTGGATGAAGGTGGACTTTTGGTGATTAGGAGGACTTGGTGGTTTAGCTACCTAAGAAACTCATGGTTAGAGGCAAGATATTTTCCACACATAGCGCTCCAAACATGGGAAGGTGTGTACCATCATCATTGAGGGAGGAAATTACGCAAATGTAGTGTCCAGAACCATGGTGGACAAACTCAAGCTCTCGGTTTGCCCCTATCCATGCCCTTACACCATGGTTCAACTAAGGTAAAATGAACCTAATTCTCCACATTGTTTGGTTACGTAGAGTATTGGTAGAAGTTATAAGGATAAAATTTAGGGTGATGTCACCACATTGATGCTTGTCATATTTTGCTTGGCAGGCTTGATTTGATAGGATCATAGCACATGATTATTGGTTGAACACTTATTCCTTTTGACTTGGTCACAAAAAGATAACCCTTACCCTTATCAGGCTAGCCTCACAAGTCAAAAGAGGCTACAAAAAATGAGGTCATACTTCCCTACTCGAGGCCAAAGCTCATCAATTTGAACAATCCAAGGAACGACTCTTACCCATTCTTGGTGAAGCCCTAAAGGCTTCCTATAACCGCCCTCTGATTACACTCTATCTTTTTAATTTTTAAGAATGATGAAAGGGGATGATCGCCCCAACAAAACAATTAGGGTTCTTCTCTCAGTGTCAAGAATGTTTTGTTGTAGTATGACGTGTTGTAAGAAGTTATTTGTAACACCCTGGATATATGGTTAAGTGTGGCTTAAAGGGATTGAAATGACTACTTATATCGCCAAAATGCACCTTTTAAGGTAGCTCATTTGTTGGAAACTCATCAATTAACTATGCTTGGCTGGGAGTAGTCTCAAGATGGGTGACCTCCTGGGAAGTTTTCCCAGGCAACGTGTGAGCGAAGACGAAGCACGCTGGAAAAATTTGTGATGATTTGTGGGGCCAATCAATGATCCTTAAAGCCATTATCGGTAATGTCTGTGACCTGGGAGGGGTCGGGGCGTTACAGATGGTATTAGAGCCGACCTGCGCCCGTGACTTGCGCCAATGGATGGGAGATCCATGGGCTGTCACCTAGCGGAGCAAAGATTGTGGGGTGGATTGAGGCACAACAAGGACGTTGTGTGCTTAAGTGGGAGTGATTGTAACATTTTGGATATATGGTCAAGTGTGGCTTAAAGGGATTGAATGACTACTTATATCACCAAGGTGCACCTTCTTTTAAGGTAGTTCATCCGTTGTGAACTCCTCAATTAAGCATGGTCGGCTGGGAGTAGTCTCAGGAGGTCATACCTCCTAGGAAGTTTTCCCGAGGACAAAGCACACTGGAAAGATTTGTGGTGATTTGTGGGGCCAGTCAGCGATCCTTGAAGCCATTATCGGTAATGTCCACGGCCCGGGAGGGACCGGGGCGTTACACTGTTATTGTGGAAACATTTTTTTAGACTAACAATATTTGTAGTCTTTCTATCATAGAAACATAAGCCAAACTATGTATTGTTTCCAATTTAAGTGTCATTGTTATCATATTGTACATGTTGAATATAGATTTGTTAATCGTCTCCTTTATGGGAAGTTTAAGATGAATGTGTGTGCGTGTACATATATTGATATTGTAGTCTATAGATTTAACACGAAAAGAAAATAAATATATACCACTATACGAATGCGAGCTCTAGCCAAATCAGGTTGCTGAGGCAGCAATTCCACAGATTCAGGTGTACAATGCACACCATCAATGACTGTCCCAGAACTAATTGCTGCCAAATGTCGTTTATGGACTTCACCACTAATAGTGGCAATATATCTGTATTTATGTGAATAGCACTTGGTAAGGCAACGATTCTGTTAATGATAATAACACTCCACTTGAGATATATGAAGTACCATACAAACACCAAAAGCAAACAAAAAAATAAAATATATTGCACAACCACTGATACACATTAATAGAGGTACACCATGAAGCTGCCAAATAAAGATAAACTAAAACGATAGTTGAAATGCAAAAAACCTACAGAAGGGGAAAAACGTGTGAGAAAAGGACAGAACAAGCAGCAGTTGGAGGGCATAGAGGGAATGTTACAAGATGTACCTTACTATAGCTAAAATGAAGGGATTAATGTTGAATAAACATAGATGAAATAAATTATTGGCATACAACATCATGTTCCTCGTCCACTCATAATCATATGCTGGGGCATAATATGTAAGCACTTAAGTCGAATGCTCAAATCAAATATGATACGGAACAATATAAGCATAACTAGGACTGATCAACACAAAATAAATAAATGCCTTCTACATGGTAAAGGAGGTGTGCCGAGGAGGCTGCTTTCTGGAGAAGGAGACTGGGACAAAATACAGAACTAATGAGCACCACTAGTGGAGAAAAAAGAGTTCTTATAATGATATATAGGTTATTAGAAATCAAGTATGATCGACATAGACCAATCTCATTCTCTAGGGCATGTTGAAGTGAAAAAACAAAAGGGTGAAGGCTCTTGTTTTGGCACAAGCAGTGTGGAGATCAACCACTCAAATCTCAATTCCTTGTATATAAGTTGCTAGAAATGAAGTATGAGCCGCCATCAAAGAAGGAATTCCTGTGCACAATGATGCATATCAAGGGATTATCAATGCTTCCACAACTGATCCAGGGAACTTTCAAGTAGTGCCACCAATTAAGGAAAGAGATGTATCATTTTAGGGTTAAGTTTGCCAAAAACTAGTGCTTCTTATCTAGTTCAAGGCCACTATGACTACCTTGAATCAATGGGAAAGATACTCTTAAAGGTAGGACCCATTTTGTTCGAGGAGAAAGACATTATCTAGAAGAACATTGAAACAGATTTCAGGGTCCTTTGGAACTGATTTCAGTGTCCAATTACGCTAACCCCAATCCGGTTTCCACCAAGAACTGATTGTTTCTTGTTTGAGTCTTCTACCATATTTTGCTCCCTTTGTTCTTGCTACCACCATCCTGCCTATTTGCTTAAGGGTCCAAGGGAGCTCATCCATGTATCAATGCAAGCTAGAAACCAAGCAGCTGCATGGCAAACCAAGCAAACACACTTCTTACTTGCTTCCTATTGGCTGGATGATTACTGAAACTTATAAAGCTAATTTTCCTAGCTTACTTTGCATCCCGTAAGCCTAGCAATTATGACCAGTTCCTCATACGTAATTGGTTGTATTATGAATAACTTTTTATGCTTTCAAAGCAATTAGTGCCTTAGTACCCAGATAAACATTACTCTTGATTCGCACCTAACTTACGCTGATTTCATGCTTTCATTTCGGCAGGAGAGTTTAGTTATTTATACCTCACTTCTCAACCTTGTAAACATGTAATTAGATGAATGAAAAACTTTAATTAACCGAGTGAAGGTTAGTTGAGAGGCATTCTTTATCCTTGACTGAATGAAGGGCTTGATGGTGAAGCCTTAGGTTGAGAGGTGATCTAATCTTTATCTCAACGAAATCCCTGGTTACTCGAATGTTAAGTTGTAACTGCATTCTCCAGCTTAATAACCCCATTTCCCTTGCTATTTGCGATTCCAGTGAACACTGAAATCCATCTTGACGCCCTACTTCTTGAGGTTTTTTTTTTATTCCAGTGTGTCTTGGTTGAACTTGTTTCAACTAATATAAATCAGATTGGTATCTACGCATAGCGCGGTTGTGTTTCAAGTAGTTTCCATTTTTCTCACTTTATGTTCCTTAGTTATAAAGAACCATAAAGCCTAAACACGTTCCCAGAAACAAGAAATCTAGACCCACCAAAATAGCCTCCAAACATGTCCGAAAAGAGTGACACCTCAAGGGTTAGAATCCCTTCGGGTCTTACCCTTGAACAAACACGAGAGCTTAGGAGAGGTGAAGTCATTCACAAATTCCAACAACATTATCATTCCCTAACCCATGCTGTCAACAACATGATCACTAGGTTAGATAAGTTCTAGCCAAATTGAGGGATTATCCAAGAGGAAGAGGAGGACGGAAAAGGAGTCCTAGTTCTACTAGAAATCATTCCACATCTCATTACAGTTCCTGTGATGATAGACCTAGGAGACCACCTAGGGGGATAAGGGATTATTTGAGAGAGATGGAATTTAACCTTCCAAAAATTTAGGGAAACATTGAATCGCGATTCATCTATTAAATGGATTCAAGCATTTGATAGATTCTTTGAGATCAAAGAATAGTCAGATGAGGAAGCCTTCAATGTCTTAGTGTCAAACTTGCCAACTTGCGAATGCTAGGAAGCAAAACATTGCTTTATATACTCCTTTTCCTATTCCACACATTCCTTGGCACGACCTTAGCATGGCCTATGTCTTAGGTATTCCCCATATTGCTAGAGGTCATGATTGCATTCTTGTTGTTATGGATCAACTTTCTAAGATGGCACATTTTATCCCTTGTACTAAAACTGTGGATGCGTCTCACGTTGTTGGAATCTTCTTTAGGAAAATTGTTCATCTTCTCTTCTATTGTGTCTGATAGGGATGTTAAATTTGTGAGTCATTTCTGAAGAACTTTGTGGAAATAATTTAGCACTCGCTTGAAGTTTTCCGCTGATTTTCACCCTCAAATTACTGCAAGATGAGGTTGTCAACCAGAATCTAGGTTACCTTCTTAGGTGTCTTGCAAGTGAGAAGCATAGTGCGAAGTTTGATTAGAAATAAATAAGTCTACTAGTAAATGTCCATTTGAAGTTGTGCATGGAGTTGTTCCTCAACTTCCTATTGTTAACATTGCCTATTCCACTTTTGTTTGTTGGACATTTCACATTTGAGTGTTAAATTGTGATGTTTTATTCTCTATTTTTTTTTTTAATCTCTTTTGGCCAATTACTTTGAGCTCATTTTTACTCTCTCATGTCTACAGCAGAGTTATGCTCTTTACTTCCTGTAGTTTTCTTCCAATTTAGGTTTCTACGTAAAATCTTGGTGATGGTGGATCTCTCTTATTATTCTAGTATTTTTCTTGATATTTACATTCCAAACATGCTTCCGAAGTATTCACTCTTAATTTTTATACCCAACAAGTAATATAAGAGCATTGACTCAAGGATATCGACCATTACACGAATTTGGTGTTTGTGGAGTGATTTATTTATCTTGCTTTTCCGTGATTTGTTTTACATCTGATTTGAACTTTAATGTCCTAACAAATATACCTCTACTTTAGCCTTTTATTGTTTGTATACCAAGAATGAGTTAAGTGGTGGTGTAGATTTCTAAGCCACTTAGAAAGAATTGTCGGTACTGGACTGCACTTGGTGTAAAGCATAAGTTAATAAATAATAAGATATCGACAATGAACGAAAATAGAGGAGGCAAACCCAGAAATAAAATAATTATAAAAAAAACAATAACAGACTGATTAGATTTTTGTCGACCCCTGCTTCAAACCGAACACAATACAGTAACACAGTTCTTGGGTCCGACTTAGCAATCCCTGCCTCTATATTAGACTTCCACTTTTTTTTTTTTTTGCCAAAAGCGGGTACACATACAATAAATAGAGCCAAAGTAGATGTATACTAGTGTCCACTAATAAAGTCAGTATATTAGCATTCAATACCTCAAAAGTAGACTATATTCCCGTCTAGTAATTATAATAATAATAACAACAACAACAACAACAACAACAACAACAACAATAATAATAATAATAATAACAATAATAACAATAATAATAATACTAATAATAATAATAATAACAACAAAAGCAAAGGTTGGCTCCGAACTTGATGCTTTCCATCAATAAGATACAAGCACTTGAGCCAAAAATAAATAAATATAGCAACAACCACCTCCCAGGTGAAACACGTTTAAGCGCGGTCTGGGGGATCCATATATAGGCAGCCTTCCCCCCGCGAACTAGAGTTCTTGGAGAGGCTGATTCCTGCGGACCCACAAAAGATTTTCAAAAACCAGCCAAAATAAATAAATAAATAAATAACATTACTTGCACAGCTGTGGCTAGAGAAAAAGTTACTCACTCTTTTGTTAAATTAGAAGATGGATGTGATACTCTTTGAGCAAAGTCACCTGGATAACAATAGTAACTCATTTGTCAACATCTGATAAATCACACATAATACTTCCAAGATACCTGACAAGAATTTGCGCAAAGCGAATTGCAGATACCATCATTAGTCACAATAATCAATCCAGTGGTGGCAACATCAAGGCGTCCAACTGTAAACAACCGCGGCTTTGGTTGTCCTGGATTCTTCTTATCCTTCATAAATATATTTCCAATGTTAGTATAAAGAAGGCCACAAGGGAGTCAAACATAGAAACACAAAATGATGAAAATCACAAGGAGAAGCACCAATGAACTTACCCATTGCTTCAGAAAATCATCCCATAAACATAAGACAGATTTGAAATTGTTCTCTCCAGCAGAACATATGTACCTACAGAATATCAATTTCATCATAGTTTCTTAGTTCAGATTGATATCTCCAAGAGACCACACGTATGTATTTTTTTCACATATCAGATTTTTGCATGTGCAGACTGTGTGCATGTGTAGGTGTGTTGGGGGTGGAGGGTGAGGGTGTGGGTGTGGGTGTGGGTGTGAGGGAGAGAGAGAGAGAGAGAGAGAGAGAGAGAGAGAGAGATACCCCTTGGGCTTGTTCAAAGCAAGATACACCTTAGAAGGCAGTTTTTTTGGTAGACGACTTCCATTCACGTATATAACATCTCTTGCTGGATCAACTCTAGTCTGAGCATTATGAAATTTTAGTAATTAACTGAAATATTTGTAGTAGCAAAATGAATCTGACTAGCTAATAGACAAATTGACAAAGAGTTCAGGACAACTAGACACTCCAGCAAGAAGTTGTCAGCCCCAAAATCTCATTACATAGCATATGGACCACCAAAAATATGGTAGAGTTCAGCTGACCTGAGGTGTATTGCAGACAGAACCATTAACAGTCACCTTCCCTTGAAATATGAGCTCCTCACAGCTTCTCCTAGATGCCACTACAACGACAGACATGTACTTTTCAGTATACGAATTTGGAGATCCTCAAAGAACCAACTTGCAACAGAATAATGTAAATACATTATGCATCCTTTGGCCACTTGAATTGTTATATTACACCAAGTTTAAATGTCCAACCTGGAAGGGCAAGGCCTATTATTTATGTCTACTCAAACTATTTTGAGGGCCCAAACATGTGGTTTGCAACAGGGCTACTGTTCATCATCATAACTCATGTGGTACGCTAGTAAAAAAAATAAGCAAATTGGACACGATTAATGGATTTAGAATTTAACAAAAACCTAAACAGACCTCTTTGTCTACTTAAATAAAAATCATCACAGTCACATCATGAGGCCACAATCATCGAGAAATGACCCGCAAAGACCTCAAGAGCTACTTTGAAGATAACTCCCAAAGACTACCTTTGGAAATGGCTTTGACTCTTTAAAACCTAGAAGGATATAAAATAAAGTTTGACTTTGGCCAACTGGTCAAATCAACATCCAAGACCAAGACCCAGGTCAAGACCCAAGTCAAATCAAGGCCATAGATAATAAGAAATCAAGAATGGAAGAATTCCAGATGGTTCTTATATGGAATATTTCATGACATCCTTTTAATTATGTGACTAGTAACCCTCCGCTTCTTTATACACTCATAAGGTTGTATGGATTGATGATTATCAATCCTCCACTTCCATATATATATGCCACAAGGTTATAAGGATAACTTATTAATTGATAATTATGATTAACAATATTAGTAGCGCTGGCAATGTCAAAGTTTGGATGAGAAATTGATGTCCGGACCCGATTTTTTTGGGGTCGGACCATTTGGGCGAAACTAAATCCAGGTCGAAATCGGGTTCAGACAATAGAAAAAGGAGAAACATTGTGTCTGAATATTTAGTCAATTCGGTCAATGTCAAAATTTGAACTAAAAATCTATGACCAAACCCAGTTTTTTATGGGTCGAACAAATTCGGATATTCGGATCGGACAAAATTTTGACAACATAAATATTAGTGGACTCACTTTATGAGAAATTCTTCCATGTTTATTTTAATTTTGATCTAAGTGGATGGTGACCATTGAAGTCTTGGTTCATATTTGGGTGGTGATTATAACCAAAACCAAACCAATACTCCAAAATCCGACCTTAGTGAGGTATAGAGGTTCATAATGGTGATCATTAGTCTTGGTACCTAATTAAGTGGTGATGTATCCTAATTGTGTTTCAATTGACCCTAATCATTCCTTACAATTATGATAATCGTAATTATCCTCTTTGACTTACCTTTCTCCAAGCTATGTTACGTGGCCGGAGGATCCTCCCCTTCTATAGACACCCATAAGGTTGTAAGGATGACTTATGAATAGATGATTATGATTAATGCATTGAATGGATTCCCTTTATAGAAATTCTTCTATGCTTATTTCAATTATGGTTTAATTGGATGGTGATCATTAGAAGTGTTGATTCGTTCTTAGGTGGTGATTATTTGTATCTTAATTGTGTTTCAAGTGACCCCAATAATCCTTGGGTGGTGCATTGTTTGTCCCTTAGTAAGCTTAGCTATCTCCCAAATCAAAGTTTATTAGCCTCCAATATAATCCAACTCTTATTATAACCTTTGTTTGTGTTCTCTCTTCATCATTTGAGTTAGATGGATTTTTTGACTTGAGTGTTAAATCAACCATCAACCGGAGCTTAACATCAATCCATTGTGTTCAGAGTTTTGCTTATGGCATTCTTTCCCCTATCTCTCATTCAATGTAATAACCACAAAAGTACTTACAAAGTGTTTTCTCTTTTGAGGTTAATAAGAGATTTGAATCGAGTGAATTCAGTTTATATAGACTCCTTTATTCTCTTTTATATTGACATATATTTGGATAGGAGTAGATCAACTGACGTCGTTGATCTCAGTCTTCCTCTCAATCTCTTGATTTCCCAAATATACATCATAGTTGCCTTAATTGGCATTAGAGCTTCATATATACATCATAATTGGTACAAGGGCTTAGGATACCTCCTTAGCTAAGCTTCCCCACCCAAACACAATCCCCAAAGCTTTCCTCCTAAAAAGAAGAAAAAAAAAAAGAAGAAACATAGAAGTGGCACTACCCAGACGGCATTTACGACCATGCCCTAGAACCACGAACTTAAGATTTATATCCAGTGAATGATCCTAGACCCGTGTCGATGGTTGTTGACTTTGTTTGCCCTATTTTGTCCAATTTCGTCTTTCCTTCCATTTAAACCTTGCCTAAACACTTGCTTCATAGGATAGCCACAAGGAAGGGAGCAATAATCAAGCAAATTGCATCAACAAATGAGATTACACCCATTAAATTGTAAGGTCTCTGAATGATTGGGAAGAGGATAATATTTGCATAATGTTGGCCTTCTAGGCAGAGAGGGGCATTTTGCAAGAGGGTATGACTGGATTGTCTGCCTTTAGCCCTCCAAAGGGTCATTCACTATTACGAGTCACTATAATAGTCTTTCTGGTCACAACAGTAGAGTGGACTTCCCCGCAAAGTCTATATGGCATTCAAAGGTCCCCTCTAAAGCTTCTTTCTTTACTTCGGCAGCAGCAAAAGAGAAGATACCAACGAAGGACATGCTAACATGCAGAAATTTTAGCAGTCCTAGTAGGTGTTCTATGTGCTATAAGGAGGAAGATGTGCTAGGGTCTTGGAAGCTCGCTTATTCGTTGATGGGAGTTTCTTGCGTTCAAGCGAATGATGTGAAGGATGTGATGGCGTCTTGGAAGAGAAGGATGAAGAAAGGATGGTTCCGAGGTGTGTGGAATTCAATTCCTTGGGCTATTTGGTGGGCCATATGGAAAGAAAGAAATCGAAGAATTTTCCGGAATAGTCTCTTTCAATTAATGATTTCAAGCTTCATTTTTTGAGCATGTTGTACAATTGGAATATGGTAACTAAGGATGATAGAAAATTGAGTTTTTTGGATTTTGTATATAACATTATTGGTGAGAGTATGAAGACTTGAGTGGTTTTTGTGTTTGTTTCTTTTGTAAATGGGTGACACCCCTTTGGTGTCTTTGCAAATACATTTCTTTATTGTCGAGAATACCATGCTCCTGTCCTCCCGAAATGGGTTTTATGAGCATATGTGTATATTATTTTATGAGCCCACATGCATCAATTTATGAGCATTTATTTTTCGTTTTGTAATTATGTACATATTTGTAATTTGAGTTCATAATTGTACATGGTCATAATACACTTATCACTTTATGCGTTTACAATTTTCATTTTATAAGCCCTAAATGCATTATATTAATCCACAAAGAACTCTAACCTCCGATCATCATGCTTCGAATGTTAAGAGAAATGACTCCAGGAAATTTATGAAGTTGAAGCATGAGTTCGATCCCCATGATCTTTTTTTCTTTCTTTAATAAGTAAAAAATACATATGTTGCAAAGACACCAAGGGGAGATCACCCATTGATACAACAGAGATGTACTATAATAAAAGAATAAAAAAAATCACTCAACCCCTCATGCTCACATTAACTACTCTATCAATAATATCTAAAAGCTTCAAGTTTCTATCACCTTTAATAACCACACTCCAACAATACAAACAAAAAAAAAACCCCCTCAAAAAATAAAGCGTGAAATCATTAAGAGATAAAGATAAATCCCAGAAAATTCGTCAATTTATTTGTTTACATGTGACCCATCAAAGGGCTAGAGGAACTAAATAACACACACCACGAGAACAACCTTTCTTCATCCTTCTCTACTAAGCCACCAAGACTTCCTTCACACTCCTCGCTTGAACCCAATAAATCCCCATCAACAAATACACCAAGTTCCGAAGAGATGAAGCCATAAAGAATGAATTAGTAAATGATGCGCAAACTCTTCCTCAACACATAGAATGCTTACTAGGATAGCTAAAACTTCTGCACTTGAGCATACGCTTCATTACTATCTTCCCTTTGGTGGCTACCCAACCAAAGAAGCAAGCTTTATAGGGAGCCCTTAAATTCCAAACAAGTTTAGCAGGAAACCCCACTCCATTTTGGTGAGCAACAAGAATAATGTTACAGCTCCTAATAGTGAAAAACCTTTTAGAATCATGTGGCCACACAATGTCATCATTACCCTCATGCAAAACCACCGTCCCAACTAATAAGGCCAACATACTACAAATGTTTTCCACTTCCCGAGGATTAAGAGATCTCACAGAAGCCAAATCCCAACGAAAAAAGTATCCATTCCGTGTTGCAATTTGGGGAATCGATGCCTCCTCACCCTAGACATCCTATCAACAACCAAGAAGTTTTCTATATGCAGACTATCACCACACCAAACATTGTGTCAAAACAAGACCTTATAGCCACTCTTGACCTCGAAATACACTAGGGATTTGAAACGCTCTAATACGCACAGAAATGGACTTCCTCTAGTCAACTCCATGAGCATGAGAACACTTATTACTCCATCCTAGATCCTCACACCATATTTAGCCTTTATCACTTTCTTCCACAAGGCACCGTCCTTAGCAACCTCCATAACCACTTGAATTTTAACGATTCATTCATCACATAGAGTGGTCTAACACCATGACCTCCTAAGATCTTCAGACTTCAGATGTCAAATATCGTCCCAATTGACCTAGTGAAAGCAATTATGGGTGACTCGAAAAAGGCCCCCCATAATCTTTGATTGCCATGATCTCAAATGTCATGATACTATGACATATAAATTGTGTTTCAAAAGCAAAAGGAGAATAAACTCTATTAGGAAATTCATCCTAAGTTTGATGAGCTTGGTGAAAAGGAAGCCACGATTGACACCTTAGCTTGAGTGAAGATTGAAGATGCTCAAGAGTCCATTGACAAAGAACTTTGAGAAATATTTGACTCCTCCCCAACTTTAGAAGAAGACTCTTCATAAGAGGACCAAGAGATCAACATTATCAAATTTGAAAAGCTTCAAAAAGAAGGAAATCATAGTCAAAACCTAGGTTCACACAGAGGAAGAAGATAAACATTTGGAAGAATTCATGGAGCATACACAAGATGAATTTACAACCCTTAATCAAACTATTGTTTTTGGGATTGATATTTCAACATTTCAAGTTGGCTCAACAACGAAAGAAGCTCTTGATATGGAACATATGGTTCAAGGTGTGAACTTGACTAGTGGACACAAGGAAGCTTTAAATGGATTCAAATGAATATTCATAGATGTCAAACCATGGAAATTTGGAAATCCCAAATTAGTGAAGACTGCAATGAGATGAACAGGACAAAAGATAAGGAGTTGGAAGAGGAATAAATCCAAGTTTTAAGGATTAGAAAGCTAAACCTCCCAAATTCTTTAAAGCTACCATCAAGATGAGATTGAACTCCCATGAACTTTGCCGATTGACTTTGCCATACCCTTGGATGAATGCTAGGTTTTTCAAGTGGACTATTATCATCTCTACAACATAAATGGACTACGTAAATGATTTTAAGTTGATCTTAACTACTCCCTCCATATTTGTCATTTTTGTCATTTTTACTTTTCACGGTCTCCAATGCAAGACTTTGATCATCATTTTCTAACAATATGCTCTTCAAAACAAATTGTAATATTGCACTTTGCTGAAAACATTTTCACTATGAATCTAATGATACTAGTTTCACATGATAAATCATTATGTAGATTGAGAAATTTGCAGTCAAAACTTTAGAGGCTTTTCAAGTGGACTATTATCATCTCTACAACATAAATGGATTGCCTAAATGGTTTTAAGTTGTCTTAACTACGCCCTCCATTCCTTAATATTTGTCATTTTTTACTTTTCAAGATCTCCAATACAAGACTTAGATCATCATTTTCTAACAATATGTTCTCAAAAAAATTGTAAATTGCACTTTTATAAAAGCATTTTCACTATAAATCTAATGATACTAGTTTCACATGATAAATCATTACATATATTGAGAAATTTGCAGTCAAAACTTTTAAAAGTTGACTGCACAATTTCCAAGGTGACAAATATTGACGAGAGGAGGGAGTACTTTGTCCATTTTGAACTTTTATAAGTATTACCTTAGCTTAGCTTAGAAAAGCGTGTTATGAGCGCGTAAGAATGCAACAAAAAAAAAACAAAAAAAAGAGGCACACCCTTTCATACTATTGTTTTGTGAAGCACAACTCATTTTGCGAGGCATGCATTTTTAGCCTTTCTTTACATATTTTTACACCTTTTAGGCTTTTTTATGCTTTTGTGGGGTTTTTGGGTTTTTGTTGTTCAAGTTAAACTCATAAGTTGTTTATGGGTCCACTCATGTGAAAACCTCGGCCTCAAACCCCAAGGATCTTTGCGCTTGTTTAGTGTAAGTACCTTAGTTTGATATATGGTTGAGACCTTGAATGCATGTTGTACTGATTCCATTGGTTGACCAATGAGCCTTACCTTGGAGTAGTATGGTGTACTGTGCTTCATGTAAGCACTTGGTGTTTGATAGTTGCTTCTATTCTTTTCTTTTTTTCATTTTGGTGAAGTCAAACTCTAATTTTTCCCCTTTGTTTTGGTTTTTGCTTTATTTTGAGGTTTTTGTTGTTTGTCCTTCTCAGTTTCATTGTCTCGTGCTCTCAACTTCGCTCTTTGTCCTCACTTTCGTCCCTCAATAAATTATGCTCGTCCCTCTCTCTAGATCTCTTTATTCTATGTGAGGTGTGAAGTTGGTTTGGTTAAATGTTTGATTTAGTTATTAATTTATTTGTTTTCAATTCGTAAATTTACTACGAAAGTGGTCTTAAAGTGATGGTGTTAGATAACTAGTGTTGTGTGGCCACCGCCAGTTAATTTAATTGTCTTAATTGTTTTTAGTTGTTTAAAGCCATCATTAAACTCATTTTGTGAAAAGCATAGCTATGAAGTGATTCTAAAGCAATAATACCCCACGTGCAAAAAACCCAAGCCCCAAGAATCGGGAAACTTTGTGCTTTACGCTCTTTTCATCATACATGGTACCTTGAGCCTTGGTTCTATAATCAAGGAAGACAAGAGAATTCCACAAACCTCTATAACCAAACTCCACAAAAGAAAATGACCACCAATTTTACTACCCTTAAACCATTATAGGTTTAAACCAATCATGCTATGACCTAAACCCAACTTTTTCCCCTCTAAACACCACTTGCCCTTACATAATTTGGAATCCCAAGCCAAGGAAAAGCCGAAACCACATCTTAGTCCCCTCACCAAAACGACTTTGGTTTATCCTTAACCCCTCTCTTGACCCTACCATTCAAACCTCCCAATCTCATCTCACCTTTACTCCACAAAAGAGCTCAAACCTCTCCCTACGAACTTACCTTTCCATACGATAACCCACCTTCTCAAAGGAACCCCTGCAAAAGCTAAAACCCCACGACCATATCCTTAATAATTTAAAGTGCGCATATAGGTTTATAAATTATGATGAGTTTGGAGTTAATGACGGAATGCATGATTGGATAATGAACCCTCTTGATTGGATTACTACGTGAAATGCTCAAATGAGGTCTATAAATCCATATTTTGTTTCAAGCGACCCTAATCAATCCTTGTGTGACGCATTGCTTACCCTTGGTGAGACTAGCTCTCTCTCAAAATAAAGTTGATTAGCTTTGAATCTTATCCCGCTTTGATTATATCCTTTATTTGAGTTTGTCTTTCCCCTTCTTTAAGTTAAAATGGATTTGCTAACTTGAATTAGGAATTGATCATCATTTGGAGCTTGAACATCAATCAATTATGTTCAAAGCTTTGTTCATGATCACTTTCCCTCGATTTCTCAACTTTGTTTATGATCATTTTCCCTCCATTTCTCATTCAACAATTAATCCACAAATGTTCACATATTGTTTTCTCTTGAGTTTGCTAATAAATGATTTGAAATTTTGAATAGATTGAGACTAGTTCATAGACTCCTTTGTACACTCTAATATTGATGTATACAAGGACCCAAGTACACATCATAATTGGTATTAGAGCTTCATATATACATCACACATCTACCACGAAGAATATTGTGACTGTGAGTGGGAGGGTGTTTCAAGTGGGAGAATATCAAAAGTCACACAGCGCACAGTGACCAGCCTGTGACAACCAACAATTTCATGATGCAGTCGATGTCGATTCCCTGCCTAGTTTAGCTTATTTAGCAGCATCCACAAGGCTACTTATGAAACCTTTGAAACCTTGTTAGTAGACTACCTTTTAGCAAGATTGCACTAATATCCCCCCCCCCCCAAAATTAGCTATCTATCAATGCTCCTAAACCGTCAATAGAGCTTTCAACATCACAAGCAGCTTAACAAAATGAAATTGCAATCGTATAACAGAGTAGTTACAAAACTACTTGCTATGCATTCTGAGAAACTATCAAATGGACAAACTTTTCAGCACTTTAGTAACTTCTCCACAAATAATCAAACCGTTCAGGTTGCAACTCCAACAACAACCTGAGTGCTTTAAAAAAAAGTCCAAATTTTCACTAATGAATGCAAAACTTCACCCAAAAATTTGCAAGCAGAAGAGAAAACCAGCAACGAGAAGTTGGAAATTGTGAGCCTCACCTCCAGCTGCGGCAAGTACCTTAGCAAGGCGCTGCGGCTGCTCTCGAAATCTCTCGTTGTAGAACCGACGCGCGGCCTTGGAATACTTGGGCTCTTCCGACAGCTTCTTCTTCGGTTGTTGCTGAACCGCATTTCCCTTGAACTTCTTCGGCGACTCAGCATCGGCCAGCGCGTGCAATGAACGCACCGGCGGGAGCGCGTGAACGGTGAATTCTCCGGCGTGGCTCTGCGAAAGCCAAGGAGGAAAGAAGAGCTGGAAGCCGCCATGGACGGAGCTCACTTCAGCATGAAGGCGAGGAGAGAAAGTACGAAGAGGAATCCGGTGGATGGAGAGAGAAGAGAGCCTTGCAAGGTGAAGGGTTGTCAGGGCAGCCGAAGTGGCTCCAACTGCTGCAATTGCCGCCATTGATGATTTTATTTTGATGGCCGTTGCTTCCTTTGTGCTGGAACTTGGATAAGAAAAGTGTTATATCACCGTCCCGACGCCTTTTTTCATCAGTTCGCTTCCCCTCTTTCCATGTCAACGGTTGTTTATGGAAATCGTGCAATAACATTTAAAAGTTTTTAATTATAAACTTCTCAACATATACAATGAATTATTGTATAAAATTACCCGCTTGCTTTACATCGCCCTCGTTTTAGTATTGTCGCCCACCTTTCGCATAATATTTCCAATCCATGTCTTATTTTGATGGACCTATGAATCTTACATGCAAGAAAGCCCAACACGATTTCTATTAGACCCTTCACTACTAGCTTCTCTTTCAGATCCGCCTTGTCTTGCTGCCCACCAGCCGCATAATAAACTCTGAGATTGAACCGATGCGAGACGTTTCTAACTCCCAGAGCACTATAGACCTCGCGCAATTTCATTGCTGACATTGCGTTACTTTTTAGGAACCAAACAAATAAACGAGAAGTCGGTACGGCTGATGAAAGTATTTTCAGCCATAGATTAACAGTTAACAAACACACTCTCCTTGGACAATAACAGAATCCTCTTGCCTCGTGACACGGCTTAGTTATAAATGCGATAAGGCAGTGTTGAGTTTGGATGATTTCGATAATATGATTATTATGTTATATGGTTTTAGGGTTTAGGGTTCATAACGTATGGTTTCAATAAAATTATTATTATGTTATATGTCTTCATTTTGCAGGTGATCTAAAATGGTAGGCAAGGGCAAGGGTTGAGGGTTTCTGGAATGGGCGAATCAGCTTCGGACTAGTTGGAGGGGGGTGATTCTGGGGACCCCCACAGACACAATGTGACTGCGTCAGCACGCCGTGTTGGTCGAGGTACAGGTGCAGATGATGTTGCGGGCGGCCAGCCCGAGGACACGGGGAGTCAAACCACGCGAGGTTTCGTTGACCATCTCAACCAAGTCATGGATGAGTCAACCGGCACAGAGACATCGGGGGATGATTCGACAGGGGAGCCCGACACACTGATGATCCCGACTTCTGTCGCGCCACCTCCTGGGCCAGTTTGCAGGCCAACGGGATTCATGCCGATGAGGGATGCATCAGGGAAGTTTGCCCCAATTCGACAGGGGGGACAGGGTAGCAGCTCTGCTACTGGTGATGCTAGGTCTAGCAGCAGATATAGGAAGAGGATGCGGAGCGGTGACAACACCTGGAAGATTGATGGTAACGTGCCCGGAGGGACCTGCAATTGGGTCTATTATACCGAGCTTTGGAGGTCACATTGCTCGGGTAATATGGGAGGGTCGCGAGCGTTAGCCCCATGTTGTTATTGAGTGTGTGACGAAGAAGAATGCGTTGAGGGAATTGAGGTCAATAAGGTTCATGATAGATCCCGCATGCCAGGCTGTACTGGGAAGGATCCAAATCACCAATTTAGTGGACTTGATGTATGATAACATTGACATGACGTTGATCTCGGCGTTCGTTGAGAGTTGGCAACCCGACACAAACACATTTCACCTTCCCTTCGGTGAAATGACAATCATGTTGCATGATGTGCAACATATATTGGGTATTGAAGTTGATGGCCTGATGCCTGAAGGTCTTGATCGGGAAGTGGTTAACCAGTACGTGCCCGATATTATTGATAAAGGAATGGCGGAGCTGAAGGCCGAGAACATTTACGATAAGGGTGGCATAGCTGACGCAGAGTTGAGGTTGATTAGTTCATCGACCAGTTGTCCCATTCCCTATAGGATAAGGGCGTGGTTGTTGAGTATGCTGGTAAACACTATCCTCGTGGAAAAATCGAGGGATAGAGTTAGGCCGCATCCGTGGCCTAGCACTGACGTTATCGTTGATCGCATTGCTTGGGGTACGGTGACCTAGGCGTTCCTTTATCGACAGTTAGGGGCGGCGAGCAGGGCCGGGACAGCCAAGATGGCCGGGTGTTTGACCCTTTTGCAGGCCTGGATCTATGAGTACTTTCCTGATTTTAGGCCACACGGGGAGCGGCCGGTTAATGGGCCTCGCATGAGCAGGTGGTTCCCCAACCGCCTGCCGAGTTCGGAACAGCGCCTCCGAGCGTTGAGGGCCTCCTTGGATGCGTTGACGCCGGATCGTGTGAGTTGGGCCCCATACGGACATGCCCCATAAAAGTCATGCATAAGGACATTGTACGCGGATGGCATTCGTGCATAAGACTTCACTGAGTTGTACATGCCTGATCGTGTTGTCCGTCAGTTAGGGCACCTACAGCATATCCCATGCAGATTGGTCGTACCAAAGAGCGCTGAGCGACCGGCGAAGGGCCCGTACAAAGTGGTTTTTATGGATGCTAACGTCAGCACTGAATGGGCGGGGTTTCCGATATACAACAAAATGTCAGTGAGTGATGTGCCCCACACAAAACATGTGCCGTGGGAAGTAGATGTTTCTTACAACGATTGGTTTGCGGCACATTCACACAAATTTTTTATGAACAACGCCTCTGCCAGCCAATCGACAGTCGATGATCAATCGTCACTCGAACAGGTGCCCTAAACCCCTCAGCATAATTTAATATTTTGTTTAACTGATTTGTTTAGGATGGTGGATATCATGATTGGTCTAACTTCTTTATTTTGTGTTTTATTTTTATGAAAGTGGTCCTATATCTATGTCGCACTATTGGAGCGAGGGAGGCATCCACCCCAACCGGACGAAGAGACAGTACAAGTGAGTCATGGGTGGTATGATGAGATGATCGACTTGCACGGGCGTTGGTGCCGTCAGATGCATATCGAGGTCCCCGAGCAGCAAGATGATGAGCAGGAGGAGTAGAGTGTGTTTTTCAATTTCATTGTTGTGCATGTACCCTAAACTTAGTGTTGTCGTATTTACTAATTGAATTGACATTGCGTTTCCGTTGACATTGTGTTTTATTTTTGTGTTTTATTTTTGTATTGCCCTTGACATTGCGTTTCCATTCACAAACACATTAGTTATTTTTGTGTTTTATTTTTGAATTGCCCTTGACATTGCTTTTCCATTCCCAATTGTGTTGTGTTTTACGATTTCCAATTAGATGCATGAGTTTCCATATACATATAATTAGACATTCATAAATACATAAGCGTACAACTACAACCATCACCGGCGTTGAGCGGCCCTAATAGCTTGCCATCTATCAATACGAGCCTTGAACTGCTCATCCCAACCTTTAACACTTACGTCTTTAGCTGCTCGCCATCCAACATGAACCGGCGGTAGAGGGCAGTCATCCCGTAAATGAATAAGCATGAAGTGGTTGTGTGTTCGCACTATTCCCTGAACTTTTGAAGGTGTCGTAAGTCTAGGTCCACCTCGTATGGGTAATACTGATATGCATAGCTCAACTGTCTGCGCTCGTGGACCAGGAGGTGTTGATAAGCTGATCCACATAATGTTCATCAGTGTCGCAGCTGGAAATAAATCATTTGGAGCCGACATCCAATGCTCGTACAGGGCATCCCCAACCAAGTGACCACCTATCCGTTGGAAGGATTCAAGGAACATCTCCTTGCTACCAAAAAACGCCTTCACATAATCATTTTCACTCCCCTTCAATTCAATGCTCATTGACCTCCTAGCAGTTGGCCACAATTTCTCATCCTCGTAACCTGCCTCGGCTATGCATCTGAACCCGCAGTTGCCATCAGCGCCAACATCCGTCCAGCCAACGATGTATGGTATAATGAAATGTAGCAAAGCATCCTCGAACGGGAACGGATCTTTACACATCTGGGGGATACCTGCGCATGAGATTAACTTAAGTTATAAGCAACAATGTATAGTCATTTTGAAAGCGCAAAACATGTGATTAACATCGGTTATAAAGATAAAGAAATCCACACCTGTTGAACCATCCAGACTGATGAAGAACTGGTTCCCTTTCTCCTCGAGGAGTTCGTCGTAGTCTTGCTACCCCGACCCGCTGTTCGACCAAACTCAAACGAACTGGGGTTGCGTCGAGTGGATCTCGATGTCCTTGGTCTCCCGGGGCGTGGGGGGCTTGTCTGCGGATCAGGAATATCTTGACTGCCGGGATTCAACTCTCCATGGAGGATTTGGGTTACGTGTCGTACAACTGCTGGATCACTCTCCCGAACCTGTTTAATGAGGTGCTCAAATTCTTCCAAGTCCGTACCTGATGGAACATCATCTGATGGAACATAATCTCCACTCATTCAACCATTTTAACGGACGACCTATGAAACCCAAATAGAACTCTTACCTTTGTGTTTTAATGGTTGAATGAGTGGAGATTATGTTGTGTTATGAACATGCATGATGATGGGGATGATATACTCACTATGGAAGTATGAATCCTATGAATACTTATTGATGCATGTACTTAGTTTAAGGTTAAATTGTTAGAACTCTTTATCAAAAAAGGAAATACCATAGTCGTCACCAATGATGGAGGTCCCACTGGAAAATTAGATGATAATCTATTTGACTTTGGATACGAAAAATTGTTGCCTAATAAATTCGAAGGAAGCACACCTGTAAAGAAATCCCAAAGAGAAGAAAACAAAAATGAACAAGACATATTGATGTGAACAAGTGAAGGGCTGAGATTTTGCCGACACGATAATTGAAGATAGGAAAAAGAACAAGATATTGCCGACATCTGAATTCTTACCTTTAATAATTGCACTATGATGTAAGCATTGATGTAAATGATCGTTTTATCTTCTTAATAATATAGAAGTAGGTAAGAGGGAAAATGCAGAGTCTGCTTATCCTAGTGAGTGAGTTTGTAAAATATTAAATATGTTCTAAATTCTTCCCTTAGGGAAAAGGAAAGTCTTCATAATAAGATGATATAATCTTTCTATCAAAAAATATGTGTTCTCCATTCAAACTCGAGCAGAGTGAGCATATTCAAGAGAGTGAAAAAGTCCGAAAAGTAGGTAAATCACGCAGAAGGGCGTAAGACGCGTTCGAACAAGTACGATAGATTTAACTCTCTAAGGTATAATCTCTCTTGCTTCAGTTTGTTTAATTATTTTGAATTTCATATGTTTGATTGAAGATTCTGGCGTTTTATTATGATTTCTTCTCCGAGTACCTAGATTGATTAATTCATGTGAAACACTATAAAAATCATTAAGGTTTACCGCTTTTTCCTTTAAAAAACCACTTGTTAAACCCTCTAACATTGGTATCAGAGCAAGAAGATCATAGAAAATATGAACGAAGAACATGATAAAAAAGTTTATCGAAGAGTTTTCGACATGAATTTGGAAAAATTTATAATAGAAATAGTAACTGGTATGTATGCTGAAGATGGATTATTGCAATTAATTAATTATTTATGTCAAAATAAAATGAAATGTTCTATTTTTATACTAAAATTTTATAACTAGCTGAAAGGATTTCAAAAATCCATTATTTTAGTTTAAGAAAAATTTAAGTATGCTCAAGAATAGATTCTAGTCTAAATCTAAACTAAACAAACAAGGAGATTATACTCCATGTCAAACTTTTAATTTTCCGAAACTTAAGGCATATGGCATACAAGAAGCTTGGAACTTTTTCAGAACGTTTGATCAAACAACAAGAAGTTTTAGAGAAAATTTACTAGAACACCAAAAATTAAGATATACATTCTTAGTGACTTTACCATATAGTGTTCATAGAAATACATTAAATTTAATTAAAGACCAAATTGATTTATTAGAAAAAACTTTCGAATATACAGTGTGGCATGAACCAAATAAAAGTATAAACAAATCTGTGATATATTATTACACGGATGGAAAATAAACAATAACTAAGTTAATATTAATAACAACAATTAAAAGATAGAAGAATTATTGAGCACGTACGAAAGCGACAACAAAATATGAAAATGACTAAAAAATCTCACAGCGGGGCACCAATAAGGAAAATGGGGAACCGTTAAGCATCCCTAATTATATCTTTTGTTTATCAATGAATTAACTTTGTGTATCAATGAATTAACTATGGTATAAGTGTAACAATTTGCAACACGACAACATGGTATTTCTATAGATATTTATTAGTTATTAATTTAATACTCTAGTTGCAGAAAGCACAACAAGAGGCAAATCCGTCCTTATGATTAATATTACTGCATATCCAGGTTGGAAGTAATGCTCAGTTAAGGAAAAAGGAGAAAGTGAGAGTAGGAAGTAGGTTGAAAGGTACCTCTCAATAGCTTGGGGAACAAGCAGTTTTGATTTTTGATTCATGGGTCACATGGGCGGTTCCAATGTACAAGCAGTGGAAAAAAATCAGTGTTTGAAAAAGAAATAATATGATAGATATATACAAATTGCACACACTAAAATTTAGGAATGGAGGGATAACTCAGTGGTTAAATAGTGCAGAAGGTTTGTCTTAGGCAAGGTGTGTAGTAGTGCGCGAGTTCGAAGGCTGACAAACGCAAGTTTTGTATTTTTCTTCCCTAAAACAAGCATAATACATATATTTAAATTGCATACATTAAAAAATACAAAAGGAGGGATAGCTGAGTGGTTAAACAACGGTTGAAGGTCCCTCTTTGGCAAGGTGTTGAAGGTTGGTAAAAGTAAGTTTTTGTATTTTTTTTTCAGAAAAATTTCCCCTTCTATTTTATTTTTGCTCGGGACAGATGCACACTCATTCTCGACTTCTTTCTTCTTCCAATCCAGTAAGGCAGTAACACTATTTCTCTCAATCCATGTCAGCCACCATCTGTCCCTACCAGTTTTAGAGACTTAGTCACCGGCACTGGCACCACCACATCGCCGCCGCACAAGTGGCACAACACCACAGCCGGTGCAGCGATGCTCAACCTCCACGCACCCATGCCAACTGCCGAAGCTTAGCCGGGCAACCCCCAATCTGTGAAAGTGTGTGTGAGTTTCTTATTCTCAATCTCTTTAACTCTTCTCTCAATTCAACATTTTCTTGTGATTTGTTATTGTGAATTTACTCTTTAAGTTCTTAATATTATCAATTCATTGTCAATTCTCAATTTTTCATGGCAGTTTAGTTAATTATACTTTATAATGGAGATATTTTTTAAGAAGGTGGTCCGTGAATTGGAGTCTCATCCGAGCCCTCAAACGACAGATTCTCCATTGAATCAAGAAAGTGGAAGAGATAATACATCACAAATACCACAATCTCTAACACCATCAACACCTTCTTCTGATGCAAACATTCACCCTTCTATTTTAGTTGCATTTAAGCTTTTTAGTACTGCTAAATTATTATTATTTTTTTAGCAAATTGTTGTTGACTCCACTGAAGTTGAATATTGGATTCGCCCCTGCATGGCTCATGGTTGTTTTTTTTTTTATTTTATTTTTGTTGTATTTAATTTGATAGGTGTTGGTAGTTTTGTAGATGTATGTGAAAATAGATAACGAGTTGTTTTAAAATTAGAAAACTTATGTAGATTTAAGGTAAACTTAGATTAAGGCCACATTCTTTTATACGGCTGGTTGGTTGCGGTTCCACACCACACCACAACTTTCCATATTCCACCATAATCCACCATAACTTTTCCTAACACATCACAATCTACCACATTTCTTCCCCACCGCACCACAACCAACCGCAACTAGCCGTATAAAAGAACGAGGCCCAAAAAAAAGTAGTTTGGACAGAAGTAGATAAAAAGGTTAGTATAATTGAGGCCCCATTCTTTTATGCAATAACTTGCGGTACAGTACCGCATCACACCGCACTACTCAATATTATACCACAATTCACCACACTCCACCACACTTTATCACAATCATTACCAAAATATCTTCTTATTCTTCTCTATCCTCACTTTTCTCATCTACTTTTTACATTCTCTCTCCTCACCTACCCTACCTACCACAACTCCCACCACAACCCACCACACTTCACCACACTTTTTCAAATTCCACCGCACCGCACCGCATAAAAGAACCGAGCCTGAGTAAATTATTTATAGATACATTTAATGTAATTGTGCTAATTGTCATTATTTGCTAAAATTAAATATATTATATATTTAGGCATGGAGGGAAGCAATCTGCCATTATTAGATGTTAAGTATTTGTCTTTTTTTTTTCCCATTCTTTTGTCATTTAATAAAGTTTACACAATCTCTAATGTTCTTTGATTGATAATTGCTCACAAAATATTTGCTATAAAACAGTAACTCATATGATTGTATTTGTATTTAAAAATCTAATGATAGTACTTTTGTACAATATATCATTAGAAATTATTTATTTATGTTTTTTCTCATGATAATTTGTACAAACATTTATATGTACATTTTGATGATATTATTTATGCATTTTCCTTTGTAATTTATATGTACATTTATATATTAACCCATATCCAATGATATTATTTAAGTTTTTTTCTTTGTAATTTATATGTACATTTATATTATAGTTATCTTTTTTTTTTTATCATACAAATATTTACTTTTTAATACACTTCGTGCATCGCATGGGTTTAAGACTACTTATAGGATAATTTAAAATTGCAGATTCGCGTAAGGAAGGATGATGCATCATGCAAGTCGTCGTGGTCAACGTTCATTGTCATTTTAGAAAATTTTCTATTGCTAAATTACATATTTTGTCAGAACAATTTATTATGATGTTTTCCATGTAACAATTTCATTAATATTTAGTTTGATTTACTTTGTAAGGACAGTTAGTTATCCATGATTTTTATAAAATTTCAAAAGTAACTAATTTAATTTACTTCGTGTATCGCACATGTTGAGGCCTAGTAATAGTAATAATAGCAGCAGCAGTGTTGGTAATACTAATAACAATGATAATTGACAATAATAAGGACCATCATATAGACATATATATTATTGGGTACGTCCAGAATAACATCATGGGTCTAGCCTTGTAATTATCGGCTCACTGGACTATCAATACGCTACGTCCATTAGTCCTCCATGTATAATTACTCGTGTATTTTAATGGAGTTAGTAACACTTTTAGGGGCATTACATGGATTTTCCATAACTTATGGAAAGTTGTGGGTGGTAGTGAAATAAATGGATGGTGGAACTCAGAATTATTTTGATTTTGTCATGTAATTCCCTTTGTTTTTCTTTTTCAAGGTTTTTTTTTTTTACTCTCTGCGTTCTATATTATTTGTCGACTTTGAAAATTGTGTTGCCAAAGTTTTTAAAATTTTTTGTCATAAATTTATCAATATATACAATGACTTGTTATATAAAATTACTACTATTAAATTCGTAATGAAAAATAGTTTACTAGAAGTATAGGAAGTTTATCAAATGAACAATAACTTAAAATGAGCATGTGAGCATGAACGAGATTAGCCATTGGATCTTAAATCAAGGAGTGAGATTAAATAGTGGGTTTAACTTTTTTTTATTTTTTATTGCATGAGATCTTAAATCTCATGTAAGGCTGCTTGGGAATAGGGATGACAATGGGTCCTGGACCCGCCCCATTCAGGTGGGTCTGGGTCCAAAAAAATTTGACCCATTGGGTCCAGGTCGGGTCTGAGACCAATAAAAAATTGATGGGTCCGAGTCCGGGTCTAGGCATGGACCCGTAGACCCTACCCATAGATCCGTCAAATTATATATATATATATATATATATATATATATATATATATATATATATATAAAGTGAAAATCCTAGTGTTTTTGTATTCTTAGAGTTGTAAGATTTTTTTTGTTTTGTGCATTTTAAGTTGTATAGTTGCATTCTTAGAGTTGATGTGTGGATGATTTTTGTAATGTTTTTATGTTGAATTTTGCTCATAGCCTTGTATTTAAATTTGTGTATTTAAATAGAATATTCATTATTACTTGCGCACGTATAAAATTAACCTGAAAAGTTGATAAATCTAGTAAAAAAATACATAAGAATGTTGGACCCAATAAGAACTCATTATGGACCTATGGACCCACGGACCAGGCGAGCCCGGGTCTGGGTCCAAGTTTTTGGGACCCACGGGGTCTCGAGGCGGGTCTGGGTCCAAAAAAATTTAGCGGGTTTGAGTCTGGGTCCAGCTGGACCCGCCGCAGACCTTGCCCATTGCCATCCCTACTTGGGAAAGGGGAAAAAACACATTGAATGCAATATGGGGAAGTGATAAACGTGATATTGGGAAATTAATTAATCAGTTTTCATTAATTATTGTTTTTCATTTTATTATAGTTTGTTGTTCACTTGTTACGTAACTTGATGTCCATTGGGTATGTATGTTTATGTTCCCATGGAAATACTTGATATTCCTTATAATATTTTGATGCCCCAATGAAAATACTTGATGTGGGAACATGAAAATTACAAGGGACATCAAGCACTTTCATTGGAGATATCATGTTTTTCATTGGGAACATCAAATATTACAAGGGACGTCGAGTTTTCCATTGACATCAAATATTTTCATTGACGACATCAAGTATTTTTGTGGGAACATCAAACATTTTCATTGGGGACATTAAGTATTTCTTGTAGGGACATCAACTAGCAACTACTCGGTCAATGGCAATATCATCAAGTATTTCTTGTGGGGACATCAAATATTACAAGGAACGTAAATATTTTCATTGGGGACATCAATATACATACCAAGTGGACATCTAGTTAAATAACAAGTAGACATCAAGTTATAATAAAATGAACAACACGGGATATCATTTTTTTTCCATTGAGGACATCAAATATTTGTGGAATGAACGTTGAAATATATTTTAGGGACATCAACTACTTCAATGCCATGAAGGTCATTAAGCATATGTTCTTGGGACACCAATTATTTGTAAGATGACCTTCAAAATATATTTAGAGGACACCAACTACTTCCATGATGGATATTAAGTTTTTTTTTTGGGGGGTATCACGCGCCTCGTACATTATCATGCAATAACCATTGTTTTTTTTACCTGGAATAATGATCAATCTCACACCTGTAGCTATTCCTCATGCAAGCATTAACAACTTTCTCTTTCTAGTCTCACGTGCAACTTTTATATTACAATAAAGAAAAAACTAAAAACCCTCTTTATTTCTAGCCCTTGATTAAAGACCCAACGACTGATATTACCCATGCTTACTTTTAACCCATGCTCATTAGATTACCCCCCAGAAGTATAATATTGCAATTATTAATAAAATATTACATAAACATTATCAATTAAAGTGTGACATTGAAAACCATGACAGTCAACTGACAAATAATATGAAACATATGGAGTAATTTCTTATTTAAGATGTTTTCAATTTGTAGAAAGCAAAAATTGATCGACCAGTCAAGGCTCGCCACGTGGAAATTAAAAGAATTTTAATTCGGTCAATTATAACCCGCCACATATCAAATTAATAATTTAATTATAAATTAAATGATATTATATTTTTGACCAATTAAATTATGTCACGTGTCATTAATAACACATAAATATTTACTCTTTTTATTCTAAAATGAGATAAATGGGCCCAAGGTCTTTCCCATATTCACTATAAATAGAGACCTCCCTCCTTTTATTTGAGGGGGAGTTCAAAAACATCAAAAGAAGCCTCTAACCACTCTGCTTGGGAGGAGAGTTAAAAAGGAGAGTACATGTTTTTAGAAGTAAATTAAAGAGGGTGAGGGTATGAGAGGGTGAGCAAGGGTAAACTATTTACCCGTGCTTGGGTGTTCAATTTGGATAGTTCATAAGAGTAAGATGTTAATTGAATTATTTGCCCTTTCATATTATATGTAATAAGAAATTATAAGGTACAACCAATTGTATATTGTACAGAACGGTCGGTATATACAAGGTTAGGAGGTATAAAGATTTTGTTTACTAATTGACATAAAAGATGCACTTTGTCGAGAAAACAATGCGATAAACAATTACAAATTGTACATTGACATAAAACATGCACTTTGTCAAGGGAAGAATATAGTAAGCAATTGCCACAATGCACTAATAAAATATGCACTCTGTGACGGAAAATATGCACTTTGCCAAGGAAAAAGATGCAGTAAACAATTATCAATGCTATATTAACATAAAAGATGTACTCTGTCAAGGAAAATATGCACACTGTCGAGGAAAAAATGCAGTAAACAATTGTCTTCGTTACATTGACATAAAAGATGCACTCTGCCCATGAAAACATGTACTCTGCCTAGGAAAAGATGCAATAAACAATTACTAACGCTACGTTGACATAAAAGATGCACTCTGCCAAGGAAAAGATGCAGTAAAACAATAGTAAACAATTGTCATCGCTACATTGACATAAAAGATGCACTCTATCAATGAGAACATGCATTCTGCCAAGGAAAAGATGCAATAAACAATTACTAACGCTACATTGACATAAAAGATGCACTCTGCCAAGGAAAATATGCAGTAAAACAATTACCACGATGGACTGATAAAAGAACGTTGTCAAGGAAAATATGCACTCTTCCAAGGAAAATCTACACTCTGCCAGGGAAAAGATACAATAAACAATTATCAACGCTACATTGACACAAAAGATTCACTCCGTCAATGAAAAAATGTACTATGTCAAGGAAAAAATGCAGTAAACAATTTTGGGCGTTTGTAATTTTTAAAAATAACGGGCGCATATGTTTCAGTTTCGGGTGTGCGCTCTTTGCTATGTGCACTTGATACTACTTCATAATTACGCTCTACCCTTTCTCTCTCTCTCTCTCTCTTTCGTGTCTCTTCTCTCTTCTCTCTCTACCCAAACAATCAAGCATCAAAAAACGAAACAAACAAGATATTAAAATAAAAATATATACAATAGTGATCAAACACTAAAAAAAACTATAACTTGCTTTGATCCAACGTCATGCCATAACAACCTCCACAACCGATTAACAACAAAGCACAATTCAACTTTAGCACAATCACAGTTTAAACGAATCATAAGCTACCATGACAAAATTCTTGCAAATTAGAAAGAAATCCAGTACAATTCATATAATAGTCCAATGAGAATAAACTAAATACAAAGAAATTCAACTTGATGTCCTGATTCGAACTCGAAATTGCCTTTAATTGAGACGATACTAAGAACACTTGAGGGATACTCTAAGAATGTGGAAGTCACATCATTGCCTTGAGAACCCGTTTACGCATCAGGAGGGGACATGCCAGCAAGGCACTCATTTTTTTTAGGATTAGCAACCAAAAATGCATATGCTTCATCAATAAGGTCACCAAGATCAACCTCCTCCAAATGGGCCCAAATCTCAGATTCACTTATTGGAAGAGGATTAGACTTCAATTTGACAGTTGACTTGCAAATAGCCTCAACTATTATTTGGAAGCCTTTTCTCAAAATCTCAATTTCTTGCTCGCTCATTTTACCTTTGTCTTTGCCTTTTTGGCCTTTTTGATGGAGTTTCCACTTCATTAGTTTCACCTTTTTCAGAAATAATACCACTTTCTTTACTTCTTTGGAGGGAATTGTCACTCTTTGAGACATTCAGATTTTTAGAACTCTCAACCACATTATTTTTTAAACATACTTTATTTTTACCCACCAATTAATCAATTTTTTCAATTGATATTGTCACTTTTGAAGCTGATTTTTTGGCGCTGATTTCAGTTGCAGTTTTGGCACTATTTCCCGTCGGTCTATCCAGTCCATAAACCATGACACGCTTATCATAGAAAGGAAATAGTTCATTCATCAGATTTGTAGCTTTCAAGTTTTTCCAGAAATTTGATTTACACAATGCAAGAAACACTACTACTGATAAAACACAACGTAGAAACACATGATGTATTCATAATACTGTTATTGTAATTTGTAACTAATAAACACAAAAGCAATAAGGACAAATCAATAACATAAACATAACAGAACCAAGGTAGCTCCTCATTCAATAGCTCTCCGTTTCTCAATTTTTCTATTTTCAATCTTTTTTTGTTTTCAGCTTTATCAAAACAAATCAAGTTTATACCACTCTGACCATGATTGCCACAAAAATCAAATAAATAATTTCAAAAGAAAGGGGATCAGAGGTGAATCTAGGAACTAAATTTGGAGGGATCAAAATTTAAAACTGAGTAATTGAAAACTTTACATTCTAATTAGCAAATTTTAAAATTTAAAAATTAAATACAAACAAATCATAAATATCATATGATATATAATATATTGTATATATAATGTACACAAATTTTTCTTCAATTTTTGCATTTTAACTTAAATAATAAATAAAAGTTGCTATCAACTTATTTAAGATGATTCAACAATTACACCAAACCCAAATTCAAGTAATTGCATCACATTCACATATGATCAAATTTTCCAAATATTTTGTCCCCAGATTCATAATCATATGATTACTATTAAACATTTCATAACGCAAAGATTAGTGCAGCAGAAACCTCTATCCACAGGCATTACCGCCGTCCCCATAACAAGGACATGCCTTCAAAACCTACCAATGCAACACCATACACAACCATACATACAACTGAATTCAATTCACACAGCACTTACAACTCCTTAACATCATAAACAACAACTCCAAAAACACAACTTAGGGTTTACATCCATTTATCAAAATAATTATAACCTTCCTATTTTCAAAAAGGGAGAGAGATTCATCATCACAATTCAGGCGAGAGAGTCATTGGTCTTGTTACTGAACGCCTACCTTCACTAGGAAAAGACACCCCAATGACTTCTTCGGACCTAGGAGCTTGTTGCCCTTGGGGGACATTCCCTAAAACAAAAATAGAAAAATTCGCAAATGAGTTGGCTAAACTCAGTACACATACCCCTACAGTGTAAACTTTCATAGTTTATTTTAGTTCGCGTATTTTTAAAACAAGAAATAAAAACTTGAATAACCAAGAAACAAAATAAAATAAACATTAACGTCGTAAACATCGTCATTATCATCATCGTCATCATAGACCTCAATATATACCTTATTATAGACCTCATCATAGACACTGGCCATGTTGCATGAAGATGTCCGTCGACATTGAAAGTACCTCAGTGCGGTTAGCACCATATAACAAGAGACTCCCACGTTGAAAGAACAAAATCATAAACTTTCTTTGCGTTGAATATCATGAAGTCATCAGCATAAAACATTATCATAAAACATCATCATAAAACATCATCATATATTAATAAAATATACTTGAGAAAGGTACATAATATGCGTACCTGAACACCTGAAACTTAAACACCAACTTGGACCCGCACAGACTTGAACACGTGGGCACAACGACCTCTTGAGAACTTTTAAGAAAGAACACCAATCATGAATTAGAACCTAACTTAGATGAGAGAAATGAAGAATATCCTAGTAGAATCCTAGGATTACTTGATACTTAAACTTGCTTTCTACTGCTCACTCAGAAGGCCATAACTTCTCCCACAAGTATCGTATCATTTCGCATAAGGACTTTCTGGAAAGCTAAGCTCATGTATTACAACTTTCTAGTTGATCATGAAGGTAAAAAAACATGGTTAGGGAGGGTGAAAATCCCCAACTCAGAAGGCTGTCCAGAACATACAAGAATGGATACCAGTTTTTCGGAAAATTATAACTCGGGTTGTAGACCTCGGTTAGAGACATGTAAGCTGTCCATGGAAAGCTTGAAAGACATATTAAAACTTTCATGTTGAACATAAACTAATTTGGACATGAGAAAGGCACGAATTTAGGCCATGAATATAGCAGAACCTCTAAACATTCTGGGCAAAACCATGAGTACTGGTCGTGATTCGGTAGTCCATAACTTTCACACCCGATGTCCAATGAACTCATAAGACCCCATTTCGGAAAGCTTGCGGAACATAATACAACTTTCATTTTGAACTCGTATGCTAATTTAAAAGAAATTCCAATAACCACACTTTCATTAGTACTCACGTCTATACTATTAATAAATTCGAATAAAATCGAATGAAGAATTGCCAGACAAAAGACCTGAATATGAAGGATCGGTAATACTATTTGAGAGGTATCCACCAAAAATTACTATAATGGAGAATCGGTGGTGTTGCACTGTTAAAGTCTTGCAAAACACACGGTTAGACGAAAAGAAAAGCGCGACTTTGGTTAGTTAACTTGATTAATTAATTTAATTAAACGACCTTAGGGTCTAATTAACACTGGGTTATTACATATTTGAACTGTATAAGCATGAAAATATTATTCATAGAAACAAAAATTAAGAACAGTGACCACAAATTACGACAAACACACGTATAACCAACAATTAAGTGCAACATAAGTTGACTAGATATTGATTCAAACAATCAAATTAATTTATGTTCATTAAAGACTCAAGAATGCTTGTAAATTTGACAAATAAAAATAAAAATAAATCTATGAATAAAAATTGTTTTTTCTTAGAAGTAAAACGATCATCAGTTATATTTAACATTCCACGAATTAAAAATAAGTAAATATAATAAGGGTTATTTGATGCTAATACACTGTATTTTGGGGGTGTTGGACAATAATGCACTGAAATTTTTTGTTGAACAATAATATAATGTACTTTGGGGGTGTTGGACAATAATGCACCCGAAACAATTCTGCAGTGACTAACACGGTGGCGGTCTTGCGTGGTAGATTGAGTAGAAAAGAAAAATTAAAATCTTTATTAAATTAATGTCATGAAAGCAAGTCCAAATAAGTAAAGATGAATTCTTGCAAACAAAAAACACTGTTTACGCTAGTAAAAATGTTGGGTAATGAGGTATTACTTGAAAAGAATAATTAAATTTCATTTGCACTTGCTAACAATGCTTGATATGACATTAATTTAGTAAATATTTTAATTTTTTTTATCCTCAACCCACCACGTAAGATTGTCGCTAAATTAGCCATTGCCAGAATCGTTTCAGGTGCATTATTGTCCAACACCCCCAAAGTACAGTATATTATTGTCCAAGAAAAAAGTTCAGTGCATTATTGTCTAGCACACCCAAAGTACAGTGTATTAGCGTCTAATAACCCATATAATAAAGTCTTAGATAATAAAAATACTGAACTGACTGCTGAAAAAATTGATATTTCATGACTTTTTATGGATTATAACAAATATTATATAAATCTACTTTAGTTCAAAAACATCAATATATATTTTTCTTTTTCCAAAAAGCGGGGTCGCTTGACCCTAAGTGAACCCACCTAAACTCTATCCCCGAAGGGGACTATGACCCTATTTGGTAACTAGCTTTTAGCTTTTTGGACACTGTTAACTTTTTGACAAAAATCAAAAAGCTACCCAGGACGTTTGGTAAACAGTTTTTTATATTAGCTTTTTGGATTCAAAAAACTCCTTTTCAAAAAGCTAGTCAGGGAAGCTTTTTCATGGGAGCTTTTAGATGTTTGAAATTTAAATTACTTTAATGCCCTTATAAAAACTACAAAATTATATAATATACCCTTATAAACCCTACTATCCTCGATTACCGTCGTTCATTACTCAGCCACAGGAGGCCCCTTCACCCTTCTTTCCTCTTGGCTTTCCCCATTAGTCCGTATCTCCTGGGTAAGAAGATAGGGCTCATTCACCATATCTCTTCAAAAGGTTAGTCATTTGTTGAGTCATTCAATTTAATGAGTATAACTTGTAATATGCTTAAGTTGATATTTTTTGTTTCCATTTCCATTTGCTAATTGCTCAACTTTGTAAAATAGTTAATTATAATTTCACTTTTTTTCATTCATTTGTTAAACTTCTCTCTTTGTCAACCTTGGTGCAAAATGCAATAAATTAATTTTGGATAATTTTAACAAAAAAATGTTTGCAGTAATTTTTGGAGTAATTTTTGTCAACCTTGGTGTAAAATATCATATATATAAAATTGCGTTGAGAAACTTCTCATTGATAATTCTAACAAAAGATGTTTGGAGTAGGCTTTTATAAATTAATTTTTGGAGGATGATATTGTGTACAAATAGTGAATTTTGGATGTTTTTATTTTGGTGTAAGTCAATTCTCTCTGTTGCTATCAATTGTGGTGTAAAGAAGAATTGGGCTGATTTTGTTCAATCTCCTACTTTAATTCGACATTTTGAGATATTCACATTCAATTTAAATAGTTAGTAGAATTATGTTGCTTTTGTTGTATCAAATAAGGTGTTGATTACTGTATTTATTGCTTTATAAGGTGTTGAAATGTTGCAAATATTTATTAGTTATGTTTCTTGAATATGATAAACAAAGGGTGTTTAGTGTTAGACTTTTTTTTTTGTTTTTTTTGAACAAAGAGCCCAACAACTAAGGCAAAATATTTCAAATTTAGTTCAAGTCCTTATAGAAATGACCACAAATCCAGGGAAGTGGAATATTCTACTAAATCGTTTGAGTACATTTTGATGCACCCCAATTAGCAACTTTATAAGTCATACCTTAAACCTCTATTGATCCAAGAAGCCAAGCAAAGTCTTGGCATATGAGTATTTGAAGGAAGGGAGGGAGAAGGGGGTGGGGGGGGGGGGTTAAATGATTAAATACCGTGTATTTAATGGCCTACTAAAGAAAATGATTTGGTCATTTTGCTATGTACCGACTGAAGGTAATGCACTTATTTTGCTTTAGATGGCTCCTAACAGAGAGAGTAATCAAATTAAACAAAAGGGTGAAGAGAGACATGCTATTTGGAGAGTGCTTGGATAAAAATGCCACTAAAATTTTGAAAAATTGCAAATTTACCACCCGAAATTTTCATGTCATCAGAATGCTATTAATATTTGTTAACTGTGTAAAAATTGCCACTTCACCGGCTGTTTACCTGGAATCAACCTAAAACAGCAGGTTAATGGTATTAGTGGTTGTGATTAAGGGAAATCTACACTTAATTAAATAAGAAAACCCCTAATTATATATTATACCCTAAAATCAGTAGTCCCTCACTTATTTCCCTCCATTTGAAAAAAGAAACCCAGCAACATTCATCTCCCTCTTCATTCTTCATCTCCATCACCATTTTCTTCAACTTCCCCCTTTCATTTCTGCAATGGGTATCAATTAAACCCTAAATTGAACAACAATCAACAAAATCGCACACCAGGGAAGTGTTTTTGCAAGGATTGAAGGTCAGACAGGTTCACATTCATACCCGATAAGTTTCACCATAAACCCTAATTTTTGCACTGCTGAATTTTGGTAAAAAATCTGAGTTTTGTTGGTGTTTTTGTTGTTGTTTGGTTGTATGAAGTGCATTTGAGTAGCTTTTGGGTTGAAACTAGGGTTTTCTGGAAAGAATAAACAAGAAAGCCCTAATTTTTAAGCCCTCAATTGAAGAAGAAGAACTGGGAGGGGAGCTCAGTTATGGTGGAGAAGAGGAAGAAGAAGATGAAGAATTGGGGGGGGGGGGGGGGAAGGGCTAGTAAATATAGGCTGTAGAAAAATTAGGGGGGTAATTAATTTTGGTAGGTAAATATTAATAGGGTAGGTATTATGTTTAATGAAGAAATTACCGGCTACTGCAGGTAAACATCAGGTTAAGTGACATTTTTTACACAGTTAACAAAGATTAATGGCATTCTGATGACATGAAAATTTCGGATGACAAATTTGCAATTTTTCAAAAGTTTAGTGGCATTTTTATCCAAGCACTCGCTATTTGGACTAAAGAATATGAGCTTTTGTTATGTGATATTTGTAGTGAATATATTGAGAAGAGTATGGGGGAAAAAGGAGGAACAACATCCATTAAGTATAAACGAGATTGTGCTTGTGACTCCTTTAACCTTAAGACTAACAAGAAAAAGACTAAGGAGCAAATACAGAACAAACATGATTGGTTGAGGGGTAGATTGACTTCATGGAAGAGGCTAAAGGGAAGAGAAACCGGCCTAGGATGGGATCATGAGAAGAAAACAATTAAGGCTAGTGATGAGTGGTGGGCTAAGAAGATTGAGGTTAGTAAAGTTGTTAAAATAATTTGTGCAAAAGAAAGCTTCCAAGTATATGAAGATTGAGGATCAGCCAACTAAGGAAGAATCCTCCAGTCAAGGGAAACACCTCTAGGAGCCGTTGTAGCTGACGAGGAATTGGGAAAGATGATTATAAATAGACTAGCCAAGCTACAAAGAAAACCAATGATTCCAAGTCAGATCAATCGAAGAGTAGGAAATTTTGAGTAAGAAAATTTCTGAGAGTAACCACTTGTGTTTAGTGGTGAGTATTATAACTAGAGTGTGTTCTAGTGAGGACATCATTTAGCCAGTAACTGAAGAACGAGTGACTTGATATGAGATATAGCATCACCAATCCTTTGGTGAGGTTGAACTGCAGGAACTGTAACTAAGTAAGTAGACATTGATGTCCTCACAGCCTCTTTTCTGTTGATCATTCAACCTCCTCTCCCTCTATGTTCTCAAGTTTGAAATTCAATAAAGAAGCAAAGTTCCTTCATTCTGTTTGTGCTAATCTATTAATGTCCTTGGTGTTTTAAGTGCAAAATTTTTTCTTAACCCTATTCACCCCCCAGGTTTCTTTCAGGAATAATGGCAAAGAAATATGCATTTATAGAACACCCTAACACACCACTTTCTTGAAATGTTGTAAATGGTGACTTAACAAGGCATATAAATAAATCATAAATCTCAACATGTTTCTAATTAAACTTCCATTTGAATTAACTCAATTCAAACCAAAGAAAGATAATTATGCCACTTAAAAACAAACAAATGGCGATAAATAAATAACTTATCTCAGTGTAGGCAATTTCATCATATACTCCTTGAACCTCTTGAGTATAAAAATCAACCACCATTGACAACAATAGAACAAGATTCTAACTACACCAATCAAACAAGTTACGATTGATTAATAATTTTGATAATTAAACTTAATAAATTTGAATAAATAAAACTTGTATAAAGCAACATAAACTTATCTTTCTCATTCCATAGCACCTTGATCTTGGAATTCCATCCCTCTAATTGCCTAGTATGATCCTCAACTCGATCATCCATGGTGAAAATAAGTCTTAAGATTGTTGGTAATATGGGGTAACACGGTCACTTGCACAAGATGAGGAATCACTTGGGTAGCTAGGAGTCGTGGGTCAAATCCTTATCCCCTTAAGACTTATTCACAAGACCGTGAATAGATTTATGGGTAAAACCTAACCTCTTCTAAGAAAAGTATAAGATCTCTCAAGAATTCTCAAAAAGTTGTTGTAGTTCAACATCTTAGGTGTTATGTTGAAGCTCTCTTGGAAGATAGAAGGAAGAGTTGAGGTGTGTTGGATGAGTGAAACTCATCCCCTATTTATAGGAGTTGGAGCATTCAAACTTATTCAAACTTGACAATCAATATAGTATGATTTGAGGGCTTTGTCTATGGGGTTTTGACCATCATTATAGGGTTAATCTTGACTGAGAATATCAGTCAAGAATAATCCTAGAAGATGCCCCAACGAATTAATGTCTAGACTAAAATCAAGGGATTTTGAAAAAGAACTCGACTGGGATCCAACACGGTCTGTGTTAACATGACACGTGCTGACACAACACGATCCATGTTGACCTAGAGAGTCTTTTTTTGGCTCTCTAGACTCCAACACGACCTGTGTCATGCATGGCATGATCCATGTTGGGTCCATTTCACTTAGTAAGCTTGATTTTGACCATCCGGTCAATCCTTAGCTTATGACTTGGTCCCTTAAGCCTCTTAACTTTTGAAATACTCCAACAGAAATATCACATGTAGTGATTTTTCAGGCGTTACATACACTCTTTGCAAGGTTACGAGCGCACTGGAGTGAAAGTAATTTGAGAAATTCATTGCAATATGTTTGAAGATTTGAAACTGCAAAAACTAACCTGGTATTCAATGGCCAAAAAACAAGTAACCTAAATAAAGAGGCAAATAAGTTATTAGATTCCCCAATAGCTTTCGAGATTTGAAGGATGGAGTGATAATGATAAGTACTTTAGTGCAACGATGGTCGCCTCCCATGATAAGATTGATAAAGATGAATTTTAATGTTTGGAGAATTGGGGAGTTAGGTGGTGGAAGATGGTTTATTGCTAGAGACCAAAGTGGAGATGTGCTTCTTGCTGGAACATATTGTAGACACTTGAAAAGTGTCTCATGATTATGTAATTTTATCTATTTTTATTTTTTTTATTTTATTAGAAAAAATGCCAAGGAAAGTGAAATGCAAAAGGAAAAAAGAAACCCAAAAAAAGAGAGGCCCAATTTAACCTTTGCACACGGCCCGAGGCGGAAACAAGCCAGGTTGGGCGGAATCCGGCCCACATACCTCCAGGCGTGCCCTAATCTGGTCAGCGCAGCTAGGCCTCCGATACTTGGCGATATTGCTGCAAATTTTCCCCTTCATTTTGACCTAAATTTTCAACCCTCATTTCTCCTATAAAAACCCCACCCATCTCCACTTCATTCTACACTGAAATCACCCTGGCGTATTCACACTTGGTGATTTCATCTTCTCTTCTCCCTCTCTAATTCTCTCATTTTGCATACACTTAATTGGCATTTTATTTCCCTTCTCTCTCTCTCTCTATCTCTTCTTCACTTCAATTATCTTGTAGCTTGAGTTAACACTAAACTCAACCTAAATAACATGGATTGCTTGTGAATAAATGTTCGTTTATGTTTAATTTTTTTATTTCTTGTATTTATTTCTCACTTTATTATTGCATTTGCATGTAGCTAAATGATATTGATTACGTTAATTAATACTCCATTTCTACTCCCTTCTTCTCCTCTTCTATTTCTTTCTTTTTATTTAACCGGTTTAGTAGAGTCCGTTCGTTGAACGTGCGAATTCGAGAACTATTATTCTCGAATTCGTAGCCTTACCCCCGGATTCGAATCTTGTGGTTCGCGGTTTGTGGAGTCTTGAATTTTGAGTTTATTAATTCTTGTTCAAAAATTAATTGGCGAGTCTTCCTCTTTTTCCTCTTATTTCTCTTTTTTCGGGTTTTGTCTTCAGTTTCAGAAACTAATTTAAAGGTAGAAAGTTTTTTTTGCTTTTTTTTAAACTTTAATTTCGGGCGTGAATAATAGGAAACCCGGATCAGAGACTGGCAATACCTGGCGGTATGCGTGCCAGTTCCCTGATCCGGGTCTAGCCTCGAGTTTGGAAGCGATTGAGGTCGGATCGATCAATACCGCGGTCAGTCCCGTGGCTAGGAACCGACTTCCAGGTTTGGGATTTTTCCTTTTTTTGGGCTACTAACCTACAATACCTGCAGGTATTGCCACGGTCAGTAGTCCCAATCCCGGTCCCGAGTCTCTCTGTTCGTAGTCTTTTTCTTATTTTCTCTTGCTTCTCTTCTTTTTTTTTCTTCTCTGTTTGTTTCGCTGAGTGAGTAAAAGTTTCCAATTTAAAAAAGGGTTTACTTAAGTTTTATTTTTTTATTTATTTAACGGAAATTCAAGCAAATCTTCTAAAAGAAAAGACACCCCTTTCGACTCGCCCTTTACCGTGCGGGACACCAAACGGGGATTTTCTCGGATCCCACAAATGACGACTCCACTGGGGACTTACTTTAAGAGGGTAAAACTTGAAAAGCCGGTTTTTAAAATTTTGAGTAGAAAATTAGAAATTAATTCTTGTAATTTTTATTATTTAGTTAGGCATCAAGCATACGGACCTCCATCTCGATTTTTATAAATCGGGAATAACCCAAAGGTACCGTCTAGGTTTTTAACCCAAATTTCCCTTTTCGGGTAAAGTATATTTCCGACTCATAAAGGAATGAACCCCACATTTCAAGAAGATCGCAAATTGCTTTCCCACTCATGAAGCACTCCAAAATTCTCGGGATTATGAATTTACATTTCCCCTTTAATTTTGCGAGAAACACACGGGCGACATTACTATGAACTCCATAGAATTTGTGGCGCGTGAGAGACATGAGTATGTTAGTTCTAGGTATCCGACCTTAAACCTGTGAATATAGAACCTTGGTTAGGTGCATTACCCATTTGTATGCTATGTGTATTCTTATTGTGATATGTGTAAATTATGTGCTATATGTTTCCCCTTTTTGTTCCAAGAGTCGGTCTCATTCCCCCAAATACAGCTTTAGTATGGATAATAATCAAGCAAAAGTTAAAGAAGACCTAGAGGTCTCTCATGGGCCCAAATTAAAGAAGTTTGATTAAGCCCGAGATCTTAGCTTGACTTTGTCCAACCCTTGGTTGTATTTGGGCCCATAAAGCGTGTATCAGGTCGTTATTCAAATCTGAGTTCATTATAGCTTTAATGTTGACTCAATCTTATGATGGCCCAATGGACCTTTTCCCGTGCATAGTCTCATATTAGGTTAAGGTTCATCATGCATGCCCAATGTTGGGTGAGTCGAGTCAAAAAAGAAGAAAAGTCAGCATATAGGTATGGTCTACGCTAAGTGGCCTCATATAGGCCACTAAGACATGGCATGCATTGGGTAGGCACGTGTCGGGAGTTAATGTTGTTCTAATATGAAATTACCATACAGGGAAAATAGGACCTAAAGAGTCAAAGTCAAGTCCTGGGCTAGGGTTTGATCTCGAAGGCTGACAAGTTTCTCACCAAAAACCCGACTGCAACATCGAACCGGAGCCTCTCCACCAGCACTGACTTGGATACCTCCTCTCAAACTTCCCTCATAGACAGTGACACTGTGTCCATTCCGTCTGACTTCATGGCTGAAATCAATGATCAAGATTAGGAGACTCATGGCCAGCCAGTTATAGCAGCGGATCTCTCAACTTTAGTGCGAGACATCCGTAGCTTGATTGATACGAGGGCCAACCAACAAGATCGTAGAATGGAAGGTGTTGTCCAAGCCATTCAAACGATCAATGAAAAGATAGGAATAGGGCAAAATACCCCTGATGAAGATGACAAAAGTGTGCATACTGAAAAGACTATACCCCAGGATGAGCAGTTCATGCCATTCAGGGACCGTAGGGTCGACAATCTTCAAAACCTGCCAAGACAAATCCCTCAATTTAGGGAGCATTTTCTTGATATTGGCTTACCAAGCACTCCTCAAGCCAAACTCCCTGACAAGTTCTCTTTGCATGAGAAGAAATTTAAGGCCATGGAGAATCCTACTCACCATGTGCGTAGCTTCGCGCGCATGATGGTCTTAAAGAAAGTGGATCCTAGCTTATATGCTCATGTTTTCCCGTGGACTTTGAGCGATGAAGTCCTAAAATTGTACTACACCTTGCCACTGGATGTCCAAGAAAACTGGGAAGCTACCTATAAAGCTTTCATTCAGCAATATGCAGCCAGCCAAGACGCTAATGTAACCATGAGTGACATGGCGGCAATCAAGCAAGGCGAAGGAGAATCATTTATGAGTTACTTCAACTGCTGGAGTGCACAAAAGGCCTTAATGACCGACAAGGTAACCTTGGACTACCAGATCCAAATTTTCATACAAGGACTGAAGCCAAGGTATGCTAATATGATGGAATGCCAGCTGATCCCAGATTTCTCAGCTCTGAAGAAACTGGGATTAATGGTGGAAGCTAAGCTGGAAAAGTCCATGATGTCATCTGGATGGAAGAACTCTATTTCCACCAAAAGAGTTGGTGGAACATCCAACCAGCAACCAAAAGCTGTCGAGGCACATGTCATTCAAAAGTTCACCTCCTATACGCCTATCAACATCTCTTATGCCGAGGCCTTAGATCTTCTTGTGAAGAAAGGAAAGATTGAGCTTCCCCATATCAAAGCAGAACCTAAAGTGAAAGGGAAGAGTTGGGACGCGGGAAACTGTGACTACCATCGCATGCGAGGTCATGATACAGAGAGGTGCTTTACCCTCAAAAATCTCATAGAAAGGATGATTCGTGACCAGACATTACCCCTACCCAAAGCGGCCCAACAAAAGCCTAACAACAAGAATAATCCATGCGGGGTCACCATGATATCCAACACCTCAGGAAATTGGGACCCCACCAACTTCATCACTGATATAGGGGCTCCAAAATTCGAGGTTTACGCTCCGGACTTCAAGCATGTTAATGGAATATGGGATAGCGATCAAGAGGACGTGTATCAAACTGAAATGACTTCCTGGGATTCTGATCCGTACATGCGAGGAGATCAATCCTAAGGTTAAATCACTCGAGATAAACACCGGAGATGAAGAACAAAATCTAACTAAGGAGATCGAACAGTCAAAGATGGTCCTTAAAGTCACTCAGGAGGATTATCAGCTAAATAACCAGGCTGATACTGCTTTTCTCACCAGGTCGGGGAGAACCAACCAGAAAGACCCAACTCCCCCACCACCAGTTGCTCCTCCACCTTTGAACACGCAGCCAACTTAGCCAATTCCTGTAGGGGATGCGTTCCTTAAGCAATTCAAGAGGACTAAAGTTGACCTCACGACTTGGCAATTGTTAAATACTTCCCAAACACACCGTCAAGGACTCTTGAATGCACTGAATCGAATCCAAGTCCCCTCGGATACTCCACCCGAGGACCTCATTGCATTTGTGACTACACCGAAGCCGGGCATCACCTTCGATGAGGTAGACTTACCAAGGGAAGGGTATTCTCACAACAAGGCTCTATTCTTAACCATCATGTGTTCCAACAAGGTTGTGCCGCTTGTGCTGGTGGACAACGGATCGTGTTAGGTTTTAGGTTATCTATTTCCTAAACAGATACAGATTAATTGGCGGAATATTCATAACGATTATAAAACAATTTATCATAACAATTGCAGAGGCTTTAGTAATTATACCTGATCGCTAATCCGGCTGATGAAGAGGTTGACCTTTGAGATTCCAATGCTGAAATCCTATACTAAAAGTCCACGCAGCACTCCGGGAACTCGACTGCTAGATCGACCCGATCGAGACAGATCTCAATCTAAGATGTATGTGTTTGGCATATGAAAATGTTTCAGGAAACAGAGAATGTTTCAGGAAACAAGAACTGCAAACTAAAAAAGTCAGGAAATCACCTTGGTATCTCTCTAAGAGTCTCAGGCAGTTGGTGTTGGAATAATCTCTCATAGAGACCTCTTTATATAGTGTTTAGAAAACCTAGGGAGAGGGCACAAAACCCTAAAGGGCCGACTTAACGCAACAGCGCGCTTCTCAGGCCCAACACGATCCGTGTTGGACTCCAGAAGGTCCATTAACTCGTCCCATGGACACCACGGACCGTGGTGTCCCAACACGGACCGTGTTCGGTCAACACGGACCGTGTTGGACCCAGCTCGGTCCATGTTGGGCTGATTTCTCACAGAAATCAGTTTCCAACCTTTCTAAACATAATGCAATATTACTTAGGTTACATACATTGTTCCAAGGCACTGACTTGTGTGACCCAGTAGGACCAAATAATATAGTTGTAATTAAACATATTCAATTACTAATTATAGAGGTCTCTAGCAAGACATATAATTTCCATATTACTTTGGTTTAATCTCCGTGTATATCGAACATTGTCGGGACATTCCTAATAATCTCATACTTGTCCCACAAGTGTTCGATTCCTTAAATTCCCTTGTCACTTACTGCCTCATGTTCGGATAAGGTAAGCTGATGTCATCCTTATGTAAGACCCGAAATGTTCCTCGATATCCGAATTTAGACTTCGAAAAGCAGATGATCAACTATTGATTTAACTGAGCTCGACCAAGCATTTTCAGTCCAATCTCACTGAGTGGCCAATAAGACAACTGTCCCTAATAGGGAGGACAATGCCATCTTGTTCAGACACACATTCTCACATGATCCAACTGTAACCCTGACACCGCCTTTATAGCCTACTGTTACGACAGGCGTTTGACGCACTTCAAAGTTCAACAGACCATGTAGTCTATGTATTGAACTCAGGATTTAGGAATTTTGAGTTGTGAGAGCTCCTATGACAATTCCCAACTTAAAGAGCTCCCACTGCGGGTCAGTTCGGTAGTTGTTCTCAACAATACCCATGTGATTGATTTATGATGTCATCACATTACTGTGATCACGAAACTTGATTATCACCTCAATCCTACATTCTAATTGTGTTGATATTATCACTGTTCCTACGTGATAATACAATTAGGAACCAGGTCGACTGTCGACCAAGACTAGCGTTATCAAGTTCACTAATGAGGTTTCAGAAATCGAACCTCATCCAATTTCCCATTTTAAATGCGCTAACCTTTTTGGACATTTACATAATTCTAAACCATAATTGATGTAAATTTTGGAATCTTATTCTTAATGATGAATCAACAAGGTCATAATTCATGAACAATTCATGTAAATTTGACTTGTTAACATTCCCAAATGTGTTTAATACCTATTGCCCATGCATGACTATCATGCTATAACTACAACAGGGGTTTAGTCCATAATACTTGCAATGAACCTCGTACATATACCATCTCACTAATGACCTTTCATACAGGAAGATATTTCCGGAACACATGTTTGGATTCATAGTGAGCTTCAGTTCCTTTGCTTGAGTGATGACTCCTATCAACAAGGCTCCATTTCTCTTGCAAGGCTAGAAACATCACCCAGTTCTAAAAACGAACTTCGCAATCCTAACAGTTTCTGCCACAACTTCTAAAGTCGTGCCATACTTGTCTTATTTGTAGAATTAACCGCATGTCATGTTAGGAACTTCTTCCAGTTCACTTCAATACCACTCAAAACATATCGTATAATTTTCTCTGACCTTTCAGATAATCATATTTCTCTGCATGAGAGTAGCATCAATGCAACTCTTTACACTTAGCTTTATCAACCACTTTAGACTTAGGACATATCCTTAGTTTTGCTTATACATATACAATGTATATGTTATATTAGACTTTGAACATCTCATGGCATACATTAATCGCACGCATGAAGCATGAGTTATATGTCTCATCCTTCTTGGAACTTCTGATTGTTTTGAGACAATCGAATTCCGTAAGGATATGCCATGATTTATGGAAATTAATCCATTCTCGAAGTGAGTTGAACTATTCAACACCTAGTTAGCTTTGATTCAAACAATCAAAATCTTTAATCTATCATTATAGATCTTGTCTCCAAGAAAATTCTTAGCGCCACCAATCCTTCACTTTGAAAATTATTTCCAAGTCAACCTCAGTAGAAGCAACATTGGAATATTCTTCTCAGCAGGCAGTATGTCAATCACATACAATATCAGAAAACGCATTGCTCCCACTTAACTTCTTGTAAACACAATATTATCTTTGGCACTTCCCAGTATGTCAAACCTTTTTGATATCCTGGTCAAGAAGGTCAATGATTCCAACTCCTAGAAGCTTCCTTAAGACCACAGATGGTCTCTTGAAGTTTACAAGTATTCCAATAAAAGACCACTCAGTTGTGTCAAGTACACACCTTTCTTCCAAATCTAATTTTGAATTTAGTCTTGATGTCTATCTTAAGAACCCATGTTTTGCCTTAAAACCCTCCTATGCCTGATGGCTCACACCTTCAGATAAATCAACCGAGTTCTAAACTTGGTTGTATACATGGAGTCCATCTTAAACCTTATGAAATCTTGACTTGCTAAAGCTTCTTTGTTGTAGATAGAGTCATTACTTTCTAGAAGTAACATCTCACGCTCATCCATAGAAGATCGATATCTCTGTGGTTGACGGAGTTATTTACCTCACCTTGCTTGGAGTAATGTTCATGACACCTCCTCTTCAACATTTTGAGGAACTTCAACTGCCTCAACCTTGTTCTTAATTTCCCGACCAATAGGAAAATTTGAACTAGGATCAAGTAGCAGAGTTTCAGGTCATGATTATAGTGTTTTGTGTCTCTCGAACTTCGATAAGTTCAAAAACTCTCCCACTCTTTCTTTTAGAGAATAATATATTCTCTAAGAAGAAAGCATTTTGAGACACAAACACTTTCCTCTACAACAGCTTGTAGAAGTGATACTCCTTTCTTGCAGAAGACGGTTCAAGAACCTCTCTTCTCCATATCATATATGGTATCTTCTCTAGTGCTTCAGATAATCTTTATTCAGTAATTAGAGCTATGGTTAACTGCGTGTATCCCCAAAAGGTAATCGGCAATGTTGACTCAACCATCATTGATCGCACCATACCTAATAAGGTGTGATTTCTCTTTTAGATACGTCATTGAGATGTCGTATTCCTAGAGGAGAGAGTTATGAAACAATTCCACATTCTCTGGAATGGTCAGTGAAATCATGGCTCAAATACTTACCTCCTCAACCTTAGTGAAGGGTTTTGATTTTCTTGCCAAGTTGGTTTCTGTACTTCACTTTGAAAATCTTTGAACATATCAAGGATTTGGACTTGTGGCGTATTAAGTAGATATACCCATATCTACTAAACTCGTCACTGAAAGTGATGAAATAGTACAGTAAACCTTCTTCTAGCACTAGTGCTCATAGGCCCACATACATCAATATGTTTGCATCCTAATAAGTCATTAGCTTGTTCTCCAATTCCAATAAGAGGTAATTTTAGTCATCTTACCCATCAGGCATGCTTTACAAACATTGAACTTTTCAAAGTTTATGTTTTCCAAAATCCTGCACTATGTAGTTTTCTGAATGCATTTCTGATTCATATGACTTAAGCTTATAGTGCCAGAATTATATTTCATTTGAGTCATTTGTTCAAACTCTTGGCTCAACCATTATTAGAATCCTTTCGATCTTATCTAGGTGCTCTCATTGTTTCGCCAAAACTACTTCATTTTGGAAATCTTCAAACTATTTTAACATTCCAGCTTCAGATGAATCTCATAGACATGAATCACCATGTGCTATTTTATTCATCTTTGAAGATTTGAAGAAATTCATCCTTTGTACTTGCGCTCAATTGGACTACATACATCCATATGCATGAGTGTTTGTTGGCATGTTCACCCTTTCTTGTAAAAGGTACAGTCATGCTTTGCAGACATCACATGTTTCAAAGTCTTATCATTCAAAAGTCTATCACTGTGACGCTTCTGAATGCGCTCTGATTTACATGAATTAATAGATAGTTACAAATTTTATGTTTGAACATGAGTTATTCCTATTAAACCTTTTGGTTTCGATGTGTTGGGTGTGTTTATTCGAGATCCTCTCTATCTCTCTCTAATTGAGAGTAAGAAATCAAATTTCTACTTATAATGAGAACATAGAATCACCTATATATTTCTCTTATAAGTCTTGAGGAAATGGATAAACAACCAACTCTTCATAAGAAGCTACAACTAATTGCATATTCCCTTTTGTAGGTTGACTCTCATCCTTCAAAGCACATCTACTTTGCTGTGGATCCTGCACATTTGCATAAATGCGAGTTTCACAGCCGGTATCTAATACTCAAAGTGGGTTTAATAAGGGTAGTGTGTATTATATACGCATTTGCCTAGAATTGAAATCATATCTCAAGTCTTCCTTATAGTTATTCACGCTCCCAATGTCATACATGATCTGGTTGTTAACCGGTTGTTGTCATTGGCTGGGTATGTACAAGTGTTTGTCTTTACCTTTCCTTTGACTTCTTGTCTTTGATAGAATTCTTGAATCCTATTTTCCCTTTCACTAAAGACTATCTTTGGTCGCCAATCTTTTGGCTAAAGGGGGATCTGAGGTTTCTAATATTTTAAAATAGTCAAATTATTTCAGAACATGAATACCATCAATTAGCCTTGATCTAGCCTAACCGAGACTATCTAGTTATTGGTTTCATATTTATCAACTCTAACTAGTTCGATGAACTTGATTTTGAGTTGGTAATAATGAAACCCTTCTTATAATCTTCAAACATTTTGAAGTTAAAGTTGTATGAATACTATGACATTACATGTATTCATTTGGCTTGATTGACCTCTTAATATTGATGCCTAGCTCAATGTTATATCAAAGACATGTTTCTTTTAATTCGCCCAAGACAATCTTGTGATAACGATGCCAATTAAGGAATTGGTGTAATTGTTTTTCTCTTTCTCAAGGAGAAAACAATATTTTATTAGTGGTGAATGTTTGAGTGAAAAAGACATAAATAATTCTATAAGACAAAATTGGTTCATTTTAGTTATTATTCATCAAAAGAAATTAAACTAATTTTAATTTCAAATCAAAACACTTTATCAACTCTCTTTTAGTGTTTTAATTTACAAAGACCCACAAGACTCATGGGCTCTAGTGGACTTTGGCCCAACAAAACTCGATCCCATGTTATCATTGGTGGATCATCTTATGATCGACCATTCAAAATGATTCTTGGCAAGAAATTTGTATCGAATACAATATTTCTCTTCCTCTGCTCTTGGCCCAAAACTATTTTGATAGCCAATTTGAATTGACCTAGCTCCCACCCTACTTATTAATGATGGACAAATAATTCGCTTTGGCTTTCTTTATTTATCAATCTAAGTGGTGTTTCGATAGGTTGAGCAATAATTCATTTTGAGAGTATGTTTTATTATTCTAAGCATGCAATTCTAGGTGAACTCTTTCGAAAAGTATAAAAGGAATAATAAAACAACATGTTATAACAAATTAAAGCATAAAATAAAACCCCTAGTATGGCCACCTAGACTTAATCAAACTAATTTTAACTAAGCCTTGACAGTCTTCAAGAAACTCTTCTTGGGTTTTGCAACTTCCTTGGATGGGCTCCCACTCGAATCACCACCTCCATTGCTGTTGGGCTCCCACTCAACTTGATGTCTCCAATTACAACAAATTTACAAAAGTGGACCTCACAATTGAGGCCTTACATGAATTAAAATAAACTTAACTGAAAAATAAATTTAAAATTATTTCAACGACGATACACAGACCGTATTTCACCCAACCCGGTACGCAGACCGGTAAAACCGACTATCTATGGCCATACTAGAAGCACATGCAAACAGGTAATATTGCAATAATTATATCAAATATAACACATGCTTAAATAACAAATTATAAAGGCATATATAATTGCATCACAACACATATAAGGAAACAAATACTAAATAAGGTTTCCTAAAAGTTTGCATGATTAATAAAATAAACAAAATTCCAAATTTTATCTTAGTTACCTAAACAGATTTAGGATTTTATACTATACTCACAAAATACTCGATTTTTCTAAAATCAAGAAATCTAAAAGATACTATATCTTTTAAAGATATTGTAAGTTTCCTAAACTTTACAAAATAATAGATTTTATGCCCATCAACTGATTTAGTAGTAATAGGATTTAATAATTAAATTCTAAAATTAATTACAAACCCAAAAACACACGAATTCACCAAAACTGTTGGCAACACGGTCCGTGTTGCTTCCCAGTTTTGGTTAATTTCGTGAATGGAAACTTAAATAAAATTATCATAACTTATCGAATTTAAGAATTTCATATCATAGTGTTATCTAATAACCCAATATGAAAAGTTTCCAGAATTTTAACAATTTCCAAAAGATTGTAAAAATTTTAGGGAATTAAACCTTTTAATTATTCGTTTAAGAGGAAAATAAATAATAACAGCCAAATAAGTTTAAAAATCAAATTTTTATATTTTTCCCATACATTAGATTCATCCAATATGCTACTGTAAAAATTTTAGATTTTTATTAAATTTTGAAAATTAGAATAAAAATCAGAGAAGCAAACAATTATACTTTTCTGTTAATCTGAAAATTAAAGGAAAATTAGTAAACAATTTCGAAAATCACGAAACTTTTATTTATAATAGAATGGTTACTCAGTAACCTACTGTAAAATTTTCAGATAATTTGCAAATTTATATAAGTTTACAAAATTCAGAGAAGCAACAAATTTATTTCTCTCAGATCTGAAAATCTAAATTAAAAAATATAATTTGATCAGATAAATCAATAGAAAATTTTTTCCCTAAAAGTATGGTTACCTAGTAATCTACTGTAAAGTTTTCAGAAGTTTTAAAATTTCTGCAAATTTATAAAATTCAGAGAATTAAACGATTTTTATTTCTCTTCAGAACTGAAAACTCAATTAAAAATCCATTTTAATTGGGAAAAATCTACAAACAGTGTGGAAAGTCCAGAACACTTCCAGACACCTCCAGTAAAAATTTCAGAAATTTTTCGAGTTCGTTTGATATTTTATTTTGATTTTTCATTAAAATCCCGTAAACAAACTAAATCAGAAAATAATTTTACAAAACCCTATTTTGCGAATTTTGACCTATTTCATGTAGTTCCTACTGTTTAACAATATTAAACAAGATTGTTTCTAAGACATTCAAAATTAAATCAAGTTCATGCTATATTTAACAATTAAACAAACATAAAATCGATTAATTAAAGGCAATAAGAAATAAACAATAACAAAGCATGAAATTTTACAATAAAATTCCAGATTTACTATCATGAATAACAAAGATTCAAACTTTCACAAAGTTTCAAAATTTTAGGCATAAATCTACTCTAGCATATTCATAATATAATTCAACTATTGACAAAATTACTTATGAATTCAAGTACAATACTTTAGCATGCAATTGGTGGCTCTGATACCACGGTTAGGTTTTAGGTTATCTATTTCCTAAACAGATACATATTAATTGGCAGAATATTCATAACGATTATAAAACAATTAATCACAACAATTGCAGATACTTTAGTAATTATACCTGGTCGCTAATCCGGCTGATGAAGAGGTTGACCTTTGAGATTCCAATGCTAAAATCCTCTACTGAAAGTCCACGCAGCACTCTAGGAACTCGACTGCTAGATCGACCCGATCGAGACAGATCTCAATCTAAGATGTATGTATTTGGCATATGAAAATGTTTCAGGAAACAGAGAATGTTTCAGGAAACAAGAACTGCAAACTAAAAGAGAGAGGAACTCGGGAAATCACCCTGGTATCTCTCTAAGAGTCTCAGGCAATTGGTGTTGGAATAATCTCTAAAAGAGACCCCTTTATATAGTGTTTAGAAAACCTAGGGAGAGGGCACAAAACCCTAAAGAGCCGACTTAACGCAACGACGCGCTTCTCAGGCCCAACACGGTCTGTGTTGAATCAACACGGTCCGTGTTGGACTCCACTAGGTCCATTAACTCGGCCCATGGACACCACGGATCATGGTGTCCCAACACGGGCCATGTTGGGTCAACACGGATCGTGTTGAACCCAGCTCTGTAACACCCCCAGGTTACTAACCACTAGATTAAGCTAATGATACACCTAACCCAATGATTAGCAGCGGATAAACACCTGGGAGTATTACTGCCGTCCACGGAGGCGGACAAGGCAAAGACTAAACCCAACGAAACAACCAAACATACACTAACTCTGATCATGCATCATCAAGACATAGCTTAACTTAAACCACTTCAAAACAACCTAACACAACCCAATATAACTTATACAAGCCAAAATATCACAAATTTCCCTTAACTCTTTCATAAAGAGTCTTTAACCACCTTCAATGTCCTTAAGAAGCTCTAGGGTTTCGTCCTTCCGGGGCTTTTCCCTTCTCCTTTGTCGAGATTCCTAAAACAAAAACATAAAACTTCGCAAAGTGAGTTAAACTCAGTACGTATATTGCCTGACTTTATGCATAATATCATGAATGAATTATCTATATTAAGTTCTAAATTTATTTTATATTATCCATGTTTATATGTAAAGTATCATGATTTATGCTCAAAAATGTATACAATTTCTCATGGATTTTTGAGTATTTAAGGTCGATTTATCAGGATAGTTTTACAGTTTTTCTAAGTATTTATGTTACATACCCTATATGTGAGAAACGTTTACAATATTTTCCATTCTTTGGATGTTAACGCTATTCCATGAATAAATTTCGTTACAAGTACAATTCTTATTCAAAGGATGGGTTTAAGTTATGATTACAAGGTGGATAAAGATCCCGTTTTATTAAGAACCAGAGGTTAAGGTTCCAAGTTTCTAAAATTTTTAACAAAAGCCCCGCCCATGTGTTATCGTGCTTTAGAGCACACCAGGTATAATCGTGTTGTAGAGCACCCCATGCTTAATCGTGCCATAGTGCACACCAGGATAACCGTGCCTTGTGCACACCAGGGAAAAATACAAAGATAGTGCCTAAAGTGCACCCCATGGAAATCTGGCCAGTATAGGACATTGTCCACCATCCGGATCTCCCACCTGTTTAAGTCCCAAGTTAGGTTCTAATTCATGATTATTGTTCTTTTTTAAGAGTCCTCAAGAGGTCGTTGCGCCCACCTGTTCAAGTCCGTGTGGGTCCAAGTTGGTGTATAAATTTCAGGTGTTAAGGTACGCATATTGCCTACCTTTCCCAAGCTTGTTTTATGCTGATGTTTTCATGATGTTTAACGCAAGGAAGGTTTATGATTTTGTTCTTGCAATGATGAGGTCTCTTATTATATGATGCAAATCGCACTAAGGTACTTTCGATGTCGATGGGCATCTGTCATGCGACCTGGCCAGTGTCTATGATGATGTCTATGATGATGATGATGATGATGATGATGATGATGATGATGATGATGATGATGAAGATGACGATGTTTACGATGTTAATGGTTATTTTTTTTCTTTGGTTGTTCAAGAGTTTGTGACTTGTCTGTGTTTTCCTTTTTCAAAAGTTTTAACCAGGTGCGAACTAAAATGAACTGTGAAAGTTTACACTGTAGGGGTATGTGTACTAAGTTTAGCCAACTCATTTGTGAAGTTTTCTGTTTTTGTTTTAGGTGATGCCCCTAGTGCGGATAAGCCAAGAATCGATAAGAAGCCGAGTCAAATTGAAGAGCAGAAGGTTCCTTTGTTTTAAGGAAGTTATCTTTCCCCTTTGGTGTATACGTTTGATAGCTTGATGTATACGAGTCTTGAAGATATATGATTTTGGGTGTTGAGTGTAATATATTGACTTGGAAGGGTGATATGTTAATCCTAAGCTAGTATGACTTGTATATTGTGGTATATTACTATGCATATCAGCTTTGAGAATGTTAGGTTGAAAACAGTGTCTTGTTAGCCTTGTCCATGATCATGGACGGCGGTAATGCCTTCGGGTTATGAATTCCGCTGCGCTAATCCTTGGGTTATGAAATGTTTAGTCTTAATATGATGTTTATAAATCTGGGGGTGTTACAAGCTCGGTCCGTGTTGGGCTGATTTCTCACAGAAATCAGTTTCCAACCTTTCTAAACATAATACAATATTACTTAGGTTACATACATTGTTCCAGTGCACTGACTTATGTGACCCAGTAGGACCAAATAATATATTTGTAATTAAAAATATTCATTACTAATTATAGATATCTCTAGCAAGACATATAATTACCATATTACTTTGGTTTAATCTCTGTGTATATAGAACATTGTCGGGACATTCCCAACAGATCTGCGGTCAACATATGTCCATGGAAAACTGCCAAGAAGTTAGGTATTCAGCGCACCATCTGGCCCGGCAAACTGTTCAACTCCGGGCTTATGATAATTCCCCGAGAAAGACTCTGGGTTCGATAATCTTACCCATAACCATGGAGCACGTCATCCGAAATGTCTAATTTCTGGTTATCGACATTCCAGCCTCTTTTAATCTACAACTTGGCCGACCATGGCTGCATGAGAATAGGGCGGTTGCCTCAACTCTACACCAAAAGGTGAAGATAATAATTCAGAGCCAAGTCATCACCGTAGGAGGCGAGGAGATTTCAGCAATCATCACCTCTACAACACCTGTGCTGGAAGTTGAACACAACTCTATGGATGAAGAGTTTCACAATTTTGAATTTGCATGTTGAATCTGGATGAGGCCCCTTTTGATTTTGATCCATATTCTAATCGCAAGGTCAATGCGATCTTGAATAATATGCGATATTTTCCAGGGCAATCTCTAGGGAATCCAAGCAAGAAGTCTAACTTCCCGTCCCTAATGCCTAGAAGCTATTAATCCTTTGGTCTCGGGTATACCCCAACCGAAGAAGAAATTAGACTTGCTAAGTGGGCAACTGCTAGGAAGAGGAAGGTTGATGATCCACCATTGCTCTCTGAGATCAGACCTTATCCTCTGACCCTTAACGGGCAATGGATCAAAAAGGGAGATGACTTTCCCTACTATGGGTTCCCGGAGCCTTACTATCTGAAGGAGGAAAGTATCCAAGTTGCTGGCTTGGAAATATTTAACGACTACATGATCTTAGAGGAAGGACATTTATCCCAAGTCGGGATAAGAAACCTCCTCTTGAATGGACACATTTAGCTGGAAGTGGCATCTTTGGTCTTCTATTTGGCCAAGAGGCTCATCACAATGATGACCCGGGTAACATCCTTGTTGTAGCCCTTTCTAACCCATGATTCGACCCAAGCAAGCTGATAACTGAAGATGGGAGCTGCCGTGAGATATCGTGGGTGGACGTCGATGCTGGAAAAGAGTTCACTGTAGCCTTAGGAGAGTCTTCTGAGTCCTTCAAGTCTGGTCCTAGTTTCCCTTCTATTGAGTTAGAGTCCGTTGAGTAAGTCCTAGAGTTTATCCTTGATGTATCCATTTTTTCCCGATTCAATAAAATGAATGTTTGTTTGCTTATCCTGATCTCTTTCTCCCTCTTCCCTAAACTGTTCTTGCCAATAGTGATGCTGAATTAATGGACTCAAAAGAATTAATAAAAGCTGTCGAGGAACATGAAAACCACACAACCATAATGGAGGAAACAAAAAGCATTAACGTAGGAACCTTAGAAACCCCTCCGGAATTGAAGCTCGGGAAATCCTTAACTTTGGAAGAACAAGAGGAATACACCGAGTTGCTCAGAGAGATCGTCGATGTTTTTGCATGGTCCTATGAGGACATGTCAGGGATCGACCGAGAGATAGCCGAACATTCTCTCCCTTTATATCCGGATGCAAAGCCAGTCAAGCAAAGACCTAGTAGGATGAAACCTGAATGGTCACATAAAATTTTATCCGAGGTAGTAAAACAATAAAAAGCAGGTTTTATTAAAGTGATCGAGTATGTAGACTGGTTAGCCAACATTGTACCCATACCCAAGAAAGATGGAAGGGTGGGAATGTGTGTTGACTATAGAGACTTGAACAAAGCAAGTCCTAAAGACGACTTTCCACTACCTCACATCAACATTCTGGTAGATAACATATGTGGGCACGAGTTACTATCCTTCATGGACGGGTATTCAGGGTACAATCAGATCAAGATGGCAGAAGAGGACATGGAAAAGCCTACATTCACCACACCATGGGGAAATTTCCACTATGTAGTAATGCCGTTTGGGTTAAAGAATACTGGGGCTACTTACCAAAGAACGGCCACAACCTTGCTATATGACATGATGTAGTATGAAGTAGAAGTGTACGTCGACGATATGATCGTCAAATCAAAGAAACGGACAGAACATACTGTCAGTTTGAGAAAGTTTTTCCTTCGACTATGGAAGTACAATATGAGGCTGAATCCACATAAATGTACCTTCGAAGTCACCTCCGGCAAGCTGCTCGGTTTTATGGTCAGCTCGCTAGGTATTAAAGTAGACCCAGCCAAGATTAAGGCTATCCAGGACCTCAAACCACCTAAGACTGAAAAGGAAATGCAAGGGTTCCTTGGAAGAGTTCAATACGTAAGCCATTTCATCTCGAAACTAACCATGACATGTGAGCCATTGTTCAAGAAACTAAGGGGACAAAGCCACAGTGGAATGAAAAATGCCAAGATGCCTTTGACAAGATCAAAGAGTACTTGACACACCCACCTGTGCTAATGGCGCCCATACCGAATGAACCACAACTTCTATACCTCACCATTACCGATACAGCTATGGGAGCAATGTTGGCTCAGAAAGTTGATAGTCAAGAAAGTGCCATCTATTACCTGAGTAATAAGTTCCTGGAATATGAGGTTCGCTACATAGAAATAGAAAAAATGGCCCTGGCTCTTGTTTGAGCTACCAAGAAGCTTCGCCACTACATGCTTTCGCATACGGTACACATCATAGCAGAAAAGAACCTGGTCAAATATGTCTTAGAACAACCAATAGTTAACAATAGGGTGGCTCGATGGATGGTGATGCTCTCTCGAGTTTAATCTCAAATACGTACCACAAAAATCCATCAAGGGAAGAGTTGTGTTAGACTTCTTAGCTGATTCACCTTCAAGTGAACCTCACCCAACGGAATTAGAATTTCCCGATGAACAAGTCTTCAATACAGATGACGAAACATGGGAAATGCCCTTCGATGGAGCATCCAACCAAACAGGATGTGGAGCCGGCATTATCCTAATCTCGCCCGAGGGAGCACATACACCAATGTCTGTGAAACTTGACTTTGGGGTTACCAACAAGGCAGCTGAATATGAAGATTGTATTCTAGGCATATAGGTTGCGCTGGAAATGAATATCAAGAGGTTGAGGGTCTCCGAAGATTCCAACCTTGTGATCAATCAGGCCAATCATAATTGGAAAGTAAGGGATGAAGTTATGGCTACCTACCAAGCATACTTGACTAAACTTTCCGAGAAATTCGATTACACCACCTTCACGTATCACAAACGAGAGGACAATGAACTGGCCGATTCCTTAGCCAAGCTCTCATCATTGGTGGCCATCCCAATAGGGATAAGTGAAATGCCTATAATAGTTGGTATTATGACGTTTATATATACCTGACAAAAGGGGAGTACCCAGACGGTCTTGAACCTAAGGCGCAAAGGGCTATCGACTTATGGCAACTCAGTACTGCATAATTCAGGATAAACTCTAGAAGAAGACTAGCACGGGTTTGACTTTACTGTGTATCGACAAAGAAGAAGCCGAGAAGATTATGGAGGCTATACATAGTGGAGAATGCAGTCCGCACATGAATGGCGGGATCTTAAATAAAAAGATTCAAAGAGCTGGTTATTACTGGACCACTATGGAGGCTGATTGCCATGCTTTCGTTAGGAAGTGCCTGAAATGCCAAATTTATGCGAATTTACAGCATCAACCACCAACCTATCTCACTACATTGACTTCCTCGTGGCCTTTCTCAATGTGGGGAATAGACATCATCGGTAATATATCTCCTACCGGTACTGGGGGCCATGAATATGTATTAGTGGCCATTGACTATTTCACAAAATGGGTTGAAGCGACATCTTACGCCAAAATCACTTCCAAACATGTGGCTAAGTTTATCCAGCAGAACATCATCTGTAGGTACGGAGTACCACATGAAATAATAAGTGATAACGGAAGACATTTCATAAAGGAAGTCACTGAATTACTTGAAAAACACAAGATTCAACATCATCACTCCTCCGTTTATAGGCCACAAGCCAATGGCGCCGTGGAGGCAACAAATAAGTCACTGACCAGAATCATTGAGAAGATGGCAGTAACTTATAAAGACTGGCCTGATAAGTTTCCCTTTGTTTTATGGGGGTACAGCACGTCAATTCACACCGCTACCGGGGCAACGCCATACTCATTAGTATACGGGATGGAGGCCGTATTACCCATAGATATAACAATACTTCCTTGAGGATAGTGGCAGAAAGCCAAATCCCCGAAGCAGAATGGGCTAGAACTCGATATGAAGAACTGACTTTGATTGATGATGAAGGTTGAGAGCCATGCATAATGTCCAAGTTTATCAGAATAGAATTTCAAGGGCTTTTAACAAGAAAGTGAAGCCTAGAAATCTTAAAGAAGGAGACTTGGTTTTAAAGGAGATGAGGGCACCAGTTCAAGATCCACGAGGGAAATTCAAAGCAAATTGGAAAGGTCCTTACATCATCAAGACTCTACTACAGGCAGGAGCTGCAATCTTAATCATTCCCGAGGGCAAGGAATTGTCTCAACCAACCAATTTAGATCAATTAAAAAAGTTCTATGCTTGAGAGTTTGAGTGACATAGCTAAGTGATGCATAATTGATGGCCTTATGCATCAAGGTCAACCATGGAGACATCTAATACTCACCTAGAAGGAAGAAGAGCTCAAGTCTCTCATATATCTCTCTACTTGGAAGGGATCAACTCATATGGTTGTATACTTTTGCTCCTTAATTCAAGGATCATGAAGCTCTCAAATTCATCCAAGGCCAACACAAGCTTAACCCACGCCATGCCAAATGGGTTGAATTTATGCAAGCCTTTCAATTCGTGATCAAACACAAAGTCGGGCACTTGAATAAGGGTGCCGATGCTCTTTCAAGAAGGTACTTACTTACATATATTCTTGATTCTAATGTTGCTGGATTTGAGCATATTAAGGATTTGTATCAAGATGATCAAGATTTCAAAGAAGTATATGAATTGGCAACGAAGCATCCCCATGAAATGTTTCATATTGAAGATGGTTTCTTATTCAAAGGGAATCAATTATGTATACCAAAGACTTCCTTGCATGAATTGTTGATTCAAGAGGTCCATGGAGGTGCTTTGGCGGGTCATTTTGGTATAGAGAAGACTTATTTGATGTTGAGAGATTATTACTTTTGGCCAAGTATGGTGAAAGATGTTGAGCATATTGTGAAGAGATGTGGTACGTGCAACCTTGCCAAGTCACATGTGTTACCTCAAGGCTTATATACACCTCTACCTATCCCATATCATCCTTGGGAAGATGTGAGTTTAGACTTCGTTGTGGGTCTACCTCGAACTCAAAGAGGTAAAGATTCTATTATGGTGGTTGTAGATCGATTTTCAAAGATGGCACATTTTGTACCTTGCAACACTACATATGATGCTACGAGAGTTGCTACTTTATACTTTGATGAGATTGTTAAGTTGCATGGTATACCCAAGACTATGGTGAGTGATAGAGACTCTAAGTTTCTAAGTCACTTTTGGATTACTCTTTGGAAGAAGATGGGAACAAAGCTCAAATTTAGCACGGCATGTCATCCCCAAACGTATGGACAAACTGAAGTTGTCAACCGTACATTGAGAGCCTTATTACGAGCTTTGGTGAGCAAGGATAAGAAAAGTTGGGATACTTTGCTAAGTCATGCTGAATTTGCTTATAATCGGAGCCCAAATCGAGCTACAAAGTTATCTCCATTCGAAGTTGTGTATGGTAAGAACCCTCTCAAGCCCATGGATTTATCTCCTATATCTACATCAACTAAATTCAGTTTTGAAGCTAATAAGAGAGTGGAGGAGATTAAGAAGTTACATGAGGAAGTTCGTGAAAAGATCATGAGGTATACTCAAAGGGTTGAAGAGAAGGTCAATCAAAAGAGGAAGAAAGTTATTTTCAAACCTGGAGACTTGGTATGGATTCACCTCAAGAAGGAAAGGTTTCCAAATAGAAGAAAAGGGAAATTGAAACCAAGAAGTGATGGTCCTTTTGAGGTCATTGAGAAGATCGGAGATAATGCTTACAAGTTGAAGTTAGATGATGGTTATGAGGGAAGTTGTACTTTCAATGTAAGTGATCTCAAACCTTATTATCAAGAAGGAGAAGAGATTCCAAGTTTGAGGGCAAACTTTTCTCAAGAAGGGGTGAATGATGCATTTCATACTTCAATGCATCAAGAGGAAGCTCTTAAAGACATCACAAACCTACTACAACTCATTTCAAGTGGTTTCTCACATGACATCACGGGTATCTCCTACACTAAGAGATTTTTGAGCTCCTTATCTCAAGAGTCTTGAAGTTCTCATTCAGCCATATGATAGAGCTATTCTTTATGTACATTTTGGCTTTTGAATCTTTAGTATTGGAGTTGTATTTTAGGAGATATTGTATTTTCTTTAAAGTGATGTAATATGTGAGTGGGATGATAAAGCCCTTAAGGGGCCATTTCTTGGTGGGAGGTGACGCCTAAAGGGGGAGGATTTCCTATAAATAGACCCCCTTAGGTCCTTTGTAAACTCATCTCATTCATATTGATAATAAACACAAATCTCTCTAAAGTTGCTATGCTTTAGTTTTCTTTCTAGTTTTAGCTAGATTGATCGAATACCTTGAGGGGTTTTCGAATCAAATCTTCTCTTCTAATCCAAGATGGAGCAATCTTGGATGGTGCAAAGGAGGAGTTGGGAATCGAGTTGATTGTGGTGTGTCTATATCAATCAAGGAGGTTTCCATTGCCATTCTATCTTGTTCTACATCAAGCGTTTGGTTCTTTTTGAATTGGTACGTTTTTGGCTTTAGTCTTTTGAATTCTCTTGATTGTCATGCATGCTTAATCATTAGAACTCTCGTGTAAGCCTTCCATATTCGTCCCTTTCATTCTCATTCCATTCGTTTCAATCGTTGTTTGAGGTTTCAACAATCACAAGTTCTATCTTGTGAACGATCGTTTTCTTTCATTTCGTGTATGATGGATTAGTTTTGATTCATTATGCATCAAAAGTGGTATCAGAGCCAAGGAGTTTGATTCTCTTAGTTCTTGAACCATCTTTTACCCATCTTTCCATCACAAATTTCATCCCCCATCATCTCTCCATCACACGCCACCCATAAGTTCTTCCAAGAACTCATCAAGAACCCATCAAGAACTCATCAAGAACTCATAAAGAATCATAAACTCCACAAAGAACCCGTGAGCCCAAACACAAATCCAACCAATTCCCCCTCACGTCCCTTCTATGCTAACCATCCTACCATGAGTTTCTTGTGATCTTTTGAATCAAGATAGGTTCTAATGGATTGCAAAAGGTCCAGCAAGAATTCCCAACGTGAGCTACAATGCTTGAAGCAACAAATCGATGATCTTGCCAAGCAAATGGAAGAATGTGGGATTCTTCCAAAGGGGTCAAGAAGCACAAAATCATGTGTGGTTCACTCTTCTAAGGTTGAATATGAAGCACCTTATGCCCGGAGTAAACATTCCAACAAAAAGAATGGGAAGAAAGTTCAAGAAGATTTCTTGCCATCCGATTACAAAGGTGACTCCATCAACAATCTTGAAGGAGTTAAGAGGAGAATGGATGTACTTGATTATACAATAGAGTTCAAGTGGCAATTATGGAAGAATGGCCTTAAGGAGGACGATCCACGATTACGGTATACTACTTTCTTGGTTTTAATGATTACATTCGACGTGTTGTTGTAAATCAACCTCTCACAAACTTGGAAGAGTTAAGTTCTTTAGCTCTCGATGTTGAAAGACAAAGGAGATGTTGTCATTGCCAAAGTTTAGGTCACATTGATTTGGAGTGTCCTAACAAGAAGAAAGATGTGTCTTTGGTTGAGTACCAAACACATGATAACAAACCATTTGAAGAGGAAAAGGAAAAGGAAGTTGGCGTTGACATGAAAGAAGAAGAAATTGGGAATGTCGCATACGAGGAGGAGAATAAAGAGGAAGAAAAGGTAGAAGAGGAGCATATGGAAAAGTGGCTTGTGACAAAAGAAGCAAGTGTGGCGTATGAGCATCCAAAAGATATCTACTCAGATCACTTGGTTGAAAGGCCGAAGATTCGAAAGGATGAAATAGCCCAAGTCATCAAGGTACATTGTTTCATGCTAAATGACAAGGGTAAAGTGGTAAGAACAGACTTGGGAAGTGAGAAGCAACGTGAACAACCCACGTTCACGGTGAAGAGACGCAAGTCCAAGTCTTATGGTGTTCGAGAATTGATCGGAAGAAAGTTTAAGAAGTTCATCAAAGGAATCTATGATGACTTCAAAGCTTTCAAGAAGAAAGTCTTTGTGAAGAAGGCAAGTAAGAGTTGATTTTTCCAAAGTTTGAGGGCAAACTTTTTCAACCGGGGGTGTATGATGCATAATTGATGGCCTTATGCATCAAGGTCAACCATGGAGACATCTAATACTCACCTAGAAGGAAGAAGAGCTCAAGTCTCTCATATATCTCTCTACTTGGAAGGGATCAACTCATATGGTTGTATACTTTTGCTCCTTAATTCAAGGACCATGAAGCTATCATAGAAGTCATCCTAGAGAGGATTAATCTACATTCCAAGAGCTTTCATATGGTTCAAGAATCTTTAAGTTTGGATGAGAATCCAAGGAGTTATTCATATTTGTAATATAGTTTAGTTCATTGTTTTCTTTATGATGTAATCATTAGAGTAGATGATGAAAGCCCTAAGTGGCCCATTTCTTGTCTTGTACACGCCATAAGGGAGGCCTTGTAACTATAAATACCCCCCTTAGGGTGCTTTGTAATTCATTCATACACATTGAATTTTTAGATATCAAACACATGGTGTGTTCATTCTAGCTTTCATGCTAGGTTCTTTTCGTTTCTCTCTTGTGGTATTCGAATCATCCCCTTCTTCTAGCTAAGGTTGGCATCCTTAGTGGTGAAAGGAAGGAATTGAAGGTCTCTTGAAGGTGGTGTGGCTATATCCTTCCAAGAGTCTTCGAAAGCCATCATCTATCCATCGTTCAATCATCCATTTATCATCCATTTCGTGTTATTCATCAAGAATTCAACAAGAATTCATCAAGCATTCAACAAGAAGCATTTGTTCTTCATCATCACGTCCAAGCTTCAACAAACGTGCATCCATTCAAACGCTTCATTCGTTCATCATCATTCATCATTCACCATTCGTTCATCTTTTCTATTCATTTGGTAATCATCTTTCATAGTTCTTTCCATCCTTTTCGTCCATTTCTATTCCATTTCTGGTTCTTTGGAACTTTGAGAAGGGAGATTCCTATCTTCGTTTTTAAAGATCCTTAGATATTGTGTAATGAGATCATCCCTTGGTCTCATTATGCATCACTAAGACACTGGATTCGGCCTTGAAACTTAGCAATGTTTAGAAAAAGGAGAGGTGAACTATGTACGAAGGCCTGATTCTACTCCTGTAGATACATAAGAAGCCCGCGAGGGTCCGACCCATATCATTTTTTCCTTTTTTTCTTTGTTGGGAGGCAATAGATGTAATAAAATTCATAAATATTATTGATATTTCATAATAATAATAATAAAGTCTGTTACATTGTTTTAGTTTCCTCCTAAGAAATAAATCACTAACGAAACTCAAATATAATAATAATAGTCCTAAAAGATTACAAGAACACACTTGTAACTTTATTCAGCATCAAACTAAAAATAACTATTGGCTTAAGTAGATTCAATCCTTCTTCTCTTTTTCGGACCTCTTACTCGGACCAACATCTTTGTCTTTCGGGGGCGGGCGTTCCCTCTTCTTAGGCTTCTCTTTGTAGACTAGTGGCTCTTTCCCCTTTCTCTTCCCAGAAGGCTGGGGTTCAGCTCTTCTAGGAGGAGACCTAGGCTCTCTAATAACCGAAGAAGGCAAGGCAGGCTCCCTGGTACCACGTCAAGCTGGGGGCTTCTTCACAGTGATCTCCTCTTTCTTCTTCTTCAGAATAGCGTCCCACCTCTTGTATTCAAAATCAAGCTTGTTAAAAATTGAAAGTTGTCCTTTCTCATCCTCTTCCCTTAGCTTCCTTCGCTCCTCAGGGTCTTTTTCAGTCAACCATTTGATAAAGGCTTTGGTCACATAGGTAGTGGCAACTTGTGCCTTATCCTTGGGGCTTGAATAGCAGGAATGTTGCTCCAATAGGTGGCGGAGTACAGTCCAACAAAGGAATGAGTTGTTTTCTCCCCATTTGTCGCATCACTCTCAAGGGGAAATAATAAGTGCAGTGGGTGAGACTAATCAATCTCACATGAGAAGTTCCATATTGTGGGCAAACATAATGATGAACACCCCACCACTCTTTCCACCAATCAAGATACTCCCCAAGGCTTTTTCGGGTAGGCGTAACAAACGTTGGAATTTCAAGGGTGCATCGTCAAAAGGGATAGGGAGTGCAGGCCAAGCTAAAGAATCAACACCCAACAAAGCATCCCACTCTTCAACCAACGGGCACAATTCAACATCCCCAAAGCAAAAAACATGCATCCCGGGATCCCATAGCGCAATGCACGTATAAAGAAAATCTAGAAACAAAACCACTTGTTTCAACCTCAGGAAAATTGAAAGGTTGTACGTTTGAAGTTCCTTCTTCTCATTCTTGGAAAGAGAATTCAACCACGCCGATAAATTCTTCTCAAAGGCCATGGGGGTCGGCGTAGAAATCGAGGCACGGTGGTACGGTTTTCGAGGCAGAAAAGTTGATCAGTTTGGAGGAAGTTCTCGCGGCAAAGGTACACGGCCTACAATACCTGCAGGTATTTAAAAGTAGAACAACAACTTTGAACACGAAAACCTAGGCGCTGACTGGACAGGCCCAGATTGCAATACCTGCAGGCATGCTAGATCAGCGACCCGTTTTTATCTTTGATTTCTTTCCTCTTTTTTTCTTTATTCTCTTACGTTTTTTTCTTTCGTTTCTTTCTTTCTTTTTTTTCTCTTTTTTTCTTTACCATTCCCCATTTATTCTTTTCACCTCCTAATTTTATTTATTTATTATTTAATCCTTTTATTCTTTTTTGTATCCCTTTATTTTATTTCCCTTTTATTTTTTTCCCTTTCTTTCTTTTCTTGTACTTGTATTCTATTTCTTCTTCTCTCTCTATCTTTTCCAAAAAAAAATCATAAGAGCATAATAGTACCAGTATTTTATTTTGACCTATCCTGAAATTAATGACAAATTAATATCCCGACACTTAGGATCTTTCTTTTTTCTTTTGTTATTTTTTTATTTTTGGGAAGTGGGGGTAGCACGCACCATGTTGCATCTGCATCTTAGCATGTAAATTTTGAGTCATAGAATAGAAGTACATAATAGTCCCTCTGCATACATTGTCTCAGAGTCTAAGTGCATACATGCATCATAATAAAACATAGAATAGGAGTCTCATGCATGACACCTAGCTAGTACATACATAAATTTTCAACATGCACAATACATATGTAAAGTCTCATAATGCGTACATAAAGTCCCATCGTGAATTCATAACCTAGCCCACATCAACGAAAGCGAGAAGAACCGCGACAGCTATGACGACTAGAGCTTGAACCAACAGGACCAGCACTATGACCACCTCCGGGGTACTGTCCGCCCCAGGTTGGATCACCAGAAGCACCAAATAAGGCGTCCACAAAGGCATTACCAGTTGGAGCAGTAGGGGGCAAGCCGCCCGGAGTGGATCCATGACGACCCATAGGAGGCCATTGGGATGAAGATGGAACATCTCGAGGAGAACTAAAACTCCTGAGCACCTCTGTATCACCTTGACTCTCAAGCATCTGTGTATTACCTGAACCGTCGATGATCTCAGTACCCGAGAACAGCCAAGAAGCGAGTACTTCAGTATCACCAGATCGGATAGAATTACCACCTATCGCTCGGGTGCCAGTAGAACACTGACCAGATCTCCCACTAGACTGGAGGCTCGTACGACGCTCAGTATGATGACTCGACCTATGACTGGTATGGCCAACAGAACGACCCCAAGATGGATGATCCGAATATTGCAAAATCTCTGTATCCTGTCGTTCAATGGACTGACCGTGACTATGAGGAGTTGCCTCGGGGTCTCCCCCTCCAAATGAATGAACATGGCCATGAGACGAACCGCGACCTCCATGACTGCCGGACCTGGAGAGTTGTCTATCATTCTGGGAACGGTTGGCATGAACGCCACCTCCTCTACGTGATATTTGTTTATTACGGAATCGCTCTCGTAAAGGCACGTCATCAGATGAGCTGACAGTCCAAGTCGATTGACCAACAGTGACACAGTGACGAGAGGATTCGCCGTGCTCAAAATTGCGGAAATCCCCAATTGAAAAGCGAGGAGGTTCGGGAAAGCGTGGAGGAGGACCGCGTTCGACTCTAGAATGGCGAGGGATTCCACTATAACCTCCACCGCCGCCCTAAGAACGCGACTCAGAGGAACTAGACTCTTCGGAGCCAGAAGATCGAAATTCATTATGACTCGAGTCAGAGTTACTAGGGGGCCCTCGATAGCGGCCTAAAGAGGAAAACCAACCTCGCAGGTGTCTTCCATAGGAGGCGCAAACTCGACACAACCTCTTAAAGCTCCAAAGAGAAGGCTAAAAAGAAGGAACAAGGAGATAATCAGCAGAAAGGTCACCGAATCAAAAAAAAAAGAAAAAAAAACTGGTAGAGAAAGTAAAGACTCACCAGAACCTCTGTATCGTGACCAGGATATCTGTCGTCGGCAACCAAAGTGACGAAACCCCGGGCCTCATATTGTCAGGAGGGATCCACAAATTGCAAAGAAAAGGGTAATGGATGAGTTAATCAAAAGCAACAAATGAATGAAGGGAAGGTTGCAGCACGTATGAGTCGATGAGCCAAGCGATCCAAGTAGAGCTCCATTGCCCCAGCGTGGTACTCATCATCATATCGAGTAGCTAACATACCCCAAGGAGTCCCATGACATGCAGCTACCCAATCCTCGAAGCTCAAAGATCGAGGGGCCATCATTTCGGCTGGAAGGTCCGCAGGAATCCAAGGATCGTAGAAACTCAGGATTTGAGAAGAGACTCTCTCACCCAAAAACCAGATGAAGCCGTAAGGCCCTTCCAGGAGGATCCTCAATGTAGTAATACCGTCAGCCCAGATCCTCATCCCAGTCCTATTGTCAAGGTCCTCCCAAGGACTCCAATTCACATCCTCCTGATTTCAAAACAAAAGGGGGAAATCGTGAAATGAGATCCAATAAATAAAATTAAGAGCGAAGGAGTACGTACCGGGGTCGCGTTGTCCAAAAGAATGCGCAGGTTTTGGAGGGTGTTTGAACCCCACCTGTTAGGACAAGCCATCGCCTTTGACCACCGAGTAGCTGCAGGAATAACTTTCATGGTTGCCCTGGTCATAGGAGCCTGAGCAGGGAAGTACTCATAAAGCCATACCTGCATAGGTTAGGACAAATTGATAAAATAATCATAGTACCATAAGGTGAGAAGAGTCCTAATAGTTTGGTTACCTCTAAGACCTTCCACAAACAAGGTTCATAGTTGTAGAATCGAGACTCCCTATTCGGTAAGTTCGTCCTGCACCCCATGCGGAGACCCCGTACGAAACAAGCATATGCCGCTTCTGTCCACCTCAAAGTGCCTATGTTGTTTAGATCCACTAAGTTCTCTAGCCAGAAGAGGTGAACATCATCCCCAGGATTGGCAAAAAAGGACGTACCAATGAAATAAGCCAGGATAATGTGCATCCGTTGAGCTAACGGGAGATCCGGGAAGCCCGGGGAACGAATCGCGTCCCTAAAGTGTTTGTAGTGCAGGGGACGGCCCGACTCTTGCCCTCCCATCATAGGCCTAAAGAGTTCTAACGCATGTGGAGTGCCTCTCCTAAAAGGCCGGTTGAAACACAAACGTTGAGTCCACGGCCCCAAGGTAAGCCAGTGATTATCACAAAGTCTGTAGGAGTGACAACCATCTCGCCAAACCGGAAATGAATTGTATTAGTAGTGTCCCAAAAAAGCTCACCAAGAGCTCTGCCAGGACGACGAGAGCGAGACATTAACCAAGCCTCCAAACACCAATAAAAAGGGAGGAAACTGGTGTGTTCCATGATATCTTGAACAAGGCCAGAACGAATTTTCAAAGTAGCCATCATCTTTGTGATTGAACCGCAAGTTTTCATGCTATCATCCTAGGAATAAAAGGAACTGCCATCAAATACTGGGGACTAATAGGAATCAGGCGAGAAAAATTCAGAAAGGCACAATCATACTCCTTTCGAATTACACTCGTAAGATTAACATTTAGTTTTCATTTCTTAGAGGGACTTTGTGCAAGGTAGCCCAAGCAAAAACCATATGTACGTCAAAGTTGCACAAATTAAATCGGAGGTGATTACATGGCAAAATAACCCATTTTTCCAGGTTAAAGTTCAACTTGATGTATATAAACTCCTGATTCACAAAAGTTTTTATGAGACATAATTCGATAAAATCACATTGTCTTTTTCGAATTATACTCTAATAACGAGAATCAGATTTTTATGAGAAAAACCTTGAGATTACTAATTAATCTTGACGTTATACTCTAAAAATCTGACGACACAAGAAACGGCAAAAAAGCAAGAAATTTTGGGCCTCAACGCACGACAAGGTTGGTTCACATAATCGGGCCTAAGAGTACAAGTCATTAAACCTTAAAGTCACAAGAAAAGTACGAAGCATGCACGTAGCAAGAACCAATGCATGAAAAAATTTATGAGACATAATTCGAATAAATTTTGGGATTATACTCTAAATTAATGAAGAATAATTTTATGAGAAAAATCTCAGGAAAATGGCCAAAACCCAATGTTAAACTCTAAAATTTATAGCACCAAGACATAAAGTTCTCTAGATATATATGTGTAGACATCGGATTTTGGCACCTAAATATATAGCATATCTATATAAACAAAGCAAAAACAAAGAAGGAGAAGCCAGTCGATAAGCTAGTTCAGACTTCTGGATTTTAGCATAGGTTTATATACCGTTCGTGTAATTTTTATTATTTCCTCTTTATGCACTTTCAGTTATATACTTTAGTTAGAAAATAAGGAAAATAAGGGAAGCCAATGCCGAGCCAAAACTGAGCCAAGACAGTTCCTCGCATGCACTCAACATGCCCAAGTTCGGACGAGCACACATGCACAATTACATGTGAATTTCCTAGCCTATTGCATGCATGATCTTTACGTAAGCAATTGAGCTTCATTTAGCCATGCAAAAGCTAAGTAAAGATCACATGCAAAATGCCACCAAGAGGTCTCAAGATCAAAGCCTCACAAAAGCATTCAAAGACATCTCATATACATCAAATAAGCTTCCACCGTCCAGTGTGAACAGCTGACTTCGAATACATCCCATTCAAACCCTCACCGTCCAAGAATGCATGAAGGAAAATAGGTTCATCCCTCCCCTTTCCATAGGCTGGTCGGCCTTCACGTTGTCCACACCGTAGATTCAGCCTCCCAGCTCCACCGACCACCAAGAACACTCCCCTTGCCACCTAGTTGTCTATGCCAGTCAATTACGCAAGTTCAAGGGTGTGAATGTGCATGTATGAGCATGTATTCTAAGCCTATCCTACACCTATAAATACCCCCTCTTGTTGTAGCCAAACTCACTCAATCATTCACTCATTCTTCCCCTCCTACACTCTCATTCATCCACTCTCTCATTCTCCCATCACTCTCTAATCTTTATTTTAGTATCACCATTCTACCACCACTCCTATAATCTTTTCACCACTTTCTTATCTCCATAATCTCCTATCCTATCCTACCTTAAGCCTCTAAACCCTCATCCTATCCCTTCTTACATAAACACCACAAAAGCCTAACCTTACACCACATAAAGCATCCCAAAATCCATAAAAGCTCTTCTTCCTCCACCTTTTCTACCATCTTTCCACCATATTCTTCCCATCATAATCTCCATTCTTCCACCTTCTTCAATCCCCTAATATATACTCTCATCCTATCCTCCCTCATCCTATCCTCCCTCATCTTCACATAAATCTCCCATAAAACCTCTAAAAAACATCACAAAACTATCATAAGAAAACCGCAAAAAGAGTCTTTCTTCCTATCTTTTTCCTACCTTTTCCCTATCCTTCTCCATCACTTTCCTACCATTATTATCTCTATTTCTCCACTCCTTTAAGCCCCTTTATCTCTATTATCATCTTCCTTCCATTATCCTTCCATAAAACCCTAAAAACTCCACAAAAAGCCTAATCTTTCTACTACCCAAAACACCACAAAAAGAGCCTTTTCCTACCCTTTTTCTCATCCCTTTTCCATATTTTTCTCCATCCACTTTTGGCACCATTTTGGCATATTCAAGAGGAGTATTCAAGGCATCCAAAGGCTACTACAACAAAGGCTAGGCAAGGCTTCCCTTCAAAGGTCATAATGTAAGCTTCTAAGCGTTCTTTATGTAAATAATGTGTTGTATATTATGTACCTTTCTTTCTTTTATTCTTTTGCATGTTCAATGAAATAATTCTATAAAGTATTCATTTATTTCGCTTCCAAACTTTATCAAAAGCACATTTTAAACTTTTAGTAGAGTCTTTCCTTTTGTGAGAGGCGAACTCTTAAAGTTTACTTTTAGAGTTCGTAGACTTACCCCCATATCCATTCTTGGGTTTCGCAGGCGGAATCTTTCTTTATTTTCCTTTTGGTTTTGTCATGGCTTTTCCCTTAAATAGTCGGGTGGCGACTCCCATTTCGAACTAAAATACATCGAGGATTGCATAAACTACAGTTTTACAATGTATCGATGCAACTTTAGGGTTTTCTTTCTTATATTTCTAAATAATAGTTGCATAAATCACTCTCTTCCGAGCCTAACATTTAAATGAGAAAATTGGGTTAAATTTAGAAGAGTTTGGGACAAATGGATGTTCGCTCTTAAAAGTTTAATTCAATGACTCATAAAATGCCTAAGTAAAGGGAAAGTGATTTTACAAAATATTATTCATGAAATGTAAGTTTGATTTCCTTAAAGAGTTTTTCAAAGGTTAAACCCCAGCACAAATCACCGAATCACACCCCAATCCAAACGTGGACGTTCGGAAGCCCGAACGGCGAGGAAAAATGTCCACAATATGAGCCCAAGAGACAATTGTTTTTTGGGCCAAAGGAGGCTTCAAGATGCATTAATTGGGCCCAAGCATGCAAGTTACCAAGCCTAGAGGTTATGAGAAACATGCAAAACATTCAAATTTTTAAACAAGCATGAAAGGCTTATCGGGATTTCCGATCTCCGAAGCCACACATGCTCGTTTGGATATTGTGTAAGGTTCGCCGGGTTGAATCCACCTTCGGGAAACCACTCCTTAGCAAAAAATGAATGATGAACCCAATTCTCGACACGAGGAGCAACGTGACCATGAGGCTTCAAAGGTTGTGTCATTGTACAAGCTACGCAACACAAGGAAACACATTCAAAATTCCGAAACTGAACCGAAGCCTCAAATAAATGAAAAATCGACCCAAGACCGTACTAGGCAGTATAGGTTTGTCCTGAACTGTACAAAAGGCGACCCAAAATCCCGAGTAGGACTGTCTCCAGTCCGAACTCGAGACCATATCTGGCGGTATGGGATCAGTTTCAGCAGAATTACGGTAAGCCAAAGGGAACAAAAAGCATGCAAGATCTGAAATTCAAAGTCCGGGAATGGAGCATACCTGGTGGTACTGTTGGGTATACTCGACCATTCTTCGGATCTGGTCCCGAGAATACCGAAATATAAGAACCGTCGCCGGCCGAACAGTGATACTTTGCGGTATTTTCTCTCCGGTGGAACGAATGGCAGTTCAAAGTTCAAATTTGGGCTCGGAAATCCAGAACTCTGTGTTATACCTAGCGGTATACCGTGTTTAGCTCGGAAAAGGGCTGTTGTTTTCGGTCTCAAAATTCGGCTTTGAGCTTAAAGATGCAGAACCAACCGCTCCAGTGAATACTGGGCGATATGCACGAGAGACCCGACCCAATTTCAGTACGTTTTCAAAAAAAAAAAAGAAAGGGACAAAAAACCGGCAGAAAATAAGCATACCTGGCGGTATGGGTCTCCGGTGAACTGCCCGGACTGTGCTTCCGGCACGAGAAATGAGGGAGCTAGGTCACACCTAGTGGTATTCAAACGTCGGGCTCGAAGTTGCAGCTGCGTGACAATTCCGGCGGACTTGCTGCGCGAAAACGGAGGAGTACTACATACCTGGCGGTAAGCACGCTCCGTCTCTGGGCCTTGCTGGCGATCGACGGGCAGCGGTGGGGCCGGAAAACCGTCACACCTGGCGGTATGCTTCACCCAGGATGGCTATTCGGTTTTTAGAGAGAGAAGGGATAAGTGGGAGTGAGAGTGAAACGTTGGATGTGTGGATGACAATGGAGTGGCCACTCTTTTAAAGACCCATCTTCAAACCTCCAACATACTTATCTTTAAATTCAATTAAATGAACATTTGACCGGTCTAACATGCATTGACTGGGGAATTATTGTGGGGAGAATTTAAAACTTTCTTAATACTCTCTTAATAAGAAAGAAAATATGAAAAAAACAAAAATATTATTTTCAAGAGAAAATATGGAAATATAATCTCTATATGACTCAGAAAATAATCTCTATTCAATTTTGCGTCTGCATCGTCTTCAACTACAACGACATCGAGAAAGACTGAAGGACATCAGGAAAAACTGAACGACATCGGGAAAGACTGAACGACACCGAGAAAGACTAAACGACATCGGGAAAGACAGAAAAACATCGTGAAAGAATGAACGACACCGGGAAAGATTGAGAGACATCGGGAAAGACTGAATGACACTGGGAAAGACTGAACGACAAGGGGAAAGACTGAGTGTAACGACCCACCCGAAACCCGTACTAATTAAGACCTTAATTACGGTAATTAGATAAAATACGCTAATAAATTTTTTTTTCTATTTTCATGACATGAATATTATTATTGTGGTTATTGCAGTTGTTACTTCTATTATTTATTTATTTATGCGTGACAGGTCTCGAGCAAGGCGATGGCTAAATGGGTTGAATTTATGTTACCTCCGATTTAAAGTTATAAATATTATTATGAGTTTATGAATATTTTTACGATGAGTTATATAATTTATTTTATGGTTCTCAATTTTACGCTTCTAAACCGAAGAAGGTTATATTAATTTCAATTCCGTTTTTTTTTACGATTTATATTACCCAACCTTCCTAAGTACATTTTATTGCTCAATTCATTTTATTAATATGTCCTACCAATTTATTTTATGTGGTTTAGTACTAGTAAATTTTACCCAATTTATTCCCAAGTAATTTTATTTAATTTATGCTAAACTATTTTATCAAGTTTTATGTTAATTAATTTTATCTAGTTTATTACCAATTATCTTACCTAACTAATTTTAAGGACACCTTTGTTAGCCTAATTACTAATTAGAAGAGTGGTTCAAGTAGTGTTTTAATTTAATTAAGGGAGTGTATTTATATATACAAGGGGGGGTAATAAGGCCTTCTATTTCATTTTTACAAATCAGAAATTCATCTCACCTCAACCCTCCTCCCCCTTTCTCCTCTGCCCAGCCGAGCAGCACTAGCCTCCGGCCAGTTTTCCGGCGCCGGGCGGCCAGGAGTTGCCGAGACACCCTCCTTCCCTCCTTTCTTGTTTTCTTCTCCAATTTCTCTCTCAAGTGGTATATATTCAAAACCCTAACTCAACTCTTTATGTTTCAAATCTGATTTTCACTTCTAATTTGTGTGATTCTTGTTGTTCTTAATCTCTTTTATGTTTTTAAGCATGAATTTATGTTGTGGTTAAGTTAGGTCAATTAGGGTTTGAGTTTTGGGTTGAATGCATGTAAATTTTGGGTGTTCTTGAAGAGTGTAAACACAAATTTCCGGGTCTAAATAAATAAACACAAGAAATTAGTGAACAAATATCATATATTAATTCCAAAGGATTTTGGGTACAATCTCTATGTATTTGTTACAAAATAAAATGTAACTCCTCCGATTCGATCTCCTTGAATGAACTTGAACGAGTCTTGAATGAATATGGTTTTGGATGAATGTAATCTTGAATGAATATAGTCTTGAATGAATATATTCTTGGATGAATGTGGTCTTGAACGAGGGTCGTAGAGACTTGATCCCGATCAAGAGGAAGTGGTTTTATCTCCCAAGAATGGACGACACGAGCTTAAGCTTTGTTGTGCTTGTTGTCTTCGAGAGAGAGAGTATGAGAGCTTTTGAGTCTTCCTTTGATGTTTTTCGGACCCCTCAAAATGAAGGAGGAGACTCTCTATTTATAGAGAATATGGGCCAACCTTTAGGCCCATTTAATTCCTTAAAGAAAGGACAAATATTTATGTGTCATCCATGACACGTGGCGTAATTTAATTGACCAAAAATATAATGTCATTTAATTTATCATTAAATGATCCACCATAATTAATTTTGACATATGGCGGATTATAATTGGACGAATTAAAATAACTTGAATTTCCACGTCGCAAGTCTTGATTGGCTGACAAATTTTTTGCCTTCTACAAATGCCCCCTCGAGAGTTGACCGCGCTTACGACTTGGTAGTAATGGTCGCGGTCGGGTTTCGAAGCTTGAATAGAACATTTGCATCATCTGACTTTGTACGTTACCCAGGTCAATATTGACTTAATAGGGTAGCAAATAATTTTCTTCAAATTATCAAATTAAATCCAATTTATTTTATTTATTTATTTGTTTGTTTTTTGGAGATTAATTAGAAGCTTGAGACATTTCATCAATACTCTTCCGTTGGAGGCCAAATAATATAAAAATATTGTGCCAAAATGGATCAACTTCTGGAATAACATTTTCTGTCTTTCACAAGGATGATATCCATCATATACCATCACGAATTTTGATGGAGATTCTAGCTCCCAGTAAATGGAAATAGTATCACCACCTTTGCCTCCAAATTTTTTGTTTCCTATAATTGATTTACAGTAATTGGAAATAATATCCATGAATTTCCCAATTCCTGTACCCTGAAATATCTTCTAATCTCCTTCCTCTTTTCTTTTATTCCACTGCCTTTTCTTGAATCTCCCATCTTGGAGAAAAAGTTATCAAGCAATATATATATACATATATGTATATGAATTATTTCCGCATCAATTAACTCACTTTGCTATTGATCAACATCACATCGTTTCTTGGCTTTGCTGAGTTGAACAAGCTTCTTTTAAGCATCTGCCGCAGCCATAGAAATACTCATCTACTGATCTGCCAAACAGGTAATTCATGCTTCCTTGGTTGATTCGGTCTGAATCGTAGATATTTTTAGAAAACTTACTTGAGTTCTATGTACCGGCACATGCTTGATTTCTTCTATCACCATACCCGACTAGCGAAGCTTCAACTTTCAAATTGATTTGTTTTTTTTTTCAGAGTCAACCACGGATTAACGATCGGAAGTGGTGATCAACTCTTCCCAAAGCTCTCCTCGATTTATGAGCTAAGAAGGAGGTGTCTTGGCAATTTGGAGACTTTCCACGAAATTATGTAGCATAATAGTGCAACAGCTGAAGAAAGAGTAGGAGTACTGTAAAAGTGCCCAACTCTATTATTTTTAATGTGAGGATACACTCCACCTTTCTCCTTATTTTTTTTTTTAAAAAAGAAAATATTTTTCATTCACTTGTCTTGATACATACATAAGATGACGACGTTGAAGTTGTTTCCATCAACATTTTTTTCTCTTTTTTTTTAAAAAAACTACGAAATAAATAAGGAAAAAATAAAATAAAAAAAGCTTGAAGTGGACGATTGTGACTGAATGTCACCAAGTCATCATCAATCATCATGCTAACCCCTCTCTGACATGTTCACATGAACTTGTCTTAATTTGTCTTCACTATATTTTCTTTTTTTTTGTACTGCGATTGTCCGCAATTTTAAATAATCGCGAACATACTTGTCTCTAATAATGTAGGCCAACGTACATGATACCAGGCTAGGAGGAGATCAGATTGGCTTTTGCTTTTTAAATCTTCGTCATCCAAAAGGTCATTAGGTAATTTGTCAAACTCCACACATGGCTTCGCAGCTAACGAATTCCCCCTTTTGTCTGTTTTTTTTTTTAAATTTTGTAGAGACAATGTATCTTGGCGCTTAGAAGACAAGCGGTGACCTTTGATTGTCCTCCTTAGTTGTCGACATCAATTCGGCCCGTCTTGAGTATGTGTTGGCGACCAGAAGATAAGCGGTGACCTTTAATTGTCCTCCTCTGTTGTGGACATCAATTCGGCCCGTCTTGAGCATGTATTGGAGACCCAGAAGACAAGCGGTGACCTTTGATTGTCCTCCTCTATTGTGGACATCAATTCGGCCCGTCTTGAGCATGTATTGGAGACCAAGAAGACAAGCGGTGACCTTTGATTGTCCTCCTCTATTGTGGACATCAATTCGGCCCGTCTTGAGCATGTATTGGCGACCCGAAGACAAGCGGTGACCTTTGATTGTCCTCCTTTGTTGTGGACATCAATTCGGCCCGTCTTGAGCATGTATTGGCGACAAGAAGACATTGACCAACTACCTACCACTTGCAGCTGAACAACCCACACTTTATTTATATGTTTTTTTTTTGTCACTTTCGTTGCAGGTTCTTGACAATGGTCACTTTTAAAGACATCGAGGTTCACAGTCGGAGATACCTAGTCATTAAATCAAGTGATAAAGATGAAGAGGAAACAAGGCTAGCAGTTCGCAAATCCGCTCCATTGATGGCACAGTCGACCACAACGAAAGGCCCCCCTAACCTTCGTAGCTGGTCCAAAGAGAATTTGAAAACCGGAGAGACATTCCTACTATCGAGCCATCCCAGAGTCCTTGAGCAGGCACAGGCTTACCAATTGTTGCATCACGACATTAGTTCCGGGAATAGATCATGGGGGGCGGATCCTTCACATGGAGAATTCACATACAAGCCTCTATATTGGGAATGGACAGAAGACGTGCTTGCCCGCTGTCACAAGGAGCTGTCCAAAATTCACATTTTTAACGCAGTCCGCGCATCACTCTTCCTTTATGACAAGTGTCCAAACTTGATCAAGGAAATCTGTGAGTATTGGTGCCCGACAACCAACACCCTTCACACTGCCAAAGGTGAAGTGTCTATATCTCTCTTAGACATCCATCATATGCTTGGGTTGTCGTTGTCGGGTTACTTGTATGACGAAGTTGTTCCTTCTTACAAGTTCATGAAGACCAATCTCCCTGTGACTTGCCTACATTTATTCACTGCTTATCACAAGCTCGCCAAAGGTCGAAACAGGAGCAAACCATCTCTGGAGGATTGGATTCGGTTCTGGTTTCGTGGTCCTCCTAAGTACAACGTCTCAAAGAAGTCTGATCAAGACGTCTGGGTCCCTTCGCTGAAGGCAGTATCCTCGATTACTGATTCTACCGCTCATGGATGGGGTGATCTTCAAGCTGTGTTCGAAGAGCTGCAAGTGGAGAAAGGAACTCGCACGGAGACCTTCCTAGCTGCGTTTTTGTCATGTTGGTTATGCAGCTTCATTTTACCGATCAGGGATGCTGGCCGTATTCGTCCTGGCACATTGATGATCGCATCACTTATGGTTTCAGGTCAAGCATATTGTCTCCCTACAGCGATCTTGGCAAGCATATACAAAGGCCTTAATGATGTCTCATGTTCACCACATCCTAATCGGTGCGGAGGCAACTTCCCTTATCATTTCCTTTATGCATGGATTGGGATTCGCTTCGGCACATATAACCTTGGAGACGAAGCCACAATTAGTCCGACCATGGTGCAATTTAGTGGCCTCGGACGTGCTAAGACTTTCGAGCTTGAACAGGCTCGAACATTCATCAAGTCTGGCACCAACTTCCGATGGCATTCGTTTATGACTACTCGGATCAAGGAGACCCTCATCGATGACGATCGCCTATCTGCTGCTGACTTTGCCTTTTTTGTGAGCATTCGATCGAGTCTCGTCACCTATCACTGTGAGGAGAATTCCGTCATACAGCGTTATTGCCCCCATCGGTTTAGTAGACAGTTTGGTTTCCATCAAGATGTTCCTGATGACGTAGACCTACGAAGGTTCTATGACCTAGACGGAATACTTTCCATTCATCAGGAATCGATCCAGCGTGAAATCGGCTCAGAAGTCCGATGTCCTGGGCGTTGCACTTCCCTTGAGAGGTACGTTACCCGCGCTTTTCAGGAATGGTGGGCCAAGGTGTTTTTGGCGCCGCCGCAAACTGGCTCTTCCAATGGCTTGAAGAGGAAAAGAAATGAGACCCTTGATGCGAACGAGCCAACCGAAAACCCTCTTCCTAAGCCCACTCTTAAGGTTAGACTCGTTCTGTAACACCCCGACCCATCCCCGGGCCGCGGACTTTACCGATAACCGCTTTAAGGATCGCTGACTGACCCCACAAATCACCACGAGTCTTTCCAGCGTGCTTCGTCCTCGCTCACACGCTGTCTGGGAAAACTTCCCAGGAGGTCACCCATCCTTTGACTACTCTCAGCCAAGCACGCTTAACTGAGGAGTTCCCAACGAATGAGCTGCCATAAAAGAAGGTGCACCTTGATGATATAAGTAGTCATTTCAAACCCTTTAAGCCACACTTTATCCACTTATCTGGGGTGTTACACGTTCATTCTAAGAAATCCTTACAGCCTTCTATCTCTATGGATAATGGGGTTTCTCCGAGTGAACACATCGCCGGGGTAGGTGCTGCGAATTCGGCTATACCCGCCTCTGATCCTCCAATAGCCAGTGTTTCGAAGTTGCATGCAGCTGACGATATCAACCTTCCTCTAGACTTCTTGTCGGCCCAACAATGCGGGGAAAGGTTGACGTCTATCGTTGTTTGTCCTATAGCCGAACAAGGGAGGATAAATGCCCAGGGATCCCAACCAGCTGGCAAGAAAATCATCACTCCTCCTTCAGGTGCAGAAAACATTCTAGATGTTCTGGATGTTGACCCGACTACCAACGAGGGCATGGTATTGTTCTTCCTTTGGTCACTTTGTAATTCCCTTTTATATATTCTTTCATTAATAAATATATATTTTTTTATAGGGAGAAAGTGATGGCATAGATTTTGGCGAACAATTAGCGCATCATCCCTTACCCTCAACAACATTTAGCTCCCGTTCTTTTAATATTCAAGAAAACGTTGCTATGCCGGTCGAGGAAGAAGTCAACTCCACCCCTAAATCGAGTGTTGTAATAGCCCCCCATTCCTCCTCTCATCGGAAGGTGCCCCATGGTACAACCTCAGTCTTTCAAGCTGACGATCTCATAAGAGAGTCTCGAAGGGATGCGACTCGATTCTTGGGGCAGGGTGTCCTTAATAGAGTGCGACGAAAACCTCCAGAAAAGCTTTATGAGTGCAAGGATGACTTCAACAGCATATACGATGTCATTGCTATGGAAGGTTTTGACCCTACTCCTTTGAAGGAGAAAGTGGAAAGAATCATCAAAGAGTCTTGTGACGTTAAAGCTTTGCAAGATGTGTACTCCGAGCGGATCACTCGTGGAGCGCAAGACCAGTGTCGCATGGAGGTGGAGAGCGAACTCAAGGCGACTCAATCCTTAGTTTCGATTCTTCCCACCATCGGTTTTGCAGGTAAAGCGCAGAGTGCGGTCTAGACGTGAGGAGATATTAAAGGAGCTAGAGTCTTTAGATGAGAACCTGAAAGAGTTGGAACCTTTGGCTGTGGCAAGCGAGACTCTACTCCAACAGCGGCAACAGACTGTCTCGGCATTAAAGGGCAAACTTGCTATTATTGAAAATACTGTTCCGCTAAGTCAGGCCGAGGAGGATAGCTTGAACTAGATGAGGAGTTTTCTTCAAGAATCCTATGCAGATGTGTTGAACTTCATATGGGACCCTTAGTTGCTTGATGATTTTTTTTTTAAAAAAAAAAATTATTTCTCGGACAATCATCGCTACTTTCTGTCAACTTGGGATATTTTCGTTCCATGATCGATGTTTGACTTCATATATGTATCTTTTGAGCCATAGTTGAAATAAATTAAAGTTATTTCATTTGACTATAATATACCCATGTAAACATTGAGGAATGAGTGTCTTGACCGTTTAATCCCCTTTTGTTGTGGCGGTTGCATTTGAGAGCACCTTAAGGGATGCGAATAAGAAAGAATCAAGCCAAACGCCATTTAGGAAAGAGATGAAGAGTTTATTTATTTTAGTCGTTCACAGTTTATACTCTTGCGGGCCAGGAGTAATGCTTTTTTTTTGTTTCGCCGTGCACAGTTTATATTCTTGCGGGCCAGGAGTAATTGGTTAACTAGAGTAACTCCCCTAAACGCCTTTATAATATTGATAAAACCTTCACAAAAATATACTTGCTGTTTCGATTAGATAAATTCGCAGTTTAAATTAGATTGCTTTACAATTTCGGTCATTTTAGTTTAAATTGAGCTAAAAATCCAACCCTTTGATTAACCTAGCATCCTTTGTAGTGGGTTAGTTGAGTGCGTAAGCTAGAACAAGTCCTCGTAGGAACGACCTTGATATACTATATTGTACACCGTGCACTTGCAGCGTATCAGTCTCCTTGTGAGAAGTTCATCTTACAATAAATTTACGTGAGACGGTCTTGTACTAGAATAATAAGGAGATGTAATACTTGGACAAACATTTAATTTATCAGAATTAAAATATGAAGCTTGAGATTTTTTAAGATCTTTTAATTTAACAACAAAGAGTCACAGATTAAATATATTAAATTTTTAGAACATATTTATATTTGGATTTTTGGATGATGATACACCCATCTCTGGGGATGTTGGATTGTAATATATCAACTTTTATTATTGGACAACAATATCCATGACCTTTATACCTCGGTGACAGTACTATACTAACACTAACTAAAGGGATGGTGAACCGGTCTCCATGCTTATGTGGCTGGCGGAGGGAAGAAAATTGTCCCAAGCCAATAACCCTGTTAACCCCTCTATTTTTCTCATTAATCCACATTATAAGACATTGGTTGGTCGTGTGTCATGTCAGTACGAAGACCGGTTCACCACCCCCTTAGTCACTCCGCTTGTCATGTTAGAATAGAGACCAGCTAACCAGTCGGCACTCGCCACCCCCTTAGTCACTGTTGGTATAATAATCACACCTAAGTATAAAGGTTAGAGATATTGTTGTCCAATAACAAAAGTTGGTGTATTATAATCCAATGCCCCCAAAGGTCGGTATTTGTCGTTCAATATCCCTTTATATTTAATGAATTTACCATCCATCTGATAACTTTATTAGAAAAACTGTTAAATTTTCAATCTAATTTGAACCTAACATGAATCTTACTATAATAAATTGCAGAATGACATGTTCTGCATTTGCTTCCCTCCCCCAATCAAGGTCGCTAGTTGATTCCTCACTTCCCTCCATTTTCTGTAACTGCCAATTAATTAACTGCTGATAGTTATGAGTGGCAGTTCTCTTATTTTACATCATGCCCACACATTCCCGGGGTCCATGTTTGCATATGTTCAACATTAACCTCCCCCAAAATTCTTCATACCCTTCAAACAAAAACAACTACTATGCTGCAGAATTTTCTGTACAACCAACAATTCTCCACTTCATATATGCCGGCAATAATAGATCCGTTCTTCATACCCCTCAAAAAAATGTGTTACTTTCCAAATACTGACAAACGATTTCCAATTCTTTTACAGGATCATAATCAACATCAACAATCATTCCTGTCAGAACTCTGCTTCAAGTTTCAAGGTTTGAATCACAACTAAAAAAAAACTGGCACTTATGCACCTGATTTCCAATTTGAGTGCAAATCCAAACATACTATTATGCTTTTTATTCAAGAAACATTTATCCTTAAAAAACGACAAGTTTTTCCAAGTTCTTTCAAACGGTTATCCATTCAGATAATCAAATGAAAACAAAGATAATATTCGTAAGTATCTGTCTATAATTCAACTGTCAATATTTCATAAGTTTTTCACGTTAAAAGACTGACAAGTTTTTCCCTGTGCTTTCAAAAGGGTGTCTATTCAGATAGTCAATTTAAAATAAATATGATATTTGTAAGCATCCGTCTATAATTCAATTGTCAATAGTTAAAAGTAAACCTACATTAAAAGAATTTGAATGGGGTTTTAGTGTATAAAAGTGGCATTCTTTTTTATCATAAGACAAACTATACAAAGACTTATAAACAAAATCAAAAGTATTTTCCCCTTTTCTGCAACTTACCCGCTACAAGCATTTCTTTCAGGTATGTCCCTAAATAAACCGCGTGATTTCTTACTACTTAGTTCTTATAACTTTGTAGTTCAACAGTAAGAAAGAGGGAATCAAATTTTCATCAAGCCATACCACTATTTTCGACTGCCCTTCTTCTTCGTCTATCTTTCTTATAGACCTTAGATGTCGGTTGAACATAGTTTGGATTTCACTGCACATCAATTCCTTGCCAATGTTTCCACTGATTGAAGACATAAATAGCTTGGGGTGGACTCGAAAAGAGAGAAGGGGAGCGAAGAGGATTGATTGGGGTGAAGAGTAGACATAGCGAATGATTGACGGAGTTCAATGGTTAGGAGATAGGGAGGAGAATGACAAGCATGAGAGAGAAAGAGTGAGAGGAAGAAATGATTACAAGAAGAAGGGTTCTTTCGGTTTGGATCGGGTTGTCGACACGGGTCTGGTAGAACGCAATCTTGGGTTAGGGCAGGAGTTGTGGGCCACTGGCTAAATTTTTATTAGTTTTTTTCTTCTTTTTCCTTCTTTATACGTTTAACAAACTCAATGACTTTACACTAATATCAAACAAATGATTTAGACTTAACTCAAAAGACACAAGAAACTAAAAGTCCCATTTTACTTAATTTTATTTAAATTTTGACTTTACTAAACCTGGAATACATTTATTCTAGAATTGATTTCCAACAAACGTTATTATTTTTATAGATGTCATGTATCAGTCACCAAAGCTAATTACACGGGATAAATGAAGATAACTACATTTGACAAATAATGCAAGGTCATTTTTGGTGTAAAAGCTGACAAGCTTAAAAAGAAATACGTGAAGGTTAATCCGGAAACTATCCTATTAATTAGTGCATATTCTATGTATTAATGTGCCTTTTCAATAGTGTTACCATTCTTTTGTAACTGCAAAGCTCCTTTTTTCTAGGATTTGCAAGATGTTACAACTAAGTTACTCACCCTAGTTCTCGATGTTGTTACTGCTGAATTTTGTATCCTTTATCCATGTTCAAACCACACCTAATGTTGATATATAAATCAATTTTATCTGTCCAGCATCATGGGAGGAAGAGTACGAATATCGAGCGTACTACCTACGATGCAACAACATTCTTGGAATCGACTCTTTTGATTCGGATGGGTAGTCCACGAATCTTAAATAAGTTTACATGTTTGGACACTTTTGTACCGGTTTGAATTAGTTGAACTATCACTATAGTGTTATATGTTCTTTTCCTTTGTAACTTGATTGTGATGATGATTATTATCTATTATGGACATTATTTTTTACGGTTTCTACAATTATTCAAGTACCTTATTTCTATTTACATTAGTCCGCCCAAATTGACACCCATTCGGAAGAACAGGCAAAAAACTAGTTTAAATAAATTTCAAATAACATATTTAACAAATGAAGAATAACTTATATCTATTTACATTTGAATAATATAAGAACAACAAAATTATAAAAATCAAGCAACCAAATTTATGCGTAGTAAATATCAAAAGTACAACAAAAGTAAGGCCTGTTCTTTTATACAGTTGATTGCGGTGTGGTAATCGTACGGTGCGGTGAAATTTGAAAAAGTGCGGTGAGTTGTGGTAGGTGGGGTAGATTAAGAGAGAAAATGTGAAAAGTAAAGGAGAAAAGTAAGGAGAGAGAAAAATGAAAAAATATATTGGTAATGATTGTGGTGTGGTGTGTTGGAAAATTAAAGAATGAAATGCGGTATGGTACTGCACCACAAGCTACCGCATAAAAGAATGAGGCTTAAATAATTAGCGCTACCAGTAAATAACGTAGATTACAAATTGACTTTTGTTTGCCAAATTTTGAACCTCTACTATTGAAATATTAAAGTTGGAAGTATATTATTTATACTCTTCACCTGAAGTACACCCGAATGAATAAAAAGATGAAACAGTCCAGTCCAAAATTAACCCATATAACTCGATTCGCAATCTATTATTATGGAATTAGGAAAGAGAAACCAAAATATAGTTACAATTACAAGTGATAAGAAAAAATAAAACTAAAAATCATTCGGTCTAGGTCTAAAATCAACAATATATTGTTACATATTATATGTATTTGGAGTCTGTGCTCTAGATACGCGTAATTGAATAACCTAATATATACGAACAAATTATATTTACCCCCCACCAAGTTTAGGAAAATGAGAAAAATACCCCCACATATGAGAAATAATTTTTACCCTACCTAACTTATAGTAGTTGTTTTAAATATCCTACCTAACCATTGAATTTAATATATTTTTGTATCCTTTTAGATGAGTTAATTAAATTATGTACATAAATTTCCTAAAAAGCCCTTATTGCCCTAATTTTGGATTTTCCCGCCTTTCTTCCTGGTTCTTATTATTTTTTATCCTCTTCTTCCCTACGCCCTTCATTCCTTATGCATTTTCATCTGCTGCGACTTACTTTTTCCTGTTGCCCAGAAATTAATCTAGCTACGATTTCGTTCTTCCATTTTCAAAAATTAATCTGGCTGGAATTCCTTCTTCCTGTTGCCTAAAAAGCTGAGAGCGATTTCCTAAGGCAACTTCTCGTTCTGATGGTAGTAATCGAAAATAATTGTCCGATTTTCTTCCTCCTGACGATTTGTTTAGAGATCTCCATAATCAATCCATCCAATATACAATGTAATCTTTCTTCGTGACGCAAGATTTGGTGGGTTCTGTGGTGAAAATTAATTGCGATACATATGCAACATAGCTTCACTGTTTATTGCAATAAGAAGCTATGATGGAAAACCCCAAAACTGTGTTTTGTTTCTTATTGATTGTTAGAGAATGTTAGTTAGTTATTTTCTGTTATTTTAGTTTGTATTGTTTTCTTTTCTTTCTCTTCTGTTTTCTTTCTTTATTTTCTTTCTGTCTTCGCTTTTGTTTTCTTTCTTCCATAGCCTTAGGTTGTACTATATATACTCTTTCTCGTTTGGTATCTCCTTAATCAATAAGATTCATCTTCATTTCTTCTCCTCTCTCTATTCATTAATTCTTGCTTGATCCAATATACATTTTGGATCTTTACATGGTATCAAAGCCTGAGAGGCTTCTAATCCTGACTATCCCTCCTTCCTCTCTTCCTCGTTATCTACCCTCATTCAGTCAGCCATGTCTGAAGATCCAATCAAGAAAACCACCAAGATTCTCCTAATCACAGATCCTTGTGACCCCCTTTTCATTCACCCATCAGAGCAGCCTGGTATGGCCCTCATGTCAGAGCTTTTCTCTGGGGAAGACTTTGACACATGGAGAAGATCAACTACAATCTCTCTCAATGCCAAATTCAAAATTGGATTTGTTGATGGAACCCTCGAGCAACCAGCTGAAAGTGATCCATTATTTCCCTATTGGAAGAGAGGGAATGATATGGTTCTCTCTTGGATCCTAAACTCTCTGCACAAAGACATTCGGGAAAGTGTCTTGTATTCCACGCATGCTCAAATTCTTTGGAAGGAATTAATAGAAAGATTTGGCCAATCAAACAAGTCCAAGTTGTATTCTGTCCAACAAGAAACAACCAAAAGGGAGATCAAAAGAAACAGGAGCCAAAGAAATCAACATTGTTTTGTGACTACTGTAAGAGACCCGGTCATACCATAGACAAGTGTTATAAAATACATGGATATCCTCCCAAGAATCAGGGCAGGCAGTTTCCACCAAAGCAACAAGCTCAAACTGAACAACAAAATTCAAGAAGAATGGAAAATTCGGCTCTACAAGGTAATGGGAATCAAAGTGATAGTGGAGAAGGTCTACTCCCTACACCAGCTCATTCCTTTAACCAGGAACACACAAGATAACCTCTGCAGCAACTTCTGACTTCTCTTACCCCACAGGAGAATGCATCTCCTAAAGATAGTGCAGAAAACATGTCTAGTAATGTTCCTTTTACTATCATGAGTTTGCTTTCAAATGTGGTAGGTCTAACTTGCTTCTTACCTAAAAATTCTTGGATCTTGGATTCAGGAGCTTCTGACCATATGTGCAACAATAAAAGGCTTTTACATTCTTTAAAGACCTTACCAAACCCTATTAAGGTTGTTTTACCAGATGGAAGTGAAATGACCATAACTTCCAGTGGAAAACTGCAAATCTCAGATAGAATCACTCTGAATGATGTTCTTTTTGTCCCTTGTTTTAAGTTCAATCTAATTTCTGTAAGAAAATTGTGTCCACAGCTGAATTGTCATACATTATTCACTAAAAATGAATGTATCTTGTAGGACCCTTCTATGAGAGTAGTTCTTGGTAAGGAAGCCAATGGTCTTTATATCTTGGAAGATAGTCTCTCCCAACAAATAGATAATTCTATATCTGATGACACTGTATGTAATAAAGTTTTGCCACAACTATAAATGTGGATCTTTGGCACAAAAGGCTTGCCCACATGTCAACTTCTAGAATGAAATTGTTACCTGAGTGTTCTTTTCCTTCTAATCATTCTGTTAAAAACTGTTATGTTTGTCATAAGGCAAAACAATGGTGTTTGCCCTTTTATCCCAGTACTATATCAACTACTGAACCTTTTTCTTTAGTGCATGTTGACACCTGGGGACCATTTCATGTTAAAACCCATTCTGGCCACAGGTATTTCATTACCATAGTGGATGATTTTACAAGGTCCACTTGGATACACTTGATGACCACAAAAGGAGAAGCTTTTGAAATCTTGAAGTCTTTTATAGCTATGGCAAGAACCCAGTTTGGTGCCACTGTGAGGAGGGTTAGATCACACAATGCCCTAGAAATAGGGAAAAACATTAATGCCATGGAATTTTTCAGTGAAAATGGGATATTGCATGAAACAAGTTGCACACAAAGACCCCAGCAAAATGGAGTGGTAGAAAGGAAACACAGACATTTACTCGAGGTAGCTAGAGCATTGATGTTTCAATCTCAGTTACCTTTGAGTTTTTGGGGAGAAAGCATTCTGACAGCCACCTACCTTATCAACAGAATGCCTACACCTCTACTAAAGAATAAGTCCCCTTATGAACTCCTTTTCAATACCACTCCTTCTTATGATCATCTAAGAGTGTTTGGATGTTTGTGCTATGTTAGTACTCTAAAAAGTAACAGGCATAAATTCCAAGAGAGGGCAGAACAATGTGTTTTTATAGGTTACCCTCAAGGGAGAAAAGCCTATAAACTGTTCTCTATAAAATCTCATAGGTTTATTATCTCAAGAGATGTGATCTTTCATGAAGATTGTTTTCCTTTTCAAAAGGGTATTGAAAATTTCATAGCAAGCAAAGATCCCAGAAATTATGCATCTCAAACTGTTGATTTATAGACTACACATACTTCAATTGATGAACCTGATGCTTCTTCTTCAATTGCCCATGAGGAAGAATCTTCTCCTAAGGTGGATGAACCTATAAGGAGATCTACCTGAACACATAAAACTCCTGCATATTTAGAGGATTATGAAACTTGTTTCTCATGCCTTACTAACTTACACATTGCTCCCAAAGCTGTTTCTTGTTGTTCATCTTCTGTTTCTACAGACTCTTCCTACTTAGACTATACTAAGCCACAAACATATGAGGAAGCATCACAACACACTGGATGGCAGAATGCTATGAATAAAGAGCTTCAAGCCCCCTCTCAAACTAATACTTGGGAAATTGTTCCCTTGCCAAAAGGGAGGAAACCTATAGATTGTAGATGGGTATACAAAGTGAAACATAGAGCACATGGGAGCATAGAAAGGCTTAAAGCAAGGCTGGTGGTCAAAGGGTACACACAAAAGGCAGGTATAGATTATGGTGAAACTTTTTCCTCAATTGTCAAAATGGCAACTATTCGTGCCTTCATGGCTGTGGCAGTCAAGAAAGATTGGAAATTGCAACAACTTGATGTCAATAATGCTTTTCTCCATGGAGATCTCCATGAAGAAATCTATATGAAAATACCTGAGGGAATACAAACAGAAGTACCAAATGGAGTATGTAAATTAAAAAAATCTTTGTATGGATTGAAGCAAGCATCCAGAAAATGGTATGCCAAGTTGACAGAGGTCCTTTACAATAGAGGATACAAACATTCAGCTAATGATTATTCTCTCTTTTATAAGAAAGCCACTAATGCTTCGGTTTATTTAGTTGTCTATGTAGATGATATCTTTATAATAGGAAATGATGCTGATGAAATAGAATCCTTGAAGGCCCATCTTGACACTAATTTCAGGATTAAAGACCTGGGAGAAGTGCATTATTTCCTAGGGCTCGAGATTGTCAAGACAACAGAAGGGTTTGTCCTTACACAGAAAAAGTTTGTCAAAGAGCTAATTTCAGAATTCAGAGTTGCAGACATGAAGTCTGTGACTGCTCCTATGGACCTTAACATCAAAATCTTGCCTAATGTTGGCACACCTTTGGATAATGTCACAATTTACAGACAATTTATTGGGAAGTTGAATTTTTTGGTAAATAACAGGCCTGATATTACTTTCACAGTTCAACATTTAAGCCAATTTTTGCAGGCCCCCACATATTTGCATTAGAATGCAGCCCTACATGTATTGAAGTATCTCAAAGGAAAGCCATATCTTGGTATTCTGTTGCTCAAAGATGATGATTTATGCCTGCAAGCTTATAGTGATGCAGACTGGGGAGCTTGCAAGCATTCAAGAAGATCCATAAGTGGTTTCTTAGTTTTCTTGGGAAGAACTCTCATCTCTTGGAAAAGCAAGAAACAACCCACAGTGTCTCTTTCATCAGCAGAAGCTGAGATTGGTTGCTGAATTGGCATGGTTAAGCAGACTTCTTGATGAGCTTTAGGTGGAATCAATTACACCTATACCTGTGAAGTGTGATAGTCAAGCTGCAATATATATTGCCAAGAATCCTGTGTTTCATGAGAGAACGAAACACATCGAGATTGATTGTCACTTTGTTAGACAAAAATTGACTGATGGTTTGATCAATCTTGAACATTTTTCTTCCGAGTCACAGCTGGCTGATATTCTTACTAAGCCTTTACCAGGGACACAGCATCATCACATTCTCAGCAAATTGGGGGTCAAAACACCCTCTAATTTGAGGGGAGGGGGGTGTTAGAGAATGTTAGTTATTTTCTGTTATTTTAATTTGTACTGTTTTCTTTTCTTTCTCTTCTGTTTTCTTTCTTTATTTTCTTTCTGTCTTAGCTTTTGTTTTCTTTCTTCCATAGCCTTAGGTTGTACTATATATACTCTTTCTTGTTTGGTATCTCCTTAATCAATAAGATTCATCTTCATTTCTTCTCCTCTCTCTATTCATTAATTCTTGCTTGATCCAATATACATTTTGGATCTTTACATTGATGTTGCCGAATAACACAATAATTGACATAAAAATTAATTGCAGTATTTTTCCAAAATCACATGTTCCCCCCTCCTTTTTTTTCTTTTCAAAACTACTTGCAGTAATCCATCCAACAATTGACATATGAAAAGAATTGATTTAAAAGAACTAGTTAATCTACCAGAAGCAAGCGAGTTTGAGCAATATGCAATTTATTATTGATGTTAAATATGCTACGTTTTATGTCAATTATTGTGGTATTCAAAGTGTTGTAAGTTAGGGACATTTTTGTCTTTTACTATTGTAAGTTAGAGATATTTTTGTCAAAAACATGCTTAAAATTTACTTCATGCCTGAAAGAGGACGTATTTATAACAATTGCAAAGGTGAAGTAAGAAAAAAGTTATTTCTCATATGTAGGGGGTATTTTTCTCATTTTCTTAAACATGGTGGGGGGTAAATATAATTTGTTCTAATATATACTCTTTCCTTCCCAAGTTATTTGTCACTTTAGACATAATTTATTAAGCAAAAAAAAAAATTTCTACTCTACATTAGTTTATTTCTTTGGAAATGTGAAAATGTTGAATAAAATTGTGAATAAAAAAATGGAAGAAAAATATATACTCCCTCCGATCCAATTAATTTGCCCAATATACTTTTTCACGGTTTTTGATGCAGTATTTAAACCGTTAACTTTCACGTTTTATCTTAGCAAGACTAATAATGTTGTATTCACGTAAAAAAATATTGATCACAAATCTAATAATGATAGTTTTATACAATAACTCAACATATAACTTATTAAATTAACAATCAAAATTTAAATTTTTTGACCTAATTAGTCAAATTTAGACAATTTATTTGAGACAAGGAAAGTAATTATTATGGTTAATTTGATAAATTAGTAATTAATGTGTCATTCAAATGATAAGTTGATAGATATTATGCAAAAAAAAAAAGTTAAAGTGAGAAATAATATGATAACGACATGAGTATACACATATTGCTCAAACACACATATATATTAGATACACCGGTGTTCCAGATATTTGCAAAAAATTACTTAGAGGTACCCTAACTTTTGAAGAAACAATTTTTTGGTACCCTAACTTTTCAAAACTAATTTTGGGGTACCCTAACTTTTAGGATTAGAAATTACTAGGTGAATTTTCGGCAAAACTCCGATTGATTCAAATCATTTTCGTCAACAAAAACAAAGGGCATTTTCATCCACGAAAACACTTAATCAATTTCCCGCCTAAAACTCACCATTGAATTCAAATCATTGGCCGAAAATTCACCTAATTATTTCTAATTCTAAAAGTTATGGTACCCCAAAATTAGTTTTTAAAAGTTGGGGTACCAGAAAAACATTTCACCAAAAGTTAGGGTACCCCTAAGTAATTTTTTGCAGATATTTGTTAGGGAACAATCATAATAATAAGAGTGAACAACCTAATATATACGAGTGAACAATTGTAGAATTTGGAGCACATGCTCTGGAAACACCTAATAAATTGCACACATATGCTGCTCAAAATGAATGGTTCCCAAAATATCGAGATTTTTGGAAGACAACATGATATTTTTGCATAAACGGTAAACCCCATGAACACTAGAGTGAGTTAATATATGCAACGTACGTAATTGTTGATTTACAGCGAACAAACCTGAATATTGGCTAAGGTTTGGGTTTTAGACATTACAGATTCTCCAGGATGAGGGTGCTGCAGAGCTGTTGCTCCCTCCTCTGCTCTTCATCCACCGCTGTGAATCTTCATTCGCATCATCCAATTCATGCCACTCAATTTCCCCCTTTCAAGTCTTCCTCCCTTACTCAATCCCCCTTTTTTGGTCTCAAATCAGTTTCTCATGGTCTCAAACTCTCAATGTCTCCACTTTCCTGCACTGGTACTTTCTTTCCCTCGCCTAATTTTTTCTTTTTAGTTTGCTTCCTGAGCTTGTTTTCTCGCCCTAAACAATACGTTCAATTTTTGGGGTTTTGTTTTTGCGTGTTGCTTTGGATTTTTGCTGGTGTAAATTTGATGGGTAGAATTGTGGCAATACATATTACATGAACCTGGAGCATGTGCTCTCGGGTAGGTATGAGTGAACATTTACGTTATTGGGAGTAAACAATGAGTAAGTATGAGTGAACAATTATGCTATTAAGAATGAACAACGGGCAGGTATGAGTGAACAATTATGCTATTGAGAGTGAACAATGACCATATTTGGAGAAGTGTGTTTGCTTGGAGTATGAGTGATTGGTTTAAGGGCGGAATTGTTTCTTTTTTTGATCCATGCTTTATGATGGAGAAAAATTGCAATTTATTTGGTTCTTCCCGCACTATGCGCTCTAGATGTTACGATTCACCCGTATAATATTAGGTTGTTCACTCTTATTATTATAATTGTTCACTTTTATTATTATAATTGTTCTCTTCCAGAATAATTGTTCACTCCCAAATACTTGGAGCACATTGGTGCATCTAATACATATTGGAGAAAAATTGGTTATTCTTGTATTATTTGAACTAAAACTTTCTTTTGATGGGATGGCTGCTAATGGGGGAAGTTGCATTATCTTCAAGATTTGATGTTGTTATTTCATTAATTCAATATGAATTTTCTGTGATGAGTTTCATACTTGTGGATAAGGGTGCCTTTTGGCCTGCTTGTGGTTCCTTTTCCCATCACGAGAAAGGTCATTGTAGTGCCAATGAAGTATGGAGGAAAACTAATGAGAGAATTCTAAATCCCGATAGAGAGGGGCTCAGTTCTCCAATTCCCAGCTTGCTAGGCTCTGATGTCAGTTATATTAGCATATTTAGGTCCCTTTATATACTTAAGGGAGGCTATTTAAGTAGTATTTGTGTATGTGAGCTCTTGTCTTATTTCTTTGCTCAAAAGCATTTGATAGGCAATGTGTCAAGTTGTTTAACATGTTTTTCACTTAAAATGAAATGGCGAGTGTCCCATGCATATTGTTTTATTGAGTTTCCGCCAGTAACATCTTTGGTGAATGAAGAAGCTAGCAATATGGGCAAGCTCTTCTTGAGAAGTGTAGATAAACCAATATAGAAATACGAATGGTTGGGTGAAAATAGAGTGATCACTTAGATCAGGGCATTGAAACAAAGACTAGAGTAAGTACTGAGTGGTAATGTGATATCCTCGATAGTTGCATTGCATTGACGATTCTGTCAAGGATTTCAAAACAGGGTTTCTTTTAGTGTTTTTGTTGAACATTTAGGATACAACACTGACACATGTATCATCAAAGGCAGGGCTAGAATAGGTTCACAATTAGTAGAAGGAATTGAATTGGAGGAGGGAGGCTCAGTGGGAACCCATGTATCATCAAAGGTAGGACTAGAATCAAGATGGAAACTAAATTGTCCGTCAGTAGGTGGAGAATCAATCAAGGGAAAAACATCTTCATGGAAAACAACATCCCAGGAAACTAGGATCTTTTGAGTCGTAAGATCCATGACTTTTTAACTCTTCTTTCAAAAAGGTTATCCTAGAAAAATACAAGGTCTGGCCCTTGCTTGAAATTTGTCCCTGTTATGTTGTAAAGTGGATACAAAGTGCAAACAGCCAAATGCTCGCAAATGCATATAATTAGGAGCTTTCCCATATAAGAGCTCATCAGGTGTTTTTCTCTTGAGAGACAAACTGGTCTGGAACATTAGAGCTTTAGGCACTTCTAACTGGTGCTTATGTTTTCTCTCCAATATGCCATTCTGTTGGGTCTGTACGCAACTCGTTTGATTAATAATGCCAGTAGTGGGAAAAAATTCAAGAATATCGTAACTCTGACTCATCTCTAGAGCATTATCCGACTTTAAAATTTTCACTGAAGTGTCAGATAGAGGGATTTGACCATGGCAACAAAAGCCTTGATAATTCCCACTGCTTTATCCTTTGTCACCATAAGGTGAGTCTAAGTAGCCCTTGTGTGATCATCAACTATGGTCAAAAGTATCTATGCCCGACGCTTAACATGATAGGGTCCCTATGTATCCACATGAATCAACTCAAAAGTGGTGGTAGAGGAAATATGATTTACTGGAAACAGAAGTCTGTTTTTCGGCCTTAGGACAAACTTCACAAAAAAACTGCAAGTCTTTATTAGGAATGGCAATTACATCTTTCACAGATTGCATTTTTCCATGTAACATATGTCCAAGACGCCTATGCCAGGTATCAAAAGTAACAACACAAGCTATTTTAATATTATAAGCATGAAGGTAGACTTCCTGAGCAAACAAAATGAGGAGAAACAAAAACTTGCTTGTCAACCTGTCTAAGCTCGATGTCTTGCGTCAATTCAATGTCCAAAGATATAACCCCAAAGACTCTCTACCAATAACCAGGGGCCTCCTCAGAGAACTGGACAAGACAATGTAACTGTTTACATAACCGCTTGATGGAAATAAGCTTGAACTTGAAATGAGGGACAAGTGAAAAATCATCCAAACAAATTGATCTTAAGTTTCCCTTGATGGGTAATCTTAACTTGAGACCCATTAAGCAAGTTGACTATGACAGGACGCTTTAATGCGGAAGGAAGAGGTTACTAAAGGGAGCGCAGGAACTTCTCTTATATCATGTAATCTCTCCTGCTGTGAACATGTGTTCAATAGCACCGGAGTACGGAATCCAAGAACCTGTATGCAAGATGCAAGAGCAAATAGCATTTAAGGCATAAGTTACACCTGCAATTCAAGCTGTTAAAGCTATTGCTTCATTCCCCTGTTGCTTGTTGCATCCAGTGAGAGAGGAAATATATTGCAATAGTTGTTGGGACTGCTCAAGGCTAAGTCCTGGCAGCGAGAATGGTGGTATGGCTGGAACTGTTGGAGTGGCTTCACTAATCATTCACAACTTCCGTATTTGAACCTCCTGTATTGCCCCAAGCATTATTGGCATTCCTCAAATTCTTGGGTTTACATCCATAGTTTTATTTGGAAGGAAAGCCATGAAGTTTGTAACAGTTGTCCACAGTGTGTCCATTGCGCTTGTAGTAGTCAAAGAACAGCTGACCCTTTTCCCCATCAGATTTTCTTCAGCCAACTAGCTTATTTCAACCTTGATTGCTACTTGCACCGAAGGAAACACTTTCTTGATGAAAAGTTCCTTTGCCTTGAATTTTCCTTTGCCGTTCCTCGTGGACGAGCTAGGAATAAATTTGACTCGAAGGGGCAGCTTCTTCACCATGAGGATGTTACCTCGTATGACTCTGTAGCTGCTGTCAAGTACCTTCAGAAATTGTATAATTTTCCGCTCTTCTTGAAAATCATACAGCCTGCCATTAACCTTGCACGTACACTTGCCACAAGTACATCTAGGAATGGCGCTCACAGCAACCAATTCATCCCACACCTTTTGTGCCTTGTTGAAATCAGGGCTATGTCTAGATTACAACAACAACAACAACAACAACAACCTCTAGGTGACTAAACTAAGTGCCTACCACCCAATCAAGGTGGCCCGTTTTGGCTACGTCTAGATTACCTTGTGAGATATTACAAATACCTTGGCGTGGTTGAAAATGTCTAGGCTTATTTGATTGACCGCAATGCTCATTAAGCTCCTTCCGAACTCCATTTGCACAAACACAGTTGCGAATATCCTTGTGAAGTGCATTCAATATTCAGGAAAGCACCATACTGTTGCATCATTGCCAATACGGGAACAATGGAGACAAAGTACCAGGTTTTTTGAGTATTCTGTTAATGAATAGCGTTTTATTCTTCGCGGAAAGTGCGATTGCATCAAGTGCTTCCACTTCTCAAAATGTTCACCATTGTAAATGTCCACCACCAGCAATTGGCTTGGATGATCAGACAGATGAAGAAAGAGAGGGTCGGAAGGTGTGATTTGGACTCCATTGGTGCTGACTACTACCATCGCATATGAACGCATTTAATTCAACTCAAATCAACAGAAAGAGGTATCAAACTCTAAAAAACAAGGAACTGCAAAAAACTGGAGAAATTTGAGGATATGAACACAATCAACCTCAAACAATGGGATTGAATGAAAGAAAGCTAGATCAATTGGAAGAATTAGTCAATTGATCGAGAAAAGTTATGAAACAAGACGAACAGAATCTTGCAATTCAGGATCTCCGGGTCTCTCGTGCTCTAACACCATGTTGTTTTTAGGGAGAGGAGCAGAGAATAGAGAGAGAAGCAGATAGTAACCTGTATTCTGTATTGAAAAGAATGCGTAGGAATACAAGATGTGAGGATTATGAAATCTCCTGTACAACAGCTACATAGCTCATCAACTATACTTGACAGCTGGCCACCTTTCTAACAGCTGGATATGTACAAAATATCTAGCTTTGACAATAGGATACGACAAATATAGTGAATACATAATGATGACGAAAATATTTATTCTGTTACCTGTGTGTTCATGGCTTACTTTATGTATTGAGGTGTTGGATTGGATTTGGATGTGTTTATGACTTTATGTTTTTAACCTTGGAGAGTGTTGTGTTTGGACGAAAACAATACTAAATGAATCATAGTGTGTGCATTCTACAACTACCGATAGAAAAAGCCTAGTTTTGTATGCTATCGATATGTTTGGCATGTGCTTGAGAGTATTGGAAGGGTGTCCATGTCCCATGCATAACTAAGCCATTAGCTTTATTAAGTTATGTTGGTTGAAAGCATACAATGTGCGCAGAATACCTAAAAAGCTGCTTGGCGCAGCCCATGCGTTGATTCTATCTGTGTATATATTGGTCATCTGATTGATGGCATCTGCTATTTTGGAAGACCACTGTTCTTCTTTAGAATGATAACAGACTACCAGATTGATGGGTTCTTTGTAACTCCATCTGTTTTCTTTAAAAAGTAGTTCTTGATGTGTGTATGTGAGGTTTTCCTGATGATGAGTTTATTCTGCTTCAGGTACTGAAGAGATTATGGAGACAAATCTTGGGGAGAGTTCTTTCGTTGACATTGGCTACATATCTGATGTACATGGGCTTCAAGGAGAGATTCGTGTAAAGCATAACACTGATTTCCCTGATCTGCGGTTTGGTGAGGTGGGGATCCTTGCTGTTTGGGAATTTCTAGACCTCTTTATAATATCCTTATAAAAGTTTGTGTATCTTCTTAGCCTGGAAAAAGATGGTTGCGGCAACAATTTTCTGGACAAGAAAGAATTCTTGAAGTTGAGCTTGAGGCAGGAAGAGGCCGTCCTGGTGACAAGAGTTGGATAGTAAAATTGAGCGGCTTCAACGATGTAGACCAGGTTATAGAAAAATGCATTTCTCTCTTTTTGCTTTTCGGACGAGTCAATGTTTATGAATGTGTTCTTTTTGTGGAACTTATTACTTTCCGAAGTATTACTTTCCTAAGTTGAATTTGGGCGAGGCTACACTTTATATGCTAGACAAACAAGAGTTCAGTGTACTTGCACTCTGTCCTCATAGTAGGGAGCTAGGGGAATTATCATAAGCATAGGTCTGGCATTTGAATCAGCAATATACCTGCATTGTCCACTCCACCTACTATCAGAATGCTGGCCCCTTATTCTTAGTTATTGTTGGCATTTTGAAGTTCTTAAGTTGACAAGTTCTGCACTAAAGAATTATTTTCATATTTTTTGTTATTTAATTGTGCACTGTCTAGTCTGATATATGCTTCATTTTCTTCATACATTGGCTACCATGTCCATTTTTCAAGCTCCCCACCAAGGTTCAATCATTGGCAGAAGCAAAGAAAAATATCCATTGTGTGGAAACTATGAGTTGAAGGGTCATGCTTGTCACGGGCAATTTGGGACTTACCCCATATCCGCGGCTTGTAGAACTTTCTTGTGATTACTCCTAAGTCCTAAGATAGGGGTCTTGTAGGTTGGCCTGGTGACCCTTCATTAAAAAAAGCTTAAAATAACCAATAAGGTCCACTTCGTAACCTTGCAGTTCTTTCCCCTTAAGCGATGTTCGAGAGAAATATGGTATCTGGGCAAATTTGTGGGTATTCAGAAGGCTGAGTATATCCTCTAAACTCCTTGCTTCGATAGAAGATACCCTCCAAACTATAGCAAGGCCTTTTCATTACTCTCAGACTTGATTTGTTCCTGATTTCCTAGTCGATAGGTAACTATGGTTTTTCACTGGCACTGGTGGAAGAATAATTGCTTAATAATTGACCACTATATTGTGGTTACTATTCCCTTAGCTGTATACAACCCAGTGCAATCAGTTTCTCCTCTTCTTTCTGTAGTACGCCCATTTTTGTATCTAAGAAAACATGATTTAGTCTATTGTATGCTACAATGTTCCCTTTTATCCTCTCGTTTTGTTACAGTTTTCTGTTCTTTTGACATTCCATCATGAAAACATCACGAGTATTAAAGAATCCAACAAACAACAATCAAGTATGTTCCTGTCAAACAGGAGGGTGTAGTATGCCTTTCTGATCCAGTAACTGAAAAAAGATCTGAGCAGTATCCAACATGAGCTTCTAATGAATATGAAGTAGATTGTGAATTTCAGTGGTGGGGAATTGGGAGTCACCCTATCCGTAGGAAGGGGCAGCAAAGGAGATAGGTAGCAGGAATTGATGTAGTCGAACCAATGGCAAAAACTGTTGATATAGGTTCAGTTCAAAACTAAAAGTTGGAATTGGCCGTTTGGGAGCTTGAAAATCTGTATTCAGTGGCAGGGGGTTTGTTGCTCCTATTAAAAAAAAAAAAAAAAAGGGGGCCACTGCTTTAAGTAAGCCTGTCCATGGTAGGGGTTAATCTTTCACGTCTTCTTCTTTTTTGGAGTTTTAGGAAACATAGCTGTACTTGCACTCATTTCTTGTGGTTTTCTGAATTTTCTAATATCTAACCAAATATCTAGTATTAGCATCTGTTTTAGTACTTCAGGAGGCAAAGCAAGAAAAAGCGTTTTCCTTTTTTTCTTCCCATTTTAAGGGAGTTTTGGGATGGTGATTGACTACTATGACTTTTTACGAAGTTTTGGAGAGCATATCTAGTACGAGAATGCTGTCGTTATTTTTAAAAAGTTCTCTTTGGTAATCTGGAAAGAAAGGAACCGAAGAGTTTTTGAGGGAATTGAAATCCCTCTTCAGAGATTGAAAAACAATTTTGTCAAGTCTCTCTTCTTTTCGATGAATGGGAAGTTTAGGTCTTCCTCTTTTGAGGTGGTAGATTTTGTGGATAGTTTGTTTTTTTGGATGTGTATAACTTTTTATGGTGCTGGCTGAGCATCACTTCTTTTATCCTATTATGAATATATATCCTTTTCCTATAAAAAAAAAAGTTCTTTTTGATTGTATAGTGCGTTGCTTGTTGTAAATCTTCGTTTTATTAAGGTGAGGATTGTTTTTGACCTTCATTTCTAGAGTTGTTATCTTATTGGAGATATATATGGATGCATGTACTAAAGTGTTGGAGGATGTTGGACGATCATATTTTTTTCTCTTCTCTCTTCTCTTTCTGTTCATGATTTTTACCGTATTAACTCTCTTTCCTTTGATTGAACTTTAGGCTAGGCAGCTTGTTGGTGCAACTTTTCTTGTGAGGGACGATGATCGGCCAGAGCTAGAAGAGGATGAATTCTATAGCCGTGATCTTGTTGGCATGAGAGTTATTCTCAAGGTTTGCACTTATCTACTTCTTACTATTTGGTTGAATAAGTTAGGGACTCAGACTTACCTAATTCTTACTATTGGTCATTCGGAAGTTGTATACTCCAATTGATTTGCTAAGTGCTGAAGTGTATAGACCAACAAGTCCTTTCTGTTTCAGATGTTGGGCTTGGGATATCTTCCTTGGCAAGTACATGAGTATTAGTAATAGAGAACTTGCTCTGGTACCAAGTTGAGACCGAGCGGGAAAATAAAGAAAGACCAAAGATAAAAATTCAACATCCCTGTGTTGTTTTCAAAAGAAGAATTCAACGTATTTGTGTTGGATTCAAGAAAAGATTAGCATTCTTGTGCTTAATTAGTGAGAATCATAATATTCAATATTCAATCTTGTGTATTAAACAAAGGCTAACAAAGCCCCTATTTATTGGTAAAAACATTCCTAAATCCTAGTACAATTCCTAATAGGCTAATAGAAGTAGGAAACTAGTGTAACATTCCTAATCAAACTAGGAGACTATAATATCCTAGTTGTAATAGAAAACTATAAAGAAATTATAAAATATGCTAAATATGATTATTCCTAAATATATTAATATTTATTTCCGTCATTCTCGCTAGCTTGAAAAAACTCGCATTCAGAGAGTTTGCATGTAACAATGTAGTCAGCAAATCAAAGCCGATAACACAACTTTGAGTTTTGCAGAAGTGTACAAAGACGAAAATCCAACAAAGGAACAATAGATTCAAGTCATCACACATACGAAAATAGTGCACAACTCTGAGCTGCTCCAGGAAAAGTAGCAATTGAATGATGGTATGGAACTTCCTACCAACAAAACATTTTTCGAGGAGAAATAAATCAGTAAGCTCAGTTGTTGGTCTTGATGACTCCATATGTTTAATGGATGATTAAACCAAAAAAACGGCCATAGGCTAGGCACGCAAGGTCTTATAGTCATGTGTTGCTTATGGAGACAACTTATCTTCAAGATTGACATTAATGTCATCCACAGTAGAGGGCACAACAGGCATCAGTCTTGGCATTGTACTAGATGAAGTTGTAGAACCATCTAGAGTACACACAAAAAACGTAGGAGGCTCAAAATTACCTCGGGAAAGTGTTAAATCCCCAACATTTAATATAAGACTAATAGATAGATTAGGAGGTAAATTAAGTCAACATTGGTTGAAGGTTGGACACATCACATAAGAGATAGATGACTCTCTTCCTCTCCTTTCTAACTAGGTGACTCTATACTTGACTCGCAACTTCAAGTGGCTCTTTTTGGAGTGACTTTTGAAAGTCATCTATCCTAGAAGTAATTTTTAACAATTTCTTAAAGATCATCTTTAAACCCCTTTATTAAATCTTCTGTTTTTTAATGTAGTATGTTATCTCAGTCTCCAACTCTTGTCACAAGTCCTTTAACTCTCTCTTCCAATGCCGTTACTCTAGTATTGCCATACAAGTGGATTTTTTCCCCCTTTTTCCAATAAGCTACAAAGGACACACTAAGTAAATTCAATGAAAACTACTACTAACATACACGAGAAAGAAAAGCAGCTAAGACAACTATGTAATTATCCTAATTGTCCTGACTTTATTATTTTTTTTGAAAACAGAATTTTTTTTCTAAGAATCCAACAAACTAATTATCAATTAACCTAATATCAAAGCAAGAACTAAAAAAATTATGAACTAAAGTTGGCCTTTGAAGAGCTTTTGCAAGAGCACAAAGCAACCAACAAAGACTCCTTGCCAGCTTCCTGAAGCAGCAAGACACAGCAGCAACCAACAACACATATAACACAGTAGCAACAGTCAGCCAAAACTGGTGATTTGGTGGTTGGTGGGCTCTGAGATGAACTGGTACAGCCTAAGGCACTAGCTAGGGTTAAAGATTTGAGCAGGTTTTTTTATTTTTTATTATTTTTGATTCTAAGGCAGCAGAAATTTGGGTTTGGGTAAGCTTCAGGATCGAGTATTTGCTTTGGTGCCAAGTTGATAGAGAACCGATAACTAAAGAAAGCAATTCGGCATCTCTGTCCTGGATTCAGGAAAGATTAGAATCCCTGTCCACAGTCAATAATGTTTCATAATATTCGATATTCAATGTTATTGTAGTCTGTCTGCCAAAGGCTAGCATAACCCTTATTTATAGGCAAACAACCTTCCTCCTAATACTAAACCTAATAGAAATAGGGAACTGGCACAATATTGCTAATCTAACTAGGAAACTATAATATTCCTAATATGAATACGAAATTATGTGTAATAAAATCATAATGTACTAAATATATTAATATGTATTTCCATCAATTAAACTACTAGTATGGTCATGGTTTTACCCAGTACCATTGTGATACCTTTGTTATTATTGCATGACAGCTATGTGCTTATCTGCTTCTCTTTCCTGAGGTTGTCAATGATGCTTTTTCCATTCTAGGACACAGGTGAATCAGTGGGAACTGTTGTTAATGTCTTCAACAATGGCGGAAATGATCTCTTACATGTCATGCTTGATTCATCTAGTAGATCTCCTAGTGAAGTCGGGGACCAGAAGTCGGAGATAACTAAATCTGGCCAACTTGTTTGGATCCCATTTGTTGAAGCAATTGTTCCAGATGTTGACTTGGATAGCGGGAAAATGCTTATTACACCTCCAAAGGGACTTCTGGAGTTGAACTTGCGCTCTGACGAGAGGTCCAAGAAAGAAAGACGTCAACTCGTGAGTCACTTTTAATTTGAATTTTCTTCCATCACATATCTAAACTTGGGGTCCTTGTGGTAAGCTACCTACCTGTCTCTGCAAGAGGGTGGATGCCTTCAAAGAGGTTACCTCTGTTAAAGTTGTGACTTGTGGGATGATTCTTTTCCCCACAATCTTCAACTTTCTTGTTTAGGTGATATAACTAACTCAATCCTATTTGATTTCTCATATTGTGATTGACCTACTGAACTTTTAATCTACTGGCATTTATTAAACTTAAACAAGCTGGTAGATGTACTTTGAGCTTGGGTTATGTTCATGGCAACGTTAATTTTGTTCAAATCTGTGGCATGTTTTTGGGGAGTGAAAGCTTGACTTTCTAAGCTGACAACCATCAGAACAATGCCATAGTTGGTAGTCCATCGGAGAGAGACAAACCCAATGTATGTATCTAAGCATTGTTATATAAAGGACTAGTATGGATATTGCAAATAGAATTCTTTTTAAGTCATACACCTATCACATACTGCATTGCGGAAGTTTGGCAAGCTTAATATAGGCAGTTGTTATGTAATATGTATCGGTATACTCATTTGTGCTCTTATTCTGGTTAGGAATGGAGAGAAAGAAAGAAGTTCCAAAGACGTCTTATTGCTGCAAAAAAGAAATTATGTGAGTTGGAACAGCAGCATATCTTTCATGGATTTAGATATGGAGATAAGTCCCAAGGAAACTCGCTTGCGGAGCAGATTGTTTCTGTGAATTCGGATTTGCTTCAGCAGGGACTAAAAGCCGTTGAGGTGCCTAGTAACGGGTGGGTTTCTTTTTCTTTGTTTTTTTTTTGTTCAAAATAAATTTGTGTAAACCAGATTATATAACAGTGTAGTAATGTATGGGCTTCATTAATATTGTCTTATTTCTTACCGTTCTCTGGGAGTTAGGCGTTAGGTGGGCAATTGGTTGCAGATAATGTGCTTCTTACATGTTAAAACATCGTTTGAAACTTGAAACACGCTCTTTAAGATCCTGGATCTGTTTTCACATCTGATGGCTTGACTATTCAGTACAATCTTCTATACGCAGAAATTTTACTGTTACCCCTTTGTACTGAACCCAATCTGTAGTATGATTTTCTTTTCCTTCTCCATGACATGATCACTTTCCCTTCTATTCCCTTTATTTGTCCATTATCTGTGGCCAATTGCCGAATCTTCCTTGTACTATTTGTGATTGTTGAAGTCTACGTACAATTTTTAAATTTTTTTTTATTTAAAAAAAAAAACCTTGGTTCTAACCTGTGAATCTCTACACCTCCTCCACTCCTAAACTTTATATCAACTGTCCTTTTCTCACCCATTTTTCCTTACTTATGGTACCTTCTTTTAAAAAAAGTTTTTTTTTGGGCTTTTTATAGGACTTAATTAAATGATTTCAGCAGTATATGAATAATTTGTTTATGCTTTCAATGGTTCATATGAAGTGTCTTGCCTTCCTATTCGAACAAATCAAGTTCATTCAGGCATTCATTTTTCTGAAGAGTAATAAAAAAAAATAAATTAATGAGACACCAAGAGGGTGAGGCTAGACCTGGTAATACGGTTATCCAGGGATTGACTTCAGGTCAGGTCATGTTCAGCTCAACAAGGATAAATTTTTGGTTCACTTGATTTTCAGTCCAATAAACTTGTCTTGCAAAGATTAACTTAAGTGAAAAATAAATTCGGGCCAGGCCAGGCCAGGCCATTTAGGTTGGGGTCCATTTCGGGTTACCTAAGTTTTGTATCTTTAGATTTGGATCACGTCTGTTTTGTAAAGTCTTGGTGAGATCCATATACAAAGGGGGCAAGTACAAAGTCATCATGCCCTTGAGCTAGATCATCTGCAAATCCAACAGAGACATCATTATACCACACAACTGAGCACATAGCTCCAACTCTAAAACATTCTCAAAAATATAGCTTGAAATCTTGAAGGGAAGAAGATTTCCCCTCAAATTGCATCATTCCTCTCTTTCCGTGTGCACAAATTGCTGGACGAACCAACTTGCAAACCCCAAGAACCTAACACTTTTTCAATCTCCTTCATTGCTTGACAGGAGTCGTCATGGTTATGTAGAAACTTAAATGAATGCTGAAGCCTAATCTGCATTAGTTGGTGGCTGCTGAGAATGTTTACTTTGTCCTTCTGTACTTAGAAGAGAGGAGTGAATATTCATGCAGAAACATGACTAAAACTACAAAAACTAGATGGATAAATTTTGCCAATATAGCCGCTCAAGAATTTTGGGATTATTTATTTGTGCATCAATTATGATGCCAAATTGTTAGTGTAGGGTATGGAAATTGAGTCCCACATCGGCCGTATGGGGAGTTGATGTGGGGTCTACATAGGCCTTAGGTTCTCCCAATCCCCGAGCTAGCCTTTGGGATGAGGTCTTCCAACATCCTGTATCACAGATTCTGGACTATTCTAATCATTTTGTGGTGCTTCTCATCTGATAGTGTATTGCGATTCTGCACATACTTGATACTCCATGTTTATTAAGGTGCTGTGGTTAATACATTTATAATCATTTCAATATATGGCTGTCTAGTTATCATTTTAGCATTTGATGAATCTGCATGTTATTTAGGCCTAATCCTTGTCTATTCTCTGGTTTCCTTGTATTTCATTTGAATTTAAAAAAGTATATGTCGACGCTGTAACATTAGTTTAGAGATAAGTGTATGATATTATGATAATGGTCACATATCTGTTGAACTGTGAACTTGCGTGGTGGAGTGAGATTTTCATCAATTTGTTGTTTGGAAACTGTTTAAGTGCTTAATATTCAACCTATCTTGATATTTTGTACCAGATACAAGGGTAGGAAGTCCATTCCTGATATGGTTACCCAGAAATGCCGAAATACTTTGAAGATATCAGAGAAACACCTCATAAGTGTAGAGAGAGACATGCAAGACGAGTATTATAAGCACAGGGAAACTGGACTTAATCTTATATCTGATGGCAAAGTTGCTACTGTGTACATGTTGACTACACCAAAACCCGATAGAAGTTCCGTTAGTGGAGCCCTTGAGACTTGTGAGAACACATCGATGGGCCTCATGGAAACTTTGCTTTCAGACATGCAAAGATTCGTTGAGGTATGGTTCTATTAATTTCTTGCTTATAGTTGTTGATTCATGTTGTAAACCTGAACTTCTGGTTACTTCTTTTATAATCAACATGAAGGAATTTTTTTCCCTTTTTTTAATGGCAATGAGAAATCAAAAGAATACGTTAATGATCCACCATGAGGGTGATACCCATTTACCAGAGCAATAGACAGGAAAAGAAAAATCATGCCTTCCCAATCTCAAGCATGGTTTTATCTACAAAATCCAAAAGAGCCATTGTTGCCCCACTATTGAGCACTTGGCTCCAACTGTACAATGACCTCCAAAAATTGAGCTTAAAATCATCCACATGAAGATGTTCATAATGTCTAAAGATGTTTCAGAATAAAACCCTGCAAAAAAACAAACTGTTCCTGACTACAGGTGGAGCAGCGGACATCTATACCGGTTATCTTGATTTCGTCATCCGGTGAAGTCGAGCCTCTTAAAGATTTATTTGCAAGTCATGACTACTTTGGTTTCAGTCCAGAAAAGGTTCGTTACATGACATCTTCATATTATAAAAGCTAGCACTTAATTTATATTCAATTTAGATCTTGTCCGGCATCAGATATTGACTTATTACTTGGTCTTGACTTATGTAACAGTGTATGCAGTTATTAGGAATGACTGCTGTCACAGGTGTCCTGGTTTTGTTTTGTATATATCCTCCTCTCAAAGGAATTATAAACCTTGGTTCCTATTTGCCAATTAATCATTGCTTTAGACTTGGAAGGACAAGATCCAGGAAATTCAACATAACATAGATTAGTTACCCTCATATGGGGGAAATATATTACTTAGGATAGCCCACTCCCTGAATTTACTTTAAAAGGGGATTTGGTAAACTGATGTTACCGATAATGATATAGCTAGACATTCCCGAGTGTAACAAAGTGGGAATTTAGAAGGCCACATTGATTTATGTTCTCAAACAATTTCTCTTATTAGCTAATAGTTTATGGGAAAATTGGATTCTAATAATCCCGACTTTTACAAATTGGACAATAATAATCCCTACTATCAATTTGGATTCTAGTGGTCCAAAAAAAAATAAAATTGGATTGTAGTGGTACAAAATCCACCTCCACATTCTTTTTCTTTTTTTCATTCCTACCCTATATTGTTTTTGTTTTTTTTTTTTTTGTTCCTGCACCCAGAAAGGTAATGAATTGTAGTTACTAAAACAATTTTTAAATTATTTTTTTGAGACTCCGAGCAATTATTATGATTTTTTAAAATGAATAAAAGTGAAAACATCGAAAAAAATAAAAAAAAAATCAAAAAAATCGGGAGAAAAGCCGTAACTTAATTAAAAATCATGGTAAAGTGTTGTACTAAATTTTGAATCAAATGCAACACAAAATCTATGATATTTAGAGTATACTCTCGATGATGTCCTATTACAATCGAATTTTATTTTTTTTTTGGACCACCAAAATCCAAATTGATAGTAGGGATTATTATTGTCCAATTCGTAAAAGTCAGGATTATTAGAATCCAATTTTCCTAGTTTATGTGGTGAATTTGTGTTACATATTGTCGACCAACAATAACAATAATACAACTGTCACCTGCTGCATGGGAAGGGTTCATTTTCTATACGTTAATAGGCAGCCATGTCTCTAGTGATCTGTGAAGATAAAAATCTTCAGTTACAAAGGTCTTTGCCAAAGCATCATGTTGCCCTTTTAAAATCATACCTGGTTGCAAGTGTGATCCTACATGAAATAGTAATCAGCTGCTATGAATAGTTAACACAGGAAGTGACGAAAATGGTTTTCTGAAAAATGGCTTTTCTCATTTTTGGGCCACCAAACACTGAAAAATGGGAAAATCATTTCATCCCCACCGAACACACCCATAGTCGACAGAAGATTTGCAGAATTGGCCTTGATGTTGGGCTAAGGTGTTGGTACTCACACAAAGTGGAATAGATCATGAGCCTGATGAAATCATTTTTGTTTGAAACGTATATCAGCCTCCCTGATCTTGACTTGTTGCTTAAATTCTTCATTTGCCTGAACTACCCATGTCTATGTCTAACATTGGATAGTAGTACATGGGTGTGGTCATGTGGACACTTCACCCTTCTTCTGGACCAAAAGTATGTGACATTCCTCAGAAAATCACTGAAGTTGACATGTTTCCGAGGAGTTCAAAAAAGAGGCATTAGGGGGGACTAGGCAGACAAGGGAAAGCCCATGCTTTTTTGATCTTAAAACCAATGGTCAAAAACATTTATCTTTCGGATGCATTCACCCCTCTTATTTTTCATAATTTCTCTCTATTTTTCTAATCCTTACCTCTCTATCTCTGTCTCCCTTCTATTCCTCTTTGCCTGAAAGAATGCAAATTATGCTGAATGTTTCGTAGTTATAGTCATGTCTAATCACTTCTTTGAGCCCATATCTAACTCATTGTTCAAAATTCATGGTTTGAGAATGATTTGAAGCATTAGTACAATTGTCTGTCAAGTTAAAAGCCTGCACCATGCGATTGATGACCCTTTGTGCTTTTGTGCACCTCAAGCTTTTTTAAACTATGTTTCTTTGAGATTCAATTTCTCAACATAATTATGGCTTTGCTTGAGTAGCATACTTCTTGATTGAATTAAACTCTTTGGTTTGTGTAATGGAAAATGACTCCTATCTACATCACACTGATATATAGGGATTGTCTTTTTGTGAGTAGCAACCCATGATTTTGAGCAAGTTTTTTGGAGTTGAGATGGTTTCAGTAGTTACAAGCATATATCTTATTCTTGGTATGTAGAGTGATGGTACTATATAGAGGTTTGCTTTGTTCAACAGACAAGAGAGATTTGGTTGTCATGTATGTCAGTCTGTCACTGTAGCCTATGTCATGTTTACCTTTTGATTACACTTTCTAAAACTACCCTGTCCTGGTTCGTCAAATATACTGGAAGTTAGGATATATATGTCAATGGCAAGAAAAGAGGAGAAGCCATTAGCGTGATTTAGACTTTATGTGATTTGATCAGCAACTGCTTTCTCTTTAGGATGGCCGGCTTTAATTCTGGTACTGTGACGTCAGTCATGGCTTCAGCTTTCTTTCAGTCACACATCTACATCAAATTGCTTTATTTGCTTGTTATTTCTTTTTGCTGGCTTTTGTATGTGTTTAAGTGGAACTCGTCTTTTTTAATCATATATTGAGAATGCAATCAGGTGAAATTCTTAGAAGAGGATAGCGTTCCTATTGTTAGCTGTTCAGCAGGTGAGCAAGAGAAGAATAAAGTGTTGATGAAATCGCCCTGGACGATCCTCCAATCACCACTAGGATCTGGAGGCATAATAACCACACTTGCATCCAATAATGTGTTGGATGAGTTGATTGAATCTGGTGTGGAGTACATAGAGGTATGCTGTTCTGCATATTCTGCCCGACTTTATGCTGTAGCACCTTGTTACTTCTGAATACTGGTCATTCTATCCTTTCCCAAAGTGATTTTTATTTTTATTTTTTTGGATGATGCCGGAAATTAGCTATGATGATACCTTCCTGAAAATGATTTTCAAGTTTTTTTTTTTTTTTGGATAAATGAATTTTGAGTTTCAATAGCCTACATTCTATTGGTATGCTAGGGATTAGGGAAATAGCTATTGAGAGAAGGAAAAGACATCTTAAGAAGGGCATAGGAACTTGATGGAATACGAGCAATACTTGTGCCTCTACTTATATCATCTGTGTGCTTTGCAGCTTTCCAATATCAGCAAGAGATGTCTTTGCGGGAACCCTATATTTCTTGGTTATGTAAGTTCATGTGAAACTGATATTGGATTTCTGAGATTCAAAGACGGGAAAGAATTTGAGGAGGATGATTTCCACATAGTTTTGCCGATCAAGTCTTTGAAGAGGTTGATAAAACAGACGGAGAAGCTGCCCCTACAACCAATCCTGAAGTCGAATTCGCATGTTGATTTGGTTAACAAGGAGTGGGTTGAGGCTGTCCCAGCAGCCCCCAACTCTTATGAGTTTCGCTGTTCAATCTACGACTTACTTGATGCTTGTTACCTAGAAGCTGCTTCCCTCATGGAGGTGACTCAATAATTTTTGTAACCGAAGTTGAGAATATTCTAATAGAGGGTTGTATATGTGATCTCTAGAAATGTATGTGTTTCGTAGAGATGAGATGAATGTCGCATAGTCGGGGAAAAAAAGATACAACATAAGGGGCAAAAACAACTTCTAGGCATGCATGTGTCATTGTATATGAGAAGGTATTCCTTTAAGTGGAGTATCCAGATTAAATTGCTACTCAATTATTCCAAATAGCCAGAAATGTCATTGAGTTTGAAACCTTTCACATAATGCAAGTATAGTATTCAATTTGGTAAAAAAAAAAAAAAAAAAAAAAAGAGAAGAAAAGAGGCATGTTGAAAAACATTTGAAATTTTAAAGACAAAATCTAAAAAACGGCACTAAAGTGTTGAATTTGATTAGGGAAATTTCAAATGGTAGGCATGAATTATTGGGTATTCCAAATGGTAGACACCTTTTTTACCTTTTCCAAATGGTAGGCTTAAATTCCAAAAAATTCCATCCCGTAGACATGCACTAACCTGCCGTTAGAAATTTTTTTTTAAAAAAAACAAAAATACAAAATTTTGAATTGAGAGAACAGAACTGGAACAAATCCCAGTCTGTTCGGCAGTCATCTCCCAACGCCCAACAGCCATCTCCTCCCAATCGCCGTCATCGCTCGCCGTGGAGGCTCGACGGCGGCCGTCATCCATTGACGCCCAGAAGCTGTTGCCCAGACGACTGAAGGACAGCCCCACTCGTCGTCGTCGATTCAGGTAATTGATATTTAGGGTTTCGATTTTTAGGGTTTAATTGTAGAAAGTCGGGTAAATTTCAGCGATTCTCTTATGCATTATGGCTGTATGGTCTTATCATTCAGATATTACTTGAACTTGATCCTTTTCCAGACCGCCCCAGGTGTTCGATTCCTTACGTTTGGGGTTGTTCAGATGGTTTATTCTTGCTTGGTTTTCGCTATGCTTCTTGTTGCTATGTCGGGAATCCTGCCACCGGAGAATTGCGTAAGATTCCAAACACAACTCCTTTTTCAGATTTCAGTACGAGCAGCGCGTGGGGACTTGGGTATGTGTCTTCCATTGATGATTACAAGATTGTGTGCTTCTTAGCACGATCTGAGTTTCATAATGATGAAATCTATGTTGGTTACTAGTATGAGGGCGAGGCTTTTACACTGTGTTTGAAGACTGGAACTTGGAAACAAGTTTGTTTTTTCGATGGCCTTGATCTTTATGAAGAGGATCTTGACAAACCTGGGGATTTGGTTAATGAAATATCATATTGGCTATTGAGGGATAGTATTGGCGAATGGTTTATAATTGGGTTTGACTTGGCAGGTGAGGAATTCATAGAGTTGGACCCTCCCGAATGGATGATTAAGTACGTTTATCATCACTTGACAGTGATAGGGGGATGCTTGTGCTTGGTTTCCTCATGTGACTTTGGGTGGGTGGATATTTCGATGTTGAAGGAGGATGGTGGTTCGACTTCTTGGGTCAGGTTTTGTATCTTTGATCAGCTCTTTGATCAGAGTGTGTCAAGGTGACTGCACTTTTGTCTGGAAAGCTTATCATATGTACGAGTATAGAATCCATCGGCTTCATCAATATGAATCAAGACCCTCCGAGGGAGTTTAATTTGATGTGGAAATGGGAAACTGATTATCCAGTTAATGTAGAGTACTACATCGACAGTCTGATCTCTTCCTTTAGTACTCGATGAGATGATGTTGTGGTTGAGCAAGCTATCATTTCAATGATGGTCGTCGTTTTTTCACATAGGGCACGTAAACGCAACTCCAGAATCCCTTCGCCTGTGTGTTGCTGCTCTTTTGTTTGTTTGTAAAATTCTGTGGATCTGTTGGAACTAGTGTGTATTTAGCAGCAACATTGTTAACTTTATATGTTGAGTATCGAATGAAGCTTTGTTATGATCATGGTTTTGCATTTCTTGTACTTTTGGTCATTATGTGCATTGAAACTTCCATTATCTATCCCATCTGTTGTTCTGTTACATATGATTTCACCCAGGAACAAACCAGTAGATCAACAAAGCAACGATGACAAACAAGAAAAGAGATTGAAACAATTATCCCACTTACATCTTATTGAAATACTCAAAATTGGAGTGTATACAGTATAATCAAATCAAATGCCTAATATGAATAAATAAAGGTAAGCTCTTTGAAAAACCGAGCTGATAAACTAATCATTCTATCATAATCCTAGCGAGAAGATATGTATATGTACACCATACCAGCTCCATTGCTTCCTGCTACAAAGCTTGGACAATCCTTTCCTTTTGAAGCGCAGAACCTACCGCTAAACTTGAGGAGCTCGATCCATAAAACGCATGCAACAAATTGATCAAGTCAAGTGCTTTCTTGCAAGCATAACAAGTTCCATCCGCAATAAGTGCATAAAGAGTAGGCATAATTGACGAATCCTTCGCCAGAACCCCAATAACCTCATCACCGCCATTGCTGCACAGAGATAGCAATATCGACGCACAATACTCCTTCGTCTGTTGAGAGACCGACGATTTCAGCAACCCCATTAACAAACTCAATGCTGAAGTCTGCAGAATCGCGATAGACCCGTCAATTGTCCCAGCCAGACAGTCCAAAACAACCAACGAATCCGCCAAAAGGTCTGACCTTGATCTTTCATTACAACCACCCACAAAGAGATCAACCAGCAAAGGCACAATGCCGCCTTCAAGGGCTCGTTCGTAGTTGCCATGGTACTTAAGGAGTCCTAAAATGGCTGCCAGAGCGTTCTTCTTCCCACACAACGACCCGTCCTTGATCAGACCCATCAATGTCGGGATCCCCTCCCGGGTTGACCCTATCATTCTCGCGTACTTGTCGACTGCCGAGATGTAATACAGGGTTGCAGCTGCACTCTGCCTAGACTCCATCTTAATCCCGGTTTTAAGCACCGAGATTAGCAACATTAATCCACCTTCCTGGATGATCTCATTTGGCCCTTTCGAGTGCTTCGAGAGCTTCAAGAGTGCTGCAATGGCGTTCTCCTGGGTTTCCGGGTCTGTCGACGTGAGGAGATCCAACAGAGGAGGGACATTGCCCATTTCGATTAATACCCCTCGGCTGAATACATTCGATTTCGCAAGCAATCTGATCTCGAAAGCTGCTTTGTTCTGCTGCTCATCCGTGCCATAGGTTAACCTCCCAGCAAAGTAACTTACCCGATAATGCATCATACAACCATAATGCATCAGAGAATTGCTGAAATTTACCCGATTTTCTACAATTAAACCCTAAAAATTGAAACCCTAAATATCAATTACCTGAATCGACGACGACGAGTGAGGCTGTCCTTCAGTCGTCTGGGCAACAGCTTCTGGGCGTCAATGGATGACGGCCGCCGTCGAGCCTCCACGGCGAGCGATGACGGCGATTGGGAGGAGATGGCTGTTGGGCGTTGGGAGATGACTGTCGAACAGACTGGGATTTGTTCCAGTTCTGTTCTCTCAATTCAAAATTTTGTATTTTCGTTTTGTTTTTATTGTTAAAAAAAAAATTATAACGGCATGTTAGTGCATGTTTACGGGATGGAATTTTTTGGTATTTAAGCCTATCATTTGGAAAAGGTAAAAAGGGTGTCTACCATTTGGAATATCCAATAGTTCATGCCTACCATTAAGAACTTTCCATTTGATTAAAAATGCTAAAAGTCAACCAATGTTATTAAAATTGAACTGTGGGGACTAGTTGAACCTGGAACGAGTTTTCTGGTTGTGTCTATTTTAAATGTAGTTTGTTGGGTAGGTTTAATTGTTCAAAATTAGAAAAAACCAATCAATCTAGTTCGAATTGGAGTCAGCGATTAGCCGATTCTTTTATTTTTATAGAAAAGTATGATTTGTTTTAACTATTGGGGTCGGGTCGGGTAGGGCAGACCCCATGCTCGTTTTAGTAGCATCTAACCCAAGCTTGTTTATGTTTACAAAATTTGATCAATGAAACCTCTTTTTTAGGTTGGGTTTATGTTGTTTCAGGTTTTATTTCAATCTCTACTTTAAGTATATTTTATACGTTTTCTAACAAGACTTGAACCAGCTCAATCTTAGGTCAAATGATAGAATTATAGTTGTTTGAATTTGGGTAATGTGCACAGTAATTTCACCCTCCTAACTGCCAGTTAGACTATTGATCAATCCAAAATTTCAACTTGTTTTCTCAACCAAAACCTGAGAGAAACCATCAAGTGTCATATTCTGACCCAATTTGAGTAAGCGACCGATTACTCTATTGAAATTAGAACTTTCCCTAGATGTTTTACTCTCTTGATTCTTTTAATCATTAAAATTGCAATATATTCCAAATATTCTTGCAATAACATTATTTCAGAATTATATTATTTCTTTATCAAACTTTAACCAAATATAATCTCTCATGATTTTGTTTAATTCCTTCCAAACCACTATAAACAAATGCCTAAACCATTTTATAAATTTCACCCTGGAGTTTCTAATGTATTGACACTAGAAAGTTCATGTCGCTTCATGTCCCCCTTTTTTCCTCTGTGTGTTATTTGTGCCAATTACTTTTGGGGTAGTTTATTTCATCATCTCAATTTATAGTCTTTCTATTATATTCATCACTTAGCTTATAACCCAATAATTATATTTGTTTAATATGTGTAATTTTTCTCTATTATCGTCTTTTATTTACTTTTGCATGCATAAATAGTTTAAAAGATGAAATTTTTATTTATTATTCTCTTCCACTCTTTTCTAATTAATTTAATTTTAGTAGGGTGCGGTTTTATAAACAAGAAGGTCCAGAATGACTTAATTCTTATATATATAACCTTACCCCCAAATCTAATCTACAATTCGTAGGCTAGAGTACTTTCTTAGTTTATTAGATTATCTAAAAACTGACGACTCTTATTTTTTTTATTCTTATATTGAATTACTTTTCTAAATTCATAACTAAATTGTATAAGTTTTAGTTATAAAAATGGCAAACAAATTAACAATTTAAGTTATTGTCTAATATGTAATCGACCCATTAACTTGTCAAACCCTCTTATGTTTTGAGTCGTTGAATAGCGTACCGCTTGGTTACCCATTCATTCTAATGAATGGTTTCTTTAGTTCAACTTTTGCTTTATTTGGTTATGATTTTATGAATTTTTTTTACTCGTTGAATTTAATTGTAATTTTCTGATTTAATTCTAGATTTGAATCAATTGTTAATAATCGGTATAAGTCCCTTCACTTCATAATCAAATAAAATTGGAAAATTGCATATACCCTCCTTCAAGTTTGTAATGTTTATAAATTTAACCTTGACGTTTCAGAGTTAATATTAACCCACACTAAGCTTTTGGAAATTTCATTTAGCTACTTTTCCAGTAAATTTAGCAACTTTTCCGATGAATATGTGATATTGTGATGAAATTTATTGCTAAAAGTATTGTTATTTTAGCAAAATATTTCATCCCAAATCACACATTCAGTGAAAAAGTTGCTAAGTTTAGCGTAAAAGTAACTAAACGAAATTGGTTCAAAAGCATGGGGTGGTAAATATGAACTTTAAAACGTCACAGTTGGATTTGCAAATGTCATAAACTTGAAGGAGGGTATATGTGTTGGGAATATCTCGACAATGTTCGATATACATGGTGTATAAACCAAAATAATATAATGATTATATGTCTTGCTAGAGACCTCTATAATTGGTAATTAAATATGTTCAGTTACAACTATATTATTTGGTTCTACGCATAGTTATTAAAATCTCGATCCCGTTTTACGATCCTACGATTTTATGGTCCAAAATCGTCGAAATGATTCTACAATTTAGACACGATCCACGATCCTACATGGGCTAAATTCCGATCCTAACTTCCCCATAGTTTCGAGTTAGGATCCCGATTTTAACAACCTTGGTCGTACAGACTCACACAAGTCAGTGTCGTGGAACAATGTATGTAACCTAAGTAATATCGTATTATGTTTAGAAATGTTGGGAATTGATTTTTATGAGAAATCAACCCAACACGGACCGAGTTGGGCTCACTACGGATCGTGGTGATCCAGCACGAACCATGTTCGGGTCACCACGGACTGTGGTGATCTGCAACGGACCGTGGTGACTATGACAGACTTAATCTACATTCTGGAGGCCAACACGGACCGTGGTGTCTATGACAGACTTAATCTACATTCTGGAAGTCAACACGGACCGTGTTGCGGCAACACAGACCGTGTTGGGCCTCAGACAGCACTATCGCATAAGTCGGTTATTTAGGGTTTTAATAACCCTTTCCCCAAGCCGTCTAAACACTATAAAAGGGAGTCGCTCTGAGAGATTGAGATCGAGGGAACTGTTTGAGACTTTTAGAGAGATACCAAGGTGATTTCCTGAGTTCCCCTCTCTCCTAGTTTACGGTTATTTCCTGAAACAAACTACATCATACCAAAACACATACATCTTAGATTGAGATCTATCTCAATCGGGTCAATCTAGCAATCGAGTTCCCGAAGTCCTGCGTGGACCTACGATAGAGGATTTCTTCATTGGAATCTCAAAGGTCAACCTCTGCATTAGTCGGATTAGCGATCCACTACAACAGAACAGGCCTGAGGCGACCGTTACTATCAGTCGCAAACGGGCTCTATCGGTCGCAGCAGAGGGCGGACGACCGATACGTATCGGTCGCTGGATATCCGTCGTTTGACGAACCGAGCAACTGATACCTATCGGTCGCCAAACTTGCGTCCGATATACGCTGGGGCGACCGATACGTATCGGTCGCTAATCAGCGACCCATACCGTATCGGTCGCTGGGTATCGGTCGCTAGTTTAGCGGCCGATACTGTATCAGTCGCAACGTATCCATCGCAAATTTAGTGACGGATACCGTATCGGTCGCTATTTATCAATCGCAAAATAGTGACTAATAATCAGCGACTGATACATATCGGTCGCAGATTATAATTTAAATTTTTTTTAAAAAAATTCTAGATTAAATCGAATAGGTTATAATCATACTGTATTTGTCGAAATATCGGTCGCTGCTATTATTATATTATATTATATTATATATATATATATATATATATATATATATATATATATATATATATATATATATATATATATATATATATATATATATATATATATATATATATATATATAGCGTATTTTTCACCTGTCAATTTCATACATAACATACTAAACATATATAATATTAAACATTAATGCATAACTAAAAGTTCATACATATATATAATAGCTAAAAGTTCATAACTAAAATTCAAGCTAAGTTTCATACAATCTAAGTTCATAACTAAAACACAACTTAAAAGTTCATAACTAAAAGTGCATAAGTTCAAGGTTGGGGAGGGAATTGCGGGGATCCTGATAAGTTTAGATATTGAGATGGGGAAGGAGAACTACTGCCTTGTTGTTGATATTGGACAACTTGTGTCAATTGACTTTGAATCTGTGAGATGGCAGATGTGTGGGCAACAAGTTGATCCCGCATAATAGCATTAGTGGACGGAGTTGCGCAAGGATGCCTCGAAGAAGAAGAACTGCCCTGGGTAGGGGGTGGAGTATCATAGAAGTACGAGGTCGCACTCCCAAGACCATAGACAACTTGGTCTTTGGGTTTGTACCCCCCTGCCAGTTGGAGGTACAACTCCCTAGCTTCCGGGGAGTTCTCAATTATGTCACGCTCCTCACACTTTTGGCGAAAAGTTTCCTGCAATCATTCATACATAAGTAGCGAACACAATAAAAATTAAAACATGCTTCAACAACACGCTGGAGTTCAAATACCATCCAAACACAACTTAAACCATTCACGGCCACACGCTTGAGTTCAAATACAATCCAAACACACATAAAACATGCACGGCCACACGCCGGAGTTCAAATACAATCCAAACACAATAAAACATGCTTCAACAACACGCCGGAGTTCAAATACAATCCAAACACAACTTAAACCATTCACGGCCACACGTCGGAGTTCAAATACAATCCAAACACACATAAACCATTCACGGCCACACGCTGGAGTTCAAATACAATCCAAACACACATAAAACATGCACGGCCACACGCTGGAGTTCAAATACAATCTAAACACAACTTAAACCATTCACGGCCTCACGCCGGAGTTCAAATACAATCCAAACACACATAAAACATGCACGGCTACACGCTGGAGTTCAAATACAATCCAAACACACATAAAACATGCACGGCCACACGCCAGAGTTCAAATATAATTCAAACACAACTTAAACCATTCACGGCCACACGTCGGAGTTCAAATACAATCCAAGCACACATAAAACATGCACGACCACACGTCGGAGTTCAAATACAATCCAAACACAACTTAAACCATTCACGGCCACACGCCGGAGTTCAAATACAATCCAAACACACATAAACCATTCACGGCCACACGCCGGAGTTCAAATACAATCCAAACACACATAAAACATGCACGACCACACGCCGGGGTTCAAATACAATCCAAACACAATTTAAACCATTCACGGCCACACGCCGGAGTTCAAATACAATCCAAACACACATAAAACATGCACGGCCACACGCCGGAGTTCAAATACAATCCAAACACAACTTAAACCATTCACGACCACACGTCGGAGTTCAAATACAATCCAAACATACATAAACCATTCATGACCACATGTCGGAGTTCAAATACAATCCAAACACACATAAAACATGCACGACCACACGCCAGAGTTCAAATACCATCCAAACACAACTTAAACCATTCACGGTCACACGCCGGAGTTCAAATACAATCCAAACACACATAAAACATGCACGGCCACACGCCGGAGTTCAAATACAATTCAAAGACAACTTAAACCATTCACGGCCACATGTCGGAGTTCAAATACAATCCAAACACACATATAACTATAATTTATTAATTGTGCCACAATTCAAACACAACTTTAGTTTATGAATATGTTTAAAGGAAACTTACAGCAAGTGTGGCATCATGTTCAAAACTCCACACCGGATTCCCCGCAGCATTTCGCCCACAATGAATGTGAGCGTGGACTTCAGACAGGGTCATGAATTTCCCCCCGGCCATCTACAAATTAAGATAGTAAATGCAAACAATTGTTTAGATAGTTCGTAATTGTTAATGTATACATATAACTTTAATTTATTAATTGTGCCAATTTAGGATTCACCTGCTTCTTCTTATAACTTGCCGCTGAAACCGAGCCCACCCGCGTAATGCAATTGGCGGAGTTTTCATTGTTCCTGTTTGCTTTGGCGGCATTGGACCGCCGAATGAAATCCTCGGTTTGGGATTCCTCATCTATTGCATCACGTTGCTCATTGCTCATATGAGGTACAAGGTCCGTCCTCTTCTTGGTCCTGACCTTGTACCTCGTATCAGAAACCCGGTCGCACAATTTTGTGTGCCACCCACTGAACACATCTCTTGTTAATTCTTCTTCCCAAACATAATGTCGCTGTATAAAATAATTTATTAGTGATTAGTTAAATGACTATTACATAAAAGAAAATCATGGACCCAATTTGCATAATTACTTACACAGAAATCTAACCACAAATTTGTTTTCTCTTCTTTGGACCATTGGGAAGCAGGCTTTGGATTTGGGTGGCCACGAAGTTGCCCTCCAACAAACCGTGCTAAACGGGGATCGGCGAACCTATGCAATCGTTACGAAAAAAACACAACTAAAGTTATTAAAACCAATGCTAAATCACTGTACATAGGATTTTATGTGATCATCTTACCAATCCTCCCCCCGTTCAAGTCTTACACGGTTGGGGTATCATGCAGGGTCGATCGGAGCAGCTCTTTGCCAAATGCTATGTGGTTGTCTCCCCCTAATATAATAGTTAATATCGGGTAAAATCAAAACACAAGTTAGTTCCAAACTTATATATATATATATATATATATATATATATATATATATATATATATATATATATATATATATATATAAAATGGCATCTTGTCTGAGTAGAATGCATTGGCTTCAACTAAGTACATGAAAAATTTGAACCAAGTTGTGAATATAATAAAAGTTCAATGACTAGTAATGTATATTGGCAAGATAATAGAATTCACTACTCATACTCCTCTTCATCGTCACTACTAATAATCTCGGTACAAATAGGGTCTAACATATTATCCTCCTCTATTCCCACTCCCTCTTCCCCCATAATGGATTCATTAGCATCATCGTGCATGGCTTCCTCATCACTTAAGTCATCTCAATCTTCGCTTTGGTCCTCATCAATGCTAGATAGTGTTGGAGAATTTTCAGTGCTATCCTCTTGATATGCGGCATCATCAATGCCGTCAATCGTTGACCTCGGCTTTATGATGAGTGTTGCCCACCACTGGTTTCTATCTCGCCTTGTACTAGGATAATGAGTATAAAACACTTGCATTGCTTGGGATGCCAGCATGAATGGTTCATGTACTCGATATCGTTTTGTGTGGTTCACATCCACGAGATTGTAATGCTCATGTTTGTTCAAACCATGGACGGAGTCAAACCAATCAACTTTGAACAAAACAACTTTGTAATTTCCAAATCTTCCTAAGTATTCCAACTGAATCACTTCTTGGAGCGTCTCATAGAAGTCTACGCCGTGCATTCCTTTGACATATACCCCAGAGTTGGCGTTCGACTTTCCTTGTCGTTGGACTTGGAAATTGTAGTTGTTAATGTAGTAATGGTTCCACCAACGCACATTTTTGTTGGGACCGTATGCTAACGCTCGAATAAAGTCATTCGCTTCATTTGAATTGATAGCCTACATAATATAATTTTAGCAAAGTCGTCAACTTCAAGTGGACAACATTATGATAATTGAACTCGAATATTACTAATTCAATCAAACTTGATCGTTCACCTTTCGTTTAAACCATTTGGGAAATTGTTTCCTAAATTTGCTCCACAAATCCCCTATTTGTGTGCGTGGATGTGATAGACACATGTCTTCTTCAAATTGCCTTTCAACAAATAATTTAAGGTGTTAACTAGGTAATTAGTTACATGGAGCATGTACATACACATAGCGGCGTGCAATCGTACAAACCTTTCATACTTTTCCAATAAGTCGCTATTTGAAAGAACATATGCATGCGCCGCAACAAACTCTTGTTGGTTGAGATACCTCTTTTTACCCTCACTAGGCGCATATCCAATGTTTGAGGAAAACACATCAGGGAGGGGTTCGTTAACATCGTTAACATGTTTCACATCAGGGCATGCGTTTCTTTTAAGTTCCCTAGACTTAGTTTGAACTTCGGGGGCAAAATATGCATCACAGAAATTTGCTATCTCCTCTGTTAGGTATGCATTGCAGATAGATGATTCTACTCGCGCCTTGTTCCCCACTTTTTTCTTTAAATGGTGCAAAAATCTACAACAGTTTACAAGTAACAAACATTGATGTTTCCTTAAGAGACATAATTCATCTCATAGTAACTATGAAAGATATGTAAGTTTAGTTGTACATTTCAAAAGGATACATCCACCTATACTGCACAGGTCCTCCCATCGCTGCTTCATAAGGAAGATGTACTGGAAGGTGTTCCATGACATTGAAGAAGGCAGGGGGAAATATCATTTCCAACTTACATAGAATTTCCGGTATGTTTCTCTCTAACGGGATCATGCCACTCACCTTTACATTAGAAGCACATAAATCTCTAAAGAACTGGCTGAGTTCAGTCAATGGCTTCCAAACTTTTTGAGGAAGTAGCTCCTTGGTTGCAATTGGCAACAACCTCTCCATGAAAACATGACAATCATGGCTCTTCAACCCCTGCAACTTTGAATTTTCGGGATCGACACATCTGCTCAGATTGCTCGCATAGCCATCTGGGAGTTTGAGGCCTTTCAACCACTCACACAAGGCCTTAACCTCTTCTTTACCCATTTGATAGGGAGCATTCGGCATAGTTTCGGTGCTAGTCCCATCTTGATGATGAGTTTTTTGAATGTTTAGCCGACGGCGCTTGCAATGGGTGGCTTGGTCCCTACGCGAGTTCTTATCATCCTTGGTCTTGCCTTTGACACTCATGATGGTATTCAATACTTGATCAAATACATTCTTCCCAACATGCATGACATCCAAGTTGTGTCGGATTTTAAGATCTTTCCAATACGGCAACTCCCAAAATATGCTTCTCTTGTTCCAATTGTGAGACTCTAAATAACCATCAACACGGTTATGCTGTTCCGTGGAGCTTGGGAAATTACATACATGATCCCAAATTTGTTCCCCACTCAATCGAGGGGGTGGAGGTGAATTTTCTTCCTTATTCTTTCAGAAAGCGCTCTTATTTTTTCGAAATGGATGGTTCTCTGGGAGAAATTGTCTATGGCAATCGAACCAAGAATGTTTCCTACCATGTTGTAGCCATCTAGCCTTTGTGTTCTCCATACAGTAGGGACAAGACATTTTCCCTGCTGTGGTCCAACCAGAGAGCATTCCATATGCCGGAAAATCGCTTATGGTCCACAACACGGATGCCTTCATTTTAAAATTTTGCTTCTTGGAGACATCATATGTGCCAATCCCAACCTTTCATAAATGTTTCAACTCATCGATTAACGGTTGCAAGTAGACATCAAGATTGCCCTTTGGACTTTTCGGCCCAGGAATTATGAGTCGAAACAAGCATCGCTTTCTTCATGCACAACCAAGGCGGCAAATTATATGGAGTTGCAATCACCGGCCAACATGAATACGTCTGACCGAAACTGCCGAAAGGTGCAAAACCATCTGTGCATAGCCCCAACCGTACGTTTCGGGGTTCGGACGCAAATTCCTTATGAAGGGCATCGAAATGCTTCCACGCTTCACTGTCACACGGATGAACTATAGTTCCATCTTCACGTGCATTCATTGAGTGCCACCTCATGTGCTCCGCAGATGTCTTAGTTGCATACAATCTTTGCAACCTCGGCCCGATTGGGAAGTAAATCAATTGCTTGTGTGCAATGCGTTTCCCACGCAACGTTGTTTTAGCATACCTATCGGCTCCGCATTGGTCACACTTATTTAAGTCGGCTTTCTCCTTCCAAAACAATACGCACCCATTGGGACACGCGTCGATTCTCTCATGTGGAAGTTCTAAAGCACCAAGCAATTTCTTCGCTTGATAGTAGGTGTCTGTCATCTCATTGCCAGGGGGACATACGTCTTTCATTAACGCTAACAGACTGTCCACGGCTTTATTTGAGAGATTGTACTCACATTTTATGTTAATCATACGTGAGACAACCGAAACAAAGACGTGTCGCTACCTTCATACAGAGGCTTTTTGGAGGCATCGAGCATTTCTAAGAACTTCTTAGTCCCTTCCTCTGGCTCATCTTCCCTCGTATCATCACCGCAGCTCAAAGGCATATGGCCCATGGCATCGGTGATCATTTCTTGCATCTCGCTGACACCTCCGATCTTGGAAGACCCATCAACCACAGTGTTAAGAGTTTGACCACTACCCTCAAGAGTGGCAAAACTCTCCCCGTGACTTATCCAAACATGATAATTTGGCCGAAAGCCGTGTTTGTACAAATGTAGCTTCACAATATCCTCGTCAACGTACTTCAAGTTTTTGCATTTGCTACAAGGACACCTAAGTTTACCCAAACTACTCCATTGTTTTGCAACAGGTATAAATTCTTCATTCACCCTACGTACGAATTCCACACTAAGATGTTCACCATCATGTCTTTCATACATCCATTTTCTACTACTCTCCATTATGTATTTAGCTGCATACAATGTATATATCATTGTAAGGGATTAAGTCACAATTAATTAAAGCAAATACATAATTTCCATGAATATAATGAATGTCATTATTTATTGTTAATAATTATATCATGTTTCAATGAATTTCAACTAAACTTTTATGACTATCAATTAAAACTTCAAGTACACTTTTTTTTGACATCTACAACTAAGTTATATCACCAGTCAAGAGGATCCTGCTATTATACAAGTAGAGTGTGTTTGTTTCTGTTAATCTATGATTAAAAATGACTTTCATGAGTCGTATCGACTCTCCTTTATTTGTCTGGTTCACCAAAAAGTAGCGCAATCTCAGTAGTGAAATTGCGCGAGTTCTATAGTGCTTTGGGAGTTAGAAGCGTCTCAGATTCAGTACAATGCTGTGTTTCTATTATGCGGCCTGGTGGGCAACAAGACAAGGTGGGAATGAGAGAGAAACTTATAGTAAAGGGTCTAATAGGAATCGTGTTGGGCTTTCTTGCATGTAAGATTCATAGATCCTTCAAAGCATCGTGTCTTACTTTGATGGACCTAGGAATCTTACATGCAAGAAAGCCCAACACGATTTCTATTAGACCCCTTACTATAAGCTTCTCTCTCATTCCCACCTTGTCTTGATGCCCACCAGGCTGCACAATAGAAACACTGCATTGTATTGAATCTTAGACGCTTCTAACTCCCTAAGCACTATAGACCTCGCGCAATTTCATTGCTGAGATTGCGATACCTTTTGGTGAACCAGACAAATAAAGGAGAGTCAATACGACTCGTGATAGTCATTTTCAAACATAGATTTTCAGGTCACAAACACACTCGTACACTAACAGGATCCAAACTCAACCTCTTTTCATGACATCTATAACTAAGATACTAGAACTATAAATTAACCTACTTACAACTACCATGACTAATAACCTATATTATTATGTAGCAACTGGTTATTGAGTACTTAAGTTACTAAATGGATGTGACATAATTAATAATAATTAATGTCTACATTTGGAGTTATGAGTAATTAAGTTAGAAATTAGGTTAGATTAGCAACAAGTTTACGCTACCAACTTCGTTGGATAACTTAATCAAAGGCAAGTCTCTAAATGCCAATTCAACCTTGTTGTGATGAACAAGTTGTCTGAGCTATATGTACGGGTAATCAACCGGTTGTGACGTAGCAAATAACGATTGTTTTACATTTAGCATCCCAACCACCTTTCAAAAGAACACCAAATAAATGAAGCTTGAGTTCTTTGGTGTTCATTTTAAAACTGGTTGGGATGCTAAAAATAACGATCGACATTTGCTACATCACAAGCGGTTGATCACCCGTACATATAACTCCGACAACTTGTTCATCACAACAAGGTTGAATTGGCATTTAGAGATTTGCCTTTGATTAAGTTATCCAATGAAGTTGGCAGTCGCGTAAATTTATTCCTAATCAAACATAATAACTAACTCACTCACTAATAACTACCAAAATCATCCAAACTCGACACTTTTTTATGACATCTACAACTAAGCTACTTAAATGGTTGTTGAGTACTTACGTAGCAACTTGTTGATTACGTAAATGGACGTGACATAATTATTTACAATTTATGTCTTCATTTGGAGTTATAAGTAATTAAGTTAGCAATTAGGTTGGGTTAGCAAAAAATTTATGCTACCAACTTTATAGGCTAACTTAATTAAGTTAACCAACGAAGTTGGCAGTCGTGTAAATTTGTTCCAAACCAATCATAATAACTAACTCACTTATTAATAACTACCAAAACCATTCATACTCAACCTTGACTTATAACATATAAAACTAACCCACTTAAATTTGAATAATCATAAACATTGTCAAGAATTATTTTAACTTCATTTAACTAAATATTTAATTAAACTTAACTCAAATTTATAACTAAATTAATTTAACTTAACTAACCAAACATATACAATCAATTAACCCTAACCACAGCCCTAACCCATACAAATTAAACATCCTATAATTAATTAAACTAATTATTCATAACCTTGTAAACCCTAAACATCAATATTCTAACTTTAATTTCAAGCCATAACAACATAATACTATAATAAACTATAAGCATTCATAATAAACCCTTCAAATTTACATTCAAAACATACACTATTCTAAATTTGAATTTCAAACCATAACCACACTAAAATTACTTAAGTAAATTACTTAAATACAACAACATATATGAATTTTACAATTATGAATCAACAATTTCAACAACAGATACTTTTACATTAACAAACAACAATATTCTAACATTAATTTCAAGCCCTAACAACATAATACAATAATAAATTATAAGTATTCATAATTAACCCTAAATATTTACATTCAAAACATACATTATTCTAAACTTGAATTTCAAACCATAACCAAACTAAAATTACTCAAGTAAATTACTCAAATTCACTCTAAAAATTTACATTCAAAACACAATTCTAAATCCAATTTCAAACCCTAATCTTGATTAACACTAAACACTACCCTAAATTTGAATTTCTAACCATAACCACACTAAAATTACTCAAATACAACAATATATATGAATTTTAAAATTAAACATCAACAATTTAACATCATATACTCTTACTTTACTAACCAACAATAATCTAACTTTAATTTCAAACTCTAACATCCTAATACTATAATAAACTCCAAACATTCATAATTCACCCTAAAAATTTACATTCAAAACACAATTCTAAATTGAATTTCAAACCCTAAACTTGACTAACACTAAACACTACCATAAATTTAAATTTCAAACAATAACCACACTAAAATTACTCAACTAAATTACTCATATACAACAATATATATAAATTTTACAATTAAAAATCAACAATTTAACTACAAAAATAAATTAGGGGACTCACATTGGTCGTTGCCGAAGATATTGGCGTCAGTGGTTGCTGGAAGTGTGCGCACGACGGTCGTCGGTGGTCGTCGGTGGTTGCAGTGTCGGCCGACGTCGACGGTGGTGGCCGGAGTGAAGGTGGTTGGGGCGGTGGCTGGGGTTGGGGTGTGAGAGGAACGACGAGATAGAGAGAGAAAGAGCAGCGTATCGAATGTTTGGGATTCTGCCCGTTGTGGCATTAAACAGGCCGGCGACCGACAGCCAGCGACCGATACCGTATCGGTCGCTGGCTCAGCGACCGATAGAAAGTCAGACGAAGTTAATATTACCGTTGAAGAATTTATTGAGCCTTGCGATCGATATCCAGCGACCGATATGGTATCAGTTGCTGGACTAACGACCGATAAACGGAGACTTGCGACCGATATGGTATCGGTCGCTATCTATCGGTCGCCCGTGTCAATTCGAGCGACCGATACATATCGGTCGCTTAGGTCGGTCGCCTCAGATGTTTCATGTTGTAGTGGATCAGGCATACTACTAAGCCTCTGGAATTGTATTCTATCCTAGGTGATTAATTGTTTTGTAATTGTTATGAATATTCCGTCAATTAATATGTATCTGTATAGGAAATAGATCACCTAAAACCCAACAGTGGTATCAGAGCCAACAATTGCATGCTGATGTTTTATGCCTTAATTCATATAATTTTTATCAATCGTTGAATATTATTATGAATTAGTTAGATTAGATATTATACCTAAATTTTTGAAACTTTACGAAAGTTTTATTCTTTATTCTTCCTGATAGTAGATCTGGAATTTTATTCTAAAGTTTCATGCTTTATTGTTATTTATTTCCTTATTGCCTCCAATTAATTAGTTTATGCTTGTTTAATCGTTAAAATTAGCATGATCTTGATATATTTTTAGATTGTCCTAGAAACGATCATGTTTAATCTTGTTAAACAGTAGGAAATAAGGGAATAATTCTAATTCACAAAATATAGTTTTGTTGAATTATTTTCTGATTTAGACTATTTACGGTAAATATAATGAAAATTCGAAATAAAATACCAAACGAATTCAAGATTTTTCAAGAAAATTACTGGAGGCATCTGGAAGTGTTCTGGAATTGTCCTAATTTTTGTAGAATTTTCCCAATTAAAATAGTTTTGTAATTGAGCTTTTTCAGATCTGACGAGAAATAAATTCGGTTACTTCTCTGAATTTTATAAATTTATGAAACTTTGTAAAACTTCTGAAAAATTTATACTAGGTCACTGGGTGACCATAACTTTAGTGAAATTTTTTCGTGAATTTATCCAATTAAAATAGATTTTTGATTGAGTTTTTCAGATCTGACGAGAAATAAATTCGGATATTTATCTGAATTATATAAATTTATAGAAACTTTTAAAACTTTTGAAATTTTTATAGTAGGTCACTGGGTGACCATACTGTTTGGGAAAACGTTTTCATGAATTTTTGAATTCGTTAAGTTAGTTTTCCTTGATTTTTCAGATCTAAAACGGAGTATAATCGTTTACTCTTCTGATTTATTTTTGAATTTTCGAAATTTGATAAAATTCTGAAAAAATTCACAGTAGCTCATTACATGACTCAACTGTATGGAAAAATTATAAAATTTAATTTTCGAACTTATCGGACAATTCTTCTTTTATTTTCCGATAAAATGGTGAATTGAATTAGTTTAATTCCCTAAATTTTACAAGTTTGTGTAAATTTGACAAAATTATGGAAAATTTCATAGTAGATCATTAGATAACTATGATATGAGAAATTTAGTGTTGATAAGTTTTAAAATTGATAGATATTTTATTTACGTTTTCATGCATGAAATAACCGACACTAGGAAGCAACACGGACCGTGTTGAGTCAACACGGACCGTGTTGCTAGCGGTGTTGGTGAAAACGTGCCTTTTAGGGTTAGTAATTAATGTTTGAAAATTAATTATCGAATCCTAATATTACTAAATCAGATGTTAGGCATAAATTAAATCTTATAAGTGTTTGTAAAGTTTAGGAAACTTACAATTTTATAAGATATAGTATCTTTCGAAACACTTAATTTTAGAAAAATTGAGTAACTTGTATGTAAAGGTATTCTATAGAGTCTAAATCTGTTTAGTTATCTAAGATAAAATTTGGAACTTTGTTATTTTTGTCAATCATGCAAATTATTTAGGAAACTCTTGTAAACACAAATTTCAAGTCTAAAATAAATAAAGACAGGAAATTGAGAAACAAATTAATTTGTATTGATATTTGAATATATGCAGGTACAATCTCTGTATTAAATACAATAAAATAGTCCTCTGATTCGATCTCCTGAAACTTGGGTGAGCCGAGGGCGTGGACGCTTGATCTCGATCTCGAATGTAGTTTTAGCTGAAGAATTCTTGCAGTAGTTCTTGAGCTGAATGTCTTGAGCGTTGATCTTTGCTTGGTAGCTGAAGGTCTTGCGCAGTAGTTCTTCAGGTTCTTGGATGCGAGAGCTTGAGTGCTTGGTCTCGATCTATGAACCAGACGAAGAAGATGACTGCAGTCTTTGATGCGAAGAATAGAAGTTGTTGAACTAGCAGGCGTTGGTCCTTGGCGCTTGATAGCTGGAAGTCACTTGTAATTCGATCTTCTGAAGGCTTTGCAGGTCCCGTCGAAGAACTCTGTAGCAGTTCTTGATCTTAACACGGTAGATGCTTGGAGCCTTTTGCAGACCTTGATCCTTGACGCTTGGTAGCTGGAGGCCGCTGGTAGTTTGATCTCCTGGAGCCTCTGGATGATGATTGCTGAATCTCCGGGGGGTTTGAAAATGAAGGGGGAAGACCTCTATTTATAGGATTTGGAGGTCTAGGGTTGCATAGGGTTTGAGTCGGGCTTTGCGCTTGGGCCCAAATTAATTAATTATCCCTTTATTTTAAATAAAGAAATAATTACTATTTTCTGCATCATAATTGACACGTGTCACGATATTATTGGCCATGATACATTTCCATTTAAAATTTAATTAAATGGACCGCCGTAATTGATTTAACACGTGGCGAATAATAATTGGCCGAATAAAATTAATTTATTTTCCATGTGTCATTTTCTGATTTGCTGACAAAATTTTGCCTCCTACAACTCTATTTAGTATATGTTTCCTTATGTGTGCTATATTGCAATTAAATATGCCTTCATAATTTGTTATTTAAAGCATATATTATATTTGATATAATTATTCCAATATTGCTTGTTTGCATGTGCTTCTAGTATGGCCATTGATAGTCGGTTTTACCGGTCTGCTTACCGGGTTGAATGAAATATGACCTGCGTGCCGTCATTGAATTAATTAAATTTAAATTTTACTTGAGTTTATTTTAATTCATGTAAAATCTCTTTGTAAGAGGTCCACTTTGTAAATTATTGTAATTGGAGACATCAACTCGAGTGGGAGCCCAACAACAACGGAAATATTGATCCATGTGGGAGCCATATCCAAGGAAATTGCAACATCTAAGAAGGAATTCTTGAAGACTGTTAGGGCTTAGTTAAAATTAGTTTGATTGAGTGTAGGTGGCCATACTAGGGGTTTTATTTTATGCTTTATTTTTTTATAACATGTTTTATTATGCCTTTTATGCTTTTCGAAAGAGTTCACTTAGAATTGCATGCTTAGGATAATAAAACATACTCTTGTTCGGTTGTTGTATTTGGGGTTTATGAGTAAGGTTGTCGTATCCGCAGGGACGTTGTGCCAGACAATAGGAAATGCGTTTGGTAAGGTTTTTGATTCGAAAGCAGTAAATAATGAAAAGCAATTAAACTAACTTAAGCATGAATTGGAAATTAAAAAATAAAAGGAAAAATCATATCTAAGAATGCAATAAATAAGGAACTAAAACTGAATTGAATACTGGAATTAAGGAAAGAAAACATGAACCTGTAATGCATTGTACTCTACTCTAATCTTGAATCTTGAATCACGAACCACGAATCTTCTCCCGAACAAACAAGAAAAAGCGTGATTTGGATTACTAAGACTGCTCGAATCCTCACCTGAAGGGAGAATTCAAGGAACCTTTATCCTCCTCTTCACTGAAAAGTGGAATTTGTGGTATGAACTAACAGTACTGATTTTTGTTTAGCAAGAAAATGCATAAAACGAGATAGACCAAGAACTTGAAGAATTTCTTACTTGAATTGAACTTAGTCTCTTCTAATGATGTATAATAGTGCATATAAAGAAAGAATTAGGAAAAGAAAATAAAATAATTTCCAAAACCCTACGTGCAGTCGCCACCCTTTTTAATTTCCGGAAATTCTGGTCGTCATGGGTGCAACACCCTAGTTCACGGGCGCGACACTTTCGGCGGAAAAACTTCTGTCATTTTCTGCTTTGCTGGTCGCGGCCGCTAAAACATTGGTCGCAGGTGCGACGTCCTCCTGTTCAAGTGGTAGCGGGCGCTATACAATCGTTGTGGGTGCTACAATTTCTCGGAAACTTTTGTTGAATTGTCGACCGTCGTCGCGGGTGTTTCAAGTTTGGTCGCGGGTGTCACGACCTTCTGTGCAATTTGTAACGGGCGCTACACATCGGCAAAATTATGCTTCTTCGCTGCTGCTCAAGTTGGTCGCGGGCGTCACCATTGGCGTAGCGGGCGCGACCAGTTGGATTTTGGATAACTTTTGCTTTTTGTCCTTCTTTTCCTTCTACTCTTTGATCAACCTATAAAAATACAACATCTTCATATATAACTAATAATTAAGGGGTAAAACAAGCAAAACATCTTATTAAAGGTATCACTTCGACTCGAAATCAGACCAAACAACTCTCAAAATTGAATTATTGCTCAACCTATCGCAACACCACTTAGTTGGAAAATAATATCGCAAAAGCGAATTATTTGTCCGTCGCTAATATGTAGGGTGAGAGTTAAGTCAATTCAAAATTAGTTATCAAAACGGTTTTTGGATAAGAGTAAAGGAAGAGAGATATTGTATTCGATACAAAATTTATTGCCAAGAGTCATTTTGAATGATGGATCATGAGATGATCCACCAAAGGCAACATGGGCTTGGGTTTTGTTGGGCATAGTCCACTTGAGCCCATGAGTCTTGTGGGTCTTGGTTAAAATTAAAACACTAAGTAAGAGTTGTAAAATATTGCTGGGAGGTGCCACACATTTCTAACAATTGATTAGAAGGGGGCCACATTTTTTTAAAGTACTCGAAGGGGACCACATCTTCAAAGAACTGGCCGCTGGGTGATTTTCCGACCATTTTGATTGAATTCCGGCGATGTATATGTGGAAAGACAGAAATACCCCTATGTTTTATCAAACAATTGCTAGGAGGTGCCATACATTTCTAAAAAATGATTGGACGGGGACAACTTTTTTTACGTCTCTTCTCTACACTTTCTCTCTCCTAATAGAACTCAACCCATCAAAACCATAAACAAACTCATCTTCTTCGTTCATCCACCACCCGACCACCACCACTACCACCAGTCCAACCACTACCAACACCACCACCACTTCAGCGCTCAGCCACCGTCGAGAACAACAATAGCCATTTTAAATCAAATACCGGTTGTAAGACTCAACCAAATGAAAAGATAGAAATACCCCTACGTTAATTAATTCATGCCATTTTAAATCAAATACCTGTCAAAATGCTTGGTTGTGTCAAACCGAAATTGAGGCACAATTGTACATACCCAACCAATGACAACTACCGGTTAACAACCAAATATGATCATGTATGCTTTTATTGTAAAGGCATATGACACTAGAAGCGTGAATGTCCAAACTAAAAGGAAGACTTCAGATGTAGTAATATGATTTCATTTATAGGTCAATGTGTATATGATATACATTACCCATATTAAACCCACTTTGAGTATTAGATACCGACTGTAAAACTCGCATTTATGCAAATGTGCATGGTCTACATCAAAATAGATGTGTTTAGAAGGATGAGAGTCAGTCTACAAATAGAAACATGCAAACAGTTGTAGCTCCTCATGTAGAGTTGGTTGTTTATCCGTTTCCTCAAAACTTATAACATAAATCTATAGGTGGATCTATGTTCTCATTATAAGTGGAAATTTGATTTCAAGCTCTCAATTAGAGAGAGAGGATCTTGGATAAACACATTTAACACATCGAAACCAAAGGGTTTAAAAGGAAGAACTCATGTTCAAACATAACCTTAGAACTATTTATTAAGTCCTGTTTGCAAAGCGTGACTGTACTTTTTACAAGAAAAGGTGTGAACGTGCTAATAAACATTCATACATACAGATGTATGTAGACCATTGAGCACAAGTAAAAGGGATGGATTACTTCAAATCTTCAAAGATGAACCACATAAGACATGGTATATGAGATACATTTGGAGCTAGAATGTTAAAATAGTTTAAAGATTTCCATAATGAAGTAGTCTTGGTAAGACAATGAGATTACCCATATATGATCAAAAGGGTACTGATGATTGAGCTAAGAGTTTGAACAAATGACTCAAATGAGACATATCTCTGGCACAACAAGCTTAGTCATATCAATCAGAAATGCATTGAGAAACTGTAGAGTACAACACTTCTGGAAACCTCAACTTCGAAAAGTTCGATGTTTTGTGAAGCATGTCTGATGGGAAAGATGACTAAATCACCTCCTACTAGAATTGGTGTACGAGCTAATGACTTGTTAGGATACATACATACTGATGTATGTAAGCCTATGAGTACTGTTGCTAGAAGAAGGTTTATCGTACTATTTCATCACTTTCAGTGGCGATTTTAGTAGATATGGATATGTCTACTTAATACGCCACGAGTCCAAATCCTTTGAAATGTTCAAAGAGTTTCAACGTGAGGTACAAAACCAACTTGGCAAGAAAATCCAAACCCTTCAATTAGATTGAGAAGGTGAGTATTTGAGCTAAGATTCCACTAACCATCCCAAAGAGTGTGCAATTATTCCACAACTCTCTCCTCAGGGAACACCATGGCACAATAGTGAGTCTGAAGTGAAGAATCACACCCTATTAGATATGGTGCGGTCGATGGTGGTTGAATCAGCGTTACCAGTTACCTTTTGGGACACACGCTATTAACCACAACTCTAAATACTGAACAAGAATTATTTAAGGCATTAGAGAAGACACCATATATGATATGGAGAGGAAAGGTTCCTGAACTGTTTTCCAAAAGAAAGGGTTATCACTTCTACAAATTGTTGTAGAGCATAGTGTTTGTATCTTAAAATGCTTTCTTCTTAGAGAGTATGTTAGTCTCTAAGAGAAAGAATGGGAGATTTTTTGAACTTACCGAAGTTCAAGAGACAAACACTATAACCATCACCTTAACTCCACTACCTGATCCCAGTTCAAAAATTTTCTTATTGGTTAGGAAATTAGGAACGAGGTTGAGGTAGTAAAAGTTCCCCAAAAGTTAAGGAGGAGGTGCCATGGACCCTACTCTAAGCAAGGTCAGGTAAACAACTCCGTTAGCCACTGAGATATCAATCTCTATGGATGGGCATGTGTGAAATGTTAGTTTTAGAATGTAATGACTCTACCTAATACAACGAAGCTTTAGCATGTCATGATTCCATAAATCCAAGATGGACTTCATGTATGAGACCAAGTTTAGAACTTGGTTGACTTGCCTGAATGTGTGAACCGTCAGGAATAGGGTAAAACATGGGTTCATTAAGATACTTCTAGCCATAGTTTCATATAGTATGGCTATGAGATGTGAAAGATAGGTTTCAAAACCACCTTCAAAATTTGATTTGGAGGGAGGATGTACACTTGTCACAACCAAAGGGTTTTGGTTGGAATCCTTGTAAGCTTCAAGAGACCATATGTGATCTTAAGGGAGCTTTTAAGAGTTGGAATCATCGATCACTTTAACTGGGGCATCAAAAGGTTTGATGTACTAAGAAGTGCTAAAATAATTTGTGTTTACAAGAAGTTCAGTGAGCAATGCGTTCTTGATGTTGTATGTGATTGACATACTGCCTATTGAGAAGAAGATTCTTACATTGCAATCTACTGAAGTTGACTTGGGAATAATTTTCAAAATGAAGGATTGGCGGGGTTTAGAATTTTCTTGAAGGCAAGATCTATAATGATAGATTAAAGAGTTTGATTGCTTGAATTAAAGTTGATAAGGTGTTGAATAGTTCAAACCCGCTTCAAGAATGGATTAATTTCCATGAATCATGGCATATCCGAAAGAACCCTAGAGGGGGGAGGGGGGGGGGGGTGAATAGGGTTATCAAAAATTCTACACACACACTTCAGATAAAAGACATTAGGTCTCTTAATCTTATGCAGATTAAGAGATCACTTTAAGCAATGTAAAGGACAGTAGAAATAAGAATGAATAACTTCTTTTATTGAGATAGAACAGAAAGCAGAATAGAGGTGGTTTGGTTGCTAAAGGATAATGTCCTTATAGCAACGGCTAGTGGAGTGCCTTACTGAAGGACACTTTCAAAAGAGTATATGGTCGAACACACACACCAACAACTTTGGTGTTTACACAGATCAAACCCTAATTCCTTTAAGGATTTGAACACACTCAAACACTAACTTCCTTAGCTTACACAACAACACTTCTTTCTTCGCAGAGAAGGAACTCAGAAAAACTAACACTCTGTTTTTCGAAACACATGATTGCTTGCTTGGAATCGTTGAAATCTTCTGTCTTCAAGTCTTCCATTTATTTTAGTGACTTGGTAGGATGGTAGACGTTTGGAGATGATCTTTCCCATCTTTATTCTCTGCTTCTCTTTCCTTGTTTGATTCTTGATTTGCTTTCCTTCTTTTTGTAGATTTTTTTTTTCTGGGAATAACAATCTTCTCTTCATTCCTTCCATTTTTCTTGGTGATTGTTTCCTGCAAATCAATCATGATAATTGATTAGATCGGATAGAATTATGGAGAGGAATATTGGATATTCAAATTTACCATCAAACTTCCCTGTTTCGATCGCACTTTTGTCTTTCACTTCAAAATTCCACGTGTAAAACCCCAGAAAATCCGATTATAATTACCGTTACGTCGTTAGTATTGTTTTACGTCCGTTAATTATTTTGTGTTTAAATTGTTAAAACTTAAGCTCGTAGGACCGTCGAGGGATTAGTAAGGGTAAAATAGTCTTTTTCTACGTGCATGGTTATGCATGGGAATAGGGGTATTTTGGTAAATTACATGTTAATATTTGATGAGTATGTGGTTAGCTTTAATTAATTTTGTGGCCATTGTTGGTATTAGTATTATTATTATAATTTCAGAAATAAAAATTATTATTATTTTTCTATGGCTATTTTTAGCAGCTAGGTTATTAAATTTTGTTCACAAATTATTTTTACTTAGTATTCTTTACTTTGTATATATCAGTTTAATAGAAACCCATCTTATACAAACCCTAAAACCCTAATCTCTCCCCTCTCCTCCCTCTCGCTGAGTAACCGTCCCACCCCAGTCAACCACTACGCCACCACCTGCAAGCGTCGCCGCCACAGCCTCGCCGGAAATCGCCTCCAACAACCGCCTCCAACCACCGCTGCAACCACCGCACCCTTTCTCTCTTTTTTTCCTCTCCTTCGTTCCTCTCACTCACCCTCTGTTTTCCTCGCTGTGTGCCACCACCATCGCTGCCCAGCCGTCGACGATAATCCCCGCCGACTCCCGGACACCGGGCGACCACTGAGCACCGCTCTTGCAGTCGACTGACGCCGCTGCACGTGCCCAGACGTGAAGGAACTGCCGCTGTGACGCCGCTGCCGCTTCGAACTCCGCCCAACCGCCACTGTGACCCTCGCCGACGCTTGGCCACATGCCGACGTCCGATCTGACCGCCGCCGTCCGACGACCACCCCCGACGCACACCGTTGACCTCCGCCTCGACCGTCACCAGTCTGTCCAGTGACCCTACGTAAACCCTAAAACTCTTCTTTGTTTAATTCTTCACTGTTTTATTATGTTTATGCTGAACTTTGATTATTATTATTTGTAATTTTCTTACAATCTGGTTATTGTGTTAATCTGGTGGTAGCCAAACTTTAGTGTTCTGAGATTGAGATTAGTAATCTTGGGTATAGTTGTGGTATATATTATTATGGCATGTGGTTGTTTTTAGAAGCTGATTAAGAGTGAGTCATATGAGTTTATTTTGAGTTAAACTGCAAGTTATGCATGATTTTAAGTTATTTACTAGTTGCAAATATCATCATTAATATTTACTAGTTGCTCATATATATGAAATTGATATATATTGTGTGTGGTGAATGTTTTTGTTTAAGAGTTGGTATTGTATTAGATAGCATGATTTAGGTCTTGCTAAAGTTGTTAATTTGATTTTTTTCATGCGTTATAATAGAGTATAGATGCATATGATTGAGTTTTAAAATGGAGTTGCGTTTTAATTCTCAAACTAGTCTTTATATCCCGTGCTATGCACAAATTTTTTTTTAATAATTTTATGTAATTTTTTTTATAGTAAATTATAATAATTATCATTTCAATCTTGAAAGAAATTAATATGAATGATAATTACAAAATAATGAAAAAATGTGTAACAATGGTTCATTTGAATAATTTGGTGGTGAAAGTATATTAAAATCCATATTACAATTAAACAACAATACTTTATAATAATTATTTTGAAGAAAAATATAAAAAAATTATTTCAAAAATTCATGTCATCATAAATTAATGTTTAAGTATTTATCTACTAAATTAAATACTTATTAAAATCATTATCTATACGTTCAGTATAATATAAATTAGTGGCGCAATAGGTTAAAATTGAAATTATCGGTAAATATTTTATTTTATTTTTCTTGTATGAATGTTAATGTAAGTGTAAAGAAAGTTACAACTTGCAATGACTATAATAATTCTATTTTCTTGATTTTTGGTTTGGACTTTGTGATTTTTTTAGTCGTTTTATAATTCTTTGTATCTACTTATACTCAAACTTCTTGTTCAGTTTTATGATAGTATAATTTTAAATTTTTATCTATAGAAATAATAGTCTAGACTTTTCATGAAAATTTTACTTTAATATGAATTATAGTTTATTTTCTTATGTCGTGATGAAATATTATAATATAAAATTGATGAAAGAAAAATTAGGGAATGTCTTAGTTGTGTACTAAATCAAATATTAAGATTTTCTTTTATTTAGAATATATTCATGAAAGCATTAAATTGTGAGGTTTTAAATATGCTTTGGAAATAATCAAATTTCCCAAATTGTTTTTTTCTTGTTTGGGATTCCCTATATATATATATATATATATATATATATATATATATATGTGTGTGTGTGTGTGTATAGTGTGTGTGTGTGTGTGTGTGTGTGTGTGTGTGTATACACACACACACACAAACACACACACACACACACACACACACACACACACACATATATATATATATATATATATATATATATATATATATATATATATATATATATATATATATATATATATATATAACGGATTCTGTAGGAAGGAGTTTCAGGTAGGAAGGTAGGAAGGATTAATATCGCGCGTTAGATCTTGATCTAATGAATGATATTAAACCACCAAATCCCCCCCAAAACCACCCACACGTGTGAAATCAGATGAGAGAGAAAATAAGAGATTTGATTCTCTGTCATGATTTGTGGGTGTATTCTGATTTTATTTTTACTTTTCAGTAATTTCCAAATTGAGAGTTGTAGTGTTCTGCTCACAGTGAGAGAGAGAATAGTAACTGCCGATGAACTCCAGCGATTGTTTGGGAGGCCAATTAGTCGAATTCCGGCGACGAACATTTCTTCAATTTGCAAGATGACGATGAAGTTTGTTTGGCCAGTTTGGAATGGCGACCACCGAGGACTACCAAGCACGATATTTTTCATTTCGGTTAAACGAGACTCCTAGTTAGGGCTTGAATTTGGAAAGGTTAGTGACATTGATGGAGTGTGTGTGTACCGATAACCTTTTTTTTGGTGGATTAACACACGTATGTGACACTGTAATTGTGTAATTTATGAGTGTTAATGGTTACATCACATGATAGGAGTAGATGACAGGGGTTGAGGGCTCGCACCAAGATGTCGGCGCCGGCGACGATGACCGTCCACTTGCTAACTTGCAAGTTAATTTCACACTCAACCCCGTCCTGGTGCGCGAAGAACCCTAATAGTGGGATTAATTCACCATCTACCAATTAAAATTTTGAATGTGATGTGATGCCCTGGTTTTGTATGGTAGTTTTTGAATCAAATGTCCGCGCAATTCAACCAGTGTTTGGTAACGTTGAGTCTATATTTGTCCTTATTGGCCACATTTTACGCACATTGTGGTCCCCCTTTGCAGGATTTCGATTCGTGTCTCGGTTTTGAATAGTGTGGTATTGTAATGATGACATCAATGTATTATCGTGCAATGTTGAGAACGATGACAACAATGTGGAGTATACTGTGCTCATTTAGTCTACACCAATGTAGAGGGTAGGGTGGGGTGAGGAAGGGGGAGGGGGTGTGTGGTGGAATTGTCAACAATGACCACATCATCATCATAGTCTAACCATTCTAGTTATCCCCGGATATGTTGATAGAATGGATTGATCGGGGTTGTAAATTTATGGTTACATCATGGAGTCACTAGATGTGATGTCAATGTGTTCATCTTTGTTTTGATGTATGTACTCACAATGTAGCGTCACTAGCAATTAGCAAATACCGTGAACAAAAAAATGAACCATAAATTGTTTAGACACACTTTATGGTTAGTGTGGTCAATACTGCCAATACCTGAAGAATGTATGGCCACACCCGGTGACATATGTGGTTAACACTGTCTACACTTGTACATTGTATGGCCACTCTTAGTAACAATTGTTGTCACTTTTGACAACAATTAGTGTACTATATGGTCACATAATGCAACTATTGTGGCCAGTTGGTCCTCCCATCTGATCATTCATTTTTCTTTACCAATGTCTATATGGGTTGCCACAGTGTTGTCATCATTGTATGCTAGTGTGGTCATTTAGATCTAGGTCAATCCTTACAGTATATGCATAGTCAGCAGGCTTCGTAGTACTGTTCTACCATTGTGTGTGATCATTGGATGTTGATGTGTGATGAACGTTGGTATGCCATTGTCTTCACCATAGGATTTTGTGTGGGTCACCATCTTATGTTGTTGCACATCGGGGTTATACAATGTGCATTCATTTTGATTGAATTTATATGGCATGATTGTCCATTCAGTTCTTTTTGCGCGTCCTTGTATGATAAGTCATTTGATCATTTGGATGTCAGGAAACGAGGGTGAAGTCATTGTGTGTGCACTTTTGTTATGACTTCGCAATACACAAGGATAACTCACTCAAGCATGAAGTGTGGGAACTGGCTGCTTGGTGAGATAGGGACTGGTCTCAAAAACAGAATGCTCCAGGGGTTAAAAGGCCTCGACGTTGATGCGACACAGTCCTCGACAAAATACATGTTAATCATTGAAGAATTTTAGTATGGGTGGGTTTTGGACATGACACGTTACGACTTATTTGATGGAACTTGGGTGTAATTGTTGGTGTGTATGGAACAATGTTGGTCCCCAGTTGTTGACATTACTAGTCATTTGTTCCATTTGGTTTTTTCGGATTTAATGGACCATATTAGGCTTGGTTACGAATGTGCAATTTTTAATGTACCATAAGTGTGGTTGGTTTTGAATGAGGTTGGTTACGAATATGCAATTTGTAATGTACCATATATTTTTGTGGATAATATTAGGTTGGTTACAAAGGGGGTGGATGACATACAAGTATGTTGTTGCAGTTGTACAATATGTTCATAATCAAAAATTTGAAATGATTTTGACCACACTGTGTATGGATTATGGATACATTCTTCTTCCCTAGGTTCCCTGATTTTGTTGCAACCACACTCCTTTTGTCTGCGTGTGGTCATAGATATTAAGAAATTCGGTCCTCCAAAAATTTCCAAAGTATCAATGACCATAATTTAAAAGGGTTTAGATGTGACGGTGTATGGTTATAGATATTAGAAAATTTCGTCCTGCATTTCATGACCACACTTCCAAGATATCAATGACCACACTAATTTTGTCTGAGTGACCACACTACTTGGAATATCAATCATCACACTCAGAATATTAATGACCACACTCCTTGGAATGTCAAATGACACACACCACTTAGAATAATGAGAATGTAAATTGAACTATTTTGCCCACATTGTGTTATGAGTGTGATCACTATATTGAATCGCCTCCAAAATGAGCACAATATCATGCATACACTAGTTTCACCCACTGCGGCTATGTAGTTCAAACTAGTGGCCAACCATTGCGAATTAAGTGTGGTCACATGAGCTTTCCTAACAAATGACCACGCCATGCTTGCAATGTGATCAACCATGTAACCACTCTTCCAAAATATCAATGCCCACACTCCTTAGAACATCCACTACCACACAATATCATATGTAAACCTAATGACGAAGATTTACCAATTTCACTTCCCTACCTAAACTCCCTCCCCGATCCATTGTCCATATAAGTTTTGACCAAATCTGACGATTACATTGATTATGCCATTGTTTGTCCATGTAAAATATTGTGTTCTCTTACAAACTACTGATGTCATAACACACCATGATATTTACAAATGAGTTGGGTGGCAAACATGTAGGTTGCTACAGTTTGGATTGTACCATAAGTTTGTAATCATTGCAAACCACAAACCAGTTACATGTTAACTTGATCAAATACATAAGTTTGACCACACAACCCATCTTATTGACCACAACTAATAGAATCATATGATTTTGAAGTATAATGTGTTGGCACATTTATGAAAAGTAATGATACTAAAATCTGAAATGATGTGACCACACCATGTAAAGGGTGTGGTCACCAAAGTGAATCGTTTCCAAAATGAACGCAATATCATGCGTACACTAGTTTGAACCATTGTGTGGCCATTTATACTACTGTGGCCACACACAAACTACTATTGTCGTTGTCTGGCCATTTAAACTGTGAATATATACTAACTTATTCCAATACATAACATTTAAGACAAGCCTATGCACTATGAACCCCTCCCCATCGTCGGATGTTCGCAACCCAATCATAGCTTCACACCTAACCTCGGTTTCGGCCACTTTGTGTCTACAAGGTGGTGGCTTGTGTACATGTTCATCGCTATAGTTTGCTGAAAGCTTTCATTTACCCCATTCCAATCTTCATAGCTACCTGGTTCATAATGCTCAGGCTTCTAGCGACGATGTCCCTTGCGTGTGCAAAAAAATATTTTCGTTTCCTACCTCTTTCGTTCCTCTCGGTGGTGTGGGTTTAGGTGGGGCGAACCGAACACCTTCCCTATCCGAGGAACGATCGTCTCATCTTCGCACTTTGGGCGATATATCGCCACACTAAAATCATCATTGAATGTGACAGGCGCAGGCGATGGCGCAACATATGGAGATTGGTTGTTGTCTGCATCACTACAATGAAAATACGCGTTGGCGGTGGCACCACGTGTGGAATTGGTTGATGTCTACATCACTACAATGAAAATAATTAATAAAAAGGCTCATCAGATTTGGACATCAAAGTATTACAGTAGCTTTATGCACATAAGTAAAGCACTAACAACATAACATTAGAAGAATTACATGTCATTATAGGTGGGGCATTTCCACCGAACATCTTGATATGCCCCACATGATCTTGTTCATAAAGCTTCCACACTGCGTTCTAGGTGGGACAACACCACGTTATGCATGCAACTACACAACATTATAGTTCACACATTACAAACTGATTCATTTTGACCACATTGTACACGCAGTGTGGTTACAAATGGTTATAATTTGTACCCCCTATTGCCATGGATATTTGTGGTCGTTGCTACATGAAGCTGAGTTCATCTGTTTTACTCACCACACTGTTCACATGACGTGGTCAAATTTGTTTCAATTTACATCCATATTGTTCTACATGTGTCTAGTGACGCATCATATCATATATCTAACTCTTTCGTCAATGACAAGCGTGGTCACTAGGTGACCACTGTTGGCACACAATGTGGTCATATTAATATCTTAGTTCCATTATAAGTATATGGTTGACAACAAACCCATGCATCCATATGGTTCTACATGTGTCTAGTGACACGTTGAATATCTAACTCTTTGGTCAATGATGAGTGTGGTCACTTGGTTGCTATTGTGGTACACGGTGTGGTCATATAATGTCTTAGTTCTATTATAAGTGTATGACTAAAAACAAACCCCTACATCCATATAGTTCTACACGTGGCCATTGACGCGTAGCATATCTAACTCTTTGGTCAATGATAAGTGTGACCACCATGGGGACACAGTGTGGTCATGTTAGTGTGGTGTTCCATTATGAGTGTGGTCACTTGGTGACCATTGTTGCTACACAATGTGGTCACATTAGTGTCATGTTCCATGACAGTTCTGCGACCGACAACAAACCCCCTGCCCCCTCTTCCCTTCTAGTCTTTCCACTTGCTTGGCTCCCCAATCCTAATGTACAGAATAGCGGTGGCCACGCAATATGTGAGTGTGGTCAGTGGTCACGAGTTTGCATATGGATAAGACCAATTCCACGATCTCATTGTTATTATAAACCCTAATTATTTGCATGTGATTCCGATTCGAGCCTGTCAACAATCGCAATTTAATCGTCTAGAAAAAAAAATTGTGAGACGAACCTGTTAATCTCAATTTTTTCGAACGTGTATGAACGAGTTGCAGTTGAATTCCCCTATGTTTTATCTGCTTCAATCTGAATCTCCCCAAATCGTGTATGAACGAGTTAAGTATGATAATTTCCATTTCATAAAGATCAGACACTTAATTACTTCACTGAGTTGTTGCATCCAACACATGTTATTTTTGGAAACAAAATGATCTAATTGATACTCCCCCTTGATTCTCGTTAATTAGTTAACATAACAAAACAAAGTTTATTTTTTTAATTCATTAAATGAGAACCACTAGCTGTATTTGAATACCAATTAGTGGTTTTTCACTCCAAATCTCACATGTGTCAACGACATAATTTCAGCCATTGGATCGAGATCTAACGCGCCAGATCGCTCCTTCCTACCTTCCTACCTTCCTACCTTCCTACCGGATCCGTTCCTATATATATATATATATATATATATATATATATATATATATATATGTATGTATGTATGTATATTATTTTGATGATTGTAATGTTTTATGATTAATTTATTTATCATGATTTTATAATTGTACGTGTTGAAATAAATAAAGTATTTCAATAATGGTTAGGTTTTACACTCAATTTGTTTAAAGTAATTTTCATAATTGTATTATAATAAAGTATAAATTTATTTATTTATAGTGATTAAACTCTTCAAAAAATAAATTATTAATTAAATCTAGGAAGTTGAAGGGACTTCAATAATGATGTTTAATTATGATTTAAAAATATTTGGAGTCATTTACTACATGAGACTATGAGAGTGCCACATGGCAATTTGCTAGGCATGCATATTTTGTTTTAATATATTACTAGATTATTTGATGGTTTCAAGTTTTAAATTGGAACTTTTAATTATTTTGAGAGTTATAAGTGTTATTATTATATTATGATTTTAAACGGAGTATTTATAAACTTCCTTGTTATTTATGCAAATTAAATCATATTATGTTTAGTAAAGTTTCTATCTTTGATGCGGAAAATCGTTTTGTTATTGATTATTATAATACATTACATTTTATAATGAGTTTTAATCATTTTCATTATTTAAAAATACTTCAAAATTGGTTTCGAACGAAAATTTATCATTCTTGCTGTGTGTGTTTTATTATATAAAGTTTTGATGTCGAAAAATTTAAGTTTTATGTCGACCTTTATGTTATGTTTTAAAGAAAATGTTTAATGAAAATTATTCGTTTATTGAGAGAAGTTATGTTAGTATATGTGTAAGTCAACCTTAGTTGTGCTATGGGGGTTGAAAGGGGAAGTAGTGGACCCTAGTAGGCTTTTTAGAATCTCAAATTGGAGTCCAGGGATAGTGTGGTTAAAACTAGGATCGAAAATCCCGAAATAAGAACCGGTCAGTTGGGACATAATTTATGAGTCGTACTCTATCGGTCACCATGTAATGAATAGTTAATATTTAGCCCTACCATTTGACCGGGAAGTACCTTAGTGTGTTAGCTTTCATACGAATTTTGCAGATCGGGATTTCGAAGTGTACATTCTGAGTTACGACCAAAATAGCGCACCTAGGTTAGAACTGGACAAGTTTTATAGTTGGCTATTTTTGAAGACCTTAGGGTGTGTTATGGTTCGTTTTACATGAGTGTTGCAATCTGTCCAGTTTGCATTAAATAAGGAAATGTTTAAGAAGTGGATCTAATCATGTATAAAGAGATATGACCCCAATTAGAATGGTGTTTCATCATATGAGAAAAGGTCATATAACTATAAGATGATCATTCAAGATCATGGAGGTTCATCCTCATCTAGCCAATATTAAGATATGTTATAGTTTCATTACATATGGTGTTCAAGTTTGTAGCAAATGGTTAAAAGTGCAATGGATTAAATTACACACAAGATGAAATTCTAATTTCCATGAGACTTAAGTGGTTCTTCAAGTTTAAGATGGAAGAGACTTCTTCCATGGGAAATCAAATGACACTTTGATTTTAACAAAAGTTATATCTATGAAATCCAAAGTTGTTTGGATATAGTTATATAAAGAACAAGAAAATCAAATGTTAGTTTGATTTACAAGGTTCCCACGTGATAGGTTATGACTATGAAATCCAAAACTTATTCGGATATAGTTATACAAAGAACATGGAAAATCAAATGTTAATTTGATTTATAAGGTTGTTCTAAGGTATAAGTTGTGGCTTTGTAATCCAAGGTGCATGGATAAAGACATAATTATAAGGAAAAGAATGTAGAAAATCAAAAGAAATTTTGATCTTGTAAGCATTTCTTTAAAGGAAACTATACAAGTAATCCAACCTTTTGGACAAGGTCATAGTTATTAAGAGGTCTTGGTAAGAGTTATGAATTGTCCTAACTATTTGGATAAGGTTATAATCAAGGTTATGATTTTATAAGATTTTGTAAGGATTGCAAAAGAATGCATAGTTCAAAGGCTTGCCGCCTACTAAAGCATTCGGTTTGTAAGTTCAATATGAACTCATATAAAGACAATATATAAATTTTGCCAAAGTCTATAATCTGATGGTTTAGTCGTATTATGACAAGGAGTAAAATATTTCTTACCTAACCTTATAGTATGGTGGTGTAATCACAACTATGATTAAGGGAAAAAATGTTAAGTTTAAAGATATGATCATGATAAGTAAGATCATGGAAAGATATGTATATATCTAGTGATCTTAGGCAATAGAGGGCACTCAAAAATATCATGATCAAATTCTTACAAGGTCACACGATTATCTAATGATCCTTGACAAGGGGGATGAGAGTAAAGCCCACTCATAAATTGTCAATAATGGAGCTCCAACTCACACTTAACATACGTGGTCAAGTCTTGAGTTCAATGGTTGATGACATTGTAGGAAAATTGGAGCATCAATTCTATGATTCATCCCAAGGTCAAGTGATACTCATGGACCGTAATGTTAAGGAGGTTTGAGTCTATGACTCATTACAGACTTTGAAATATATAAGATGGGGAGCTCTATTACGGAAGCGTAAAAGTCTGCCCATGCAATGACATGAAGTTGGCCGCTTCGTATAGCCTAGGGTTGGGCTTGATTGTCTTTGCAGAGGGTAATGGACACATGGTCGGCTATAAATAGTGTCATTTTTTTACGCAAGGTTTGAGTTGTATGTGTGTTATGTATCCAATTAGTCAAATAAGGATGAAAAGTTCAAAGACTTGTCTACTTTTGCATTCAGACTAATTGTAATTATGTACATTAAGTGAAAGTTCAAGTCGAGAGGCACTTTCATGACGCATACCAACTCCTTGATTTCTTGGGTGTTCAAGTTCTCTAGCAGGTGCCATGTATGGTGGGGGTATTTCTACTCAAATGACGGATCCCAGGCTATTTCAAGAGAAATTATAGAAATGACAGGGGATTGTTGGAGTATTTTAAGAGTTAAGAAGCATAAGGGAACAAGTTATAAGTTTAGGATTGACCGGGAAGGTCAAAATCTAGCTTAACAAGTAAAAGGGGCCAAACACGAACCATGCTAGGTATGACACGGGTCGTGTTGGTGTCTAGAGAGCAAGGAAAGCTGCACTATGTCACCACGGATCATGGCTGTTCACCACGGACCATGTTGAGGCCACCACGGACCGTGGAGATGCCCAGTCAGGATTCTTTTCGAAATCCCTTGATTTCTGCCTCGGGTATTAATTGCTTAGGGCATCATTAGGGATTATTCTTGGTTGATTTCTCAGTCAAGATCAATCCCTTAATGATGATTGATATCCCATAGACAATGCCCTAAGATCTTGCTACATTCTTTGGCAAGTTTGAATGGTTTTGAACGCTCCAAACCCCTATAAATAGTGACTGAATTATCATTCATCCTTACCACTTCGATCACTTCTATCTATCTTTCCTTGAGAGCTTCAACACACTCTTGAGATGTTCAACTGCAACAACATTCTAGAAAGATCTTGTACTTTGCTTTCAAGAGGTTAGGTTTTACCCTTGAGTCTATTGTCTATTCACGGTATTGTGAATAAGTCTTAAGGGGAGACTGGTTTGACCCTCGACTCCTAGCTAGCCAAGTGATCTCTCATCTTGTTCAAGAGACGCTGTCACCCCATATTTCCAATAACTTTCAAACTAATTATTCAACAACAATATAATTATTTTCAGAATGATTATATGAATATTAAATATATAAAGTTCAAAATTAAAATATGAATGACTTATATTTACCAAATAACCCTTACAAAAATAGGCAACTTCACCAAACACTTATTTCTAAAATGACAGGTCAGAAATGGTTAATCTAAAAGGATGTTTAAATTAGCTAATAACTAACACTCAGTAGTTCGCTCAACAAGCTTGCCCATCATCTAAGAAGGATTTTAGGTTCACTATGTACATAGTAAATCTAATATAACATCACAATCGACCAACCTTCAATTCATACCATTCATATGCAAAGGATCATATGCATTCTTCAATATTTTATGTGTTCGATCATTTCAAGTATGATTGAGTTAATTTAATAATTTTATGAACTTTTAATTTGTTGATAACTTCAATGTAACAAAATTCTAAAAAAAATAAGGAAAAGAATATACGATGCGTGATCAGGTAAATATATGCTCTTTTCCACTATTTGAAATTGAATAAAAAAATAGTGATCCATGGACATGAAAATGCCAACAATAGAAGATCATTCAAATAGTCACTAAAAGAATAAATGCTCCTTATCGTGTCTTGGCACAAAAGCATGCAACCTATAGATAGTGGTATGTAAAAAAGATTCAACTTGCACTAGCAATCAATCACATACACACACTCACAAACAATATATATATAAAAATATAAAGAATAACACGTGCTAGTGGACTAATGTTCATCATCTATAAATACTTCAATTCTATAATGAAGAGTAGCACCCAACTCGCTTTAAATCTCTTCAGACCTGTAGAAGTAATTGTATCACAAGGTATTCCTTTTCTTCTCAATTTTTTGATGTATATGTATTTCAGTTTGATTAAATTAATGTTCTTTTAATTGGTTCCAACTTCTAGATTTTTTGTTATGCTTCACAACATATGTTTACAAAACTAGCTTAGCAAGTGATTCATCGGAAAACTTACCTTACTTGCATGTATACATAAATTTATTACAACATAAATTTATTACATAGGTAGACAAGGTAGTTCAGTAAGAATATACAACATTAACATGTGAAATATGATTATGATTGGGTGATTTAGTTAAAACATGTATATTGGTTAAGAACCATACTTATACTTAATATGTTAGATGATAGGACTTATGAATTTATATGTTCGATCAAATATTTCTAACAATGAATCATTCTGGTCTTAAATCCAAACAGTGAAAGAAAATACATTACGATTTTTCTAACTCTGAAGCTCATTATTATTCGAAGTTAATGTTATGTTTTTGAAACTAAAGTCGCAAGATGGCTTGCATTCAAGCATGCGGAAGTGCTGAAGCATACCAATCCAAACACAACCATGTTGTGATAAATGTGTGCTACAAGGCACAAAACATGGAAAACAAGCATTGGCACGAATAGGGGGCAATGGTAGGAGGCTACATCCAGAACAACGCCGATTGTGTCGAGTTCTTTGCCAAGCACGACTGGTCTGGCCACAGCAAGGTCCCCTACCCTTGTGCCATTGCGCAATGTCACGCTGGCAATTTCGTCCACGCCGCTGCTTGTCATGGACAAAAAGACGAAGGTGATGTCATCTATGCTGATGAGTGTGGTTTAGCATGGCTCCTCGCTTGGTCCGTGAAGGACAATTGTGGTTGTGGAAAACCTAACAAGGTCTATGCCGAAACTGGCCTAATTGAAAACTACAGGTGCATTAACTGGTGTGACATCAAAGCTAAGCTCGATGCATCTTGTGACAAAAGTTATGATAAGGATGAGTGTTCCGGAAGTGAGATCTATGCCAAGATTTGTCCCGGGAAGAAGGCAACACTTGTTGCAGTCTTCAACAAGTGCTACTAAATTATGTTATAATGATGGCTAGGGTTGAATTAATCACAAAGACAATTTGTGCATGAATAATCTAGTATTCAACATGCTAGGTGTCATGAAATGATCAATAACTCAACCTCTAGTCGATTGTCCTTCAATATATTACAAAAGCTCTTTGTATTGGGAATGCTGATGAATAAACTATTAATAATAAAAATAAAGATTTAGTGAATTACTATTCGCAATTTCTTTTATGTATGGTTTAAATACAATGCCATTTACATAGTCAATTCAATTATTCTAATTATATTTATAAATTATTTGACTAAAGTGATCATTTGTTGTCGTTATGGGAGATGTAGTAGCGTCCAATGAAGGTGATCGCATGGTTTGGTATAAGTGTCGCGACATCTATCATACTAGATTTTTTGACGATGGAAGGTGAGTTTCTAATGGCAATTATTAAATAAAAGGTTCTCCAACTATATGTAAACTAGGTTATTAGTTAAAAGATACATGTATATTTGGTGACCTCAAACATTACATACATAGTGTTGTATTTGTCTGCACGAAAATTTTTCATAACTTTCCAAGTTGTATATGTTACTAATCATAGAAAATATTCAATTGAATGTTTGTATTCTATGCAAGTGAATTATATTATTTAGGGATTATGAGTTTAGATTTTCGAAAGTTTACTGAAACAGCACGAGAGACAGTGATAATGATGATGATGATACTGATTGAACTGTACAGCCATAGGGTCGTGATTTCTGGAATAAATAATGTAAGTGGGACCATGCTTATTTTCCTCAAAATCAATCTCGGGCCAATTATTTGAGACTAAAGTCAACTATTTTGGGGGGTGAAGTACATTTCGATCATTCCACATTGGGCGTATTTAGATAATTACTAAATCTACATATTTCCCTTTCGAGGGTTAGCGACAAAATTATAGTAAGAAACTCCTCCGTTATAATTCAATTGATAAAATATTCAACCAAAAAAACTTTTAAATTTTAATTTACGATTTTATCATTTTAAAAATGTTAAACGTTTATCTCGTTAATTTCTTAATTTGAAATGTTTTAGTATTTATCTTTTTATTTTTAAATTTATACTTTTTAATTTAGGGCTTTCTTCTTTTAATTAATTAAATTTGAATCTAGAATATTTTTAATAGTATTATTTTATTTTTCAAATATTTTAATGTTTTTAATATTTTCATTTTTAATTGTTAAATATTTTATTTTTTCACTTTTAATTTAAATTTTTTTAATTTTTAAAGTTTAAAAATTATAGTGTTTTGAATATCTACTTTTTAAATTAGAAAAGTTTTAAATTTAATTTTTTTGGAAATTTTAAATATTTGATCACTAATTTTCATTTTTTTTGTTTTTATTAATATTTTTATTTTTATTTTCTTTGTTTTTCTTTTACCATCATTCATCAATTTATTTATATATTTCCAAAATTAAATATATGAAATTAAAAATAAAAATAAAAATAATTAAAAATTGGTATATGTATATGTATATTTATAGACACGCACATATACACATACATATATATATAGACACACACACACACACAAATATATATATATATATATATATATATATATATATATATATATATATATATATATATATATATATATATATATATATATATATATATATAGTAGGAGGAGAGTTTAGGTAGGAATGTGAGAAAAGTAAATCTTGACCATTGATCTTACATCTAACGATATGTGGTCATGGATATTACAGAGTGTTACACTTCCTAATATACATGACCACACTCCAAAAAATACATTACCACACTGTCTAATACTTATGACCACACATTGTCAGATGTAAGATCAATGACAGATATTTACTATTCTCAACTTCCTTCCTTAATTCTCTTCTAACTGGATCCATTCATATATCTATATATATATATATATATAAATATATAGGGAATGGATCCAGTAGGAAGAGAGTTTAGGTAGGAAGGTAGGAAGCAACAATCTAGAACGTCCAATCCGGATCCGATGGATGAGATTAAAATTGTCAGACATGTGGTGTTTTAATGAAAACCCACTTTTCACCCTTTAAAAACAACTAGTGGTTTTCTATTTTAATAAAAAAAAGAGGAATAGTTAGTTAGAGACAATTAAAGGAAAGTATTTAATGGAATAAAAATCTAATTATTCTTGTCTAAAAAATAAAATCAATTTTAAAGATATGATTGTCAAGAATTATGCATCAATAACAACAGATATGTCGTTTTTTAGTGGAGAATCACAAGTACAGTGTGGTCATCAAATGCAAAGAGTGTGGACACATCAAATACCAGTCAGTGCGGTCATGAGACAAAGAGTGTGGTCGCAATCTAATACCAGTCATTGTGGTCATCAAAGGCAAATAGTATGGTCATCAAAGTCAAATAGTTTGCTCAAAATCTAATACCAGTCAATGTGGTCATGAAATACAAATAGTGTAGTCATGAAATACCAATCAGTGTGGTCATCAAAGTCACAAAGTGTGGTCAAAATTGAATACCAATCAGTGTAGTCATCAAAGACGAAGAATGTGGTCATCAAATTACCAATAGGTGTGGTCATCAAAAGTAAAGAGTGTGATCAAAATCTACATTACAACAAGTTCTTTCTCTCACCAAATCATAGAAACCCAACATTTAAGTAATTTTCTTATTTAAACTTAGATGTTCTTTTCCTTTTGAAAAATAAAAAACAACAAATTTCCATAATATCTCATAAATTACGCCATTAATTCAAATAATTCAAATAATCTTCTAATTTTAACATTCTCCCTCTTCCAATTTCTCTCTCCAACTCCCTCAAATATTCTTTGATGACCATATTCTTCGTCTTTGATGACCACACTGATTGGTAATTTGATGACCACATTCTTCGTCTTTGATAACCACATTGATTGGTATTCAATTTTGACAACACTATGTGACTTTGATGACCACACTGATTGGTATTTCATGACCACACTATTTGCATTTTATGACCACATTGACTGGTATTAGATTTTGAACATACTATTTGACTTTGATGACCACACTATTTGCCTTTGATGACTACAATGACTGGTATTAGATTGATACCACACTCTTAGCCTCATGACCGCACTGACTGGTATTTGATGTCCACACTCTTTGCATTTGATGACAACACTGTACTTGTGATTCTCCATTAACAAACGACATATCTGTTGTAATTGATGCATAATTCTTGGCAATCATATCTTTAAAATTGATTTTATTTTTAAGACAAGAATAACCAGATTTTTATTCCATTGAATACTTTCCCTTAATTGTCTCTAACTAACTATTCTTTTTTCAAAAAAATAAAAAAATAGAAAACCACTAGTTGTTTTTTAAGGGGTGGAAAGTGATTTTTCATTAAAATACCACATATGTGACAATTTTAATCTCATCCATCGGATCCGGATTGGACGCTCCGGATTGTTTCTTCCTACCTTCCTACCTAAATTCTATTCCTACTGGATCCGTTCCCACATATATATATATATATATATATATATGTATATATATATATGTATATATATGTATATATATATATATATATATATGTATATATATATATATGTATATATATATGTATATATATATATATGTATATATATATATATGTATATATATATATATGTATACATATATATATGTATACATATTATATATATATATATATATATATATTATATATATATATATATATATATATATATATATATATATATATATATGGAGCAGATCCGGTAGGAAGGAGCTTTAGGTAGGAAGGTAGGAAGGACTATTATCGTGCGTTAGATATTTATCCGACGGATGATATTAAAACTACCAATTATCACCTCAAAACCACCCACACGTGTGAAATCAGATGAAAGAGAAAATGAAAGATTTGATCCTCCAGCGTGATTTGGGGGTTTATTTTGATTTTAATTTTTTTTTTGCATTAATTTCCTAATTGAGTGAGGGAGTGTTCTGCTCATATGTGAGAAAGAGAATAGTAACTGTCAACAGCGACGAATTCTGACGATTATTTGGAGCCCCGTCGGTCGAATTTCTGCGACTGGACTAAATCAAACTTCACTGCAAGTATTTGGAGGTGTGGTGCTACACCAATTCGAAGGGGCGAGTATTGAGGATTATCAAGCACGACATTTTGCTTCCGGTAAAATGAAATCGAACTCCCAGTTAGGGCTTGAATTTGGAAATGTTCGTGTCATTGATGGAGTGTTTGTATATCGGTTAATATTTTTTTTTTTGTGGATTAACACACACATGTGATTCCGTGATTGTGTAATTTATGAGTGTCAATGGTTACATCACATGATAGGAGTAGATGACATGAGGTGAGGGCTCGCAACAAGATGTCGGCGCCGGCGATAGCAGTACATGAGCCAACGTGTAAGTTAATCTCACATAAAACCCTGTCCTGTTGCGCGAAGAACCCTAATCGTAGGATTAGTTCGCCAGCTGCCAATTAATATATAAACGCGATGTTATTTTGGTCCGTTTTGATGCCCTAGATTCGTATGGTAACTGCTGATTCAAATGTCCACGCAATTCGATAAGTGTATAATAGCATTGAGTCCATATTTGTTCGTGCTCACCACATTATACACACATTGGGGTCTCCCTTTCCAGGATTTCTATTGGTGTATCAATTTCGAATAGTGCAGTATAGTAGTGATGGCATCAGTGTAATATCTTGCAATGCTGGGAATGTTGACCACAATGTGGGTATAATGTGGTCATTTAGTCCAATCCGATGGGGAGGAGGGGCTGTGGCGAAATTGTGAACATTGACCACATCACCATCATAATCCGACCATTCTGGTGCTCCTAAAAATGTTGACGGACTGGGTCGATCGGTGTTTTATGGTTAAATCATGGAACCCCTAGATGTAATGTCAATGTGCTCATATTGGAATTGATGTATGTACTCATAATGTCGCGTCACTAATTGTTAGCAGTGATGACCACACTAGTCACACTACGTGACCGTATAGTATACTAATTATTGTCAACATTGACCACATTTGTCTAATCGTGTGGCCATCTGATCCTCTTGTTGACCAATATCGCTGCATAGCGCGTATAAGAAATGCATCAAACAGGGTAATATCTTGCAATGTTCAGAATGTTGACCACAATGTGGGTATACTGTGGTCATTAGTCTATTGAGTATTGTCAGTATTGACCACACTTGTCATAAAGTGTGGTCAGTTAGATTTGGGTCAATCTTTATTGTATGTGCATACTTAGTAGGCGTCACAGTACTGTTATACCATTGTGTGTGATCATTGGCTACTCATGTGTGACGAACATTAGTATGAGGTCTTTCCATTATCTTCACCATAGGATTTTGTGTTGGTTATCATATTATCTTGTTGCACATTGGAGGCATGCAATGTGCGTTCATTTTGGTTGAATTTACATGACATATGGTTGTCCGTTTAGTGCTTTTGGCGCGTCCTTGTATGATGAGTCGTTTTATCATTTGGATTTCAGGAAACAAGGGTGAAGTCATTGTCCGTGCACTTTTGTTACAGCTTCGCAATGCACAAGGAGAACTCACTCATGAATGAAGTGTGGGAATGGGCTGCTCGGTGGGATATGGACTAGTCTAAAAAACAGAATGTTCCAGGGGTATAAAGGCCTCGACGTTAATGTGATACAGTCCTCGAAAAAAATACATGTTAATCATTTAAGAATTTTAGTATGGGTATGTTTTGGACACGACGCGTTACAATTTATTTGATGAAACTAGGGTGTAATTGTTGGTGTATACCGAACAATGTTGGTCCCTGTTGTTGTCGACATTACTAGTCATTTGTTCCATTTGGTTTTTTTCGGATTTAATGGATCATATTAGGTTGGTTACAAATGTGCAATTTGTAATGTACAATAAGTTTGGTTAGTTTCAAGCGAGGTTGGTTACGAATATGAAATTTGTAATATACCATATATTTGTAGTGGATAGTATTAGGTTGGTTACAAACGAGGTGGGTGACATACAAGTGTGTTGCAGTTTTGTAGTTGTACAATATGTTCGTAATCAGCAAATTGAAATGATTTTGACCACATTGTGTATGGACTGTGGTTACGTTCTTCTTCCCCAGGTTTCCTGGTTTTGTTGAAATCACACTCCTTTTGTCTGCTTGTGGTCATGGATATTAAGAAATGTGGTCCTCCACACAGTTCCAAAGTATCAATGACCATAATTTAAACGGGCTTTACATACGACGGTGTTTGGTCATGAATATTAGGAATATTCTTCTTGCATTTCATGACCGCATTACCAAAATATCAATGACCACACTCCTTTTGTCTGCGTGACCACACTACTTGGAATATCAATGATCACACCCATTAGAATAGTAATGACCACACTTCTTGGAATGTCAAATGACACACGCCCCTTAAAATAATGAAAATGTAAACTGAACTATTTTTCCCACACTGAGTTATGAGTGTGGTCACCATACTTACTCTCCCTCCAAAACGAACAGAATATCATGCTTACACTAATTTCAACTACTGTGGCCATGTAGTTCAAACTAGTGGTCAATCATTACAAATTAAATGGGGTCACCGGAGTTTTCCTTACAAATGACAACGATGTACTTGCAATGTGGTCAACCATGTGACCACACTTCCAAGATATCAATGACCACACTACTTTGTCTGGGTGACCGCACTACTTGAAATATCAATCATCACATTACTTAGAATAGTAATGACCACATTCCTTGGAATGTCAAATGACACACCCCACTTAGAATAATAAGAATGTAAACTAAACTGTTTTGCCAACATTATGTTATGAGTGTGATCACCATATTGAATCGCCTCCAAAATGAGCACAATATCATGTGTACACTAGTTCTAACCACTGCAGTCATGTAGTTCAAACTAGTGGTCAACCATTGCGAATTAAGTGTGGTCACATGAGCTTTCCTAACAAATGGCCATGTCATGCTTGCAATGTTGTCAACCATGTAACCACACTTCCCAAATATGAATGACCAAACTCCTTAGAAGATCCTCTACGACACAATATTATATGTGAACCCAATGACGAAGATTTACTATTTTCACTTCCCTACCTAAACTCCCTCCCCGATCCATTGTCCATACAAGTTTAACCAAATCTGACGATTACATTGACTATGCCATTGTTTATCCATTTAATATACCGTGCTCTCTTACAAACTAGTGATTCCATAACACACCATGATATTTACAAACGGGTTGGGTGGCATACATGTAGGCTGTTGCAATTTGAATTGTACCATAAGTTTGTAATCATTGCAAACCACAAACCAGTTACATGTTAACTTGATCAAATACATAAGTTTGACCACATAACCCATCTTATTGACCACAACTAATAGAATCATATAATTTTGAAGTATAATGTGTTGGCACATTTATGAAAAGTAATGATGCTAAAATCTGAAATGATGTGACAACACCGTGTAAAGGGTGTGGTCCCCAAAGTGAATCGTATCCAAAATGAACGCAATATCATGCGTACACTAGTTTGAACCACTGTGTGGCCATTTATACTAGCTACTATGGCCACATACAAACTACTATTGCCATTGTGTGGCCATTTAAACTGCAAATATATACTAACTTATTCTAATACATAACGTATAAGACAAGTCTGTGCACTATGAACCCCTCCCCATCGCCGGATGTTTGCACCCCAATCATAGCCTCACACCTAACCTTGGTTTCGGCCACTTTGCGTCTACAAGGTCGTGACTTGTGTACATGTTTATCGCTATTGTCTGCTGAAAGCTTTTCTTTACCCCCGCGCCATTCCCATCTTCGCAGCTAGCTGGTTCATAATGTTCAGGCTTCTTGCGGTGATGTCCCTCGTGTGCAAAAAATATTTCCATTTCCCGCCTCTTTCATTTATCTCGATGGTATGGGTGCCACTTCGTACGCTGAACCAAGCGGCAATTGCGTACCTTTCATAAAAGGACTTTACTTCTATCAGTGTATTGAACACCATCCCCATCCGAGGAACGATCGTCTCATCTTTGCACTTTGGCCAATATATCGCCATACTCAAATCATCATTGAATGTGACAAGAGGTAGGGCCACGCATGGAGATTGGTTGTTGCCTGCATCATTGTAGTGAAACCAATTAATAAAAAGGCACATCGGATTTGGACATCAAAGTATTACAATAGCTTTATGCACGTCAATAAAGCATCAACAGCATAACATTACAACAATTACATGTCATTATAGATAGGGCGTTTCCACCGCACATCTTGAGGTGCCCCACATCTCTTGTCCATAAAGCTTCCACACCACATTCTAGGTGGGACAACACCATGATATACATGCGAGTACACAACACTACAGTTCACACATTACAAATTGATTCATTTTGACCACACTATACACGCAGTGTGGTCACAAATGGTTGTGATTTGCACCCCCCATTGCCATGGATATCTGTGGCCATTGCTACATGAACCTTGGTTCGTTTGTTTTACTGACCACACTGTTTACATGGCGTGGTCAAATTTGTTTCAATTTGCATCCATATTGTTCTACATGTGTTCAGTGACACATCATATGTCTAACTCTTTCGTTAATGACAAGCGTGGTCATACTAGTGTCTTAGTTCCATTATAAGTCTATGGCTGACAACAAACCCCTGCATCATATGGTTCTACATATGTCCAGTGACGCGTTGCATATCTAACTCTATGATCAATGATGAGTGTGGCCACTTGGTGACCACTGTGGGTACACAGTGTGATCATATTAATGTCTTAGTTCAATTATAAGTTTATGACAGAAAACAAACCCCGACATCTATATAGTTCTCCATGTGTTCATTGACGCATTGCATATCTAACTCTTTGGTCAATGATAAGTGTGGTCATTTGTTGACCACTCTGGAGACATAGTGTGGTCATATTAGTGTCATGTTCCATTATGAGTGTGGTCACTTGGTGGCCATTTTTGCTACGCAGTGTGATCATATTAGTGTTATGTTCCATTACAATTCTACGACCGAAACAAACCCCCTGCCCCCTCTTCCCTTCCATTTTAGTGCTATGTTCCATTACAATTCTACGACCGAAACAACCCTGCCCCCTCTCCCCTTCCATTTTTCCCGGTTCTTGGCTCCCCAATCCTAATGCATAGATCAGCGGTGGCCGCGCAATATGTGAATGTGGTCATGAGTATGCACATGGATAAGACCAATTCCACAATCTCACTGTTATCATAAACCCTAATTATCTACATGTGATTCCGATTTGAGCATGTCAACATTCACAATTCAATCGTCTAGAAAAAAAAAATGTGAGAGGAACCTGTTAACCTCAAATTTTTCGAACATGTATGAATGAGTTGCTGTTGAATTCCTCAGTTTTTGATCTGCTTAGATCTCAATCTCCGAAATCGTGTATGAATGAGTTGAATATGATAATTTCGATTTCACAAAAATCAGACAATTACTTCATTGAGTTGCTGCAATCCAGTTCATGTTATTTTTGGCAACAAAATGATCTAATTGATACTCCCCCCTTGATTCTTGTTAGTTAACATAACAAAACAAATTTTATTTTATTTTTAATTCATTAAATGAAAACCACTAGTTGTATTTGAATGTTGGATAGTGGTTTTTCACTCCAAATCTCACATGTGTCAATGACATAATTTCAGCCATTGGATCAAGATCTAACACGCCAGATCGCTCCTTCCTACTTTCCTACCTAAAGTCTCTTCCTACTAGATCCATTCCCTATATATATATATATATATATATATATATATATATATATATATATATATATATAATAGAATCATAATTTTCATATTAATTTGCATACTACAAGAACAAGGCACCACATGAAATTTGGTAAACTTAAAATATAATCACTATGTTATTAATATATATATATATATATATATAAATATATATATAAAATAGAATCATAATTTTCATATTAATTTGCATACTACAAGAACAAGGTACCACATGAATTTTGGTAAACGTAAAATATAATCACTAAGTTATTAAACTTTCATACTAATTATGCAACAAAAGTATAATTGCTTTCAGAACGATTATATGAATATTAAATATATAAGTTCAATATTAAAATATGAATAACATATATTTACTAAATAACCCTTATAAAAATAGGCAACTTCACCTAACACTTATTTTTAAAATGACATGTCAGAAATAGTTGATATAAAAGGATGTTTAAATTAGCTAATAACTAACAATCAGTAGTTCGTTCTACAAGCTTGCCCATCATCCAAGGAGGATTTTAGTCTCATTATCTACAAAGTAAAACCAATAATAGCTATGCTATCGACCAACACTTAATTCATACCATTAACATGCAATGAAACATATGAATTCTTCAATATTTTATGGGTTCTTTTCAAATGTGATTGAGTTAATTTAATAATTTCATGAACTTTTAATTTGTTGATAACTATAACGCATCCAAATTTGTTCAAAAAAAATAGGAAAAGAATTTATGATGCACGGTCAGGTAATTAGATGCTCTTTTCCACTATATGAAATTGAATCAAAAAATAGTGATCCATGGACATGAAAATGCCAACAATAGAAGATCATTCAAATAGTCACTAAAAGAATAAATGCTCTTTATCGTGTCTTGGCACAGAAGCATGCAACTTATAGATAATGGTATGTGAAAAGATTCAGCTTGCACTAGCAATCAATCACATACACACACTCACAAACAATATATATAAAAAAATATAAAGAATAACACGTGCTAGTGGACTAATGTTCATCATCTATAAATACTTTAATTCTATAATGAAGAGTAGCACCCAACTCGCTTCAAATCTCTTCAGACCCGTAGAAGTAATTGTATCACAAGGTATTCCTTTTCTTCTCAATTTTTTGATGTATATGCATTTCAGTTTGATTAAATCAATGATCTTTTAATTTGTTCCAACTTCTAGATTTTCTGTTATGCTTTAATACATATGTTCACAAAACTAGCTTAGAAAGTGATTCATTGGAAAATTTACCTTATTTGCATGGATACATAAATTTATTACATTGGTAGTTCAGTAAGAATATACAACATTAACATGTGAAACATGATTATGTTTGGGTGAATTAGTTAAAACATGTATATTGGTTGAGAACCATACTTATATTTAATATGTTTGATGATAGGACTGATGAATTTATATGTTCGATCAAATATTTTTAACAATGAATTATTCCGGTCTTAAATCCTAAGAGTGAGAGAAAGGACATTACGATTTTTCTAACTTTGAAGCTCAATATTATTCCAAGTTAACGTTATGTTTTTGAAACTGAAGTCGCAAGATGGCTTGCATTCAAGCATGCGGAAGTGCTGAAGCATACCAATCCAAACACAACCATGTTGTGATAGATGTGTGCCACAAGGCACAAAACATGGTAAACAAGCATTGCCACGAACAGGGGGCAATGGTAGGAGGCCACATCCAGAACAACGCCGATTGTGTCAAGTTCTTTGCCAAGCACGACTGGTCTGGCCACAGCAAGGTCCCTTACCCTTGTGCCATTGCGCAATGTCACGCTGGCAATTTCGTTCACGCCGCTGCTTGTCATGGACAAAAAGATGAAGGTGCTGTCATCTATGTTGATGAGTGTGGTTCAGCATGGCTCCTCGCTTGGTCGGTGAAGGACAATTGTGGTTGTGGAAACCCTAACAAGGTCTATGCCGAAACTGGCCCAATTGAAAACTACAGGTGCATTAACTGGCGTGACATCAAAGCTAAGCTCGATGCATCTTGTGACAAAAGTTATGATAAGGATGAGTGTTCCGGAAGTGAGATCTATGCCAAGATTAGTCCCGGGAAGAAAGCAGCACTTGCTGCAGTCTTCAACAAGTGCTACTAAATTATGTTATAATGATGGCTTGGGTTGATTTAATCACAAAGTCAATTTGTGCATGAATAATATAGTATTCAACATGCTAGGTGTCATGAAATGATCAATAACTCAACCTCTAGTCGATTGTCTTTCAATATATTACAAAAGCTCTTTGTATTGGGAATGCTGATGAATAAACTATTAATAATAAAAATAAAGATTTAGTAATTACTATTCGCAATTTCTTTTATGTATCGTTTAAATGTCATGCCATTTACATAGGGTCGTGATTTCTGGAATAAATAATGTAAGTGGGACCATGCTTATTTTCCTCAAAATCAATCTCGGGCCAATTATTTGAGACTAAAGTCAACTATTTTGGGGGGTGAAGTACATTTCGATCATTCCACATTGGGCGTATTTAGGGTGCATGAGTGTCGTGGATTAGCATAGGAAAAGTCAGAACCAAGGAAGGCCAAGGAAGATTAAGACAAATCTTAGTGACCATGTTTTTAATCATTACTCTTTGTACAGAGCTCCAATATTCTTGAGATTGGGGGGGCCTAACGTAGACACCAATAGCTTTCCAACTATATATTATAAGGTCAATTTGGAGTTTGGATGGAGAAGTTTTGTGCATTTAAAGTTGACAGAAAATTCGCCAGACGGCACTAACGGTCCTAACCATTTGGGTCACGCACGTGATCCTTTTCTAGCCCAAATGATCCCTTGTGCATGTAAAATGGGTTACGCTTACGACCTATATGGTTCCGGGATAATTTTGTGTAATCTTCCCCTTCTCTATTCTCAGCCAGTTGTTATCTTTGTAGAGGAGATTAGAGAATTTGAACATTATGATAAAGATGTATTGAGACGGTATTTGAAAAACCTAATCAATATTACAAGCTTAATCCTTTTTAATTGGAGCGTGTTTAATCGATTACATTGATTGTGAGTTGGTATTTATCTTTCAATCTCTTTTGGGTGGAGTTATTGGATGATCAAGGGTGATTGTTTATCGAAGATTTTGGTACAACCTTCTTGTTGCTTTAGCTCAACTTAGCGAGAGATTACTCTATAGAGTTGTTCATGTCATTGCTTATTTGTTGTTCCCAATTATGTACAATAAACAAATCTCTAAATAGCAAGTTGTTTATATGAGTCCTATGGTTGAGCTTTATCATCCATAAGACTAGTTATGATCTTAGTCATTTAATCAAATCAATCCAATAGTCCTTAAGTCCTCACGATTCACTGATGAAGGCAGTTGTAACAAAAATTATGTTAACAACAACAACAATAACAAAAGTAAAACTTGTATAAAGTTTGACAATACGATATCAACAATCTAGAGAGGTCATAGATATTTCCCTTTCGAGGGTTAGCGACAAATATATAGTAAGAGACTCCTCCGTTATAATTCAATTGATAAAAATATTCAACCAAAAAAACTTTTAGATTTTAAATTAAATTCTATCATTTTAAAAATGTTAAACGTTTATCGTTAATTTCTTTATTTGAAATGTTTTAATCTTTAATTTTTTATTTTTTAATTTATGGCTTTCTTCTCTTAATTAATTAAATTTGAATCAAGAATATTTTAATAATTTTATTTTTATTTTTAAAATATTTTTATTTTTTTAATATTTTCATTTTTAATTGTTAAATATTTTATTTTACACTTTTAATTTAAATTTTTTAATTTTTATAGTTTAAAAATTATAGTGTTTTGAATTTCTACTTTTTAAATGAGAAAAGTTTTAAATTCAAACATTTTAGAAATTTTAAATATTTAATCACTAATTTTCATTTTTTTTGTTTTTATTAATCTTTTTATTTTCTTTGTTTTTCTTTTACCATAATTCATCAATTTATTTATATATTTCCAAAATTAAATATATGAAATTAAAAATAAAAATAAAAATAATTAAAAAGTGGTCTATGTATATGTATATTTATAGACATGCACACATACACATACATATATATATATATAGACACACACACACACAAATATATATATATATATATATATATATATATATATATATATATATATATATATATATATATATATATATGTATGTATATATATATATATGTGTGTGTATGTATATATATATATATATATATGTGTGTGTATATATATATATATATATATAAATATATATATATATATATATATATATATATATATATATATATATATATATATATATATATAGTAGGAAAGAGTTTAGGTAGGAATGAGAGAAGAGTAAATCTTGACCATTGATCATACATCTAACGATATGTGGTCATGGATATTACAGAGTGTGGTCATGGATTTCATGACCACACTTCCTAATATACATGACCACAATCCAAAAAATTCATTACCACACTCTCTAATACTCATGACCACATATCGTCAGATGTAAGATCAATGGCAGATATTTACTATTCTCAACTTCCTTCCTAAATTCTCTTCCTACTGGATCCATTCATATATATATATATATATATATATATATATATATATATATATAAATAGAATAATAATTTTCATATTAATTTGCATACTACAAGAACAAGGTACCACATGAATTTTGGTAAACTTAAAATATAATCACTAAGTTATTAAACTTTCATACTAATTATGCAACAAAAGTATAATTGCTTTCAGAACGATTATATGAATATTAAATATATAAGTTCAATATTAAAATATGAATAACATATATTTACTAAATAACCCTTATAAAAATAGGCAACTTCACCTAACACTTATTTTTAAAATGACATGTCAGAAATAGTTGATATAAAAGGATGTTTAAATTAGCTAATTACTAACAATCAGTAGTTCGTTCTACAAGCTTGCCCATCATCCAAGGAGGATTTTAGGCTCATTATCTACAAAGTAAAACCAATAATAGCTATGCTATCGACCAACACTTAATTCATACCATTAACATGCAATGAAACATATGAATTCTTCAATATTTTATGGGTTCTTTTCAAATGTGATTGAGTTAATTTAATAATTTCATGAACTTTTAATTTGTTGATAACTATAACGCATCCAAATTTTTTTTAAAAAAAATAGGAAAAGAATTTATGATGCACGATCAGGTATTTAGATGCTCTTTTCCACTATATGAAATTGAATCAAAAAATAGTGATCCATGGACATGAAAATACCAACAATAGAAGATCATTCAAATAGTCACTAAAAGAATAAATGCTCTTTATCGTGTCTTGGCACAGAAGCATGCAACTTATAGATAATGGTATGTAAAAAGATTCAGCTTGCACTAGCAATCAATCACATACACACACTAACAAACAATATATATAAAAAAAAATATAAAGAATAACACGTGCTAGTGGACTAATGTTCATCATCTATAAATACTTTAATTCTATAATGAAGAGTAGCACCCAACTCGCTTCAAATCTCTTCAGACCCGTAGAAGTAATTGTATCACA